>LR738709.1:596633698-596882952 GCA_902687465.1 Secale cereale
CCCCCCCCCCGGCTGTCCTTCGGGCGCAAGGAAGTTTCCGGAACGCTGATTTTTTATATAATTTTTCTGGATTTTTCCTGGCAGTTCTCGTAACGTGAAAACCTGAAATACAAAAACAGCCGAAAACAGAAACTGGCACCGGGGTGCACTGGATTAGTAGGTTAGTCCAAATATGATCAAAAGTGTATGGAAGTGTATAAATATCATAGCAATATCACCCAAAAGTGGCATGGAGCAAGCAGAAATTATAGATATGTTTTGGACGTATCAACCGGTGCTTAGGTGCTGCCCTTAGTTGGGCAAGCCTCCCACTTATGATTAACCTCTAATGCAAGCATCCGCAACTACAAAAGAAGTATTAAGGTAAACCTAACCATAGCCTGAAACATATGGATCCAAATCAGCCCCTTACGAAGCAACACATAAACTAGGGTTTAAGCTTCTGTCACTCTAGCAACCCATCATCTACTTATTACTTCCCAATGCCTTCCTCTAGGCCCAAATAATGGTGAAGTGTCATGTAGTCGATGTTCACATGGCACCACTAGAGGAGAGACAACATACATCTCATCAAAATATCGAACGAAGACCAAACTCACATGACTACTAATAGCAAGACTTCTGCCATGTCCTCAGGAACAAAAGCAACTACTCACAAGACATAATATTGTTCATGATCAGAGGGGTATTAATATGCATAATGGATCTGAACATATGATCTTCCACCAAGTAAACCAAGTAGCATCAACTACAAGGAGTAATCAACACTACTAGCAACCCACAGGTACCAATCTGAGGTTTGGACACAAAGATTGGATACAAGAGATGAACTATGGTTTGAGAGGAGATGGTGCTGGTGAAGATGTTGATGAAGATAGCTCTCCCCAAGATGGGAGAGTTGTTGGTGATGACGGCGGTGACGATTTCCCCCTCCCGGAGGGAAGTATCCCCGGCAGAATAGCTCTGCCGGAGCCCTAGATTGGTTTTCGCCTCGGTTCCGCCTCGAGACGGCGGCGTCTGGTCCCGAAAGCTTCCTCCTGATTTTTTCCAGGTCAAAACGCTTCATATAGGGGAAGATGGTCACCTGGGGCCCACCTGCTGGCCCTCGAGGCAGGGGGCGCGCCCTGGGAAGGGGGGCGCGTCCCCCACCCTCGAGACCAGCCAGTGGCCCCCCTCGTGGGTTTCTTCTGCCAGGTATTTTTTATATTTTCCGAAAAAATGTTCTGTAGAGTTTCGGGGCTTTTGGAGTTGTGCAGAATAGGTTTCCAGAGTTTGCTCCTTTTCCAGCCCAGAATTCCAGCTGCCGGCATTCCCCCTTCTTCGTGTAAACCTTGCAAAATAGGAGGGAAAAGGCATAAGTATTGTGACAAAACATGTATGAACAGCCCATAATGCAATAAATATCAACTTATAAGCATGATGCAATATGGACGTATCAGGGAGCGCTTGACCGCGCATAAGAGTTTGTCCAGGTTTGTCCTTTGCCACACAAAGGATTGGGCCACCTTGCTGCACCTTATTTACTTTTACCTTTTATTACTTGCTACCAATTACCTTATCACAAAACTATCTGTTACCTATAATTTCAGTACTTGCAGAAAATACCATACTGAAAACTGTCTATCATTTCCTTCTGCCCCTCATTGGGTTTGACACTCTTACTTATCGAAAGGACTACGATAGATCCCCTACACTTGTGGGTCATCACACCTCTAGACGCACAAGTTTGTCAACTTGATCTCTCCCAACCGTGTGCGGTGCCCCCTCCACAGAAACACACCTCGGCCATATCATTGCAGTGCTTAGGCGAAGCCCTGCGCCGGTAGCTTCATCATCTCCGTCACCACGCCGTCGTGCTGACGAAACTCTCTCGCGGAGTTCTACTGGATCAAGAGCTCGTGGGACATCATCAAGCTGAACGTGTGCTGAACGCGGAGGCTCCGTACGTTCGGTGCTTGATTGGTTGGATCGCGAAGAAAGTTCGACTACATCAACCGCGTCACTAGACGCTTCTGCTTACAGTCTAAAAGGGTACGTAGACACACTCTCCCCTCTCATTGCTATGCTTCTAGTAGATAGATCTTGCGTGATTGTAGGAAATTTTTGAAATACTACGTTCGACATTAGTGGCATCATGAGGCAGCTCTATGCGTAGATGATATGCACGAGTAGAACACAATGAGTTGTGGGCGATAATAATCATTCTTCTTACCAGCATGTCATACTTTGGTTCAGCGGTATTATGAGATGAAGCGGCCCGGACTGACATTATGCGTACGCTTACGCGAGACTGGTTTCACCGTTATGAGCACTCATTGCTTAAAGGTGACTGGCGGGTGTTTGTCTCTCTCACTTTAGCTGAATCGAGTGTGACTACGCCCGGTCCTTGTGAAGGTTAAAACAGCACATACTTGACGAAAAATCGTTGTGGTTTTGTATGCGTAGGTAAGAACGGTTCTTGCTAAGCCCATATCAGCCACGTAAAACTTGCAACAACAAAGTAGAGGACGTCTAACTTGTTTTTGCAGGGCATGTTGTGATGTGATATGGTCAAGACATGATGAGTTATACGTTATTGTATGAGATGATCATGTTTTGTAAAGTTATCGGCAACTGGCAGGAGCCCTATGGTTGTCGCTTTATTATATGAAATTCAGTCGCCATGTAATTGATTTACTTTATCACTAAGCGGTAGCGATAGTCGTGGAAGCAATAGTTGGAAAGACGACAACGATGCTACGATGGAGATCAAGGTGTCGCGCCAGTGACGATGGTGATCATGAAGGTGCCTTGGAGATGGAGATCAAAATCACAAGATGATGATGGCCATATCATGTCACATATTTTGATTGCATGTGATGTTTATCTTATTATGCTTCTTATTTTGCTTAGTACGACGATAGCATTATAAGATGATCTCTCACTAAATTTCAAGGTATAAGTGTTCTCCCTAAGTATGCACCATTGCGAAAGTTCGTCGTGCCGAGACACCACGTGATGATCGGGTGTGATAAGCTCTACGTTCACATACAACGGGTGTAAGCCAGTTTTGCACATGCAGAATACTCGGGTGAAACTTGACGAGCCTAGCATATGCAGATATGGCCTCGGAACACTGGAGTCCGAAAGGTCGAGCGTGAATCATATAGTAGATATGATCAACATAAGATGTTCACCAATGAAAACTACTCCATCTCACGTGATGATCGGACATGGTTTAGTTGATTTAGATCACGTGATCATTTAGATTACCAGAGGGATGTCTATCTAAGTGGGAGTTCTTTAGTAATATGAGGATTATCCTCATTGCTACACAAAAGAATTATGTCCTTGAAGCACCGTTGGGTGACAAGCCTGTTGCAGGAGCAACCCCGGATGTTATGAACGTTTGGCAAGCTCATTCTAATGACTACATGATAGTTCAGTGTGACATACTTTACGGCTTAGAACCGGGACTTCAACAACGTTTTGAACATCATGGAGCATATGAGATGTTCCAGGAGTTGAAGTTAATATTTCAAGCAAATTCCCGGATTGAGAAATATGAGATTTCCAATAAGTTCTACAGTTGTAAGATGGAGGAGAACAGTTCTATCAGTGAACACTTGCTCAGAATGTCTGGGTACTACAATCATATGACTCAACTTGGTTGCAAAGTTGATGAAGATAGTGTTATTGATAGAGTTCTTCAATCACTGCCACCAAGCCATAAAGGCTTCGTGATGAACTATAACATGCAAGGGATGCAAAAGACAATTCCCGAGCTCTTCGCTATGCTCAAGGCTGCGGAGGTAGAAATCAAAAAAGAGCATCAAGTCTTGATGGTTAACAAGACCACTAGTTTCAAGAAAAAGGGCAAGGGAAAGAAGGGGAACTTTAAGAAGAATAGCAAGACAGTTGCTACTCCCACGAAGAAACCCAAGTCTGGAGCCAAGCCTGAAACTGAGTGCTTCTACTGCAAGGGGACTGGACACTGGAAGCGGAACTGCCCCAAGTATTTGGCGGATAAGAAGGATGGCAAGGTGAACAAAGGTATATGTGATATACATGTTATTGATGTGTACCTTACTAATGCTCGTAGTAGTACTTGGGTATTTGATTCCGGTTCGGTTGCTAGTATTTGTAACTCGAAACATGGACTATGGATTAAACGAAGGTTGGCTAAGGACGAGGTGACGATGCGCGTGGGAAATGGTTCCAGAGTCGATGTAATCGCCGTCGGCACGCTACCTCTACATCTACCTTCAGGATTAGTTTTAGACCTGAATAATTGTTATTTGGTGCCAGCGTTAAGCATGAACATTATATCTAGATCTTGTTTATTGCGAGACGGTTATTCATTTAAATCTGAGAATAATGGTTGTTCTATTTATATGAGTAATATCTTTTATGGTCATGCACCCTTGAAGAGTGGTCTATTCTTGTTGGATCTCGACCGTAGTGATACACATATTCATAATATTGAAGCCAAAAGTTGCAAGGTAAATAATGATAGTGCAACTTATTTGTGGCACTACCGTTTAGGTCATATTGGTGTAAAGCGCATGAAGAAACTCCATAGTAATGGAATTTTGGAATCACTTGATTATGAATCACTTGGTGCTTCCGATCCATGCCTCGTGGGTAAGATGACTAAAACTCCGTTCTCTGGAACAATGGAGCGAGCAACAGATTTGTTGGAAATCATACATACTGGTGTATGTGGACCGATGAGTGTTGAAGCTCGCGGCGGGTATCGTTACTTTCTGACCTTCACTGATGATTTAAGAAAATATGGGTATATCTACTTGATGAAGCACAAGTCTGAAACATTTGAAAAGTTCAAAGAATTTCAGAGTGAAGTATAGAATCATCATAACAAGAAAATAAAGTTTCTACGATCTGATCGTGGAGGTGAATATTTGAGTTACGAGTTTGGTCTTCATTTGAAACAATGTGGAATAGTTTCACAACTCACGCCACCCGGAACACCACAACGTAATGGTGTGTCCGAACGTCGTAACTGTACTTTATTAGAAATGGTGCGGTCTATGATGTCTCTCACCGATTTCCCACTGTCGTTTTGGGGTTATGATTTAGAGACAACTGCATTCACGTTAAATAGGGAACCATCTAAATCCATTGAGACGAAGCCTTATGAACTATGGTTTGGCAAGAAACCAAAGTTGTCATTTCTTAAAGTTTGGGGATGCGATGCTTAGGTGAAAAAGCTTCAACCTGATAAGCTCGAACCCAAGTCAGAGAAATGTGTCTTCATAGGATACCCAAAGGAGAATGTTGGGTATACCTTCTATGACAGATCGGAAGGCAAGATATTCGTTGCTAAGAATGGATCCTTTCTAGAGAAGGAGTTTCTCTCGAAAGAAGTGAGTGGGAGGAAAGTGGAGCTTGATGAGGTAATTGTACCTTCTCCCGATTTGGAAAGTAGTACATCACAGAAACTGGTTCCAGTGATTCCTACACCAACTAGTGAGGAAGCTAATGATGATGATCATGAAACTTCAGATCAAGTTTCTCCTGAACTTCGTAGATCAACCACAGTACGTTCCGCACCAGAGTGGTACGGCGACCTAGTTCTGGAAGTCATGTTACTAGACCATGATGAACCTGCGAACTATGAGGAGGTGATGATGAGCCCAGATTCCGCAAAATGGCTTGAGGCCATGAAATCTGAGATGGGATCCATGTATGAGAACAAAGTGTGGACTTTGGTTGACTTGTTCGATGATCGGCTTATACGTCTCCAACGTATATATAATTTTTTATTGTTCCATGCTATTATTTATGATGTTTTGTATGTTTAATGTGCTTTGTTATACACTTTTATATTATTTTTGGGACTAACCTATTAACCCAAAGGCCCAGTCCAGATTGCTATTTTTTGCCTATTTCAGGGTTTTACAGAATAGGAATATCAAACGGAGTCCAAACGGACTGAAACCTTCAGGAGAGATATTTTTGGAGCGATATCTTCACGGGAGACTTGAGAACCACGGAATAGGGCACACGTGGCGTCCACGAGGGTGGGGGCGCGCCCCCTGCCTCGTGGGCCCCACGTTGGTCCCCCAATGCCCTCCTTCCTCCTATATATACCCATGTGCCCCGAAAACATTAGAAGAGGAGAGAAAACCCTAAATCCACCGCTTCCCGTGAGATCCCATCTTGGGGCCTGTTCCGAAGCTCCGCCGGAGGGGGGATCTACCACAGAGTGCTTCTACATCAACACCATTGCCTCACCATGAGTTGTGAGTAGTTTACCACAGACCTTCGGGTCCATAGTTTGTACCTAGATGGCTTCTTCTCTCTCTTTGGATCTCAATACCAAGTTCTCCTCGGTCTTCGAGGAGATCTATTTGATGTAATCTCTTTTTGCGGTGTGTTTGTCGAGATCCAATGAATTGTGGGTTGATGATCAAGATTATCTATGAGAAATATTTGGTTCTTTTCTGAATTCTTCTATGTATGATTATGATATCCTTGCAAGTCTCTTCGAATTATTGGTTTGGTTTGGCCTACTAGATCTATAGTTCTTGCAATGGGAGAAGTGCTTGGCTTTGGGTTCAATCTTGCGGTGTCCTTTCCCAGTGACAGTAGGGGCAGCAAGGCACGTATTGTATTGTTGCCATCGAGGATAAAAAGATGGGGTTTACATCATATTGCTTGAGCTTATCCCTCTACATCATGTCATCTTGTTTAAGGCGTTACTCTGTTCTTATGAACTCAATACACTAGATGCATGCTGGATAACGGTCGATGTGTGGAGTAATAGTAGTAGATGCATAATCATTTTGGCTTACTTGTCACGGACGTGATGCCTATATATAATGATCATGCCTAGATATTATCATAATTATTCACTTTTCTATCAATTGCTCGACAGTAATTCATTCACCCATCGTAGAATTCTGCTATCATAAGAGAAGCCACTAGTGAAACCTATGGCCCCCGGGTCAATTCTCAACATATCAATCTACAATCTACTTTACTTTTCTGTTTTTACTTTCTGTTCTTATATCCAAAAATATCAAACTATCATATCTATCAGATCTCACTTTCGTAAGTGACCGTAAAGGGATTGACAACCCCTTATCGCGTGGGCTGCGAAGTTCTTATTTGTTTGTGCAGGTGCGAGAGACTCGTGCGTGGTCTCCTACTGGATTGATACCTTGGTTCTCAAAAACTGAGGGAAATACTTACGCTACTGTGCTGCATCACCCTTTCCACTTTGAGGGAATACAACGCAAGCTGGAGAAGTAGCAAGAAGAATTTCTGGCGCCGTTGCCTGGGAGGCTTATGCAAAAGTCATATACCAAGTACCTATCACAAATCCTTATCCTGCGCATTACATTTATTTGCCTCTCGTTTTCCTCTCCCCCACTTCACCCTTGTCGTTTTATTTGCCCTTCTTTTTGCCGTGTGTTTATCGTTTGCTTGCTTCTTGTTTGCTTGTGTGTTGGATTGCTTTCTTGTCACCATGTCTAGCACACCTATCATTATCAATACTCCCGAGAGTGAGGTTCTCAATTTTAAACAAAGGGAGGAGGAAAATCTTAAAGATGCCTGGTATAGAATTTGCAATGCTCAAAATAGATCTACTAGGAAGCTTTCCACTTCCGTGCTTCTTTGCAATTTTTATGTTGGCATAACTCCGTGGAATAGATATATTTTAGATACCATTACCGGAGGGAATTTCTTGGGTAGCCATACTTTTGATTCTTATAATGCTATGACTGAATTATTTGGCTCACCACCTCTTATGGTTAATGGGACCGTTTTAACTCTGGAACATGTTATGCAAAGACTTGAAGTCATTGAAAACAAAGTTGCTACTGTATAGTTGGTTGATAATTTAGATAGAAAAATCTACAATGAAATTACCCAATATGGATCCAAGGTAGGAGTTATTCTGATTTTTTTTAAGAAAAGGAACCCATAGTTAGAGAGAAAATAGATCAAGATTCTACTAGAATCGATAAACTTGAGGATATTATTACTAATGTAGGGTCTGCTCTTTCTGTGATGAAAACTACTTCAAATCCTTGTACCACTAAATTGTCTAAGTTCATGTATGTTCCTAAAAACAAGGGTGAACCATCTAGTAAGGGAATCGCGGATCTTAAATCTATAAGTGTTCATCCTAATTTTCTTACTTTTGCAAGAGAACCTTTTGACATGAATGAATTTCTTGATTTCTTGCCCAAAAGTTTGATTATCAATAGGAATAAAGATGTTCCTAAGAATCACAAGTCCTTAATTAAAGAATTTCCTTTCAAAGATGGCAATACCTAGATCTATCCTTGTATCGTGCCTAGCTAGGGCGTTAAATGATAGCACTTGTTGGGAGGCAACCCAATTTTATTTTCTTTGTTTTTACTTCTGTTTAGGAATAAATATTACATCTAGTTTCTGTTTAGATGTGGTTTTGTGTTTTAGTTAGTGTTTGTGCCAAGTAGAACCTTTGGGAAGACTTGTGTGAAGTTTATATGATCTTGCTGTAAAAAACAGAAACGTTAGCGCTCACTAGAATAGTCACCAGATTTTACTGGAGAGTGCTATTTAGTTGATTCTTTTTACAGATGATTAATAGACAAATTCCTCACGTTTATCAATTTATTTCAAAAAAAATTGGAGTTACAGAAGTTTGCTAAAGTTACAGATCACTACAGACTGTTCTGTTTTTGACAGATTCTGTTTTTCATGTGTTGTTTGCTTATTTTGATGTATCTATGAGTAGTATTGGAGGATATGAATCATAGAAAAGTTGGAATACAGTAGGTTTAACACCAATATAAAAAAGAATGAGTTCATTACAGTACCTTTGAGTGGTGGTTTGTTTTCTTATACTAACGGAGCTCACGAGATTTTTTGGCTAAGTTTTGTGTTGTGAAGTTTTCAAGTTTTGAGTATTGCTTTGATGGACTATGGAACAAAGAGTGGCAAGAGCCTAAGCTTGGGGATGCCCAAGGCACCCCAAAGTGAAATTCAAGGACAACCAAAAGCTTAAGCTTGGGGATGCCCCGGGAAGGCATCCCCTCTTTCGTCTTCATCTATCGGTAACTATACTCGGGACTATATTTTTATTCACCACATGATATGTGTTTTACTTGGAGCGCCATGTATTATTTGAGTCTTTGCTTGTTAGTTTGCCACAATCATACTTGCTGGACACACCTTTTTGAGAGAGATAAATATGGCCTAGGAATTGTTAGAACGCTCTATGTGCTTCACTTATATCTTTTGAGCTCAATAGTTTTTGCTCTAGTGCTTCACTTATATCTTTTGGAGCACGGTGGTGATTTTATTTTTAAGGAGTTGCTGATCTCTCATGCTTCACTTATATCCTTTTGAGAGTCTATTAGAACAACATGGTAATGTGCTTTCGTTATAAAACTAGCCTTAATATGATAGGCATCCAAGATGAATGTAGTAAAAACTTTCATACAAAGTGCATTGAGTATGATGAGAAGTTTGATACTTGATAATTGTTTTGAGATATGAGGATAGTGATATTAGAGTCATGCTAGTGCAGTTATTATGAAATTGAGAAATACTTGTGTTAAAGTTTGTGATTCCCGTAGCATGCACGTATGGTGAACCGCTATGTGACGAAGTTAGAGCATGAGGTATTTGTAGAGTGACATCCTTTGTGTGGAGGTCGGGGGTGCGCGATGGTTAACTCCTACCAACCTCCCCCCTAGGAGCATGCCTTGGTTGCTTTGTTTTGATGACTCATAAATTTTTGCAATAAGTATATGAGTTCTTATGACTAATGTTGAGTCCAGGGATTATACGCACTCTCACCCTTCTGCCATTGCTAGCCTCTCTTGTACCGCGCAACTTTTGCCGGTACCATACACCACTATATACCTTCCTCAAAACAGCCACCATATATCTTCCTCAAAACAGCCACCATACCCACCTATCATGGCATTTCCATAGCCATTCCGAGATATATTGCCATGCATCTTTCCACCATTCTGTTCATATGATACGCTTCATATTGTCATATTGCCATGCATGATCATGTAGTTGCCATCGTATTTGTGGCAAAGCCACTGTCGGTGTACTAAGGTAGGGGTACCTCAGTACCCCAACTTGTGCACGGACAGTTGCAGCTTCCCGCGGCAGGGTTTACCGCGTGCTCGCCGGAGACCTTCCTGTTCCATATCAAACCATTCAAAAACAAAGTATACAAGACAGAAGATCGAGACCCCGGCAAGCGTAGCTTGCCGGGAAGGCCGTTCCAGGCTCAAGGTTACCTCACTCACGCAAGGCCCTGGCAAGAGGAGCTTGCCAGGAAGACTAGAAGATCACATCATAGAAGACCCGGCGAGGGCCCGGGAAGCGGCAAGCTTCAGAGCCCGGCAAGCTCTCGGGCCCGGCAAGGTCAAGACCCCGGCAAGGTGCTTGTCGGGAGAGCTGTGCTGTGTGTCCGCGCTCCAGCTCATCAGCTCACGCGTCGCCCTGGGGTCATTCCAGGGACGCGTGGCGGATGGCTGCGCAGCCTGGGGGACACGGTGGCACTCCGCGGTGGTAAAGCCATCGCCGTGGCAAACGGAGACGCAAGGGCGGGAGCTTTTGGGGTCGACGGCGACGGGCATTAAATGCCCTTGTCCCCCACTGTCAAAGTAGGTGGCGACCACTGTTCGCACACTGTAGCTCCACTATTCCCGCACTGTTACAACTACCACCTCTTTTACGTTTTACCCCTTTCTCCTACGTTGACACCTGTCGGTGACCCCTTGCACTATAAAAGGAGGCCCATGCACAACATGGAGGGGGTTCGGAACCTAGATCACTCATACGCTCGGTGTAGCTGCTTCTTCAAGCTCCCGAGCTCTCCAATTCAATACACAACTAAGCAGGAGTAGGGTTTTACGCGTCTACCGCGGCCCGAACCTGGGTAAAACTGCCCGCGTGCTCGCTACGATCTGCTCTTCGTGCTCCCTCCGCCCTCTTACCGCACAAACAAGGGGCTCCGGTCCCATAGGTGTTCGTGGCGGACAGTTTCCCCCGACATCTTTGGCGCGCCAGGTAGGGGCGCGTCGAGGTTGTGCGAATCTGATCCGGCGTTCGCGCGGGCGCATTCTTCATCAACCTCTCCAGTCCATTCAGCAACTTCACCAGCAACAGCTCCATGGCTCCGAAGAAGAAGGCTTCGGAGGTCGGAGGCCCGTCTGCGTCTCATCCGCCGCCACCAGAGCCAACGGTGGGCGGGGGAGGCGCCGTCGGAAGGGTGGTCGCCGGCGAGGACACTCGCGGCGCCACCAGATCCAAGGACAAGACGGATGACCGAGCTTCGGTCTCCGTGGACGCGCCGCGTCCATCTCAGCACACGACAACCCAGCCGCGCCATACCACAGGAGGTGGTATCCGCTTGCTGGGACAAGGGCAAACCGGAGGCTCGCGGGACGCCCCGGACCACCGTCCGGGCACAAGCAAAGCGAAGGCGCCGGCGCGGGACCCTGCTCCTTCTAACGTTGTTAGGAGTCCGAGCATATCCCGCTCCTCGCACCGTTCGCTCCCGTTCCCCTCCACTCCAGCAGAAGCGCTCGTAAGGGCGCAACTGCTCCTCGACTTCCCTCCAGCGGCAGACAAGGCCGAAGATTGGAGGGCCACCATCCAGAGCCTGATAGCCTTCGCCAACAACGATTCTCCACAGCAGTCGGCGGCCTCGCGGCCGCGGCAAGCTGAGAAGACGAAGGCCGACGGCGACAAGACCGCCAGGGGTGCGACAAGCGCGCACTCCCCGCCGCGGAAGCAGAAGACGCCGCCCCGCCGGAACAACGCCGACGACGGCTCCACGGCATCGTCGGATCCGCGGGCCCGTCGGGACCAGCGCCAGGTCCTCGACGACCGGCGACAAGAAGACGCTCGCACCACAATCGAGCGCCGCCGAGAAGCTCGGCGACAATCAGATCATAGGGCTGGGAACGCTGTCGACGCGCGCGCGCCCGGTGAACCAGGCGACTTGCCGTACGCGGCAGGCTGCCCTGCGTTCACTCGCGAGCTGCGGCGCGTCCAGTGGCCCAGCATGAAGAATTTCAAGCCCGACGTACCGGAGAAGTACGACGGCAAGACGCACCCCTCAGAATTCCTCAGCGTCTACACCATCGCGGTGCAGGCTGCCGGGGGGCGCGACGAGAAGATCTTGGCAAACTACTTCCCGCTCGTGCTTAAGCCGAACGTCCGTTCGTGGCTTATGCACTTGCCGGAAAGTTCCATCTCTTCTTGGGCCGACCTTTGCCACCAGTTTGTTGGCGCCTTCACCGGCGGCCACAAACCCCACGGCCAGGAGAGCGATCTCCACATTCTGGCCCAGAAGGAAGGAGAGTCCCTGCGCAAGTACATCCAACGCTTCAGCCGTGTACAGCACAACATCCCTGATGTCCACCCTGCCGCGGTTATCAGCGCGTTCCATCAGAACGTGCGTAACCGCCGCATGCGTGAGGAAATGGCGATGACCAAGATTCGGGATGTCAGCGAGCTCTATGCTCTGGCTGACAAGTGCGCACGCGCAGAAGAGGGGAGGAGACTCCCCGGGGAGGATGCTGGCGCGGGAGGAAGCGACAGCGACGACGCCGCCCCGGCAAAGAAGAGCCGGCGGCGGAACAACAGAAGGAAGAATAAGAAGGAAGTGCTTGCCGTCGAGAAGTCCGGCAAGGAGGCTCCCGCCAAGCAAACGCAGGCTGGCGGCTCCGGCAAGGAGCCTGCCCCTGTAGCGGCAGCCGACAAGCCGGACGGCTCCGACAAGCAATACTGCAAGATCCACCGCACCAAGGGCCACGACCTCTCCAACTGCAAGCGCGTCGAATACCTCGTCGAGCAGCAGAAAGCTGAGTACGAGAGGCGCGACAAGGAGAAGGCCCAAGGTGGCGGGGGAGAGCCAAGCAAGAAGCGGCCGTTCGCTGGCCGGGGAGGACGCCGCGGCAAGGCCAAGCAGCGGCAAGGTGATCGACCTCCCCGGGGCCGCGACAAGGACGAAGAGGACGACGACGAAGACATGGAGGATGAGGATAACAGCGAGCAGGAGTTCCAGAAGGCCACGGAAGTCATGTGCGTCGACGGTGGCACCTCTCTGCACACCTCCCACCGCCAACTAAAGCAGTGGGTGCGTGAGGTGAATGCAACAGAGCCGCCCGTGGAGTCGCGCAGGCTCCTCAAATGGTCCAGCACGCCCATCATTTTTGATCTTGAGGATCACCCTGACCGCACCACTGCGGTCGGGTGCTTGCCGATGCTGGTTTCTCCCACCATCCGCAACCTCAAGGTCACCAAAATGTTGGTTGACGGCGGGGCCGGGCTGAACTTGATCTCCTCTGCTGTGATCAAGAAACTCCAAATTCCAGATGGCGAGCTCGAAGAAACCGGTTCTTTCCAAGGAATCAACCCGGGAAGGAGCAAGCCCAAGGGAAAGATCACTCTGCCGGTGACCTTTGGCGGGGAGCTCAACTTCAGGACTGAGCGCATCACTTTCGACGTCGCCGATATTCCATTGCCATACAATGGGATACTTGGCCGTCCTGCCCTCGCCAAGTTCATGGCAGCTTCCCATTATGCTTACAACGTACTCAAGATGCCGGGGCCGATAAGCGTCATCACTGTCCACGGCGACAAGAAGGATGCGCTTGTCTGCGCCGACAAGATCTACCGGGATGCGGCAGCCGCGGCAGAGAAGGACACACTTGCCGCTGAAGCTCCCGGGGGGAAGAAGACAAAGACCAAGTCCGGCAAGTGCTCTGGGGCCCACTCCGGCAACCGCACCTCTTCGGAGTGCTGTGCTGCCGTCGAGGACGTCCCATCGAGCTCCACCGGCAAGTGTAAGAAAGGGATGGCCGCTCCTCCGGCAACCAAGAAGGTGTCCGCCAAGGAGGACGGCACTGGTGGTACCTTCACCATCAGTGCCACACTTGACAGCAAATAGGAAAGCGCGCTCGTTGCCTTCCTGCGGGCGAATGTCGATTTGTTTGCCTGGCAACCATCTGACATCCCCGGTGTTCCCAGGAAGGTAATTGAGCACAAGCTTGCTGTTTGTCCTCATGCGCGGCCCATCAAGCAGAAAGTGAGGAAGCAAGCCGTGGAGCGCCAAGAATTTATCAATGAAGAGATCAAGAAGCTAGAGGCAGCAGGCCTAGTTAGAGGTGTGATCCATCCGACGTGGTTGGCAAATCCAGTCGTCGTGCGCAAGGCCAACAGGAAATGGAGACTGTGTATAGACTTCACCGATGTGAATAAAGCATGTCCCAAGGATCCATTCCCTTTGCCGCGCATTGACCAGATCATTGACTCCACTGCCGGATGTGAGCTACTCTGTTTTCTTGATGCATATTCAGGCTACCATCAGATCTTTATGGCCAAGGAGGATGAAGAGAAGACTGCATTTATCACTCCATGTGGCACTTATTGCTTCATACGCATGCCATTTGGACTGAAGAATGCAGGATCAACGTTTGCAAGGGTAGTGTACACTGCTTTCGAGCCACAGATCCACAGAAATGTAGAGGCTTACATGGATGACATCGTGGTGAAGAGTAAGAGCAAGGAAACCCTGATCCAAGATTTGGAAGAAACATTTCAGAACCTGCGCAAGATACAGCTCAAGTTGAACCCCGAGAAGTGCGTCTTTGGAGTGCCCTTCGGCAAGCTTCTCGGATTCTTCGTGTCACAGAGGGGGATTCAAGCCAACCCCGACAAGATTAAAGCCATTGAGCAGATCGAGGCCCCGAAGCGCGTTAAGGATGTCAGAAGGCTTGCAGGTTGTGTGGCTGCCCTCAGTAGGTTCATTTCGAAATCTGCAGAACGCGCCCTACCTTTCTTCAAAATCTTGAAGAAGGCAGGTCCCATGAAGTGGACTCCGGAAGCGGAGGCAGCGCTGCGAGATTTGAAACGGTACCTATCCTCCACTCCAATACTTGTCGCACCTAGACCACAGGAAAAGTTGTTGCTATACCTAGCGGCAACCAACCAGGTGGTTAGTGCTGCGTTAGTAGCGGAGAGGGAGTCCGACGAGGAGGCTACACCACCGGCAAGCGAATCCAGCGACAAGCAGGGGGCTGCTCCGGCGAGCTCTGGCCCCGACAAGGACAACTCTGCGCAGGAACAGGATGAAGTGCGGAAGAAAATGGTGCAGCGCCCAGTGTATTTTGTGAGTTCCCTTCTCCAGGGTGCTAGATCAAGATACTCTGGTGTACAAAAGTTGCTTTTCGGCCTCCTCATGGCCTCGAGAAAGCTGCGCCATTACTTCCAAGCACATGAGATAACAGTGGTCACTCGCTTTCCGCTGAAGAGGATATTGCACAACCCGGAAGCAACAGGCAGGATCGTTGAGTGGGCACTGGAGCTGTCGAGCTTTGGACTCAAGTTTGAAAGTACTTCAACCATACAGAGCCGAGCTTTGGCAGAATTCATAGCTGAGTGGACCCCAACGCCCGATGAAGAAGTTCAAGAAGCAAATGCACCCGTACAAGAAGCGACAAGTGAATGGGTAATGTATTTTGACGGTGCCTTCTCGCTGCAAGGCGCCGGTGCTGGCGTGGTACTCATCGCGCCCACCGGAGAGCACCTCAAATATGTTATCCAGATGCACTTTCCCAGGGAGCAAGCGACAAACAACACTGCTGAATATGAAGGCTTGCTTGCCGGCCTCAGGATTGCGGCCGAACTTGGGATCAGGAAGCTGATTGTGCGGGGAGATTCTCAGTTGGTGGTCCGGCAAGTTAACAAGAGCTATCAAAGCCCTTTGATGGAAGCTTATGTAGATGAAGTGAGGAAGCTTGAGGAGCACTTTGAAGGTCTACAAATGGAACACGTCCCGAGAGCTCAGAATGAAATTGCAGATGGCCTTTCAAAGTGTGCTTCGATGAAGTTACCTGTGGAACCAGGGACCTTTTTGCTCAAGCTAACTCAGCCATCCGTTACACCATCAATTGGGCAGTCCAAGAAGAGAAAGTTGGTCTCCGGCGACTACTTGCCGGCGGATCTTCCTGAAACCGCCGCCAAGGTCCCCAAGATCGACAACCACGACGCTGAGGAACAGTTTGCTCCTGCAGATCCTCGGGTCTGTACAGTTGAAGCAAATGTTCCCGACAAGCCTCGCCCCGGCGAGCTTGCCGGGGGACCTTCAGCTCCGGCAGAGCCAGAAGTTCTTGCCGTAGAAGCTGAGGTTCCCGCAGCGGCCCTCATGCCTTTAGTTCTTGTCATTGAGCCCCAAGCTCCGGCATGGGCACAGCAGATCGTCCGTTTTCTGCAAACTGGAGAACTTCCCGACGACCCAGAAGAAATAGAGAAGATAACCAGGCAGTCAAGTATGTACCAGTTCGTGGATAATGAGCTGTACAGAAGAAGGCTCAATGGTGTCAGACTGAAATGTATCTCCAGGGAAGATGGACAGAAGCTGTTGGCAGAAATACACGGAGGCACATGCGGCCACCACATTGGCGCAAGGGCGCTTGCCGGGAAAGCTTTCCGGCAAGGGTTCTTTTGGCAAGAAGCCCTCCAAGATGCAACTGCACTAGTAACCAAGTGTGAAGCGTGCCAGTTCCATGCAAAGCAGATTCATCAACCAGCTCAAGCTCTCCAAACAATCCCTTTGTCCTGGCCCTTCTCGGTCTGGGGGCTCGATATCCTCGGCCCTTTCCCTCGTGCTGTCGGGGGCTTTGAGTACTTGTACGTTGCAATCGACAAGTTCACAAAGTGGCCAGAAGTGGAGCCAGTGAGAAAGGTGACAGCACAGTCAGCAGTCAGGTTCTTCAGGTCGATTGTTTGCCGTTTCGGGATCCCTAACAGGATCATCACCGACAACGGTACGCAATTCACTAGTCGCACCTTCATGTAGTACGTCCAAGACCTTGGCGCCAAGGTCTGTTTCGCTTCTGTTGCTCACCCGAGGAGCAACGGTCAAGCGGAAAGGGCCAATGCTGAAGTGCTGCGCGGACTCAAGACAAGGACCTTTGACAGGCTGCGCAAGTGCGGAAGAAATTGGATAGAGGAGCTACCGGCGGCTCTTTGGTCAATCAGAACGACACCAAGTCGAGCCACCGGACAAACACCCTTTGCTCTAGTCTATGGAGCAGAGGCAGTTCTCCCCACAGAACTCGTATACGGATCTCCTCGAGTGCTCGCTTATGATGAGCTCGAGCAAGAGCAACTGCGGCAAGATGATGCATTGCTCCTCGAGGAGGGACGTCTCCAGGCTGCTGTACGAGCTGCTCGATACCAGCAAGCCTTGCGCCGCTACCATAGCCGCAAGGTCAAGGCCAGGAGTCTCGAGGAAGGCGACCTTGTTCTTCGGCGTGTTCAGTCCGCCAAGAATTCCAACAAGTTGACGCCGAAGTGGGAAGGCCCTTATCGGGTGAGACAAGTCACGAGGCCCGGCGCTGTCCGCCTCGAGACCGAAGAAGGCTTACCGGTGAGCAACTCCTGGAACATAGAGCATCTTCGCAAGTTTTACCCATAAGGCGCGGTTGCCGTGATCCATTCCGGCAACCACCTTTTGTACAAGCTTTGCCGCTGTTGCATGTAACCCTTTGTACAAAGCCGGGCGCAGACCCCGTGCATCAGTAAAGATTTTGTGTTCTGCGCTATTTGCCTCTTACATGCTCTTCTTTGCTATTTGCATGAGTTATTTGGCATTTTTGCGCAACATACACATCCGGTAAGCATTAGCACGCCGAAAGGCCATATACTTGTTCCCCTCTTCTTTTTTTTTCCTTGCCTCTTAAGCAGAAGGAACGTTCCTCGCGCACAAGTTTGCCGGGGGGGAGGAGGTGGAGGAGGAACCAAGTGCTGTTCAAGAAAGAGAAGCCTTACCGAGAAGCAAGCAATATATGAAAGCTAAGTTATTAGAATTTGACCAGTTCAAATTTTTAAATTTTAGTTGTCTTCCTTGAACAATCACATTTTGTATGGAAAACCTGTGCGCGGAGGAACCTACCCGTAGCTAGCCGCACCCTTGTCTTGTTTCTGAGTACGCTCAACGATTTAAGTGAGCTGCGACAAGTGTCGCGCCCTTGCTTCGTTTTCGAGTTCGCTCAGCAAGCTAAGTGCGTTGCGACTAGCTGCGGCAAGGTTGCTTGCCGGTGAGACCTTGGCCAGCAGGCTGCTCAGAGTCCAGCACTCGGCGCTCGCGGCAAAGGCCCCTTGCCGGCAAGCTCCCCGGGAGCGTAGGGTGAAAAGCATACAAAGTAGATGACCAAGACAAGGAAGATAACATTGCACTGACTGGTCAAAATGAGATAAATATCTTACAAGGGATAACTTGTCGCAATGGACTAATGAGTTCATAACATCATATGCAGCAACAAAAAGAGATAAAGATAATGGAGGCCTAATCTACGCGGTCGCCCTCAATCCTGGAGATCTTGTTCACCTTGGCGATGATGTGGGCGACCTGCTCCTTCAACACCTCCATGTTTGCGTCGGCCGGCAGGGTGCTAAGAAC
Organism: Secale cereale; assembly: GCA_902687465.1. Lineage (NCBI taxonomy): Eukaryota > Viridiplantae > Streptophyta > Magnoliopsida > Poales > Poaceae > Secale > Secale cereale. Next base: position 596,652,138 of record LR738709.1, read on the forward strand.
GTTGGTGAGGTTAATGCCGGGATTGCGGTATACAATCTTCGTCAGCACGCGCTCCAGGGTTCCCGTGCAGAGCAGGCGCGCCTCCTCGGCCAGCTGCGCGGGGATCTTCTTCCGAAGACCTGCAAGAGCCGGCGCGATCCCTCTGAAGAAGAGGCTGAGCTTGGCGCTGTGAGGGAGGTTCGGATCCGGGGAGTAGATGAGATGCTCGACTTTCAGCGCCAGCAGCTCCTGGTCGATGTTGGACGCAGAAGATACCAAGTCCTCGGTCCATACCTCAATGGTACGGCGGAAGTTCTCGGACGCCTTGTTAACGCTGTCCACCAAGGCTCGCTCCTTGCGGAGCTCCTCCTTCAACTTGGTCTCCCGGTCCCGGGCGGCGTCAAGCGAATCCTTCAGTGTGGATACCTTCAGCTCCAGGTCCTCGATGGAGTCCTTGGCGGCCTTCAACTCGTCGCCCCTCTCAGAAAGACGCACCTGGAGTTCTGAGTTAGTGTGGGCGTCCTTCTCGCGCTCTATATTGAGCGCGGCGACCTTCTCCACGCTCGCCTTCAGCGACTCCTCCAGCTGCGCGACCTTGGCGGCGAGCTCCTCCTTGGCGGTCTCCGCAGTAGCCGCGGCAGCTCTCGCCTCCTTCAGCTCCCCGCCAAGGGCCTGCTCCCGAGCGGCAAGTTCTTCCTCGTGGGCGTCGAGGTTGACCTTCCGCTGGGCGAGTTCTCCTTCTCGCCGGGACAGCTCCACCCCGGCGAGCCGCTGCTGCTCTTCGACCTCGGCCTTCTCCAGCACCCACTCTTGGTACTCTCCGGCGAGTCGCTCGCGCTCCTCCGCCACCTCGCGGAGGGCCGCCTGGTTGGCGGCGCTGAGCTCCGCCGCGCGCTTCTCCATCTCCGCGGCGGCCTTGGCGGCGAGAGCCTCCCGACAGGCAAGCTTCGCCTGCCTGGCCCGGTAAAGGGCCAGGAGCTGGTGAAGCAGCCTCTCCTCCTCGGGCCCTTCACTCCCGCCGGGCGCCTCGACAATCTTCAGGCCCGCGGAGGCGAGGACCTCCCCATCAAATGCCTCGCCCTCCGCGGGAGCTCGCGACGAAGAACCCCACGGCACTTGGATGAAGACGCCGTTGGGGGCTTCGAGATAATAGCCGGTCTGCTCCGTTCCGGCGGAGGGGTCGGCGGCCGGCGCAGCACTTGATGCTCCCGCCGCCTCCGGGCCGGCGGTGCGGTCGCCGTCCCCCTCCCCGGCCGCTGCATCTGCAGCCGGAGCGGTCTCCTGCGCGGCCGGCTCGGCGGCTCCCGCCGTGTCCTCGGCGACAGGGGCGTCGCCGCCGCCGCCCTGCGCGCCCTCCTCCTCGAGGTTGATGACCTCCGTCTCCATCTGCTCGGGGGGAGGAGGATCTAGAAGAAGAAGAAGCAAAAGAAGCTCAAGCAAATATCCAAAAAGAAACAGCGCCAAGAAGACGAAGTTGCAAGACCTACCTTGGCGGACGTCGTCAGCGGCGGGCTCCCTCGCCGGGGAGCTCTGCCTTGGCGGAGTGGCCGCCCTCGCCGGGCTGCTCGCCCTTGGCGGGGTACTCGCCCTTGGCGGAGTACCCGCCCTTGGCGGAGCACTCTCCCTTACCGGAGAATTCGGCCTTGGCGGGGACGGCGGGGCCTGCGGCTCCTCGGGGGCGGCCTCCGGACGCTCCTGCGGCTGTGGCTCCACCTCTGCACAAGTCAAGACAAAAATATCAAGATACTGAAACAAGACAAAATCTCCAAGCGCGCACTACAAATGGAAATACAGAACCCAGACTTACGCTGGGGGCTGCTCCTCGGAGCAGCGCTCGCGTCCGGCAAGCTTGGCTCCGGCACGTCCCCAGTTGCTGCGGTGGGCGAGTCATCCGCGACCTCGACCACGGGCACCTTGGCTTTCTTCGCCGCGCGCTGGGCCAAGGTCCTGAAATCAAAGCAAAGAAACAAGATCAGCATCAACAATAACCAGGACGAAATTTGAGAAGATGAAGGGTATCGAGTTCTTACTCCTGCTCCTCCTCGTCGTCGTCGCTCAAGGCGGAGAAGTCGAACTCCACCTGGGGCGCGTCTGCGCGAGGAGCGGGAGGCGAAGACTCCCTCGGGCGCTTGGCGGTCCCCGGGGCTGGGGGCTGCGAAGGCCCAGTCCCCGTGGTAGCCGGGGCCCGAGGGGCGGGCGGAGCCGTCGCTCCGCTCTGCGAGGACTCCTGTCTGCTCGGCGCCGGCCTGCGAGGCACCTCTGCCGTGGCCTGCGCGCGGGCCATCTCCGCTGTGGCTGGTGCGCCGGTCGCCCCCGGCGCAGCTTGACCTCCCCGGGAAGCTCGCGCTGCCCGGCGAGCTGGTTGTTGCCGGGGGGCCTGCTCTCTCTCCCCCGTCGCCGTCTTGCGGATGCGCTTAAGTGGAGACCGCCTAGGGCTTGCCCGGGGCGGGGAGGTCTCCGACGAGGAGAGGTCGTCGGCGTAGAGCTCCGTGGACCCGCCGGAGTCCTCGGCGGCCTCGGCGTCCTCCTCCTCCCCGGCTGGCTTGCTGGACCCAGCGCCCTGCGCCGCGGCCTCCTTCCCTCCGGCGCCTCCGCTCCCTCCGGCGCCTCCGCTCCCTGCGGCGCCCCTGTTCCCTCCGGCGGCGTGACTTCTCGCCGCGGCCTCCGTCTGGATCCCGATGATCCCGGAGTGCCTCAAGGACGGGACTCCGGCGAGCGCGTCGGGGGGCAGCTGCAGCAGCCTGCGGATCTCCGCCTCTTCGGCTTGGCAGGACGCCTCCGCAGCGTCTGCCTCGTCGGGCGTGTAGCCGAACTCCCCTGCCGCTGCGGCTACAGCGGCCTCTTCAACCCGAGAAGCGATATACGCAATCTCCTGGTCGGTGGTGTCCCGCGTCAGTTCCCGGGTCTCGTTCTTGTTCTTCGCCACCTCCACGAGGTTGTCGAAGAAGCTGAGGATGTCTATTGACTTGGGCGGAATCCACGTGCGATCCACGCCGTGCCAATCACACGCGGGCATCATGGCGCGGAGAGGATCGCAAGCTGTGCTGTTGCAAAGGGGCACCACTCCTCGGGGCCCCCTGAACCATTCCGGGTGGGCCGGGTCATGCTTAAACAGCTCCCGGACCATCCCCTTCAGCTCCAGCGACGTGAAGTTGTAATTGAGCCCGGGCCGCAACCTCATGATATCCGCCGAGTTGCCGTACTCCCAGGCCGGTCTTTTCCTGTCTTGGAGAGGGGCGATACGGCGGCGGAGGAAGTCTGTGCCTACTTCTGCGACAGATAGCCTGGCGGTCCGGAGGCGCAGAATCCTGATGAGGGCGACGTTGAGCTTGCCGTCGTCCGAATCCAACTCGCTCCAGTCCCTGCCGCGCACGATGGGCGTTGTGCGCGGCGCGGTGAAGGATTGCGGCTGGTCCTCGACAATCCAGCACCATTCAGCACGCCACTCCTCCCACTTGCCGCGGAGCTCCCCCGGCAAGTAAGACTCCTTCTTGTTCAGACGGAAAACCCAAGAAATTCCTCCGGAGAGGGGGGCACCGGCCTCTACTCTAGGGGTGAAGAAGTGCCTAAACAGCGCTACGTTTGGGTGTATTCCTATATAGTTTTCGCACATATGTGCGAAAACCGCCATTGTGAGGATGGCGTTGGGGGTGAAGTCAAGAAGGTGGAGGCCATAGGTGTGCATTATGTCACAGAAGAAATCAGAGAAAGGAGGGCAAAGACCGCAGCGGAAGAAGGCTGCGAAGAAATAGTACCCGCCGGGGTAGTTGTCCTTGGCGGCGGCCGGATAAGCTCGAGTGCGGGGGTGCGCCTTGGTTCCCTTGGACCAGAACAAGCAGTACTTGTTCCAGAGCTCCCGCGCGCCGAGCCTCGGCGGGAAGACGAGGTTCCGCTTCCGATACGCGGTAAGCTTCGCCGCTTGCTCCGACTTTTCCTTCTTGGCCTTCTCCGCCTTCGCCTTCTCGGTCTTCGGAGCCATGGCGGAGGCGGCGGAGGAAGGGGGACGAAGAGCCCGGCGGCGCCGGAGATGCAGACGGCGGCGGCGAAGGTGTGGAGGCGGAGCGCAAAGGGGATCTCTGGAGGAAGAAGAGGATGCAATGAAAGCGTAAGGAGGGGAACCGCTCCTGCTTCCTCTGCTTTTATGGGGAAGTGGGGGGCGTTTCGCTCTTTCCATTGAAGGAACGTGGGCACGTCCCATCCCACGACGCCGCAATCTACGCGTGCCGTTACAGGGGGATGCGGCGGATGCGGAAGTGGATTCGGCGCGCCGTGGGCCGCGTGTGCCCGTGCACTGTTATGGGCCTGGCCCAACAGCGCTCGGCACCGTGTGTGGCCCAGGCCCGGGGGCTCCTGTCGGTGTACTAAGGTAGGGGTACCTCAGTACCCCAACTTGTGCACGGACAGTTGCAGCTTCCCGCGGCAGGGTTTACCGCGTGCTCGCCGGAGACCTTCCTGCTCCATATCAAACCATTCAAAAACAAAGTATACAAGACAGAAGATCGAGACCCCGGCAAGCGTAGCTTGCCGGGAAGGCCGTTCCAGGCTCAAGGTTACCTCACTCACGCAAGGCCCTGGCAAGAGGAGCTTGCCAGGAAGACTAGAAGATCACATCATAGAAGACCCGGCGGGGGCCCGGGAAGCGGCAAGCTTCAGAGCCCGGCAAGCTCCCGGGCCCGGCAAGGTCAAGACCCCGGCAAGGTGCTTGCCGGGAGAGCTGCGCTGTGTGTCCGCGCTCCAGCTCATCAGCTCACGCGTCGCCCTGGGGTCATTCCAGGGACGCGTGGCGGATGGCTGCGCAGCCTGGGGGACACGGTGGCACTCCGCGGTGGTAAAGCCATCGCCGTGGCAAACGGAGACGCAAGGGCGGGAGCTTTTGGGGTCGACGGCGACGGGCATTAAATGCCCTTGTCCCCCACTGTCAAAGTAGGTGGCGACCACTGTTCGCACACTGTAGCTCCACTATTCCCGCACTGTTACAACTACCACCTCTTTTACGTTTTTACCCCTTTCTCCTACGTTGACACCTGTCGGTGACCCCTTGCACTATAAAAGGGGGCCCATGCACAACGTGGAGGGGGTTCGGAACCTAGATCACTCATACGCTCGGTGTAGCTGCTTCTTCAAGCTCCCGAGCTCTCCAATTCAATACACAACTAAGCAGGAGTAGGGTTTTACGCGTCTACCGCGGCCCGAACCTGGGTAAAACTGCCCGCGTGCTCGCTACGATCTGCTCTTCGTGCTCCCTCCGCCCTCTTACCGCACAAACAAGGGGCTCCGGTCCCATAGGTGTTCGTGGCGGACAGTTTCCCCCGACAGCCACCATGCATAATTTTTCATACATGTCACTCTTTATTCATTGCACATCTCGGTACACCGCCGGAGGCATTCATATAGAGTCATACTTTGTTCTAGTATCGAGTTGTAATATCGAGTTGTAAATCAATAGAAGTGTCATGATCATCATTAATAGAACATTGTCCCAGAAAAAAAAGAAGAAAAAAAGAAGGACATGCCAAAGAAAAAGAAAGGCCCAAAAAAAGAAGAACAAAAGAAAAAAAGGGACAATGCTACTATCTTTTTCCACACTTGTGCCTCAAAGTAGCACCATGTTCTTCATGATAGAGAGTCTCATGTTTAGTTACTTTCATATACTAGTGGGAATTTTCATTATAGAACTTGGCTTGTATATTCCAACAATGGGCTTCCTCAAATGCCCTAGGTCTTCGTGAGCAAGCAAGTTGGATGCACACCCACTTAGTTTCTTTTGTTGAGCTTTCATACATTTTAGCTCTAGTGCATTTGTTGCATGGCAATCCCTACTCACTCACATTGATATCTATTGATGGGCATCTCCAAAGCCCGTTGATACGCCTAGTCAATGTGATACTATCTCCCTCCGCTTTGTCTTCTCCACAACCACCATTCTGTTCCACTCATGGTGCTATATCCATGGCTCACCCTCATGTATTGCGTGAAAGTTGAAAGGTTTGAAAAAAATTGAGTATTAAAACAAGTGCTTGGCTGAAACCGGGGTTGTGCATGATATGAATATTTTGTGTGATGAAGAGGGAGCATAGCTAGACTATATGATTTTGTAGGAATAACTTTCTTTAGCCATGGTATTTTGAGAAGACATGATTGCTTTGTTAGTATGCTTGAAGTATTATTATTTCTTATGTCAATATAGACTTTTGTCTTGAATCTTTCAGATCTGAACATTCATGCCACAATAAAGAGAATTACATTGAAAATTATGTTGGTTAGCATTCCACATCAAAAATTCTGTTTTTATCATTTACCTACTCGAGGACGAGCATGAATTAAGCTTGGGGATGCTAGATACGTCTCCAACGTATCTATAATTTCTGATTGTTCCATGCTATTATTTATGATGTTTTGGATGTTTAATGGGCTTTGTTATACACTTTTATATTACTTTTGGGACTAACCTATTAACCCAAAGGCCCAGTCCAGATTTCTGTTTTTTTGCCTATCTCAGGGTTTTACAGAAAAGGAATATCAAACGGAGTCCAAACGGAATGAAACCTTCGGGAGAGATATTTTTGGAGTGATATCTTCACGGGAGACTTGAGAACCATGGAATAGGGCACACATGGCGTCCACGAGGGTGGGGTCCCCCCTACAGAGCATGCCCCTGCCTCGTGGGCCCCACGTTGGTCCCCCGATGCCCTCCTTCCTCCTATATATACCCATGTGCCCCGAAAACATCAGAAGAGGAGAGAAAACCCTAATTCCACCGCCACAACCTTCTATTCCCGTGAGATCCCATCTTGGGGCCTGTTTCGGAGCTCCGCCTGAGGGGGGATCTACCACGGAGTGCTTCTACATCAACATCATCGCCTCACCATGAGTTGTGAGTAGTTTACCACAGACCTTTGGGTCCATAGCTAGTATCTAGATGGCTTCTTCTCTCTCTCTCTGGATCTCAATACAAAGTTCTCCTCGGTCTTCGAGAGATCTATTCGATGTAATCTCTTTTTGCGGTGTGTTTGTCGAGATCCGATGAATTGTGGGTTTATGATCAAGATTATCTATGAAAAATATTTGGTTCTTTTCTGAATTCTTTTATGTATGATTATAATATCCTTGCAAGTCTCTTCGTATTATTGGTTTGGTTTGGCCTACTAGATCTATAGTTCTTGCAATGGGAGAAGTGCTTGGCTTTGGGTTCAATCTTGCGGTGTCCTTTCCCAGTGATAGTAGGGGCAGCAAGGCACGAATTGTATTGTTGCCATCGAGGATAAAAAGATGGGGTTTATATCATGTTACTTGAGTTTATCCATCTACATCATGTCATCTTGCTTAAGGCGATACTCTGTTCTTATGAACTTAATACTCTAGATGCATGCTGGATAGCGGTCGATGTGTGGAGTAATAGTAGTAGATTCAGAATCGTTTCGGTCTACTTGTCACGGACGTGATGCCTATATATAATGATCATGCCTAGATATTCTCATAATTATTCGCTTTTCTATCAATTGCTCGACAATAATTCGTTCACCCACAATAGAATTTTGCTATCATGAGAGAAGCCACTAGTGAAACCTATGGCCCCCGGGTCTATTCTCAACATATCAATCTACAATCTACATTAGTTTTCTATTTTTACTTTCTGTTCTTATATCCAAAAATACTAAAAATATCAAACTATCATATCTATTAGATCTCACTTTCGTAAGTGACCGTAAAGGGATTGACAACCCCTTATCGCGTTGGCTGCGAAGTTCTTATTTGTTTGTGAAGGTGTGAGGGACTCGCGCGTGGTCTCCTACTGGATAGATACCTTGGTTCTAAAAAACTGAGGGAAATACTTACGCTACTATGTTGCATCACCCTTTCCTCTTGAGGGAATACAACGCAAGCTCAAGAAGTAGCATCGGCAAGCCATCGAAAATAAATGGATCTTCAAGAGGAAGACCGACGTTGACGGTAATGTTACTATTTATAAAGCTCGACTTGTTGCAAAAGGTTTTCGACAAGTTCAAAGAGTTGACTATGATGAGACTTTCTCACCCGTAGCGATGCTTAAGTCTGCCCGAATCATGTTAGCAATTGCCGCATTTTATGATTATGAAATCTGGCAAATGGATGTCAAAACTGCATTCCTAAATGAATATCTCAAAGAAGAGTTGTATATGATGCAACCTGAAGGTTTTGTCGATCCTAAAGGTACTAACAAAGTGTGCAAGCTCCAGCGATCCATCTATGGACTGGTGCAAGCATCTCGGAGTTGGAATATACGCTTTGATGAGGTAATCAAAGCATATGGTTTTATACAGACTTTTGGAGAAGCCTGTATTTACAAAGAAGTGAGTGGGAGCTCTGTAGCATTTCTGATATTATATGTGGATGACATATTGTTGATTGGAAATGATATATAATTTTTGGATAGCATAAAAGGATACTTGAATAAGAATTTTTCAATGAAAGACCTCGGTGAAGCTGTTTACATATTAGGCATCAAGATCTATAGAGATAGATCAAGACGCTTAATTGGACTTTCACAACGCACATACTGATAAGTCTCCAACGTATCTACTTTTCCAAACCCTTTTGCCCTTGTTTTGGACTCTAACTTGCATGATTTGAATGGAACTAACCCTGACCGACGCTGTTTTCAGCAGAATTGCCATGGTGTTGTTTTTTAGCAGAATAAAAAGTTCTCGGAATCGCCTAAAAATCGACGGAGAATTATTTCACAAAATATAAAAAATATCTGCAAGAAGATCCTCACCGGGGGGCCACACCCTGTCCTCGAGGGTGGGGGCGCGCCCCCCTCCCTCGAGGGCCCCCTGATGCTCCACCGACGTACCCCCAGATCCTATATCTTCCGTTTCTGGGAGAAACAAATAGAAGAGAAGGAATTATCGCGTTTCACGAGATGCAGCTGCCGCCAAGCCCTAATATCTCTCGGGAGGGCTGATCTCGAGTCTGTTCAGGGCTCCGGAGAGTGGAGATCGTCGCCATCATCATCATCAACCTTCCTCCATCACCAATTCCATGATGCTCACCGCCGTGTGTGAGTAATTCCATCGTAGGCTTGCTGGACGGTGATGGGTTGGATGGGATCTATCATGTAATCGAGTTAGTTTTGTTAGGGTTTGATCCCTAGTATCCACTATGTTATGAGATTGATGTTGCTATGACTTTGCTATGCTTAATGCTTGTCACTAGGGCCCGAGTGCCATGATTTCAGATCTGAACCTATTATGTTTCCATGAATATATGTGTGTTCTTGATCCTATCTTGCAAGTCTATAGTCACCTACTATGTGTTATGATCCGGCAACCCCGAAGTGACAATAATCGGGACCACTCCCGGTGATGACCATAGTTTGAGGAGTTCATGTATTCACTATGTATTAATGCTTTGGTCCGGTACTCTATTAAAAGGAGGCCTTAATATCCCTAAGTTTCCAATAGGACCCCGCTGCCACGGGAGGGTAGGACAAAAGATGTCATGCAAGTTCTTTTCCATAAGCACGTATGACTATATTTGATATACATGCCTACATTGCATTGATGAACTAGAGCTAGTTCTGTGTCACCCTAGGTTATAACTTCTACATGATGAATTGCATCCGACGTAATTTCCCATCACCGATCCAATGCCTACGAGCTTTACCTATATTGCTAGTTGCTTATTTACTTTTCGGTTGTTGTTATCACAAAAACTACAAAAACACTATTGTTACTTTTATTGCCGCTACCGCCACTATTATATTACTTTGCTACTAAACTATCTTGCTGCAGATACTAAGTTTCGAGGTGTGGTTGAATTGACAACTCACCTGCTAATACTTAAGAGTATTCTTTGGCTCCCCTTGTGTCGAATCAACAAATTTGGGTTTATTACTTTACCCTCGAAAATTGTTGCGATCCCCTACACTTGTGGGTTATCAAGACTATTTTCTGGCGCCATTGCCAGGGAGCATAGCTCTATTCTTTAAGTCACTTTATCACTATGAAGAATTTGAAGGACTCAAAAACCAAGATCTTACCCTCAACTACGAGGGGAGGTATGGAATTGCCATCTAGCTCTGCACTTGATTCTCCTTCTGTTACGAGTAAACTTCCGACACCTACTCCTGCTATTGAATCTTATATGTCGTATGTTCTTGATGATGCTACTTCTGCTATGTATGATGAAACTATCTCTATGCCTGATACTGTGCCACTAGGTGAATTTCTAGATGAACAAATTGCTAAGGTTAGGGAGAGTGCAAATGTTGATGATATTTATGAAAGTGATGATGAAACTACTCCCAATAGATATGAATTGCCTGTTGTGCCTGAGGGTTATGTTATGGATGAAGACACTGCTAGAGACTTTCTTGGTTGCAATGATAGATATGATCTTAAGAAATTATTAGTTAAGCTGAAAGAAAAGTCCTTGAATGCTAGAATGAAACATGACCCTGCTTTTGCTACTTCACCTATTTGTGTCAGTGATAAGGATTATGAATTCTCTGTTGATCCTGAGTTAATTACTTTGGTTGAATCTGATCCTTTCCATGGCTATGAGTCTGAAACTGTTGTGGCACATCTTACTAAGTTGAATGATATAGCCACCCAGTTTACCAATGATGAAAAGATTCGCCACTATTATATCCTTAAGTTGTTTCCGTTCTCGTTAAAGGGTGATGCTAAGACTTGGTTTAATTCTCTTGATCCTGGTTTTGTGCGTAGTCCCCAGGATATGATGTATTACTTCTCTGCTAAATATTTTCTCGCTCATAAGAAACAAGCTGCCTTACGGGAAATATATAACTTTGCTCAAACTGAAGAAGAGAGTCTCCCACAAGCTTGGGGGAGGCTTCTCCAGTTACTTAATTCTTTGTCTGATCATCCTCTTGAGATGCATGATATACTTGATGTCTTTTATAATGGACTAACCGATGCTTCTAGAGACCACCTGGATAGTTGTGCTGGTTGTGTTTTTAGGGAAAGAACAGTTGAACAAGCTGAATTACTATTGAATAATATGCTGGCCAATGAAAATAATTAGACACTTCCTGAACCAGCCCCTAAGCCAACTCCGAAGAAAAGAGGTGTTCTATTTCTCAGTCCTGAAGACATGCAAGAGGCAAAGAAATCTATGAAAGAAAAAGGTATAAAAGCTGAAGATGTTAAGAATTTACCGCTTGTTGAAGAAATACATGGTCTTGATAACCCGACACAGGTAGTAAAGGTAAATTCTCTTTATAGATTTGATGAAGCTGATATTCCTTGTTATAAGTCTGCTAGCCAATGCTTAGATGAGTTTGACAATTTTATTGTGAAACAAGAAAACTTCAAGCTTATGTTGGTAGACAATTACAACACAATGCTTATATGATTGAATGCTTGAGTGAGTATCTGTCTAGTGCTAAAAGTGAACTGAAACTTATTAGTAAACATGCTTCCATGGTCACCACCCAAGTAGAACAAGTACTTAAAGCTCGGAATGACTTGCTCAATGAATTAAATAGTAAGAATAATGACTATGCTGTTAGAGTTGCCACTAGAGGTGGTAAGATGACTCAGGAACCTCTGTATCCTGAAGGCCACCCTAAGAGAATTGAGCAAGATTCTCAGAGAGCTAATTTAGATGCACCTAGTTCTTCTAAAAAGAAGAAAAAGAAAAATGATAGAACTTTGCATGCTCCTAGTGAACCTGTAGCTGACATACCTGAGAATCCCAATGATATATCTGTTTCTGATGCTGAGGCACAATCTGGTAATGAACATGAACCTAGTGATAATATTAATGATGATGTTCATGTTGATGCTCAACCTAGCAATGATAATGATGTAGAGATTGAACCTGCTGTTGTTCTTGATTACCCACAATCAAAGAATCAACGTTAATATAAGAGAGACTTTGTTGCTAGGAAGCACGGCAGGGAAAGAGAACCATGGGTTCAGAAACCCATGCCTTTTCCTCCGAAACCATCCAAGAAAAAGGATGATGAAGATTTTGAGCGCTTTTCTGAAATTATTAGACCTATCTTTTTGCATATGCGTTTGACTGATGTACTTAAAACAAATCCTTATGCCAAGTATATGAAAGATATTATTACCAACAAAAGAAAGATACCTGAAGTAGAAATCTCCACCATGCTTGACAATTACACTTTTGACGGTGGAATGCCTAAAAAATTAGGAGATCCAGGAGTACCTACTATACCTTGCTCCATTAAGAGAAACTATGTTAAAACTGCTTTGTGTGATCTTGGAGCTGGTGTTAGTGTTATGCCTCTCTCTTTATATCATAGACTTGACTTGAGTAAGTTGACACCTACTGAAATATCCTTGCAAATGGCTGATAATCAACTGCTATACATGTCGGTATTTGTGAGGATGTGCCTGTTGTAGTTGCAAATGTTACTATTCTAACGGACTTTGTTATACTTGATATTCCCGAGGATGATAGTATGTCTATTATTCTTGGAAGACCTTTTTTGAATACTGCAGGGGCTGTTATTGATTGCAACAAAGGCAATGTCACTTTTCATGTCAATGGTAATGAGCATATGGTACACTTTCCGATGAAACAGCCTCAGGTCTATAGTATCAATTATATTGGAAACATTTCGACTATTACTATTGGAGGTTTTGAGTTTCCTATTCCTACTATCAAGAAGGCATATGACATACTTATTGTTGGGGACATACATATCCCCATTGAGATAACCTAGTGTTATTCGAAAATTCTCCGGTTTCATGTTACTCGGAAAGAGTTTATTAACAAGACCGGATCAACCTTGTTAATGGATTCCTTTTGATGAGCATGGGATAGGTGAATCTAGATAGCACAATCTCCTGTACCCTCCTTTTACTTTCTGTTAATTAGGTTAAGTAAAAGAAAAATAGCATTATCTGTCTGTTTCCAGTCTTATCCATGCAATAAAAAAATATCCCGAAAAGAAAAGTTCTCCAAATGCCATAAAAATGAAATATGATTTTTTTTCTAGAATATTTAAGAAGATATGGCACTGAACACATAGCGAGGGGAGCCAACACGTGGCCACGAGGGCATAGGGCGCGCCCCTGCCTTGAGGGCCCCGCGTGCCCCCCTCCACTTATCCTTTCACCCATGCTCTTCTTCCTCCCAAAAAAACCCCCAACCAGCTCAAACCCGAGTTCTAGCTCATTTAGCTGCCATTTTCGATCTCCTTGCTCAAAGCACCATTCACCAAAACTGTTTGGGGGGATTGTTCCTTGGTATGTGACTCCTCCATTGGTCCAATTAGTTTTTGTTCTAGTGCTTTGTATGTTGCAAATTTATGCTGCTGTGGTGACCTTATTCTTGAGCTTGCATGTCAAATTTTCTTGGTCCCAAGTGGTTCTAATGCATGATATATCCTCTAGGCACTTATAGGAGTCGTTGCTATCAATCTTGTTGAGTTTTACTTTTATTTTGAAGTCACTAAAACTTTCAGAAAATTCCAGAAAAATGTCTAGGAGAAACTTCCAAGGTGGTCCTTCAAGGAAGCAAGAACCGAGGCTCGCGTTCCGTGAGCCGGACGATGAACCACCGAGGGATGCTGATGTGCGGCCTTGCGAATGGCCATCAGATGAATTTATGGGTCAAGCGGGCATCAAAGATGAATTTTACGCATATGTGCGCAACGCTGACCTCGAGGACTTCATACAAGATAAGTGTCCTCAATACCGTGGCTTAACTGATAGCTTTGTGAGAAGATTTAAATTTTCATCTTCACGTAATTATCACACTGTCCAGTTTGACCTTTATGATAAATCTTATACCATGGACTTAGAGGATTTTAATGTTGCCTGCAAGCTCCCACAGTGGGGCAGTATGAGTGATCCTCGCAAATCTGAATTTAGAGTATTCCTTACTAGTATTACGGTGGGAGAGTCCAGGGACGTCACACAAGCTACCACGGGGGGGCATACATTTTCCTGCTATTCATTACTTTGCTCTCTTTATCGGTAGATGCGTAAACGGTAAAGATGAGGCTTGTCATATGTGTGTCCCTGATCTTAGTGTTCTCAGGAGTGCTGTACTAGGTGATGGGCAATATAATCTGGGAGCTATTGTTGCACGTAGACTACACCATAATGGTTTGCATGGAGATTTATTTGGTGGGATCTATGCTACTCGCATAGCCCGCTATCTTGGTGTGCCTGTGCACACGTATGATGAACCTTTACCTGCTGCTTATTTAGATTGTCATGCTATGGCTAGTCATTGGTTTATAGAGTGGGATAATCAAACCCTTAAATATCGACTAATCTTTAACAGGCAGCATGCCATCCCTACTGTTCTTCCTGCCCCTACTTTGTTTAACTTTCAGGAAAAAGGAAGATACACTATAACTATGGAGGAGGCAAATGCCTATTATAACATGACGGAGGCAACCCGCCTTCGAGCTGCAGCTCAGCATGCAACATCTGTTGCGTCTCAGTATGACCCCAAGTACAACTTTGGATATCCGTCAGGCCAATACTGGCCATAGACCAACTTAGGCCAAAAGGCTAAGCTTGGGGGAGTACGTGTTTCTCACCAACTTTACATTCATGTTCACACACTTATTCTATTTGTCGATGCTCACACTCTTTCACTGTACCATTCATGCTTAGTTTCACTTTCTTTTTCTTAGTCTTTTTCTTGTGTGCTAGAAAAACCCAGAAAAACAAAAAATATTAGTTGTAGCTTCTAGATAGTTTATTTTCTTTGCTTGTAGTAGTAACTGAAAATGAAAACCCAAAAAGATTTCCCGTTCTTCTTTTGCTTGTTGGGAGCTTTCCCGTGTAAATAGTTTCTTTTCTTTTCTTTAGGGGTTAAGAGTAGAAGATCATGATTAAAATTGCTTAGTGGCTCTCATATGCTTTATTGTAGATTTAACCTTGAGCCATATTACCTTGTCTTCTCTCTTGTATTAAAATGCCTGCAGATTCCAGCTTAGTCCAATGCACGTGCACTATTATTATTATTCACACCGTTCGGTCATGCGAGTGAAAGGCAATAAGGATGATATATGATGAACTAATTGAGATGAGAAAAGCTGGTATGAACTCGACCTCTCTTGTTTTTGTAAATATGTTTTCTCGTCGTTCTTGATTCAGCTTGTTATGAATGAAACATGTTTGCAATGACAATTAGAGATCATAGCTGCTTATGCCATGCTTAATTAGCTGAGAGTTTATAATGGTCTATCTTGCGTGCCAACATGATATTAAAATGGTTGTGATGTGGTATGATGGGTGGTATCCTCCTTTGAACGATTTAAGTGATCTGACTTGGCACATGTTCACGCATGTAGTAGAAACAAATCAACATAGCCTTCACGATATTTATGTTCATGGTGATTTATATCCTACTCATGCTTACATTCATTGTTGATTAATTTTAATGCATGTTCATGACCGTTGTTGCTCTCTAGCTGGTCGCTTCCCAGTCTCTTTCTAGCCTTCACCTGTACTAAGCGGGAATACTGCTTGTGCATCCGCTTCCATAAACCCCAAAGTTGTTCCATATGAGTCCACCATACCTTCCTTTATGTGGTATTTACCTGCCGTTCCATGTAAATTTGTATGTGCCAAACTCTAAACCTTCAAATGAAATTCTGTTTTGTATGCTCAAACAGCTCATTTATCAACTAGGGATGTCTATATCTTCCATGCTAGGTGGTTATTATCACGATGAGTGGACTCCGCTCATCATTCATGAGAAAATGGCTGGTAATCGGGATGGCCAGTCCCATGCTCAAAATCATAATAATTAAACAAAACTCCCCCAGGGCTGTTGCTGGTTTGGACGGTACCCGTTGTTTCGGGCTAGCCGTGGAGTGTGCTTGTTGGTGGTTGGGGGAGTATAAACTTTACCATTCTGTTTGGGAACCGCCTATAATGTGCGTAGCATGGGAGATATCGAGATTCTTGGTTGTTATGTTGACAATGAAAGTATATCGCTCAAAATGCTATTCAATCACTATTTAAAATCAAGCTCTGGCACCTCTATAAATCCCTGCTTCCCTCTGCGAAGGGCCTATCTATTTACCTTTATGCAGAGTCATCATCCTCTTATCAAAAAGCGCCAGTAGGAGAGCACCTCTGTCGTTGCATGTATTACTTTTAATTTGCATTGAGTATGATCATGACTGGATCTCTTTTACCATGAATTACAATGTCTAGTCAGTCCTTGATCCTTAAAGGTGCTCTGCATTTATGTTTTGCGGTCTCAGAAAGGGCTAGCGAGATACCATCCTATTATATCATATCATGATTGTTTTGAGAAAGTGTTATCATCCGAGGTTTATTATTATTGCTCGCTAGTTCATTATGCCATTGATGTGGGTAGTCTTGAGACCTGAAAGTTATTGTGAATGTGGTTAGTTCATGATCTTGTTGAAAACCTGAATGCTGGCTTACATATTTACAACAACAAGAGCAAACGGAGTTTGTCAAAGTTTTTCTTTATCACTTTCAGTTTATCAACTGAATTGCTTGAGGACAAGCAAAGGTTTAAGCTTGGGGGAGTTGATACGTCTCCAACGTATCTACTTTTCGAAACCCTTTTGCCCTTGTTTTGGACTCTAACTTGCATGATTTGAATGGAACTAACCCGGACTGACGCTGTTTTTGTGCAGAATAAAAAGTTCTCGGAATCGCCTGAAAATCAACGGAGAATTATTTTAGAAAATATAAAAATATCTGCAAGAAGATCCTCACCGGGGGGCCACACCCTGTCCTCGAGGGTGGGGGGCGCGCCCCCGTGCCTCGAGGGACCCCCGATGCTCCACCTATGTACCCCCAGATCCTATATCTTCCGTTTCGGGGAGAAAAAAATAGGAGAGAAGGAATTATCGCGTTTCATGAGACGGAGCCGCCGCCAAGCCCTAATCTCTCTCGGGAGGGCTGATCTCGAGTCCGTTCGGGGCTCCGAAGAGTGGAGATCGTCGCCATCGTCATCATCAACCTTCCTCCATCACCAATTCCATGATGCTCACCACTGTGTGTGAGTAATTCCATTGTAGGCTTGCTGGACGGTGATGGGTTGGATGGGATCTATCATGTAATCGAGTTAGTTTTGTTAGGGTTTGATCCCTAGTATCCACTATGTTCTGAGATTGATGTTGCTATGACTTTGCTATGCTTAATGCTTGTCACTAGGACCTGAGTGCCATGATTTTAGATCTGAACCTATTATGTTTCCATGAATATATGTGTGTTCTTGATCCTATCTTGCAAGTCTATAGTCACCTACTATGTGTTATGATGCGGCAACCCCGAAGTGACAATAATCGGGACCACTCCCGGTGATGGCCATAGTTTGAGGAGTTCATGTATTCACTATGTGTTAATGCTTTGGTCCGGTACTATATTAAAAGGAGGCCTTAATATCCCTTAGTTTCCAATAGGACCCCGCTGCCACGGGAGGGTAGGACAAAAGATGTCATGCAAGTTCTTTTCCATAAGCACGTATGACTATATTCGGAATACATGCCTACATTGCATTGATGAACTGGAGCTAGTTCTGTGTCACCCTAGGTTATAACTTCTACATGATGAATTGCATCCAACGTAATTTCACATCACCGATCCAATGCCTACGAGCTTTACCTATATTGCTAGTTGCTTATTTATTTTTCCATTGATGTTATCACAAAAACTACAAAAACACTATCGTTACTTTTATTGCCGCTACCGCCACTATCATATTACTTTGCTACTAAACTATCTTGCTGCAGATACTAAGTTTCCAGGTGTGGTTGAATTGACAACTCAGCTGCTAATACTTAAGAGTATTCTTTGGCTCCCCTTGTGTCGAATCAACAAATTTGGGTTTAATACTTTGATGTCTACTACACGCTTCTATTCCTGTAGACAGTTTTGGGCCTCCAAGAGCAGAGGTTTGTAGGACAGCAGCAAATTTCCCTTAAGTGAGTAACCCAAGGTTTATCGAACTCAGGGAAGTGGAGGTTGAACGTACCCCTTTCAAGCAACCCTGCAATCAAGATACAAGAAGTCTCTTGTGTCCCCAACACACCTAATACACTTGTCAGATGTATAGGTGCACTAGTTCGGCGGAGAGATGGTAAAATATGGATGATAGGAGTGGCAAAGTAAAGTAATATAAATCTGTAATAAAAAGTGCAGCAAGCAAACAAGTGGTAAACGTGAGCACAAATGGTATTGCAATGGTGGAAACAAGGCCTAGGCTTCATACTTTCACTAGTGGCAACTCCCAACAACATTAACATAATCGAATCACATGATATTTCCCATAATGGAGACGCACTCGGAGGTCATTCCTTTGTGGTCAAGAGAGGACGAGAATTATGTAGGGCTACAAAAGCACACCTCAAAGTTCGTAGTTCTCAATCTATGGATTTCCCAATGTCACCGCGGCCATCCAAAGAGAGTACCACAATAACCACAACATATCTAAAGGATAGTCAAAGACAAGCACCAAGAGACTCTCAATCTTCAATCAACACGCAAAAGAGGAAATCACTCATGAAAATATTCTTCTAATCCATGTCCAATAGACCGCTGTCACCTTGGTCTCGGGGATTATACTAGATAAAGACAAGTGAGTACATCAATCCAATACATAGAGGAAGGGGAAATATCATGGGATCACCCTAGATTAACATAGCCTATGATCACAACGAAGATCACATCATGGGAGAGAGAATTGACCACATAGCTACTGGTAGAAACCTCAGCCCCGAGGAGGAACTACTCCCGCATCATGGAGGGAGGACGCAACGTCGATGGAGATGGATCCGGGGGCACTTCCCCGTCCCGGCAAGATGCCGGCACAGGAATTCTGGTCCCCCGAAACTTGGTGGCGATGGCGGCGGAGATCGGAATTGCTTCTGGAGAAAAGGGTTCCTGAATCAGGGTTTTCGCGACGGGAGAATAAATAGGAGTCCAAGTAGGGCACCAGAGGAGGTGGGAGCAGCCCAGGCGGCCCCCCGGCGCGGCCAGGGGTGGGGCCGCGCCATCAGGGCGCCTGGGGCCCCTCTGGCCCCCCTTCTGGCGCACGGAAGCTTCTGGAGCTCTGATATTTATATATTTTTCCCGGAATTTTTCTGGCAATTTAAGTAATGGGAAAACCTGAAATACAAAAACAGCAGAAAACAGAAACTGGCACTGGGGTGCACTGAGTTAATAGGTTAGTCCAAATATGATCAAAAGTGTATGAAAGTGTATCAAAAGCATAGCAATATCACCCAAAACATGCATGGAGCAAGCAGAAATTATAGATACGTTTGGGACGTATCAACATCCCCAAGCATAATTCCTGCTCGTCCTCGAGTAGGTAAATGATAACAAACACAATTTCTGTGGTGACATGCTACCAAAGAGTCTTTCACAATCATATGACAAATGCTTATTGAGATAATGAATCTTTAGCAATTAAGTTGCCTCATGAGAATATCACAAATAACTGAAAGTTTACAATATGATACTGAAACACCCAATAGATTTGTAGTGAGCATGGTGTGCAAACATGACAAAGTGATACCTCGCTTGCCCCCTTTAGTTAAGCAAAACATAAATGCAGGAGCACCTCCGAAGTTTAAGTGACGACTAGATACAATGATTTCAGAATAAGCGATATCACAATCATGCAGAAGACAATGGTACTTTGGGACAATGCACATTACACTCAGAATGACAATCATGCTCTCAATAGTTGGTGCTTTGAAGAAAGAAGGTGGAGACTCTCTTACCGTGGATTTTGATGGCAAGGTTGAAAACCCGTGGCTGGAAGCAAAGACTAAACAAGTACCAGAGCTCGTTGTCGGTGTACTAAGATAGGGGTACCTTAATACCCCAACTTGTGCACGGGCAGTGGCAGCTTCCCGCGGCAGGGTCTACCACGTGCTTGCTGGAAACCTCTCTGGTCCTTATTAAGCCATTCAAAAACAAAGTATACAAGCCAGAAGATCAAGGCCCCGGCAAGTAGAGCTTGCCGGGAAGGCCGTCCCAGGCTCAAGACTATCACATTAACACAAGACCCTGGCAAGAGGAGCTTGCCAGGAATACCAGAAGACTGCGTATCAGAAGACATGCCTCGGCGCACCCTGCGCCCCGGCAGGGCCCGGGGAGCGACAAGCTTCCGGGCCCGGCAAGATCAAGACCCCGGCAAGGTGCTTGCCGGGGGAAGCCTGCACTGTGTGCCCGCGCTCCAGCCCATCGGCCCACGCGTCGCCCTGGGGCCCTTCCAGGGACGCGTGGTGGATGGCTGTGCAGCCTGGGGGACACGGTGGCACTCCACGGTGACGAGGCTACCGCCCTGGCGAACGGAGACGCACGGGCGGGCGCTTTTGGGGTCAACGGCGACGGGCATTTAATGCTCTTGTCCCCCACTGTCAAAGTAGGTGAAGACCACTGTTCATCCACTGTTCACGCACTATTCCCGCACTGTTACAACTACCACCAAAGTTACGTTTTTACCCTCCTCTACGTTGACACCTGTCGGTGATCCCTTGAGCTATAAAAGGAGGCCCATGCGCAACGTAGAAGGGGTTCGGAACCTAGACAGCTTTCTCGCTCGGTGTAGCTAGTTCTTCAAGCTCCCGAGCCCAAGAACTTAATACAATCCAAGCAGGAGTAGGGTTTTACGCGTCCATCACGGCCCGAACCTGGGTAAACTGCCCGCGTGTGTTCTACGATCTGCTCTTTGTGCTCCCTCCGCTCCCTTACCGCAACGTACAAGGGGCTCCGGTCCCTGTCCACCTCGAGCACCTATGGGACCGGAGCCCCTTGTACGTTGCGGTAAGGGAGCGGAGGGAGCACAAAGAGCAGATCGTAGAACACACGCGGGCAGTTTACCCAGGTTCGGGCCGCGATGGACGCGTAAAACCCTACTCCTGCTTGGATTGTATTAAGTTCTTGGGCTCGGGAGCTTGAAGAACTAGCTACACTGAGCGAGAAAGCTGTCTAGGTTCCGAACCCCTTCTACGTTGCGCATGGGCCTCCTTTTATAGCTCAAGGGGTCACCGACAGGTGTCAACGTAGAGGAGGGTAAAAACGTAACTTTGGTGGTAGTTGTAACAGTGCGGGAATAGTGCGTGAACAGTGGATGAACAGTGGTCTTCACCTACTTTGACAGTGGGGGACAAGAGCATTAAATGCCCGTCACCGTCGACCCCAAAAGCGCCCGCCCGTGCGTCTCCGTTCGCCACGGCGGTAGCCTCATCACCGTGGGGTGCCACCGTGTCCCCCAGGCTGCACAGCCATCCGCCACGCATCCCTGGAAGGGCCCCAGGGCGACGCGTGGGCCGATGGGCTGGAGCGCGGGCACACAGTGCAGGCTTCCCCCGGCAAGCACCTTGCCGGGGTCTTGATCTTGCCGGGCCCGGAAGCTTGTCGCTCCCCGGGCCCTGCCGGGGCGCAGGGTGCGCCGAGGCATGTCT
This sequence comes from Secale cereale, assembly GCA_902687465.1. Lineage (NCBI taxonomy): Eukaryota > Viridiplantae > Streptophyta > Magnoliopsida > Poales > Poaceae > Secale > Secale cereale. The sequence goes on from LR738709.1 coordinate 596,673,520, forward strand.
TCTGATACGCAGTCTTCTGGTATTCCTGGCAAGCTCCTCTTGCTAGGGTCTTGTGTTAATGTGATAGTCTTGAGCCTGGGACGGCCTTCCTGGCAAGCTCTACTTGCCGGGGCCTTGATCTTCTGGCTTGTATACTTTGTTTTTGAATGGCTTAATAAGGACCAGAGAGGTTTCCGGCAAGCACGTGGTAGACCCTGCGGCGGGAAGCTGCCACTGCCCGTGCACAAGTTGGGGTACTAAGGTACCCCTATCTTAGTACACCGATAGGCGCGCCAAAGATGTCGGGGGAAACTGTCCACCTCGAGCACCTATGGGACCGGAGCCCCTTGTACGTTGCGGTAAGGGAGCGGAGGGAGCACAAAGAGCAGATCGTAGAACACACGCGGGCAGTTTACCCAGGTTCGGGCCGCGATGGACGCGTAAAACCCTACTCCTGCTTGGATTGTATTAAGTTCTTGGGCTCGGGAGCTTGAAGAACTAGCTACACCGAGCGAGAAAGTTGTCTAGGTTCCGAACCCCTTCTACGTTGCGCATGGGCCTCCTTTTATAGCTCAAGGGGTCACCGATAGGTGTCAACGTAGAGGAGGGTAAAAATGTAACTTTGGTGGTAGTTGTAACAGTGCGTGAATAGTGCGTGAACAGTGGATGAACAGTGGTCTTCACCTACTTTGACAGTGGGGGACAAGATCATTAAATGCCCGTCGCCGTCGACCCCAAAAGCGCCCGCCCGTGCATCTCCGTTCGCCACGGCGGTAGCCTCGTCACCGCGGAGTGCCACCGTGTCCCCCAGGCTGCACAGCCATCCGCCACGCGTCCCTGGAAGGGCCCCAGGGCGACGCGTGGGCCGATGGGCTGGAGCGCGGGCACACAGTGCAGGCTTCCCCCGGCAAGCACCTTGCCGGGGTCTTGATCTTGCCGGGCCCGGAAGCTTGTCGCTCCCCGGGCCCTGCCGGGGCGCAGGGTGCGTCGAGGCATGTCTTCTGATACGCAGTCTTCTGGTATTCCTGGCAAGCTCCTCTTGCCAGGGTCTATTGTTAATGTGATAGTCTTGAGCCTGGGATGGCCTTCCCGGCAAGCTCTACTTGCCGGGGCCTTGATCTTCTGGCTTGTATACTTTGTTTTTGAATGGCTTAATAAGGACCAGAGAGGTTTCCGGCAAGCACGTGGTAGACCCTGCCGCGGGAAGCTGCCACTGCCCGTGCACAGAGAAGCAACAGGTAGGATCGTCGAGTGGGCACTGGAGCTGTCATGCTTTGGCCTCAAGTTTGAGAGTACTTCAACCATACAGAGCAGAGCTTTGGCAGAATTTATAGCTGAATGGACCCCAACGCCCGATGAAGAAGTTCCAGAGACAAGCGTCCCCGTACAAGAAGCGAGCAATGAATGGGTAATGTACTTTGATGGTGCCTTCTCGCTGCAAGGCGCCGGTGCCGGCGTGGTACTCATAGCGCCCACCGGAGAGCACCTCAAGTATGTTATCCAGATGCACTTTCCCAGGGAACAAGCGACAAACAATACTGCTGAGTATGAAGGTCTGCTTGCCGGCCTCAGAATTGCAGCCGAACTTGGGATCAAGAAGTTGATTGTGCGGGGAGACTCTCAGTTGGTGGTCCGGCAAGTGAACAAGAGTTATCAGAGCCCTTTGATGGAAGCTTATGTAGATGAAGTGAGGAAGCTTGAAGAGCACTTTGAAGGTCTGCAGATGGAGCACGTCCCGAGAGCTCAGAATGATATTGCAGATGGCCTTTCAAAGTGTGCTGCAATGAAGTTACCTGTGGAACCAGGGACCTTCCTGCTCAAGCTAACTCAGCCATCCGTTACACCATCAATTGGGCAGCACAAGAAGAGAAAGTTGGTCTCCGGCGACTATTTGCCGGCGGATCTCCCCTATGCCGCCGCCAAGGTCCCCAAGATCAACGGTCAGAACGCTGAGGAACAGTTTGCTCCTGCAGATCCAAGGGTCTGTATAGTTGAAGCAAGCGTTCCCGACAAGCCTCGCCCCGGCGAGCTTGTCGGGGAACCGTAAGCTCCGGCGGAGACGCAAGTTCTTGCCGTAGAAGCTGAGGTTCCCGCAGCGGCCCTCATGCCTTTAGTCCTTGCCGTTGAGCCTCGGGCTCCGGCATGGGCACAACAGATTGTCCGTTTTCTGCAAACTGGAGAACTTCCCGACGACCCAGCAGAGATAGAAAAGATAACCAGGCAGTCAAGTATGTACCAGTTCGTGGACAACGAACTGTACAGAAGAAGACTCAATGGTGTCAGGTTGAAGTGCATTTCCAGAGAAGATGGACAGAAGCTGTTGGCAGAGATACACGGAGGCATATGTGGCCACCACATTGGCGCAAGGGCACTTGCCGGGAAGGCATTCCGGCAAGGGTTCTTTTGGCAAGAAGCCCTCCAAGATGCAACTGCACCAGTAACCAAGTGTGAAGCGTGCCAGTTCCATGCCAAGCAAATTCATCAGCCAGCTCAAGCTCTCCAGACGATCCCTTTGTCCTGGCCCTTCTCGGTCTGGGGGCTCGATATCCTCGGCCCCTTCCCCCGTGCTGTCGGGGGTTTTGAGTACTTGTACGTTGCAATCGACAAGTTCACAAAGTGGCCAGAAGTGGAACCAGTGAGAAAGGTGACAGCACAGTCGGCAGTCAGGTTCTTCAGGTCGATTGTTTGCCGTTTCAGAATCCCTAACAGGATCATCACCGACAACGGTACACAATTCACTAGTCGCACCTTCATGCAGTACGTCCAAGACCTTGGCGCCAAGGTCTGTTTCGCTTCTGTTGCTCACCCGAGGAGCAATGGTCAAGCGGAGAGGGCAAATGCTGAAGTGCTGCGCGGACTCAAGACAAGAACCTTCGACAGGCTGCGCAAGTGCGGAAGAAACTGGATAGAGGAGTTGCCGGCGGCACTTTGGTCAATCAGGATGACACCAAGTCGAGCCACCGGACAGACACCCTTTGCTCTTGTCTATGGAGCAGAGGCAGTTCTCCCCACGGAACTCGTATACGGATCTCCTCGAGTGCTCGCTTATGATGAGCTCGAGCAAGAGCAACTGCGACAAGATGATGCATTGCTCCTCGAGGAGGAACGTCTCCAGGCTGCTATACGAGCTGCTCGATACCAGCAAGCCTTGCGCCGCTATCATAGCCGCAAGGTCAAGGCCAGGAGTCTCGAGGAAGGCGACCTTGTTCTTCGGCGTGTTCAGTCCGCCAAGAATTCCAACAAGTTGACGCCGAAGTGGGAAGGCCCTTATCGGGTGAGACAAGTCACAAGGCCCGGCGCTGTCTGCCTTGAGACCGAAGAAGGCTTACCGGTGAGCAACTCCTGGAACATAGAGCATCTTCGCATGTTTCACCCATAAGGCGCGGTTGCCGTGATCCGCTCCGGCAACCACCTTTTGTACAAGTCTTGCCGCTGTTGCATGTAATCCTTTGTACAAAGCCGGGCGCAGATCCCGTGCATTAGTAAAGCTTTTGTGTTTTGTACTATTTGCCATTTCCATGCTTTTCTTCGATATTTGCATGCATTGTTTGGCATTTTTGTGCAACACACATACCCGGTAAGCATTAGCACGCCAAAAGGCCCTATACTTGTTTTCCCTCTTCTTTTCCTCTCCCTCTTAAGCAGAAGGAATGTTCCTCGCGCACAAGTTTGCCGGGGGGGAAGGAGGCGGAGGATGAACCAAGTGCTGGATGAACCAAGTGCTGTTCAAGAAAGAGAAGCTTGCCGGAGAACAAGCAATATATGAAAGCTAAGTTACCAGAATTTGAGCAAGTCAATTTTTAAATTTTAGTTATCTTCCTTGAACAACCACACTTTGTATGGAAAACCTGTGCGCGGAGGAACCTACCCGTAGCTAGCCGCACCCTTACTTTGTTTTCGAGTACGCTCAACGACTTAAGTGAGCTGCGACAAGTGTCGCGCACTTACTTCGTTTTCGAGTTTGCTCAGCAAGCTAAGTGTGTTGCGACTAGCTGCGGCAAAGTTGCTTGCCGACGAGGTCCTTTTGCCAGCAGGCTGCTCGGAGTCCAGCACTCAGCGCTCGCGGCAAGGGCACCCTACCGGCAAGTCCCCTAAAAGCGTAGGGTGAAAAGCATACAAAGTAAAGGACTAAAGCAAGGGAGATAACACCGCATTGATTGCTCAGAAATAAGATGATATATTACAGAGATAACTTGTCGCAATGACTGATAGATTCATGTTCATGGCACAATTTGCAGCATCAAAGGAAATAAAAAGAAAGAGGCCTAATCTATGCGGTCGCCTTCACGCCTGGAGATCTTGTTCACCTTGGCGATGATGTGGGCGACCTGCGCCTTCAGCGCCTCCATATCTGCGTCGGCCGGCAAGCTGCGGAGGACGTTGACGAGATTTATGCCAGGGTTGCAGTAGACTATCTTCGTCAAGACGTGCTCCAAGGTACCCGCGCAGAGCTGGCGCGACTCCTCGGCCAGCTGCGCGGGGAGCTTTTCCTGCAGACGTGCAAGCCCCGGCGCGATTCCCCTGAAGAAAAGACTTAGCTTGGCGCTGTGGGGGAGATTTGGGTCCGGAGAGTACATGAGGTGCTCCACTCCCAGCGCCATCAGCTCCTTGTCGATGTTGGCAGCAGAAGCCACCAGATCTTCAGTCCATATTTCAACGGTCCGGCGGAAGTTGTTAGCTGAAGTGGCGGCGCTCTCCACCAGGCCTCGTTCCTTGCGGAGCTCGTCCTTCAGTTTCGTTTCGCGACCCCGGGCGGCGTCCAACGAGCCAGTCAACGTGGAGACCTTCAACTCCAGATCAGCAATTGAGTCCTTGGCGGCTTTGAGCTCGTCGCCCTGCTTGGAAAGGCGTACCTGAAGATCAGAATTGGTGTGGGCGTCCTTTTCCCGCTCCACATTAAGTGCGGTGATCCTCTCCGTGCTCGCCTTCAGGTACTCCTCCAGCTGCGCTACCTTAGCTTCAAGGTCCTTCTTGGCGGTCTCCGCGGTGGCCGCGGTGGCTTTCGCTTCCTTCAACTCTCCGCCAAGGGCCTGCTCCCGGGCGGTAAGGTCGTCCTCGTGAGCGTCGAGGTCGACCTTCCGCTGGTTGAGCGCTCCTTCTCGCTGGGACAGTGCTTCACCGACCAGTCGCTGCTGCTCCTCGGCCTCAGCCTTCTCCAGGAGGAACTCTTGCTGCTCTCCGGCAAGCCTCTCGCGCTCCTCCGCCAAGTTGCGGAGGGCCGCCTGGTTGGCGGCGCGGAGCTGTGCGGCGCGTTTCTCCAAGTCTGCTCCAGCCTTGGCGGCGAGGGCTTCTCGGGAATCCAGCTTCGCCTGCCTGGCCCGGTAAAGGGCCAGGAGCCGGCGAAGCAGCTTCTCCTCCTCGGGCTCGTCGCTCCCGCCGGGCGCTTCAATGATCTTCAACCCCGCGGAGGCGAGGACCTCCCCATCAAAGGTCTCTCCCTCCACGGGGGCTCGCGACGAGGACTCCCACGGCACTTGTATGAAGACGCCATTGGGGGCCTCAAGATAGAAGCCTGGCTGCTCCTTAGCGGCGGAGGGGTCGGCGGCCGGTGCAGCGCTCGACGCTCCTGCTGCCTCCGGGCCGGCAGTGTGGTCGCCGTCCCCCTCCCCGGCCGCGGCGTCTGCGGTTGGAGCAGTCTCCTCAGCGGCGGGCTCGTCGGCTCCTGCCATGTCCTCAACGACAGTGCCAGTGCCGGCGTCGCCTTGCGCGCCCTCCTCCTCGACGATGACCTCCGTCTCCATCCGCTCCGGGGGAGGAGGATCTAGTGGAAGAAGAAGAAAAGAAAAAGATCAAGCAAATATCCAAAAAGACAAGTCCAAGAAGACAAAGCTACAAGACTTACCTTCGCGGACTTCCTCGACGACAGGCTCCCTCGCCGGGGAGTCCTCCCTTGGCGGGGTGCTCGCCCTTGGCGGAGTACCCATCCTTGGCGGAGCGCTCTCCCTCGCCGGGGAGCCCGTCCTTGGCGGGGAGGGTGGAACATGCAGCTCCTCGGGGGCGGTCTCCGGGCGCTCCTGTGGCTGCGGCTCCACCTCTGCACAAGACAAGCAAGACAAACAGAGCAACAAAACATTAGTACCAAGCGAAAACCTCAAGCGCGCCCGACGAGCGGAAAGTTCAAGACCAGACTTACGCTGGGGGCTGCTCCTCGGAGCAGCGGGTTGATCCCGCAAGTTCGTCGCCGGCGCGTCCTCTGCCGCCGCTACAGGCGAGTCGTCCTCGACCTCGACCACGGGGACCTTGGCCCTCTTCGCCATCCGCTGGGTCAGGGTCCTGCAAGCAAATCAAGAAGCAAGATCAGAATCATCAAAGAAAAAATCAAGACAGGATCGAAGAAGTAACAAATTACAGACACTTACTCCTCTTCCTCGTCGTCGTCGCTGAGGGCGGAGAAATCGAACTCCACCTGAGGTGCTCCCGCGCGAGGAGCAGGAGGAGAAGGCTCCCTCGGGCGCTTGGCGGTCTCCGGGGCTGGGGGCTGCGAGGACCCCGCCTCCGTTGACGCCGAAGCCCGAGGAGCAGGCGGAGCGGTCGCTCCGCTCCGGGAGGATCCCCCTCCGCTTGGCGCTGGTGCGCGGGGCGCCTCCGTCGCGGCCGGTACGCGGGGCGCCTCCGTCGCGGCTTGGCTCGCTCTGGTGGCGCGCGTCGCCCGGCGAGCAGGTTGTTGTCGGGGCGCCTGCGTCCCTGTCGCCGTAGCCGCCTTGCGGAGGCGCTTCAACGGTGTTCGCTTGGGACTTGCCCGAGGCGGGGAGTTCTCCGAGGACGAGGAGGCGTCGTCGTCGAGCCCCGGGGATCCACCCGTACCCTCGTCGGCCCCGGTGTCCTCCTCCTCCTCCTTGGCAGGCTCGCTGGGCCCAGCACTTTGCCCTGCAGCCTCGCTCCCTCCGGCGGCCCCGCTCCCTCCGGCGGCTCCGCTCCCTCCGGTGGTCCTGCTCCCTCCGGCAACCTCGCCCCTTGTGGCGGCCTCGCTCACAACCCCGGGGATCCCAGCATGCCTCAGGGAGGGAACCCCAGCAAGCTCGTCGGGCGGAAGCTTGAGCAGTCTGCGGATCTCTGCCTCCTCTGCTTGGCACGACGCGTCCTCGGCCTCTGCCTCGTCGACGGTGAATCCGAAGTCTCCTGCCGCTGCAGCTGCGGCGGCCTCTTCCATCCGGGAAGCGATGTAGGCTATATCCCGCTCTGTGGTGGCCCAGGTGAGACCTTTGTTCTCCTCGGCGTTCTTGGGCACCTCGACCAGATTATCGAAGAAACTCATAATTGCATCCGGCGAAGGCACTATCCAGGTGGGGTCGACGCCGTGAGAGTCACACGCGGGCATCATTGCGCGCAAGGCGTCCCGGGCGGTGCTGTTGCACAGCGGCACCACTCCCCGGGGAGATCTAAACCACTCCGGATGGGCCAGGTCGTGCTTGAAAAGCTCCCGGACCATCCCCTTCAGCTCCAATGCCGTGAAGTTGAAGTTCAACCCCGGGCGCAACCTCATAATGTCCGCCGCATTGCCAAACTCCCATGCTGGCCTTTTCCTTTCTTGTAAAGGGGCGATGCGGCGGCGGAGGAAATCTGCCCCTACCTCTCCGATGGTCAGTTTAGCTACCCGGAGACGGAGTATCCTGATGAGGGCGACGTTGAGCTTGACGTCCTCCGGGGCCAACTCGCTCCAGTCCCTGCCGCGCACTATGGCTATTGTGCGCGGCGCAGTAAAAGGCTCCGGCTGGTCCTCCACTACCCAGCACCAATCTGCGCGCCATTCTTCCCACTTGCCGCGGAGTTCTCCTTTCAGATATGATTCCTTCTTATTCAAGCGGAAGATCCAGGAGATACCTCCGGAGAGGGGAGCGCCAGCCTCTACTCTAGGCATGAAGAAATGGCGAAAGAGTGCTACGTTTGGATAGATCCCTATGTAGTTTTCGCATAGATGTGCGAAAACCGCCATCGTAAGGATGGCGTTGGGGGTGAAGTCTAAGAGGTGGAGGTTGTACGTGTTCATGATGTCACAGAAAAACTCCGAGAACGGAGGGCACAAGCCGCAGTGAAAGAAGACAACAAAGAAGAAATACCCGCCGGGGTACAGATCTCTGGCGGCGGCCTGGTAGACTCTGGTACGGGGATGCGCCTTGGTCTCCTTGGCCCAGAAGAGGTAGTACTTGTTCCAGAGCTCCCTCGCGCTGAGCCTCGGCGCGAAGACTACGTTCTTCTTCCGCAGGGCGGTGAGCTTCGCCGCCTGCTCGGATTTCTCCCTCTTGGCCTTGTCTGCTTTCGCCTTCTCGGCCTTCGGAGCCATGGCGGAGGCGGCGGGGGAAGGGGCGAGACGCTCGACGGCGCCGCGGATGCGGAAGACGGCGGAGGAGGGGAGTAGAGGCAAAGCGCAGCGGAGGATTTCTGGAGGTTGAAGAAGCAATGAAAGCGAAGGAGGGAAACCGCCCCTGCTTCCTCTGCTTTTAAGGGGGAAGTGGGGGACGTTCCGCATTTCCCATTAAAGAACGTGGCCACGATCTCTCCCACGACGCCGCAATCGACGCGTGCCGTTAGGGAGGGACGCGGCGGATGCGAAAGGGGAATTACGGCTTGCCGTGGGCCGCGCGTGCCCGTGCACTGTTTTGGGCCTGGCCCAACAGCGCTCGGCACCGTGTGTGGCCCAGGCCCGGGGGCTCCTGTCGGTGTACTAAGATAGGGGTACCTTAGTACCCCAACTTGTGCACGGGCAGTGGAAGCTTCCCGCGGCAGGGTCTACCACGTGCTTGCCGGAAACCTCTCTGGTCCTTATTAAGCCATTCAAAAACAAAGTATACAAGCCAGAAGATCAAGGCCCCGGCAAGTAGAGCTTGCCGGGAAGGCCGTCCCAGGCTCAAGACTATCACATTAACACAAGACCCTGGCAAGAGGAGCTTGCCAGGAATACTAGAAGACTGCGTATCAGAAGACATGCCTCGGCGCACCCTACGCCCCGGCAGGGCCCGGGGAGCGACAAGCTTCCGGGCCCGGCAAGATCAAGACCCCGGCAAGGTGCTTGCCGGGGGAAGCCTGCACTGTGTGCCCGCGCTCTAGCCCATCGGCCCACGCGTCGCCCTGGGGCCCTTCCAGGGACGCGTGGCGGATGGCTGTGCAGCCTGGGGGACACGGTGGCACTCCACGGTGACGAGGCTACCGCCGTGGCGAACGGAGACGCACGGGCGGGCGCTTTTGGGGTCGACGGCGACGGGCATTTAATGCTCTTGTCCCCCACTGTCAAAGTAGGTGAAGACCACTGTTCATCCACTGTTCACGCACTATTCCCGCACTGTTACAACTACCACCAAAGTTACGTTTTTACCCTCCTCTACGTTGACACCTGTCGGTGACCCCTTGAGCTATAAAAGGAGGCCCATGCGCAACGTAGAAGGGGTTCGGAACCTAGACAGCTTTCTCGCTCGGTGTAGCTAGTTCTTCAAGCTCCCGAGCCCAAGAACTTAATACAATCCAAGCAGGAGTAGGGTTTTACGCGTCCATCGCGGCCCGAACCTGGGTAAACTGCCCGCGTGTGTTCTACGATCTGCTCTTTGTGCTCCCTCCGCTCCCTTACCGCAACGTACAAGGGGCTCCGGTCCCATAGGTGCTCGAGGTGGACAGTTTCCCCCGACACTCGTGGTTTTAAAAACAGAGATAAAAAGCTTTTGGGAGATGCATAATTCGTCAACGAATGCTAGTAGATAACCCAATTACTTCTTATGCTGGACAAGTTTCGAGGAACGGCTCCCACGCGGGGACGATCACATCCCCGTAATCTCCTTTGTTTATCACTGCCAGAGTTTTTTGATTTCTCATGAACAAAGCGTGAAGGAGGGTTTGTTTGTTGCTATTATCTTTTGTGAGCTGGGCGCACTCATGCCAGTCCCTCCTCGTATTAGGGGTTTGCAGATTAGACATGCAATCCCGGGGTAAAATTTTGTCCAATCATAAGAAGATCATGAATTACCTACTACTTCCTCATGAGCTAAAACAGAGGCACAAAAGAGAAATGCTTTTGAATAATTTTGAGATGGTACAAGAAAGTCTTCGTTAGGAATGGCAAGTAAATACCATATATAGGAAGGTATGGTGGACTCATATGGCATAACTGGTTTCAAGGATTTTGGATGCACAAGCAGTCAGTCCGCTTAGTACAGGTGAAGGCTAGCAAAAGACTGGGAGCGACCAACTAAGAGAGCAATGACGGCCATAATCATGCAGAGCGACAAAGCAACATTGAATTGGGCATGGAAGTTATATCACTACTCAAAAATTAAAGATCATTAAGGCTTGATAGACTTTCTTTACAGTCTTAAATATGCGTGAGCATATGCCAAGTCAATCAAAATAAATTCTTGGAGGAAGATATCACTAAACCATACCACATCATTGGCAAACAAATCATGCTGGTACTTCAATAACACATTAAGAACCCCCAGCTATTTGAGACTAACCATAAGAAAACATGAACTACTAAGCATCATTATGCACATAGCATTTTTATCATAGACATATCAACCAGTGCCACAGAAGCCAACTCTCTTAACAAGATAAGCATGATAACTCAAGAGAGTTCCAGAAGCAACAACCTAAACAAAAACTCTTAAAAAGATAAGCATGAAAACTAAGAGCTAAGTATGACAGCAGCTATGAAAAGATAAAGAACACACACAAGAAGATACGCATGCAAGCCTATGTTGTGTTCTACAGCGGAGTGGAGCGTGTTTCTCTCCCAAACAATGAAGGCTAGGATCCAACTTGTTAAGAACAGCAAGTAAAACTAAATAAACTAAAAAGAAAAGAGCAAGACGCTCCAAGCATAGCACATAACGCATGAAGTGATTAAAATATAGTGGAACGAAAGACGAACTGATAATTGTTGATGGAGAAGGGGATGCATGGGGGCATCCCCAAGCTTAGATGCTTGAGTCTCCTTGGATATTTCTTGGGGGTGCACGGGGGCATCCCCAAGCTTGAGCGTTTGACCCTCCTGAATCTTCTTTTATCATCTTCCCTCGCACACTTGAAAACTCCCTTCATACATAACTCATCATAATCTGATTAGCGAGGTTAGTACCCACAATAAAATAATTTTTCCCTATTGGAAATAAAGATAATCTTGAAGAGCTACTGTTTCTCAAGATTGCCAAAAGGTTTTTGCAAAGAAAAAGCAAGCTCAAGGTTTGCAAAACGAAGAAAAGGCAAAACAGGACAGAATCTGTGAAAAACAGACCAGCAGGTAGTAAATAATTTTTTTCGGGGCACTTCTGCAACTCAAAGCAAAAAACTCAGAACAGACGCTCGAAAGCCAATTGTATAGAGCACGCTGTCAAAAAATTCAGATCAAAAAGATGATCTGGTGATTTTATACGAATTTTTCTGTCCAAGGACAGAATCTGTTTTCTGGACAGCACGTCACAACTTTTGAACTTTCTTGCAATCAGAGGCTAAACTTGGCACAAAGCTGAAAAATAAAGATACAATGATGTTGCTACAGTAGTAACAAACATCAAGACCACTAAAAACTGAAAGAACAAACTGAGAGCAAAGATAACAAGGGTTGTCTCCCTAGAGCTCTTTCTTTATAGCCATAAAGATAAGCTTAAGACTTTAATGATGCTCTCGTAGGAATAAGAGTTGAAGAACAAAAGAGGGCATCAAGAAGCAAAGACCAAACACATTTAAGCCTAACATGCTTCCTATGCATAGGAATATTGCAATAGAATAATTCATTGAAGCACAAAGCAATAAGCATAGGAAGACAAAACAAGTGCAGCTTCAAAACCTTCAACATAAAGAGAGGGAACTTCATATTATTGAAATATCTATAAGCATATGTTCCCTTCTCATAATAATTTTCAGTGGGATCACGAATAAACTCAACAATATAAGCATCACATAAAGCATTGTTACCATGATCCACATGCAAAAAGGTACTCTTACTCTCCACATAAGCATAATCTTTCTCATTGGTAATAGTGGGAGTAGGACTATCATAAACAACTTGAACACTATAGATTAATTGTGTATTAGGAAGATGGTGTTCAACAAGGGAGTAATTCCCTCCATGATTATGACAAGTTTCATAAGGATAATTTCTCCTTATGTCATAGGTACCTTTATAATTACTATAGATTGGAGTTATAACGTCATCATAGTAGAGAAGAGCATCATCATTGCTAGCAACTATATTTGTAAACATGTTGTCTTTATTCTTACTAGCAAAAGAATTATCAATTATCACATCACTAGTGGGTAAAGGATTTGCAATCCTATCATCCCCAAGCTTAGAGCTTTCCATATCATCACTTCGAGAGTTGGTACCAAAAAGATTTTCAAGATCATAAGTAGCATTATCATCATTTTCCAAATCACAATAAGTAACATGCATATCATAATCAAAATCATCTTCAATAGTACCTACGGACGTATCATCAAGATGATAATTAAGGCAATAAACTTCACCTTCTTCTTTAAACTTACAACCGTTAGGATAAAAGTTGATGGGAGGAATGTGCTCAGGCCAGGTTGATACCCATTCTTCTTCCTTCTTGCTCATCTTCCTTCTCCTCTTCTTTTTCTTCTTCTTCACCTTAGGAGGGAGTGGTTGGAGATGAAGCTTCTCCACATATCCTGGTTTATCATTAGAAACAATAGGGGAAACTTGGGAGAAACTCTCCTTTTATTAGCAGAAATATAAGAGACATTTTTATACTTTGGTAAAGTTCCCTCCTTTCTAATCTTACTTATGTAATCATTTTCATGGCAATTAACAACACAATAGAGATGGCAATTTTGCAAAGTGTTTTTTATTCCTATGGCATTAACATCTAGCCAAGAAGTCTTTTCTGATAACTCTTCACACATCAAAAATAACATAATCTCATCATAAAGATCAGGGGTGATCATGTTATCACACAACTGGTTAACAGTTATGTTTTGAAAGTGCATGCATTGAAAATTAAAGTGACCCTCTATACAGCAAAGTTCACAAGTAAAAGGATTAAGGTCACACAATTCTCTAGCAATTTCATTTAAATCTTTGACCCAAGTGATTGTTCTTTCATGCTTATGTTGCTTACAATACTTCTCTTCTTCAATCATAGGCCTTTCACAAGGTCTATCCACTCCACAAAAATTAACATGCTTATATAAAACTTCATTTTTAGGAATTGGATCATGCATGTTGCAATCATCATGAACAATTTCATTTTCTTTGCAAATCTCTTTAAAAGGTTCATGATGCTTGATCCAATCCTCCTTAGGCATATTAAGATGTGAAGCAAAAGATTTGAGGAAATCAACAAGGAGTTGAGAATCAAGCCCAAACTTAGCACTAAACTTATTAAAACTTGTAGTTTCAACAAAGGACTTAATGCAATCATACTCATAAATTATACCTGACTCTTTACCTTTGTCGATCTCCCAATCTTCAGTGTTGCGTTGAATTCTTTCAGGGAGTTCCCATTTAGCATCAATCTTTTCGTTTGTGAAAGAACCCATAGAGGAAGCATCGAGCAAATCTTTATCCTGTCGAGAGAGCCTCGCATAGAAATTAGTAATAATCATATCTTTGGGGAGCCCATGGTTAGGACATTTTAGCATTAACGTTTTCAGTCTCCCCCAAGCTTGAGCTATGCTCTCTCCGTCATGAGGATAGAAATTATAAACATAATTCCTATTCTCATGGACTTCATGAAGAGGATAAAACTTGGAGTAAAAGAGAGACTGGATCTCTTCCCAATCCAGCAGGTGAGAGTCATCTAGTAGCCTATACCATTCCAATGCTTTTCCTTTCAGTGACAAGGCAAATAATTTCCTCATGACTCCATCTCTTGTCAAACCTGAAATCTTAAACAACTCACAAAGTTCTGTAAGTTTCAACAAATGAATACTAGGATTGACTGTCCCATCATAACAATTATTCCTAATTATTTCAATTATCCCAAGTGGTATTTGGAACGGGATACATTCAGTAGGTGGAGGAGACTTCTCTACCACGAATGTGGTAAAGCGGCCTTCCCCAAGCAGCGAACTAAGAGTGCGGTTTTCCATAAACATAACTAGTGAAACTAAAAACAAGAAACGAAAGAATTAATTGCAAGATCTAAAGATATACCTTCAGACACTTACTTCCCCGGCAACGGCGCCAGAAATAGCTTGATGTCTACTGCACGCTTCTATTCCTGTAGACAGTGGTGGGCCTCCAAGAGCAGAGGTTTGTAGGACAGCAGCAAATTTCCCTTAAGTGAGTAACCCAAGGTTTATCGAACTCAGGGAAGTGGAGGTTGAACGTACCCCTTTCAAGCAACCCTGCAATCAAGATACAAGAAGTCTCTTGTGTCCCCAACACACCTAATGCACTTGTCAGATGTATAGGTGCACTAGTTTGGCGAAGAGATGGTAAAATATGGATGATAGGAGTGGCAAAGCAAAGTAATATAAATCTGTAATAAAAAGTGCAGCAAGCAAACAAGTGGTAAACGTGAGCACAAATGGTATTGCAATGGTGGAAACAAGGCCTAGGCTTCATACTTTCACTAGTGGCAACTCCCAACAACATTAACATAATCGAATCACATGATATTTCCCATAATGGAGACGCACTCGGAAGTCATTCCTTTGTGGTCAAGAGAGGACGAGAATTATGTAGGGCTACAAAAGCACACCTCAAAGTTCGTAGTTCTCAATCTATGGATTTCCCAATGTCACCGCGGCCATCCAAAGAGAGTACTACAATCACCACAACATATCTAAAGGATAGTCAAAGACAAGCACCAAGAGACTCTCAATCTTCAATCAACACGCAAAAGAGGAAATCACTCATGAAAATATTCTTCTAATCCATGTACAATAGACCGTTGTCACCTTGGTCTCGGGGATTATACTAGATAAAGACAAGTGAGTACATCAATCCAATACATAGAGGAAGGGGAAATATCATGGGATCACCCTAGATTAACATAGCCTATGATCACAACGAAGATCACATCATGGGAGAGAGAATTGACCACATAGCTACTGGTAGAAACCTCAGCCCCGAGGAGGAACTACTCCCGCATCATGGAGGGAGGAAGCAATGCCGATGGAGATGGATCCGGGGGCACTTCCCCGTCCCGGCAGGATGCCGGCACAGGAATTCTGGTCTAAGAAACTTGGTGGCGATGGCGGCGGAGATCGGAATTGCTTCTGGAGAAAAGGGTTCCTGAATCAGGGTTTTCGCGACGGGAGAATAAATAGGAGTCCAAGTAGGGCACCAGAGGAGGTGGGAGCAGCCCAGGCGGCCCCCCGGCACGGCCAGGGGTGGGGCCGCGCCATCAGGGCGCCTGGGGCCCCTCTAGCCCCCCTCTGGCCCCCCTTCTGGCGCACGAAAGCTTCTGGAGCGCTGATTTTTTATATATTTTTCCCGGAATTTTTCTGGCAATTTAAGTAATGGGAAAACCTGAAATACAAAAACAGCAGAAAACAGAAACTGGCACTGGGGTGCACTGAGTTAATAGGTTAGTCCAAATATGATCAAAAGTGTATGAAAGTGTATCAAAAGCATAGCAATATCACCCAAAACATGCATGGAGCAAGCAGAAATTATAGATACGTTTGGGACGTATCATACTTTACCCTGGAAAACTGTTGCGATCCCTACACTTGTGGGTTATCACATACCTTGATAAAGTTTTGAAGAAGTTCAAAATGGATCAGTCAAAGAAAGGGTTCTTGCATGTGTTACAAGGTGTGAAGTTGAGTAAGACTCAATGCCCGACCACTGCAGAAGATAGAGAGAAAATGAAAGTCATTCCCTATGCCTGAGCCATACGGTCTATCATGTATGCAATGCTGTGTACCAGACCTGATGTGTGCCTTGCTATAAGTTTAGCAGGGAGGTACCAAAGTAATCCACGAGTGGATCACTGGATAGCGGTCAAGAACATCATGAAGTACCTGAAAAGGACAAAGGATATTGATAACCCACAAGTGTAGGGGATCGCAATAGTTTTCGAGGGTAAAGTATTCAACCCAAATTTATTGATTCGACACAAAGGGAGCCAAAGAATACTATTAAGTATTAGCAGCTGAGTTGTCAATTCAGCCACACCTGAAAACTTAGTGCAGCAAGGTAGTTTAGTAGCAAAGTAATATGGTAATAGTGGTAACAGCAATACAAGTAACGGTAGTGTTTTTGTAGTTTTTGTAATAGTAGCAACGGGAAAGTAAATAAGCAACAAGCAATATGTGAAAAGCTCGTAGGCATTGGATCGGTGATGGGGAATTATGTCGAATGCGATTCATCATGTAAAAGTTATAGCCTAGGGTGACACAGAACTAGCTCCAGTTCATCAATGTAATGTAGGCATGTATTCCGAATATAGTCATACGTGCTTATGGAAAAGAACTTGCATGACATCTTTTGTCCTACCCTCCCGTGGCAGCGGGGTCCTAGTGGAAACTAAGGGGTATTAAGGCCTCCTTTTAATAGAGTACCGGACCAAAGCATTAACACATAGTGAATACATGAACTCCTCAAACTATGGTCATCACCGGGAGTGGTCCCGATTATTGTCACTTCGGGGTTGCCGGATCATAACACATATTAGGTGACTATAGACTTGCAAGATAGGATCAAGAACACACATATATTCATGAAAACATAATAGTGTAATGCCCAGGATGGGACTATACCTCCTACATGTCGAGGCACGACTTAAAGGTATAAGCCCATTCTGGAATGATCTCAAGTTTGGTATCTTTGCACGACTCATGTAAAATAGGGATGAAATTGCAAAAGAATAGTTGGCTTACACTCGCCACATCACACAATACATTACATAAGCAAAACACCATTCCAAACATCACAACCCGACTACGGGTGAAGATCCAAAAGAAGATACCAAAAACAACATAAAGCCACAGGTCAGAATCGCCCCTAGTAGAAACCACTACTGATCGTCGAAACGTCACAAACATACGGCCACGCTCTCCATCGAACTCCCAGAAGTACTTGAACCAGCTCCTGCATCTTTCTTGGCTGAACCTGCATCTGGTGTTGTAGTATCTGTGAGCCACGAGGACTCAGCAATCCCATAACTATGGGTATCAAGACTAGCAAAGCTTTAAGGGTAGGAAGAGGTAAAGTGGTGAGGTTGCAGCAGCGACTAAGCATAATATGGTGGCTAGCTTACGAGTACAAGAATAAGATGAGCATCTACGCAAACGGTCGCAAACTAGTAGTGATCGCTAAAGATCCTGTACTACCTACGAGTCAAACATAACCCCACCGTGTTCTCTTCTCAAAGTGAAAAGAGACAGTTACGGTTACTCACACAGTTGTGTGTTTTACTTCGGATCCTCTGTCAAGTTTTCTACAACCGGACATTAACAAATTCCAATCTGCCACATAACCACGGGCACGGCTTTTGAAAGATCATAACCCTGCTGGGGTGTCCCAACTTAGCCCATCACAAGCTCTCACGATTAGCTGAAGTGATAAATATAATATCATCACCCCTTATCTTAGGGAAATCCGATCAGGCTCGCATCTCGGTGCACAAGACATTTCGACAATAGTAAAACAAGTCCAGCAAGACCTCCCAGTGTGTCGACACCCTGATAGTAGCCGCGCGTATCTCGTCTCAGGCCACGACCGGATGGGCGATGCTACGAGTAAAACCAATCCTCGAGTTTCCCCGTGGTGGCCCCGCAGGCTCCCCGTTTGGGACCAACACCATCAGCACTGGCCCCCCTGTTATGTAGAATTAAGAACCCGGGGACATGACCCCCTATGCAATTAATTAATTAATTAAGTTGTTATTATGAGCAAATTAAAACCAATGTTGGGCCTTGCTGGAGGAGTTTTATTCAAAGTCGAACCGTCAAGGGGTCCCCATCCACCCATCGTGTAAGGAACGCAAAATCAAGGAACATAATGCCGGTTTATCGGCGCCTAAGATGGCATGAGTGGAACAAAACACCGAGCAAAAGGCCAAGCCTTCCACCCATGCCCAGTATATAGGTGTGTTAATAATAATTATAGATATTGTGATATTCCAACAACAAGTTCCCTCCTGGAACGAACTTCATCTTCACCTACAACTAACAACGCTATAAGAGGGGCTGAGCAAGCGGGTAACATAGCCAAACAGTGGTTTTGCTAGGAAGGTGTCAAAGGTTAGAGGTTTCATGGCAACAAGGCGAGGCTGACATAAAAGATGGGTAGCACGACATGTAACGATAGCATCGACACAACTAAGCATGGCAATGGTAGTAAAGGTATCCAAGGGTATGATCATCTTGCCTGGGATTCCGCAAGGAAGAAGAACGGGTCCACGAAGTAGACGGAGCAACATAGTCGAGCGAATCCTCACAACTCCGGAATGAAACCGAAGCTAACAAGAGAAGCAACCGGAAAGAAGCAAACAACACGGTAAACACACAAGCATAAACATGGCATACGATGCACATCCAAGTATGATGCATGTCCGGTTTAATTATGCTTGGCATGGCAAAGTGCACAAACCAGTACTACAAGTTGAGTGGAGCTCGATATGCAACGAGTTGCAGATTGACGAAACACCACATTCTAATTATTTAGTTGACTCTCGTTTATTTACAAGACAAGATTAAATGTTTTTAACATAGCAAGAGGTGAATCAAAAGCAAACTACCTATTTAGGCAAGTTTAAATGAGGCCGGAATGACAAACAACAATTCCGGAAAACCCCATATGCATGTTTAGCAATTTTAAGCAAACAACAATTCACACATTTTAATGTTGTTAACATGATGCGGATGACATGATCAAGTTTTATGCAATTTTTATTAAAAGTTGACATGAAGATGATAAGGAGTATTTGTCACCGTGGTGGAAGGAAAGGGTGCCACGGCAACGATCCGAAAATGATGCAACGGCAACATCTCGGTTCCAGTAACCCGTTGAGAGACCGGTGCAAAAGAAAAGGTGGCGTGAGCGAGTCGAACAAGATGAAAGGTGGGGTGATCCCGTCACCGGGTTCCCACGAGTCGGCGACGAGGCAACCGAGGAGCATGACAAAAGACGAAACGAGCACGGTGCACACAAGGGAAACATCTCATACAACACAAGCAATTGTCCACGGGCATCGTCTCGGGGTTATACCTTCGGAACGTTCGTTCTCGAAGCAGTTCGAGTCGTCGAGGGACGTAGTGTAAGTAGTGGAAGTAGTCGTTCTCGCGAGTCGTGGTACACGTTCGTAGAGGGAAGTAGGCGTTCACGTTCGGAGAGGTACACACAGTCTTCAGTGGCGGTAGTTGTACTCGTTTCGAAGATGAACTTGACGTCGAGGGTCTCCAAGGTCGACGGTAGTGGTACTTGGCGTTTCTCCTTGTAGTCGAACTTGACATCGGGGGTCGAGGTACTTGGCGGTTCGTAGTGGTGCTTGATGTCCTTAAGTTCCACGGGGTCCTCGAGGGTCGACGGTAGTCGTTCACGGGTCGTAAAGGGACTTGGCGCATCCAAAACGAAGCAACTCGAAAGGCCTCGGAACTTGGAAGCGGCAAGGAGGTGATGGTGGTGATCTAGCAAGGATCCACCCAAGGGTCTGGAGGTGCTGAAGATGGTCAGCCATGGCAAGCAGGTGGCAGGAGTTGACGGCGGCAGCACAACACAACAAAGGCAGAGGCCATGGCGACAGGAGGCAACAATCAAGTGATGGAGCAGAGAGGAGCATGGCGCGGCTGAACTTGGCGGCGACGGGTTGCCGTGGAAGAGCGGAGGAGGCCGGAGGGCGCTTGGGCGAGGCTGGAGGGCTTCTGGCCGGCCGGGCTTCGGCCTGCAACGGCGTGCCGAAAGGGGGGGAGGCACTGACGAGGCCGGGGCGGGCCAGCTGCTCCTGGCGGCGAGGCTGGAATGGATGGGGAGGCACAGGGCTGCGGCCTTGGCGTAGGGGAGACAGATGGCGCGACGCGGCGCTGGCTCCGGCGAGCCAGACGACGCGGCTGGTACTCGCGCTGGAGATGGAGGGTGGCCGGCGCGAGGTGGTGGAGATGGAGGGTGGCCGGCGCGAGGGGAGAGATCGAGAGGATGGAGATGGAGTCGGGGTGGATCGGGACTGCGAGGGGAGAGCGAGGGGGTTCGGGATCGGCCAAGATGGTGCGGCGCGAGGGGGACGAGGAGAAGATCGAGGGAGACGGGGTCGAACGAGCGGCGCTGTGAGGGAGAGAAGGGAGCGAGCGGTCGGGCCAGCTAGGGTTCGGGCGGCTGGGCCATGGGCCTTGAGCCAGATGGGCTGCGGGGGAAGGAGGAGGCCCGCTGCGGCTGGGAGGTGGCTGGGAGCCTGGCTGTTGGGCCATCTCTCTCTTTATTTAGTTCTTAGCAGAAAAAATAGAGAGAGTTCAAAAATTATTAAGAAAAGAGGCCAAGAACAAGAATAAAATGATGGAACATTTTTGTAAGGCTTCATGGAAATATACCAACCCAACAAAAGTGGTTCCAACAAAAATAGGGGAAGATATGCAAGTGTGTGTTGGGTTAATTCCAAACAAATGGAATATTTTATAATATAGCTCCCTAAATATTGGGAGGATATGTTATAAAGAGAAGTCATCCTTCCCTCGATTTAAATGGACCGAAGGTCCACACGATTTATTTAAGTTGAGATGCAAAAGATTAAAGACATGATGGCATGAAGACATGTTGCAAAGCAAAAATAAATAACACAAGCACAAATGAAACACACGGGAGAACCTGGAACATCTGGAATCTCTGGAATCTTCTGGGACGTCGGTCTTCGGGCGTCACAAATAGGTTCAGATCTGAAATCATGGCACTCGGACCCTAGTGACAAGCATTAAGCATAGCAAAGTCATAGCAAGATCAATCTTAGAACATAGTGGATACTAGGGATCAAACCCAAACAAAACTAACTCGATTACATGGTAACTCTCATCCAACCCATCACCGTCCAGCAAGCCTACGATGGAATTACTCACGCACGGCGGTGAGCATCATGGAATTGGTGATGGAGGAAGGTTGATGATGACGATGTCGACGATCTCCACCCTCCGGAGCCCCGAACGGACTCCAGATCAGCCCTCCCGAGAGAGATTAGGGCTTGGCGGTGGCTCCGTATCGTAAAACGCGATAATTCTTCCTCTCTGATTTTTTCTCCCCGAAAGTGAATATATGGAGTATGGGGGTACGTCGGTGGAGCATCAGGGGGCCCACGAGGCAGGGGGGCGCGCCCAGGGGGAGGGGGCGCACCCCCACCCTCGTGGATAGGGTGTGGGCCCCCTGACGTGGATCTTCCCGCAGATATTTTTTTATATTTTCCAAAATAATTCTCAGTGGATTTTCAGGTCATTCTGAGAACTTTTTATTTCTGCACAAAAACAACACCATGGCAATTCTGCTGAAAACAGCGTCAGACCGGGTTAGTTCCATTCAAATCATGCAAGTTAGAGTCTAAAACAAGGGCAAAAGTGTTTGGAAAAGTAGATACGTTGGAGACGTATCAACTCCCCCAAGCTTAAACCTTTGCTTGTCCTCAAGCAATTCAGTTGATAAACTGAAAGTGATAAAGAAAAACTTTGACAAACTCTGTTTGCTCTTGTTGTTGCAAATATGTAAGCCAACATTCAGGTTTTCAGCACTGATCATGAACTAACCACATTCATAATAACTTTCAGGTCTCATGTCTACTCATATCAATGGCATAATCAACTAGCGAGCAATAATAACAAACCTCGGATGACAACACTTTCTCAAAACAATCATGATATGATATAACAAGATGGTTTCTCGCTAGCCCTTTCTGAGACCGCAAAACATAAATGCAGAGCACCTTTCAAGATCAAGGGCTGACTAGACATTGTAATTCATGGTAAAAGAGATCCAGTCATGATCGTACTCCATGCAAATTAATAGTAATACATGCAAATGACACAGGTGCTCTCCAACTGGTGCTCTTTTATAAGAGGATGATGACTCAACATAAAAGTAAATAGATAGGCCCTTCGCAGAGGGAAGCAGGGATTTGTAGAGGTGCCAGAGCTCGATTTTTTAAATAGAGATGAATAACATTTTGAGCGATATACTCTCATTGTCAACATAACAACCAAGAATCTCGCTATCTTCCATACTACGCACATTATAGGCGGTTCCCAAACAGAATGGTAAAGTTTATACGCCCCCAACCACCAACAAGCACACTCCACAGCTAGCCCGAAACAACGGGTACCGTCCAAACCAGCAACAGCCCTGGGGGAGTTTTGTTTAATTATTATGATTTTGAGCATGGGACTGGGCATCCCGGTTACCAACCATTTTCTCATGAATGATGAGCGGAGTCCACTCATCGTGAGAATAATCCACCTAGCATGGAAGATATAGACAGCCCTAGTTGATACATGAGCTGTTCGAGCATACAAAACATAATTTCATTTGAAGGTTTAGAGTTTGGCACATACAAATTTACTTGAAACGGCAGGTAAATACCGCAGATAGAAAGGTATGGTGGACTCATATGGAATAACTTTGGGGTTTTTGGAAGTGGATGCACAAGCAGTATTCCCGCTTAGTACAGGTGAAGGCTAGAAAGAGACTGGGAAGCAACCAGCTAGAGAGTGACAACAGTCATGAACATGCATTAAAATTAATCAACAATGAATGCAAGCATGAGTAGGATATAAATCACCATGAACATAAATATCGTGGAGGCTATGTTGATTTGTTTGAACTACATGCGTGAACATATGCCAAGTCAGACCACTTGAATCGTTCAAAGGAGGATACCACCCTATCATACCGCATCACAACCATTTTAATATCATGTTGGCACGCAAGATAGACCATTATAAACTCTCAGCTAATTAAGCATGGCATAAGCAGCTATGATCTCTAATTGTCATTGCAAGCATGTTTCATTCATAACAGGCTGAATCGGGAATGATGAACTATCATATTTACAAAAACAAGAGAGGTCGAGTTCATACCATCTTGTCTCATCTCAATCAATTCATCATATATCATCATTATTGCCTTTCACTCACACGACCGAACGGTGTGGATAATAATAATAGTGCATGTGCATTGGACTAAACTGGAATCTGCGAACATTTAATACAAGAGAGAAGACAGGGTAATATGGCTCAAGGTTAAATCAACAATAAAGCATATGAGAGCCACTAAGCATTTTCAATCATGGTCTTCTACTCTTAACCCCCAAAGAAAAGAAAAGAAACTATTTACATGGGAAAGCCCCCAACAAGCAAAAGAAGAATGAGAAATCTTTTTGGGTTTTCTTTTAATTACTAGTACTACAAGCATGGAAAGTAAACTAGCTAAAAACTACAACTAATATTTTTTTGTTTTTCTTAAGGTTTTTCTAGAACACAAGAAAAAGGCTAAGAAAAGAATTTAAACTAAGCATGGATGGTACAATGAAAGAGTGTGAGCACCGACAACTATAATAAGTGTGTGAACATGAATGTAATGTCGGTGAGAAACACGTACTCCCCCAAGCTTAGGCTTTTGGCCTAAGTTGGTCTATGGCCAGTATTGGCTTGGCGGATATCCAAAGTTGTAGTCGGGGTTGTACTGAGATGCAGCAACTACTGCCTGCTGAGCTGCAGCTTGAAGATGGGCTGCTTCCATCATATAATGATACTCATTTGCCTCCTCCCTAGTTATAGTATATCTCCCTTTTACCTGAAAGTCAAACAAGGTAGGGGAAGGAAGAGCAATATGGACGGAGTGACGCCTGTTAAAGATTAGTCGATATTTGAGGGACTGTTCATCCCTCTCTATAAACCGGTGATTAATTATAGCATTGTAATCCAAATGAGCAAGCGGCAAAGGTTCATCATTTTCATGTACAGGCACACCAAGACGGCGGGCTATGCGAGTGGCATAAATCCCACCAAATAAATCTCCATACAAACCATTACGATGTAGCCTACGTGCAACAATGGCTCCCAAGTTATATTGTCTATCACCTAATACATCACTCTTGAGAACACTAAGATCTAGGACACACATGTGACAAGCCTCATCTTTACCATTTATGCATCTACCAATAAAGAGAGCAAAGTAATGAATAGCAGGAAAATGAATGCTCCCTATGGTAGCTTGTGTGATTTCTCTAGATTCCCCCACAGTGATACTAGCAAGGAAGTCTCTATATACAGATTTGCGAGGATCACCCATACTGCCCCACCGCGGGAGCTTACAAGCATCATTAAAATCCTCTAAGTCCATGGTGTAGGATTTATCATAAAGGTTAAACAAGACAGTGTGAGAATTACGTGAAGATGAAAATTTAAACCTTCTCACAAAGGTATCAATTAAGTAACGATATTGAGGGCACTTATCTTGTATGAAGCCCTCGAGGTCAGCGTTGCGCACATATGCGTCAAATTCCTCCTTAATGCCAACCTGAACCATAAATTCGTCTGACGGCCATTCACAAGGCCGCACTTCAGCTTCCCTCGGTAGTTCATCGTACGGCTCAAGAATCGCGAGCCTTGGTTCATGCTTCCTTGAAGAACCACCTTGGAAGATTTTCCTATGCATTTTTTTGAAATTTTCTGAAATTTTTAGTAACTCAAAATAAAAGTTAACCAAACTCAACAAGATTGATAGAAACAACTCCTACAAGTGCCTAGAGACTGTATCATGCACTAGAACTACTTGGGACCAAGGAAATTTGACAAGCAAGCTCAAGAACAAGGTCACCACAGCAGCAAAAATTTGCAATAAATAAAGCACTAGAACAAAAACTAATTGGACCAATGGAGGAGTCACATACCAAGGAATAATCCCCCCAAACAGTTTTTTGAATGGAGCTTTGAGCAAGGAGATCAAAAATGGCAGCAAGATGAGATAGAACTCGTGCTTGAGCTGGATAGTGATTTTTTTGGGAGGAAGAAGAAGGGTATGGGTGCAGAAATAAGTGGAGGGGGGCCACGTGGGGCCCACAAGGCAGGGGCACACCCTGGACCCTCGTGGCCAGGTGTTGGCTCCCCTCGCGGTGTTTCTATGCCATATATTCTCAAATATTCTGGGAAAAATCATATTTTATTTTCTTGGTATTTGGAGAACATTTATTTTCGGGGTATTTTTTATTGCACGGATAAGTCTGGAAACAAATAGAAAATACTATTTTTGCTTTATTTATCCTAATTAACATAAAGTAAAAGGAGGGTACAGAAGGTTGTGCTATCTAGATTCACCTATCTCATGCTCATCAAAAGGAATCCATTAACAAGGTTGATCGGGTCTTATTAATAAACTCTTTCCGAATAACATGAAACCGGAGAATTTTTGAATAACACGAGGTTACCTCAATGGGGATATGTATGTCCCCAACAATAAGAATATCATATGTCTTCTTGACAGTAGGAAGAGGAAATTCAAAACCTCCAATAGTAATAGTTGAAATTTTTCCAATATAATTGATACTATGGACCTGAGGTTGTTTCCTTGGAAAGTGTACCGTGTGCTCATTACCATTGACATGAAAAGTGACATTGCCTTTATTGCAATCAATAACAGCCCATGTAGTATTCAGAAAGGGTCTACCAAGGATAATAGACATAGTATCGTCCTCGGGAATATCAAGTATAACAAAGTCCGTTAGAATAGTAACATTTGCAACCACTACAGGCACATCCTCACAAATACCGACAGGTATAGCAGTTGATTTATCAGCCATTTGCAAAGATATTTCAGTAGGTGTCAACTTACTCAAGTCAAGTCTACGATATAAAGAGAGAGGCACAACACTAACACCGGCTCCCAGATCACATAAAGCAGTTTTACAATAGTTTCCTTTGATGGAGCAAGGTATAGTGGGTACTGCTGGATCTCCTAGTTTCTTAGGTATTCCACCTTTAAAAGTGTAACTGGCAAGCATGGTGGAAATTTCTACTTCAGGTATCTTTCTTTTATTGGTAATAATATCCTTCATATACTTAGCATAAGGATTCGTTTTAAGCAGATCAGTCAAACGCATACGCAAAAAGATAGGTCTAATCATTTCAGCAAAGCGCTCAAAATCCTCATCATCCTTTTTCTTGGATGGTTTCGGAGGAAAAGCCATGGGTTTCTGAACCCATGGTTCTCTTTCCCTACCGTGCTTCCTAGCAACAAAGTCTCTCTTATCATAACGTTGATTCTTTGATTGTGGGTTATCAAAATCAACAGCGGGTTCAGTCTCTACATCATTATCGTTGCTAGGTTGAGCATCATCATGAACATCATCATTAACATTATCACTAGGTTCATGTTCATTACCAGATTGTGTCTCAGCATCAGAAATAGATATATCATTAGGATTCTCAGGTGTGCCAGCTACAGGTTCACTAGAAGCGTGCAAAGTTCCATCATTTTTCTTTTTCTTCTTTTTGGAAGAACTAGGTGCATCTAAATTAGCTCTCTGAGAATCTTGCTCAATTCTCTTAGGGTGGCCCTCAGGATACAAAGGTTCCTGAGTCATTTACCGCCTCTAGTTGCAACTCTAACAACATAGTCATTATTCTTACTATTTAATTCATTGAGCAAATTATTCTGAGCCTTAAGTACTTGTTCTACTTGAGTGCTAACCATAGAAGCATGTTTACTAATGAGTTTCAATTCACCTTTAACTCTAGACATATAATCACTCAAGCATTCAATCATATAAGAATTGCGTTGCAATTGTCTACCAACATAAGCATTGAAGTTTTCTTGTTTCACAATAAAATTTTCAAACTCATCTAAGCATTGGCTAGCAGACTTATAACGAGGAATATCACCTTCGTCAAATCTATAAAAAGAATTTACCTTTACTACCTATGTCGGGTTATCAAGACCATGTATTTCTTCAATAGGTGGTAAATTCTTAACATCTTCAGCTTTAATACCCTTTTCTTTCATAGATTTCTTTGCCTCTTGCATATCTTCAGGACTGAGAAATAGAACACCCATTTTCTTCGGAGTTGGCTTAGGGGCTGGTTCTGGAAGTGTCCAATTATTTTCATTGGCCAGCATATTATTCAATAGTAATTCAACTTGATCAATTGTTCTTTCCCTGAAAACACAACCAGCACAACTATCCAGGTGGTCTCTGGAAGCATCCGTTAGTCCATTATAAAAGACATCAAGTATATCGTTCCTCTGAAGAGGATGATCAGGCAAAGCATTAAGTAAATGGAGAGGCCTCCCCCAAGCTTGTGGGAGACTCTCTTCTTCAATTTTCACCAAGTTATATATTTCCTATAAGGCAGCTTGTTTCTTATGAGCGGGAAAATATTTAGCAGAAAAGTAATGCATCATATCCTAGGGACTACGCACACAACTAGGATCAAGAGAATTAAACCAAGTCTTAGCATCACCCTTTAACATGAAAGGAAATAGCTTAAGGATATAATGATAACGAATCTTTTCATCGTTGCTAAACAGGGTGACTATATCATTCAACTTAGTAAGATGTGCCACAACAGTTTCAGATTCATAGGCATGGAAAGGATCAGATTCAACCAAAGTAATTAACTCAGGATCAACAGCGAAATCATAATCCTTATCAGTAACAAAGATAGGTGAAGTAGCAAATGCAGGGTCATGTTTCATTCTAGCATTCAAGGACTTTTCTTCCAGCTTAGCTAATAATTTCTTAAGATCATATCTATCATTGCAAGCAAGAAAGTCTCTAGCAGTTTCTTCATCCATAACATAACCCCCAGGAACAACAGGCAATTCATACCTAGGGGGAGAAGCTTCATCATCACTTTCATAAATATTATCAGTTTCAATATTTGCATTCTCCCTAACCTTAGCAATTTGTTCATCTAGAAATTCACCTAGTGGCACAGTATTATCAAGCATAGAAGTAGTTTCATCATACATAGCAGAAGTGGCATCATCAAGAACATAAGACATATCAGATTCATTAGTAGGAGTAGGTGTCGCAAATTTACTCATAACAGAGGGTGAATCAAGTGCAGAGCTAGATGGCAGTTCCTTACCTCCCCTCGTAGTTGAGGGATAAATCTTGGTTGTTGAGTCTTTCAAGTTCTTCATAGTGATCAACAGATATAATTCCCAAGTGACTTAAAGAATAGATCTATGCTCCCCGGCAACGGCGCCAGAAAATAGTGTTGATAACCCACAAGTGTAGGGGATCGCAACAGTTTTCGAGGGTAAAGTATTCAACCCAAATTTATTGATTCGACACAAGGGGAGCCAAAGAATACTCTTAAGTATTAGTAGCTGAGTTGTCAATTCAGCCACACCTGGAAACTTAGTATCTGCAGCAAGGTAGTTTAGTAGCAAAGTAATATGGTAATAGTGGTAACAGCAATGAAAGTAACGGTAGTGTTTTGTAGTTTTTGTAACAGTAGCAACGGGAAAGTAAATAAGCAACAAGCAATATGTGAAAAGCTCGTAGGCATTGGATCGGTGATGGGGAATTACGTCGGATGCAATTCATCATGTAAAAGTTTTAACCTAGGGTGACACAGAACTAGCTCCAGTTCATCAATGTAATGTAGGCACGTATTCCGAATATAGTCATACGTGCTTATGGAAAAGAATTTGCATGACATCTTTTGTCCTACCCTCCCGTGGCAGCGGGGTCCTAGTGGAAATTAAGGGATATTAAGGCCTCCTTTTAATAGAGTACCGGACCAAAGTTAACACATAGTGAATACATGAACTCCTCAAACTACGGTCATCACCGGGAGTGGTCCCGATTATTTTTACTTCGGGGTTGCCGGATCATAACACATAGTAGGTGACTATAGACTTGCAAGATAGGATCAAGAATACACATATATTCATGAAAACATAATAGGTTCAGATCTGAAATCATGGCACTCGGGCCCTAGTGACAAGCATTAAGCATAGCAAAGTCATAGCAACATCAATCTTAGAACATAGTGGATACTAGGGATCAAACCCTAACAAAACTAACTCGATTACATGGTAAATCTCATCCAACCCATCACCGTTCAGCAAGCCTACGATGGAATTACTCATGCGCGGCGGTGAGCATCATGGAATTGGTGATGGAGGAAGGTTGATGATGACGATGGCGACGATCTCCACCCTCCAGAGCCCCGAACGGACTCCAGATCAGCCCTCCCGAGAGAGATTAGGGCTTGGTGGCGGCTCCGTATCATAAAACACGATAATTCTTCCTCTTTGGTTTTTTTCTCCCCGAAAGTGAATATATGGAGTCTGGGGGTACGTCGATGGAGCATCAGGGGGCCCACGAGGCAGGGACACGCCCCCCACCCTCGTGGACAGGGTGTGGGCCCCCTGACATGGATCTTTCCGCGGATATTTTTTATATTTTCCAAAATAATTCTCCGTGGATTTTCAGGTCATTCTGAGAACTTTTTATTTCTGCACAAAAACAACACCATGACAATTCTGCTGAAAACAGCGTGAGTCCGGGTTAGTTCCATTCAAATCATGCAAGTTAGAGTCCAAAACAAGGGCAAAAGTGTTTGGAAAAGTAGATGCGTTGAAGATGTATCATATATGTTTCTCGTGTATGGAGGTGACAAAGAGCTCGTCGTAAACAGTTACGTCGATTCAAGCTTTGACACTGATCCGGATGACTCTAAGTCACAAACCGGATATGTATTTTTATTAAACGGTGGAGCTGTCAGTTGGTGCAGTTCCAAGCAAAGCGTCGTGGCGGGATCTACGTGTGAAGCGGAATACATAGCTGCTTCGGAAGCAACAAATGAAGGAGTCTAGATGAAGGAGTTCATATCCGATCTAGGTGTGGTACCTAGTGCATCGGGTCCAATGAAAATCTTTTGTGACAACACTGGAGCAATAGCCTTGGCAAAGGAATCCAGATCTCACAAGAGAACAAAGCACATAAAAAGATGCTTCAATTCCATCCGCGATCAAGTCAATGAGGGAGACATAGAAATTTGCAAGATACATACGGATCTGAATGTAGCAGACCCGTTGACTAAGCCTCTTCCACGGGCAAAACATGATCAGCACCAAGACTCCATGGGTGTTAGAATCATTACTTTGCAATCTAGATTATTGGCTCTAGTTCAAGTGGGAGACTGAAGGAAATATGCCCTAGAGGCAATAATAAAGATGTTATTTGTATTTCCTTATATCATGATAAATGTCTTTTATTCATGCTAGAATTGTATAAACCGGAAACTTAGTACATGTGTGAATACATAGACAAAACACTATGTCCCTAGTATGCCTCTACTAGACTAGCTCATTGATCAAAGATGGTTATGTTTCCTAGCCATAGACATGAGTTGTCATTTGATCGAAGGGATCACATCATTAGGAGAATGATGTGATGGACAAGACCCATCCGTTAGCTTAGCACTATGATCGTTTAGTTGTACTGTTGTAGCTTTCTTCATGACTTATACGTGTTCCTATGACTATGAGATTATGCAACTCCCGAATACCGGAAGAACACCCTGTGTGCTATCAAACATCACAACGTAACTGGGTGATTATAAAGATGCTCTACAGGTGTCTTCGAAAGTGTTCGTGGTGTTGGCATAGATCAAGAATAGGATTTGTCACTCCGAGTGTCGGAGAGGTATCTCTGGGCCCTCTCGGTCATGCACATCATAATAAGCCTTGCAAGCAAATGACTAATGAGTTAGTCACGAGATGATTTATTACGGAACGAGTAAAGAGACTTGCCGGCAACGAGATTGAACTAGGTATTGAGATACCGACGATCGAATCTCGGGCAAGTAACATACCGATGACAAAGGGAACAACGTATGTTGTTATGCGGTTTGACCGATAAAGATCTTCGTAGAATATGTAGGAGCCAATATGAGCATCCAGGTTCCGCTATTGGTTATTGACCAGAGATGAGTCCCGGTCATGTCTACATAGTTCTCGAACCCGTAGGGTCTACACGCTTAACGTTTGATGACGATCGGTATTATGAGTTTATGAGTTTTGATGTACCGAAGGTAGTTCGGAGTCCCGGATGAGATCACGGACATGATGAGGAGTCTCGAAATGTCCGAGACATAAAGATTGATATATTGGACGGCTATATTCGGACACCAGAAGTGTTTCGGAAAAGTTTCGGATTAAACCGTAGTGCCGGAGGGGTATCGGTACCCCTCGGGGGAACTAATGGGCCTCTTGGGCCCTTAGTGGAGAGAGAGAGGGCCGGCCAGGGCTGGGCCGCGCGCCCCTCCCCCTTGGTCCGAATTGGACAAGGAAAGGAAGGGGGTGGCGCCCCTTTCCTTCCCCCTCTCCCTCTCCTTCCTTCGCCCTCTCCCTCTTGGTGGACTCCTACTAGGAATAGGATTGGAATCCTAATCCTATTCCTAGTAGGAGTAGCCCTCCTAGGGCGCGCCATAGGGGCCGGCCGGCCTCCCCCCTTGCTCCTTTATATACGGGGGAAGGGGGGCGCCTCTAGACACACAAGTTGATCAAGTTGATCTCTCCCAACCGTGTGCGGTGCCCTCCTCCACAGAAACACACATAGGTCATATCGTTGCAGTGCTTAGGCGAAGCCCTGCGCCGGTAGCTTCATCATCTCCGTCACCACATCGTCGTGCTGACGAAACTCTCCCACGAAGTTCTACTGGATCAAGAGCTCGTGGGACGTCATCAAGCTGAAAGTGTGCTGAACGCGGAGGCTCCGTACGTTCGGTGCTTGATCGGTTGGATCATGAAGAAAGTTCGACTACATCAGCCGCGTCACTACGCTTCCGCTTATGGTCTACGAGGGTACGTAGACGCACTCTCCCCTCTCGTTGCTATGCTTCTAGTAGATAGATCTTGCGTGATCTTAGGAAAATTTTGAAATACTACGTTCCACATCACATCGGGGGGTCACCGAGTGGCCCACGAGGCAGGGGGCGCGCCCAGAGGGGGGGGCCACCCTCGTGAACAGGTGGTTGCCCCCTGGTGAATCTATTTCGCCAGATATTTTTTTATATTTTCTGAAACGGTGTTCCATGGAGTTTCGGAGCTTTTTGAGTTGTGCAGAATAGGTTTCCAATGTTTTCTTCTTTTCCAGCCCAGAATTCCAGCTGTCGGCATTCTCCCTCTTCATGTAAACCTTGTAAAATAAGAGAGAAAAGGCATAAGTATTGTGATACAACGTGTAATAACATCCCATAGTGCAATAAATATTAACATAAAAGCATGATGCAAAATGGACGTATCAACGCTCCCCCAGATCCTCTCATCCCATGGCCTCGCACGCACCTGCCTCCTCCCCTCCTCGAGCAGCACGACCACTTCCTTCCCTTCCACTGCACCGGAGCACTACCCCTCCGTAAGTGGTGCCGTGCCCATCTCCAACCAGGTGGCCGCTGGTGTTTGTTGCCTAACCATGCAGCCCGAGGATCACTAGATGGCCGGAGGATCACGAACCATGAGAATAAGTGAGCGTTCCTTTTGGCTGAGTTTTTCCATTTGCTGTGTTTGTTGCGTTCATGCAGATACTATTTGAGATTGTACGGATATATACTTTCAAATGTCCATGCTTCGTACGTATCATATTTGTGCTTCTTCCCGGCATACGATTCACTTCATACGTACAATAGTTGTACTTTCTTCAAAGTGTATAGTTTGCTTCATATATTTCATGCATGCGCTTCTATATTGTGTTCAAGTTGCTTCCTTTGCATGCTTCGTAATGTTTTGTAGGCGTTGTGTTTGTATTCAAGTCAAACAACTCATTTTTGTTAAAAGTTGTGCAGGGTCGACAACAAAAAAAAATAACATGCCTATCCACACGATGGTCGATACAGGAGGCGGTGCACAACCTGAGATTTTGTTTGCAAGCAAACTAGCTAGCTTGGCACACCCTCGGTGGTTACAGGCAAAGATCGTCGGCTCCTCAATGGCGTCGACGCTCACCGACGCTGACACCCGCAGATTTGTTGAAGAAATGGAGGTCGTCAAGATTGGCTCGGACACGGTTGGATGGAGCATAGCGGGGAACTATGAATTAGGAAGCAAGATTTGTATTTGGAAGTAGTACTTTCAATCAATGGAAGCAAATTGTGAACATTTGTATTTATTTCAAACACGTCCTAATCTGCATGAAACATGTGTACATATGACAATTGTTATTTTTTCTACTGAAAGTATAATTTTCTTAGAAGCAATTATCTAGTTGCTGGAAACAAGATTTTGATGTTTCGAAGCAAAATTTTCCACCAAGAAACGAATTTCTATTAACTGTAGCACGTTGATTTCACCGTGGATGCAAATTTATCGGTAGGCGGAAGTGCTGTTAATTCACCGTGAAAAAAATCTATTGCTCCAAAGAAAAGAAAACATCACATTGAAAATAAAAATCAACATGTCCGCATGGCTTAGAAAACTCACTTTGGAAGCAATTTTATTTTCAAGGGAAAAATATTGTTTGGAAGCAATTTTATATAATATTGGAATCAAGATTGTTAAATAAGGAAGCAAACCGCCCAACGTCCAAGCCAACAGCGGATGGAATCTTGGGTTTAATTAGCCCTATATGCCCTTTTTGATGCATCAATTACGCCATTTCTCCTTGGTTTCTGGAACTCCAGACGTCCTTCACAGGAGCAATTATTAGGAAGCATGTAATTAGTGCAAAGAGCCAACTCACTCTGTATGGCCTATATAATCGGACGTCTCCTATTCATCTAATCCAAGGGCTACAGGCTAGTCTGATAAAAAGCTAGGCATCAGTAGTCTGATGCCTAGTGGTTCCCATGCTCAAATTCATATATAAAGTTATTCCATATGAAGCATGGTTGATTTACTATGCATTTTACAAAATGCAAAGTTCTGTTGACATCCAGTGACTTGGTGAAATTAACGTGTCAATCTGGCAAAACATTGCCTTAGGTACTTTAGTGTCTCAAAACATAGTGATGCAAATATTTAGTGGGTATGAAAATGACATGGACTTAAGGTAGACATAAATTTTTCCAACTTTCATAGTTAGATCATATTCATATGATGCCAGGATTAATTACTATGGATCTTACAAAATGTAACTTTCTGGAACAGAAGTTCACTTATATCATGTTAGTCACTTAGATGCAAGAAATGAACATGTTAAAGATGATTAACATGGCAAGCATAGGCATGGCGTGAAAGTACACATTATACAGTGCAAAACTCATGTAGGCTGCAAACGCGTAAGAGCTATAGGTCAATGGCTATCATCATGCCAAGTTTGTAAATTTTGACAGATTCTGCCAGTTATATTATGATGCACTTTTGAACAGGGTTTTCACCAAGCAAATTGATCATAACATAAATGAAAATGCCATCATTGCGTAGAACACGGAAAAATGTACAACATTCATATAAGGCATGTTTTGATCGGATGCACGGATTAAAAGTTACAACAGTTTTAATATAAGGTAGTGCAGCTCCTTTCAGTTAGGCGCTGCACTACACTGTGCAGCTCCTTTCGGTTAGGCGCTGCAGAACCAGGAGTGGGGCCCGGGCTGCCATGTTGGACCGGCGTGTGGCGCCTAAGAGCGAGGCGCTGCGCAGTATAGTGTGGCGCCTATCTGTCGGGCGCCACTCGAAACGATCAGCTCAGTGAATTTTTTTCGAAAGCAGTTCAGATCGTGAATTCTTTTCGTCCTCAGGTCAAATATGTGTTTTTTGCCCCCGTCAAATGTGCCGGATATTGCATGATCCAGAAAGCGGTACTGTTCGGATGCTTAGATCAAAATACTATCCAGATTGAGATTTTTGTGGGATGCGTCACTTGGCTCTCATCCAGCATAGGTTTGAAAAGCAGCCATGGAGAAATGGGACACTTTGAAGTCAATGCTTGTGAAAATAATAGGAACGTACAAAGCTCACTACTTCTTGGAACAAGAATTGAATTCGAAGGGAAGGTTCAATGTGTCCTATCACTTGTATGAAACCTGATCTGCCAATATTGGTGAATGAATTTATCGAAGCACCGTTGGCAACATGGAACAAACAAATGTTACGTGTTTTCTTCCTGCCAATGGATGTTGAGAAAATTGTGAAGAGCACGACTTCTGGACCGGATTGCGAGCGAGAGTAAGGTTTGGGCGCACCCGGGTCTACTGCAAGGAGAATTGGCTGCAGCCTTTACGATGGCGCGGGAGTGGACGAATGGCGAGTAGTTCGATTAGCTCATAGGTAGACGGCAGCGGAACGCCTTGTAACACGCGTTGTAACATAACTGTGGAGGGCTCTTCCCCCTTTCTTCTTTAATATATTATACGTACACTCGTGCGTATTCGAGAAAAAAGAAAATTGTGAAGACACCGATGAGCACACGTCAACAAGATGACTTCTAGGCTTGGCAACCAAAAGCGATCGTCTTTAAGTACGAAGAACAAAAGGGAAGACTAATTGGAAGGGAGACCAACGAATTCTGATGATTGACGTGAGAAAAACGATCGAGACAATGGAAGCAGTGCCTTGCCGGGAGGGAGGCTTTGGCCTCGGATTTGGGAATACATAAGGCAGTGGTTGCAAGCGATTGTCTGAGATAGAGGAGATCAAGACTTGGTCGAAGAAGCTTAGTGACTAAAGGTTCTGCCATGAACCAAGGAGCTTGAATAAATAGACGCATCCTGGTAGGTACCAAATTGATCTAAGCACTAGTTTCTTAGGCCCATACATCACACAAGTTTTGGTAGCTAGTCTTGAACAGAAAGAAAGAAAGAAGGGAGGAAGGAAGGAAGGAGAGAGCCACCGCCCGTGTAAGAACATCTACAGCAGAACTCCTCAAATTGACCGGACAGGCGCGGGGTCTACTGACCGGACAGGAGAAAGAAGCAAAATGTAGTAAAAAGTTGACCCAACCGGACCCCTTATATCATCCCTATATGACTGGGCTGTCCGAGAACCCTCATATACATCTCAAATATGGGGAGGATATGAGGGCTCACGGAAGCGTCCGGGTGCGCCCGGTCAGTCCGCCACATAGGACGTGTCCCCACCCCGGACCACCTTTTCTCTTTCTTTATTCATTCTTTCTTTCGCTATCTTCATCTCTATCAATCACATGCATGTGTCGGACATATGAGGGAGAAAATGAGAAATGTGACTGTGCGGACGAATAAATAGGAGGCTCATAACGAAAATGCCCGGTCACTGACCGGGCGCGTCCGCATGCGTTTGAGGTGTCGAATTAAAGGTAAGTGGCTGAAGATGCTCTAAGCCTAATCATCTGGATGCCTCTGGTTCCTTTGCTCTCTGCGTTATATAGCAGCTGGAGGCTTGGCGAGACGTGTCATGGCCTGGTTGGCCCACTCTGGTCCGATGAACCTCCTGTTTGGGTGCACGACACAGCTTGGCTGATGCGCCGCACTCCTTGTGTGTGGTCTTTTACGCGTTTCACTGCCATGGCAGCCCCTTTCGCTGCCATGACAACGTTCCCACCGTTGGGCGTTGGCCTTGTCTCTTGTTTTTGTTGCCATGGTAGTGTTTTGGATTGCCATGGTAGTGCTTGGCGCCGGGACGCTAACCCATACTTTATCTAGAAGTTCACTACCTCTACAACTGGGGTGCCATTTGTGGTTTGGAAATCCACCTAAGGGTGTAGGCATTTCACGCCCTTATTTCTGATAATTAATAAAGGGGAAGATGATTACTAAAAAGGTTACATTTGATGATCAATGAGGGGGGGGGGGGTGGAAAACAAAGACACGACGGGTGGCTTGAGAGCATAATAGGTTTAATAATGTCATAAAAATCAATTTAACTCAAATTAGGAAATTTTATATTGGAAAATGAAATATTGTTCACTATGTAAATGTTCATACATATGAATAAAATGTTCATTGTGTATCTGAATTTTTTTTCTTGTACAAATAATTATAAATGTATATTGAAAAGGGTTGCATTTTTTTAATTAAAAAACACCTTTGAAAAAATGTCTTTGAGAAAAGTTCCGATATAAAAAATTATATATGTAAGAAAATGTTAAAGGTGGGAGTCTCCTCTATCTACCTAGTTGAAGGTGTGTTCTTTTTTCTCAAAAAAGAAGAAGGTGAAGGTGTTACTAGAGTAGATGGTATGTGTGAGAAATCATGTCTTTCAGCCTTATTTCATGGCGGTTTGGGCTCTTGGTGGCTACGGTTTTTACGCAGAGATGGTTATGTGCGCTCTCAGCTTCGTCGTGTACTTACATTAAGGTTAGTTTGGTTGTCTGTTTTCTTAATAGGAACCGCAGCAATGCATCTCCCCGCTTTGCAATGCAAATGTTGCGATTGCTTTGGTAGGTTGATCACGGGATTAACTAGTTTGGAGACATTCTATGTTCTGCAAGGGGAAAATAGCAATGCCATCATTTTTGGTCATGATTTTGGATGGTCCAAAAACCAAAGCACGGAACAATTAACGCCAGCTTATAAAAGTGTGTTTCTACAGTTCAGAAGAGAGAGAAAAAACATACTCCCTCCGTTCCAAAATACCTGTCATCAAAATGAACAAAAAGGGATGTATCTAGAACTAAAATACATCTAGATACATCCCTTTTTATTCATTTTGATGACAAGTATTTTGGGACGGAGTGAGTATATTACATGCACATCACTATGTGAAGATACGGATGTTCATTCAATTTGGCTCTGGCCAGAACCTCAAAACGAAATGGAAACATGACAAAAACGTAAATTGCATAAAAGGCGTGAGGCATGGGCAGGACTTTACCTGGCGAGCTGCTGCTGGAGTGGGAACCTCATACAGTACTACGCACGCACGCACGCACGCAGGCAGCACCAAAGGAATCCAAAGGGGTTCAGTCAGAGCCATGTCCATCATATCCTGGCGAAAAGGAAAAGAGACTGAAGCAGATTCTGCAGTTTTAGGTGTCATTTTCTTCAGCACATGGTCACGGGATCAGACTGTAGAAGAATACATCAGTTACAAGGGGGGTTGCACTCACAGCGTTAGATGAACACGCACCGGCAGCTGCCGCTCCACTAGACACAGGCACAGACCCCTCTCCAGCATGCGCTCTGCTAGATCGCCACCTTCCAGTACGCACCTGGGGTCACTGCCTTGAGTGAGCTCTGGGAAGGATGGATGCATCATCAGCAGCAGCAGAGAGAAATCAGCTCACAGTTTAGCCGATAGCCAGGACACTCGTGTTCAAGGAGCAATCCAACGGCAGACTGTGCTGCAGAGGTAGGCCAGGTGGAGATGATCTTGTAGTACTTCCTTTCCTATCCTTCTTCTACGATCCACGGCCGTGTTCCTTTCATGGACTCATCTTGCTCTTTGTTTTTCAGTGGGACAATCTCTTCTAGCTTTCAGGGCACGCAGCTTCGCGCAGAGGAGAAAAATGGGAAAAGTTGAAGGTAGTGTCTAGCTCAAGTTTTCTCTAGATGGTTGATGCAGCTGACATATATTGCTCTGCTCGCCAAATATTTCACCTGATCAGAGTTTTGGGTTGCTCTGAAGAAAAAGCACCGCTCTAAATCATAGCTTATCTTTGCTCCAGAATCAAGTAGAAAACAGTTGATTTGAAGTCATGCTTCCTATCACCAAATACATGGCTTTCCTTTTCTGCCTATTCGGCACAAAGCTTTGTCCTATACTTTCCTCCGTTCCTAAATACAAGTCTTTTTAGAGATTTCAATGCAGACTACATACGGATGTATATAGACATACTTTAGAGTGTAGATTCGCTCATTGTGCTCCGTATGTAGTCTGTAGTGAAATCTC
Source organism: Secale cereale (assembly GCA_902687465.1). NCBI lineage: Eukaryota > Viridiplantae > Streptophyta > Magnoliopsida > Poales > Poaceae > Secale > Secale cereale. Next base: position 596,712,131 of record LR738709.1, read on the forward strand.
TAGAAAGACTTATATTTAGGAATGGAGGGAGTATATATAGTAACATAAGAAAGAAAGAAACATGATTGGCTTAGCTCCTGTAGGTAATAACTAATAACAAGGACCTAATTTGAGCATTTATAAGCATCTTTCAGCACTAATTCAAGCTGTTACCAATCTGCATGACCTAACTTAGTTTGCTAACAAAATAATAGATCAAGACAGCTTTTGTTTCCTTCCAAACAGCCACCAAGTCTCTTCTGCTATTTGATCACAATTTTTTTCTACAAAAACTGAATTTGACTCATACTATTCGTAAGAATTGTGGATTTTATTTTCCAGACCAAAAGATCTCTTGTGCATCATGTTTTCCTCACCTGTGTGCAGGAAAATAATGCCCATCAGGACCAAAACAATTAAAGCCAGTCAAAAGAATTAGTAGAAATCTTGAAGGGGGAAGAGTGTACGACCCGAACTCAGAAGCAGAAAGAGAAGGAAGATAAATAAAATCAAGCATCAGTACAGAACTAATCTGATGAGCAAGAGAAAAAAGGAAGAGCGAGAACATCAGCTCAAGAGGCCAAGTGTAACAGACCTGATGGAAAAAGGCAAAGGAAGAGATGCCCTACCTGCCATCAGCTATACAGATCAACAAATACCTTGCTGGAACTTGCGTACAAAATTATGCATGTGCCGAATTTGCAAGGTGTCACGAGGAAATTCAAATCATCAACCATTGGAACTCAAGGAATCATCAACTGTACACAGTGCAGTAGCTGTGAAGCAAATTACCAAACAAAGACAAGAAAATGAATTAGCAAGAACAGCAAGGATGAAGAGGAAACTTGTGTTGAAGGAGCAATTCAACACAAATACTGGTAGTAAGATATGGAATTTTGAGGAGGCATCAGCTATAAGAAAACAACAAATACTGGGCTGGAGATTGCAAAAATTCTGCACTTGCCAACGTTGCCAGACGTTCAGGGCAAAATCAAATTATCAACCAGCACAAGTCATGGAATCATCAGTTGTAAACAGTGCAATAATGGCTGACCAGATGATGGAACTAAGACGCCAGGACGAATTAACAAGAACGGCACGAATGAAGAGGAAAGCACAAATTCAACTTAACAAGAGCAGAAAACGTGCCAGAACCAACAATGGTGAAATAGACAGGGTTGACAATTCTAATGCCAGTAAGATATGGAACTTTGGGGGGCCAACATGCATCTGCCAACACTGCCATGCACTTATGTGGCATGGAGAAAAACTACAATCTTCCAGTAGCAGAAAACCATCCTTTGGACAATGCTGCCAACAAGGGAAGATTATCTTGCCGCCATTTAAAGAACCACCGCCTTACCTTACAAGTTTATTGACAAGGGGTGGAGGGAAAATATCAGCGAACTACCGAAAAAACATTAGGTCTTACAATTCCATGTTTGCGTTCACATCAATGGGGGGAACTTTGGATAAGAAAATAAACAAAGGGCGTGGACCTTATGTTTTCCGACTGAATGGTCAGAACCGCCACCAGATAGGAACCCTGCTACCTGAAGAAGGAAATAAGCCTCGTTTTCAACAGTTGTATATCTATGACACAAAGAATGAGATCCAGAATAGGATAGAAGCATCAAGATCTGGTAAGCGTGATGCCTTACTAGATGAAAAAACTGTCAGTGGCCTACTAACCATGCTCGACAAGAATAACACATTGGCACAATCGTTCCGGATGGCAAGGGATAGATTTAAAGAAAATGACTACAATAACTTCACTCTAAGGTTACTCGGCGATAGGGATCAAGATGGGAGGCAACACAACATGCCATCAACATCAGAAGTTGCCGCGTTGATAGTCAAAGATCCAACCCAAAGATATGGACGTGACATTGTTCTTGAGTACAAAGATATGAAACCTAAAAGGATATCAGAACTCCATCCAAAATTCATGGCCATGCAATACCCATTGCTCTTCCCATATGGAGAAGATGGTTATAGACTTGGAATAAAATACAACAAAAGGAAAGGTTTAAGTAACAAGAAATACATCAGCATGCTGGAATACTATGCATATTGCCTCCAACAGCGCCCAGGCCAGTCGATGTTAATGCTAACGTGTGGAAATCTGTCAATGCAGTTTATGGTTGATGTCTTCACATGCATCGAACATAATAGGCTCCACTGGATCAGAAAGAATCAAGGAAGTTTACGAACGGAACTTTATGATGGACTACAGGATGCATTCAGAAAAGGAGACACGCGGACAGAACAAGTAGGGAGGAGAATAGTACTCCCAGCAAGTTTTACAGGAAGTCCTCGAAACAAAGAGCAAAACTACCAAGATGCGATGGCAATATGCCGTTGGGCTGGACAACCCCAATTGTTCATAACATTCACATGCAACCCTAATTGGCCAGAGATTCAGTTGATGCTAAATGAAGCTGGGAACCAGAAGCCAGCAGAACGTCCTGATGTTGTAGTTCGAGTGTTCATGATAAAACTGAAAGAGCTAATGTCTGATATTAGCAGAAAACAACATTTTGGAAAGACTAAAGCAAGTAAGTATTCGTAAATCATTTCCCGCAAAAAAAAAGTATTCGTGAATCATCACTTATCATTTTATCAGTATGAGATGCTTGCATTTTTTTTCATGGCCAGTCATTTACTAACACAAATTAAAAAAATGCAGCCGTCTACGCAGTAGAATTTCAAAAGAGAGGACTCCCACATGCCCATATCCTAATTTTCCTTGAAAACGGACAAAAAAGTCTCAAGCCCTCACAAATTGATGAAATAATATGCGCTGAGATCCCGGACAATGACAAGGATCCAGAAACATTCAAAGCTGTCAAGAATTTTATGATGCATGGACCGTGTGGAGAGGCAAATCCAAAGTCACCGTGCATGGAGAAATATATGTGCACCAAGTGCTTTCCAAAAATATTTTCTGAAGAGACGGTCATAGATGAAGACCATTTCCCACGATACAGGAGACGAGACAATGGGCGACAAATAGATAAGGGAGGAGTCAAAATGAACAATGGTTTTGTTGTACCATACAACAAAGATCTGCTGGTGAAATTCCAAGCACACATAAATGTGGAGTGGTGTAATAAATTCAAGTCAATCAGGTATCTCTTTAAGGACATACAGAAAGGAGATGACCAAGCAACAGCACTGGTTCAAGAAAAAGTACCATCAAAGGCTGACGATGAGATTGAAATGTACCTAAGATGTAGATACATAACAGCGACTGAAGCATGCTGGCGAATATTCAAATTCCCTCTGCAATACCAAGAACCATCTGTTGAGAGGCTAACATTTCACCAGAAGAACAAGCAACTGGTAATTTTTCCTGACTCCAAAAACCTAGATGAAGTCATTAGATGCCCAAGATCAGGTGTCACTATGTTTACCGAGTGGATGGAGACGAACAAAATGCATGAAGATGCCAGAGAATTAACATATTCAGAGTTTCCTACAAAATGGACATGGGATGCGACGGAAAAGAAGTGGACAAGGAGAAGAGGAGGAAAGAAAATTGGCAGGATCTACAATGCACATCCTGCAAGTGGAGAAAGGTACTATCTTAGAGTTCTCCTCAACACTGCGAAGGGTTGCATGACATTTGAAGACATCAGGACAGTCAACGGAATCGTGCACTCGTCATACAAATCAGCATGTTGTGCGCTAGGATTTCTGAACGATGACAATGAGTGGATTGAATGCATCAAGGAAGCATCCAACTGGGCATCTGGGGTGCAACTACGACAATTGTTTGCAACTATACTGTGCCACTGCGAGGTTACAGACCCAAGGATGTTATGGGAATCCAACTGGGAGGTACTCTCTAAAGACATACAGCATACACCAAGCTGGATCCTGAACTTTCCCAGCCCCTTCAGTACTTCACACAAAAGGGAATGCAGTTTAATGGAAATTGAGAAGCAAATGGCACAAGCTGGAAAATCACTAAAGGAATACCCTGGCATAGAGCTACCAAATATGCCCGAGTTACATGAAACTGAGAAAAGGCTTATAAATGAAGAGATGAACTATGACAAAGACAAATTGAAGGGTGAGCACGTGCAAATACTAAAGAATCTAAATTTTGATCAGAAGAAGGCATTTGATGCAATAATAGAATCAGCTGATCAATCATTAGGGAGAATTATATTTGTGGATGGCCATGGTGGGACAGGTAAGACATACCTTTGGAAAGCTATCACAACAAGGCTAAGATCAGAGGGGAAAATCGTACTTGCAGTTGCATCTTGTGGCGTTGCAGCACTTCTGCTTCAAGGAGGTAGAACAGCACACTCAGCATTCAATATTCCAATCAATCTGACAGATCAATCAACATGCTACATCAAACAAGGTTCAAACGTGGCGGATTTATTAGTGAAGACGTCACTAATACTGTGGGACGAAGCTCCAATGGCAAACAAACAATGCTTTGAGGCGCTTGACAAGAGCCTAAGGGACGTGCTGAGGTTCACAAATGAGAATAGTTGTGCCAAGCCCTTTGGCGGCATGACGGTTGTTCTTGGAGGGGACTTCCGACAAATCCTCCCTGTTGTGCCAAAAGGAGGACGGGAGCACGTTATAGATGCATCAATCAAATGTTCATACCTCTGGCAATATTTCGAGGTAGTTAATCTGACAAAAAATATGCGGCTCAAATCTCTATCCAATGATCACGCAGAGCAGCAGAAGACTGCGGAATTTGCGGAGTGGATACTACAGATTGGCAATGGAGACACATGTTTACTAGATAAAAAGGACTATCTAAGTATCCCCAGTGACCTGCTGCTAGAAAACAGAGATGATCCAAAAACAAAAATCATCCAAAGTACCTATCCTGACCTGCAAGACAATCTCTGCAAACACGAGTTCCTGGAAGAAAGGGCGATACTGTGTCCATTGAACGAGACAGTCAATGAGATCAATGAGTATATTATGAGTCAAATCCAAGGTGACAAGGTGACGTACCTGAGCCATGACAGTGTGAGCACATCGATGAATTACAGCCATGAAATGGAATTGTTGTATACTACAGAGTTTCTAAACAAGTTAAAGCACCCAGGATGTCCAAATCACCTACTTGAGCTCAAAGTTGGTCTGCCAGTGATGCTTCTCCGCAACATCAATCAAAGTGCAGGGCTATGCAACGGTACTAGAATGATAATCACAAAACTTGGACAAAGAGTCATCGAAGCGCAGATCATAACTGGAACACACGTCGGTACCAAGGTGTGCATCCCTCAGATCATCATGTTGCCATTCGAGCCAAAATGGCCATTTGTTCTAAAAAGAAAGCAATATCCTCTCTCCGTGTGCTTCGCGATGACAATCAACAAGAGCCAGGGACAATCTTTGAACAAGGTCGGCCTCTACTTGCCCAGGCAAGTTTTTACTCATGGGCAACTCTATGTGGCAGTCTCCAGAGTAACAAACAGGCATGGCCTGAAGATCCTGATCACTGACGACGAAGAGCACGCAAGCAAAGGAAAGGCCAAAAACATAGTGTACAAGGAGATCTTCTAAATGCCTATCTTTAGTAATGTGGTACTGTTCTATGTAGACTGTAGTAAATAATGTTATGTCAAAATTGGCCGTTCTGCTGTTCCGGCCATAAATAAGCTAGTGTTCTAGAGCACGGTTGCAGCGCAACTGATGCCAAGACTCTCAACCACGGATATGTGCTTTGGTTAATCTCTTGTATTGCCATCTATTTGTTCACATTTGTGTTTTCTTCTCATCATGCAGACTGGTTTATGGGTCAACAATTCGAGGTTGCGTCCGAACTCACACACGTCGAACAGTAGAGAATGGTGCATTGAAGCAAAAAAAGGGGATGTGGCTCTAGTACCGGCATATTGAAGTTGATTCGCACGAGGGCGGAGTGGATGGCGCGATGAATGTGAGTCACAACCCTGGCGGTGGCGGCAAGTTCCGGCATGCTGCGTCGACCAATGGCCGAGCCAGAAATGAAGTAAGCTCCCGGGCCAGAAACAACTAAATTCGGTAACATGGGACAAATGTGGGCACTTATAGCTACTCAAAAACACATCATAACATTCCCTAGTTCTTCTACAACATGAAATAAAATTGGTATAAAAACGAATCAATAAGAGTACATACACTGATAAAATCCGTCGATTATTTTCAGTTCAATTTCACTAGTTCGATACAACGTTCAAATGCAGAGGAAAGACGGGGGCTAGGCTAATCAAATGCATCAATTCGGCAGAGAAATTAACCAATCTTGGGCGCAGCAGAGGCAGCAGCAGCACTGAGTGCACAACGGCACGGCGAGTCGGCGAGTCGGCGAGAGGCCACAGCCACAGCACACAACAGCACAGCGGCTACTCTGGGGCTCTGCGCTGCAGATGTGCAGCACGGCGAGTCGGCCGCTGGCCGGGGAGGAGCCTTGAAAGGCAGCTCGGCTCAGCAGCAGGGGGTCGGGGTGGAGCAGCCAGTTAGCAGGCGCAGGAGGGCGGGGGCCGCGGGGGAAGGCCGGGAGGGACGGAGACCGGAGGGTGGGTGACGGCGGCCAAGAAGAGAGGCAGAGGCGGCGCCGGCGCGAGCGTGTGCTCTGGAGTCTGGACACAGCGTGCAGCATGCGTGTGGCTCGGGCCTTTTTTGCTTGGGCTGTGCTGGGCTCAAATCAAACTGCTGCACCAGCAGAAAATTTAGGCTGGAAATAACTGAAATCACTAGGTACGATTGGTTTCGAAGATCACTCCCACCTCCTCAGATTGCGACAAATGACGCCCAGTCATTTGTCACAACTTGAGAATTTTTCTTGTTCAAAACATTTTATTTCTTAAATTATGCGTCCAAATCTTGAACCGTTTTCACAGTCGGATTCCTCACGTCGCGATCTTCAAAACCAGATCTCATGTTGATAGGTTTTGATAAACTTTTTAAAAAAAAAACGAATCGGGAGCACATTATTTTTTCTTTTTCCGAAGGGAGGCACGGCCGGGTCTCTCACGAAAGCAAAAACGTGTCACTCACAGAAGGGAAAAAAAACAGAAAATATATTTTCTTTCGTTTTCGAGAGGCACCGTCGTGCCTCCCGTGGAAGAAAAAAAAAGCTTCGAGAGTCACGGCCGTAATTTTCCAAAAAAAAAACGTCATGGAAGATACTTCCTCCCTCTTGTTAACTGTAGTATGCTGCAACCTCTATCTCTATATGTGGTACAAGTACAATGATGTGAAAATGTATTCAATGATGAATATAATGGTGCCGATTTGGTATTATAGATGTTGATAATTTCCTCCTATAATTTGTTTCAAAATTCATGAAGTTTAACTTAAAACGGTACTAACATGCAAAGTAAATCTGTAAAAAACATCCATTTTCAAAATAAATTGAAACCATCCAATTTGAAAATAAATTGAAACGGCGAGGTATGGAAAATATCCATTTTCAAATCCAACCGATTTCATTATCGTTAACCAAACCAAGGAAGCAGTGCACTGTGTTTGCCCTGGCAATGTCTTTGATACATGTGAAAAACCGTCGTAAAAGCAATTTGTGTATGCATCCATACATACAACGAAATAAAGGCAGTATACATATTGCAGCCAGAGCTTCGCGCATGCAGAGCATTCACATCGAATCCAATATTACAGTAAACCAGTAGGAGTACATCACGAAATCAAGAACGAAACATGGCACCATCTCCTCACCCGACAAGAGTCCACCAGTCCCCAGATCGGCCGATGCCGATGGATGGATGCATCAGATCAGCGAAGCTCGTGTGGATCACTTGTTGTTCATGAGCACCTTGACGAGCTCCTTGCACTGGACGCGGCCCTCGCCGCGGGGGTCGGCCTTGCGGACCAGCTCGTCGGCCTCCTCCTCCGTCAGCCGGTCGCCATGGGTCAGCATCACCTGCCGGAGCTGCTCCGTGGGGATGACCCCGCTGCCGTCGTCGTCGAACGCGTCCAGGCACTGGGCCAGGCCCTTGGCCGACACGCCGGCGTTGGCCTTGCGCGCCGCCACGGCCAGGAACGTGGGGAGGTCGACGGCGCCGGCGCCGGCGCCGCCCGCGCCCGCGTCCTCGAGGAAGCCCCGCGCCTCGGCCTCGTCCACGTTCTGGCCCAGCGAGCGGAGCGCCGTGACCAGGTCGCCGGCGGCGATGCGGCCGTCCTCGTCGCCGTCGAACAGGTCGAACACCTCCTTGCACTCGTCCGCCTGCTCCCTGGTCAGCTTGGCCGCCATGGCGGGCAGAGACCGGAGAGAGCTGCTGAGCTGCTGAAGGGAGAGGGGATTTGGGAAGGAAATGGGCTGGTTGATTGTCCTAATTGCTGTCCGGGCTGTTCGTCATGATGAAGCAACTTATCGGCGAACGAAATTGCTCTGCATACGATGATTTTCTCGTCCGACCCATCCGACCAGAGAGCAAATCATCTATAAATACTATGGCCCACAAACTGAATTATCTATTGTTGTCTCTAATCGTACAGTATTGGACAGGCACTTTGTCGTACGTATAGCAAGGTCGATTAGCGAAGGTCGCTTTTCTTTGAATGTTGCTACACGGACGACACTTCACGCACGAAATGTAGACGACGCTGCATATCTCACCATCCATGCGTCAGACCAAAGTGCAGATAGCTGTTGGATTAGGCATCGTGCAAGTATCGTCCAAGCACTTGCCGTCTATGAAGTAGTTTCGCTTTTCTTTCCTTTTGACAGGTCAAAAGAGAGAACAGATGACAACCAATGTTGAACTCTGATTCTAAAAAAAAAAAAAAACAATGTTGAACTCTGCCATTTTAGCATTTTTATTTATGATAAAAATATCAATCGCTTATGCTTTGATAAAAACAACGGACATGTTGAAAAGGGGAAAATAATAGTTCAACGAGCTGGCAAACCAACCGCAACCAGCCATGTACCCAACAATTGATCATCATAGCATAGCATTATTAGTACTTCCATGCCATATTGTTGCCACACAAGAGCGACATGCCATCCACCACATTCGGTTTCGTTCAATCATAAGATACGGTACAAGTTGCAAATACCAGAGACAGCGGGGAATCGAGCGCCAGGAGCTGGATCTAGTCGGCGGCTAACCAGCCAGGCCCCATCATATTGATCCCTGTTTAGATCCCGACAATGCAGCTGTTGGTTTTGCTGTCGATTGCGCAGTTCAGAAAGTTCTAGAAGGTCTAAGCATGCCAGCATTTTGGAGCTGAAAACAAACCAAGCATACACGCAACTGCAGGGCAAAAACCGAGATTTGCACAAAGCCCCTAAATTCCAAGATAATACGAAGCCCAACAGGCAAGATAAGTGCCACAACCAAAAGAAACCAGGTAAATCCGATGCTGCTCCCCACGACTACGCCGCTACTCCAAGATAACCCGACCAGCTACCCAACAGGCAACAGTATATATCCTTAAAAAAAAACAGGCACATAGCACAAAATACAACCTTGCGAATCTGTCCGGCAATCCATTCCAATCCACTTGAGGGCAAATTTTAAGCTTATTTCCGCGGGAGGGGCCCTGCCCCGCCGCCTCACTTGGCCATCATGACCTTGACGAACTCCTCGTAGTTGATCTGGCCGTCTCCGTCCACATCCGCCTCCCGGATCATCTCGTCCACCTCCTCGTCCGTCAGCTTCTCCCCGAGGTTGGTCATCACGTGGCGCAGCTCCGCCGCAGAGATGAAGCCGTTCTGGTCCTTGTCAAACACGCGGAACGCCTCCTTGAGCTCCTCCTCCGAGTCCGTGTCCTTCATCTTCCTCGCCATCAGGTTCAGGAACTCCGGGAAGTCGATGGTGCCGTTGCCGTCCGCGTCAACCTCGTTGATCATGTCCTGCAGCTCCGCCTCCGTGGGGTTCTGCCCGAGGGACCGCATCACGGTTCCGAGCTCCTTGGTGGTGATGCAACCTGCACAAGATGCAAACCCCGTCATAAGTAACAGTAAGCATTTGTTATACAGCAATATGAAATGAAATAAGAACAAGTTTACTGGGGATTTAAGATTTAAGCTGTTCACTGCATATAAAATGCCCAATGTCCTAACAACAAACACAGGATATTATGTCATAATAACACAAACCAGCATGCTGGCCACTTATACATACACCTACATATCATTGCTCTAAGGAACTGCAAGTTGCAACAGCCGGCAATCATAAACAAACATGGCTTCAAACAAGTAATCGAATGCAGCATAAGCAGTACAGTTTAAATATTATAGGCCAACTCGGGAAGTATAAGATAGGTCAACTTGTCAGACATTTTCCTAAACTGTCACTTATGTCCATTCCAACATACTGAATTCTAGAAAACAATTTCTGAATCTATCGTACATCATCCGAAGAAATGATGGACCACCTACAGGCAGAAGCCCTTAGAAGGCGATGTTTAGGTTAGCATCAACTGGATTGATTCCCATCAACTTAAACTGTAGTTTCTCGCTGCCGGTTAACATGTTGAATGCAAAAGTCCACCTACAATCTACAAGTCATCATGTATATAGTAGACACAGATCACAGACCAGACCAACTTGCATCTAAAGACGTGCTGAAACAGTCCTTTAATGTACCAAGCAAGGAAATAGCTATCAATTGATGCAGAAATGAGCTATGACACTAGAAAAGAGTAATCTACAAATCAAGTGTTGGTCTTAGACTACACAGTTAAGACTAGATCTGCAACTTCAGGCTATCAGAAGCTAGATCATGCTGCTACTGTCACCAAAAAGCCTCTTCAGTGTCACGTTACAAAAGGAGAGTTAAACAGGATCAGAAATCCTGACTAAATCCTTGACACCATCTACTACAGTACATCACAACCAGATCAACACCTCCAATTCTCCAGCTAGTCCACTCGTTGGTGAATTCCACACTATAATTGTAACCAAACAGAAGCTCATTGACCTAGATCACTTGACCCTTTGTTCACACCAGTGCATGACAACAACCTGATTCTCGTCTCTGTCACTAGAAATTCCGAAATACTCTACAGCTCTAAACCCTAGCTCCTAAATGCAACCAGTAGCTGCTGCCCCCGAATTGTTCCCACCACAGGAGCACCCCGAAATCCTACAAGCCAGAAATCCACCTTAACAGAGCAACCCGCCCGCAGCCCGCCGCGGAACAAACAACTGGCCCGAGCAAACGACCACATCCATCAGATGCAAGCATCCATCCCGCGCAGGCGAAGGGCCAGAACAACACGAAAGGCCTAAAAAGGCCACGCGACCCAGGCATCACCGACCGGATCTAGAGCCCTACCCACAGCGCTCCGAGACAAAACCCAATTCGGCCGGATCGAGGTCGGGCGGCGCCCGAGCCCGATCCGGCCGGCCGCGAGAGACAGGGCAGGGGAGAGGGGGGTTACCGTCGCCATCCTTGTCGAAGAGGCTGAAGGCCTCCTTGAACTCGGCGATCTGCTCGTCGGTGAGCTGGTCCGCCATGGGGTGAGGGAGGAGGTGCGCACGAGACACGGGGGCGGCTGCGCGGAGGGGAATAAACGGGGCGCGGTGGGTGGGCGTTGGCGATGATGGCCTGTCCGCGCCCCCGTGGGCTGGGTTTTATAGACCGGTGGCGATTAACGGGGGGGAAGGTTTGCTGGAACCGCCGGTTTTGTATCCGGTTCCCCTTTCCTTTTATTCCCTTTCTTTTTCCTTTTTCCTTTTTCTTTTTCCTTCCTTGGACCCTTGGCAATCTAGGGTTCCATTCATACTCGATTGTGCAACGACGGTTTCCATGTTTATATTCTTGTAAATAGATTTAGGATTCTACTCAAGGCTCCATTGAGTTTTTAATAAGGTGTCTTCTTTCGTCCTAATGACAAGTGTCATACGTATGGCATGAAGTAACGTCGCCCTGATGTTTTAAAGCTAAAATTGTCATTCAAAAAAAATCTCCCAAAAAAATGAAACTTGTCGTCGAAACAAAAAGTTATCATCCTTAAGTAACTAAAGTTGTCATCAAAAAACGTCAGGGTGGAATTGCTTCGTGCCACACGTGTGGCACTTACCAGGGTCTTTTTTTTACGAGGGAAACTTCCAATTTATTCATCATCTGTCATGGCAGTGCATAGAACACCAGAAGTAAAAAAAAATACAACCAGATTTGTGGACCACCTAGCGACGACTATAAGGAGTGAGCCGAAGGCGCACGCCGCCATCGCTCCTTCCTCGTAGAAGCGGGGCAAACATTGATGTAGTAGACAGTCGTGAATTCGTCGTGCTATGGCCCCACAGGACAGGCGCACCAGAACAGTATCTGTTGCTGACGAAGAGAAGCATAGATCAGAAGTATCAAACATGTAGACACACAACCAAAGACGAACGAGGACCGGGTCCAAATAGATCCGTCAATGATTAGCACCGATCGAATCCCGCAACATCCGGCGAAGACAAAACACCGCACGCCCTCCAATGACGCTAGATACACCACCGCGACGGGGATCAGACATGGAAGCCATTATTTCTACTAGGGGGCATCACCGCCACCACACAACCCAAACCAAGACACTGAGCGAAACAAGAATGAGAGTTAGATCCCTCCCGCTTTTGTTAGAGACACATCGATGTACTCCCTCCGTCCCAAAATTCTTGTCTTAGATTTGTCTAAATAGTAAATACAGAAGTATCTAACACTAAAACATGATTAGATACATCCGTATTTAGACAAATTGAAGACAAGAATTTTCGGACGGAGGGAGTAGATTAATAAAGACTTGGTAGTGAGAGCCGAGAGCGGCGGCCGCTATGGACTATGGTAAAGAGTTGATATACATGATGGAGTATTATTTGGCATATGAACAATGATGAAACTGTTATGGTATATGGAGCATCCCAAAGGGTATGAAGAGCTGAGGAATAAAGAATGGCGAGTGTGTTGCAAAGAAAAAAGACAGAGACAAAAGGGCACATCGTATGAATACTTTGAAAGTATAATCAAGTGGGACATTTGTCAATAACTACAGAGAAAGATACTCCCTCTGATCTATACGTATTATTTTTTAGGTACAACTTTGATACAAAGTTATACTAAATCAGCGACAACTAATATGGATTGGTGGAAGTGTAACATTTTTTTAATTTTTTATTGGGTTTTCATTTCTCGAAACAAGTTACAATTATGCTTCGAACAACTAGCAAGATTGCATGTTTCATTGATATAGGGGAAAATATCTGATGCACCTAGGGCTTGCGATACACTTTTCTGGTGTATAGTTTTCCTCTTGAATGAGTATTGGTTTGAAATTTTGTGACTCGTTAGATACGAGTTTGCTCCTATCTAGATTTCTTTTTCATTCTTCATTATTTTTACAGTTTTGCTAGAACACATCTAGATAAGATATAATTTGGTCTTATTCACGTTTTATAGCCATTAGATGTGAACAGATACAATCCACGTCAGCACACACGCATCTTATAGGATCACATCTAATGGCTATAAAATATGAATATGACCAAATTATGTTTCATCTAGATGAGTTCTAGGTACTTCCTTATTTTTATGTCTCATTTCTTCTTTTTTCTCTTGCGGGGAGACTGACATAATAAATCAACTTATGCGGTCCGTTTGTTTTCCTCTTCAAAGTCGCAACAAAGTCGCCGTACTAGATGGCACGATGTGATTGGCATTTATCTCAAACCATGCGAGGAGGGAGAGGCGGACGAGTCAAGGCGATGGAGGTAGCAAGCCGGACCAGGTCACTGCTCCGTCACCGTCAGACATCAGTCCACGGCGCACAGGGGCCGTCCAGGAAGTTCAGGTCAAGACTGACGTCAAAACACGTCGTCGTCGTTATCTTTTTTCGTAGCGACGTGGCAATCAATGCGGTGCTTCGAGCTGAAAGCGATGCGTTTGCTGGGGCGGGCCCTGTTCATGCATTTTGTTCTGTGTCCATCCGAGCCCAGCAAGCATGCTTATGGGTTTTTTTCGCGTCTCGCGACGAAAAGGCCCGTGGGCTTCTTTCGAAACCGTGGCAGGGAGCTGAGAAAAAAAAAATCTGGCCTCTAAAAAAGTGGGGGCTATGGAATGGAATATTTTCCGTTGCTGGGAGAATCGGAGCTTTGTCCAAAGCAGCTAGTTTCTTGTTAGAACAGCAAAGTATCATCCGTTCAGACCTTTCTCCCTTTTTGTCTCTCTCTAAGAAATGTCCTTTTTTTGGTATACAGTTTATTTTGTCACCGCCCAAGTTCATTCAGAAAAGAAAAATAGAAAAATTACCCCATCGTCACAATGATCAGAAGACGGGGTTCAGAAAAGAAAAGAGCTATTCCCATCGTCACGAGTAGAAGAAGCTGAGGTCGTGCAATAATGTGCGGAGATGATTGGTAGGCTCTATGTCTAGGTTGCAGAAGATCTTCCACGGAATTAAAGTTCCAAGCGTCCCCATTTCAAAAAAAATACAACCGTCCCTGTCGCTATTGAGCCTTTTGACAAATGCGGCTAAGCTTTGTGATGGCGGGACGCTATCAGTCTACCCTGGCGGTCTCTTTTTGTATGAGCGTCCACGTCACATGTGTTTGGATGGAATTCTTTTCTTCCGGTGTCATAGTTAGCTACGCCTCCCAAGAACACATTTGGCGTCTCAACTTCATCCATCCCACCGAACTGCTCACACGGTCACACCTACCAGTTCACTCAAAAGTTCAAGACGACAAAGAAAATGCAGACACCACATTCCAGCACATACCAGTTCACCGGATTAACACCGACATAGTAGATCAGACGGCAAGACCAGACATTTTCACAACACTCCCTCTTGTTTAATTTCGCCGGAGTTCAGACGGTTCAAACCTCACGCCACAAAGAACAGTTTACCGAAGAAAGAAAGAAAGAGAAAAAGATGGTTCCGGAATGCCCCTTATGTACATTGTCAAACTACACTCTCTTATTCACTCCCATCAGTCCTAATCAGCCGCCATTGCTTTCTTTCATCTTTCATCTTCCAGCAGCAGCATCGGTCACCTCCTCACCAGGGGTTTGTAGAGCACGAAGTTTACGTACTTTGACTGGAACCGGTGGGTGAGCCCGAGTGCGAGCAGAGACTGCGCCCCCCATCCTTTCTCGATGAACAGATGGTTGAGGACGACATGCTGCGGCTTCGGCTTCGGAGCGAGTTCGTCCGAGTGATCGGTGCCGCCAAGGACAGTCATGAGAAGCTGGGGTGGAAGAGCGGGCGGCTCCTGCTTGGTAAACTCCTCGTCGCTTGGGAACTCCATGTTGTAGCTGTGTTCGGGCGATGGGGGCGCGTCGAACTCCGCCACGCTGTCAAGACTATCTGGGATATACTCCTAATCAAAACAGAGATGCTTTCAGATAAAATAAAGAACCTACATTCTGGAATGTCATTTTAGAGAAGGCCGGAGCAAAATGCTGAAATAGACAGATATAATCCTTACTGACATGGACATCAAGGAGGTTGGCCACCTGCCCTCTTTCATCAGTCACATGAGGTAGCTCGGACACATATCTCGGCACCCCATCCACAATCATCCTGTAATGATATATTCCAGATGGCAGAACCAACAACACAGCATGGTCTTTCCCTGACCTCTCTAACACCTTCCTGAAAGTACTCATATGGATATTTGCTATTTTAGCATGTCGTTTTCAGAATTGGATAAAACATTCGAATAACAGATCAGGTAAAGGGTAAACCTTGATGTCCAGTTATCCCATGATCCTTCCACAAACACCTCGTTTCCTCCTTGACTCCATGTAATCAAAGTTGGAATTTCAGTCTCCGGGGGGTTATTGTTGGTGGATTCACCCGAGCCATTCATCCATGAATGATTAAAAACAGGTGAAAATTCATTCGGTATCTGCAGCGGAGCTACTGGAACCTGTCAGGTGAAGCTAACCGTCAGTGCAAGCAGGACCATCAATAATGTTCATACATGTGACCTGACCCCCCAAAAAAAACGAGTTAGCAACATCCTACGAAAGATGGCCAAAGGTAATAGTTTCCAAGTTGTCACGAACCACAGACTTTAGAATAACCTGAAGCATGAACCAATGCACATATCTCACAGTATTATCTGAAAGGTCAATATCGCACATGGTTTTGCATAGGTCAAAAGGTCAAAAGTAATTCAGTAAGAATAAACTGGATGCTTTTGTATGTCCGTCCTAAAGGAAAAGAAAGAACATTGGCTGCCACTTATACACATTAACATGAGGCTTATTTTCCATCCAACCGGTATCTTCACCTTTCAGTGACTTGAATGGGAGCAGCATTGTCTTACAAGAGAAAAGAGAGCTGAAGGCAGGAAAGCAAGTTTGATGCGCTAGCAGGAAACCCGTTGTTCACAATCCATCACGACAATGAACTTCAGGGCAAAAACCTACTAGCACCTTTTTTCTCGACCTACTACCATATTACAGCCAAAGTTTGATCAAGCCAATAGCAAATCTGACATAACTGTTGCTGATCAAATAAGGTGCTAATGTGCAAAATATACTCCTATTTTAAGGCAAGAATCATACTGGGCCAGTCAGCATCAAAGACAATATTCAGTAGATAAGTGAATCAACAATGAAAGTACCACCATAAATCATTGTGTTTGAAATTCAAAACCATATATGATGGTAATACAGATCACATGTTCTTTTGTGTATCTTAACAAGTGCTACAGAATTCAGTTTGAAATACTATGTAGTACTATTGAACGTCACATCACATTTAAGCAGTACTGAATAAAGTGCTTGCTATCAGTTTGTTCACGGATTCCATTTCCAGTTATAGTTCCAATCATGAAACACATTTGTTGAGCATGATGCATTCATGCCCCACATACATTTTCTTGAATGGTGTTTATTCCAGTATCAAGACCAAGAGTATAAGAATTGGTCTATGATGTTGCGCTAACCGCTTAAGCACATTGTATAGTTTAAACAAATAAGACAAACTGCCCAGAAAAGAATATCAGGTTGCAACGGGTTGTCGCATACCGCATAATGTTCGAGGGAAATTAAAGATGTTATCTATTAACTAATGCTATGCACCATGTGTGAAAGGTGGACTAACTTGGCCACTGCACCAAACCAAATCCGTTTGTAGAATCCAGAAAATAAGATCAGGTAGTAACGGTTCCGCGTGTTGTTCGAGGAAAATTAAAAGCTATTATCTAGTAACTAATGCTATGCAGAATGTGTGAAAGGATGATCAACTAGCCCACTGCACCAAACCAAGTCCATTTGCAGAATCCAGGCGCAGCGAAACGAAATCTACCAACGCGTCTTCATCAAAACTATTTTCTTCCACATACATGTTCTAGCTATAACATAAACAAGAGCCTACTCTTCAAGAATACCAGGAACAAACTACAAGTTGCAGTTAAGCCGTAGATCTCTAAGTTAAAACTTGTGCCATCGGCCATCCTTACAACTCAAGTTACCATTTCAAGCTTAAACACCGGATGGAAATAAAATCTACTTCATTTAATGACTGAACCAACAGCTAAGAACAATTAGTACTAGCAGAATTTGCAGGACTAACTTTGCAATTAATGCTAAAATAATCAAGAAAAGCAGTACCAACAGAAAGAAGCAACTCCGGCGCATGTAACTAATTTAGTAATTTTACCCATAAAAAAACTAATTTAGTAATTTTGATCGCCAATGAGGAACGGAACGATAGGAACCGGTGCTAACGCTTGACAGCAACAACTATATCACGGAAGAAAAGAAAACATCAAGAACGCCAGATGAGGCTTTCCCTCTTTACCATTTCGGGCAGGAAAAAGTCATCATCACCTGCGGCGCGAAGACGTAGGGGACCGGAGGAGGGAGCTCCCGCATCACGGCGTCCGGCGGCGCCGCGGCCTCGGCGGAGCTCCCGCCGACGGGGGCCGCCTGCTCCATCGGCGCCGCCGCGTGGCCGTTCTCCACCGCCCTGGCGCTCGCGTTCCCCATGCCCAGATCGCCGCCGCCCGCAGCTGCTCACTCCCTCCCGCACCACCCCGCCAGGCAGCACCGCCGTCCCTCGAGCGCCGGCCCGAGCAAGTAGCCGAGGGCGAAACCAGCGGGCTCTGGAGATCGCGCGCGCGCGCTGAGTTCAGCGGACTCTGAGGCAGCCACCGGCCGCTTCGCCGGAGGAAGGGGGGCAAGGACATATAGGATGGCGAGGCACGTGCCCCGCACGCCGTCTCCCCTCGCGCGCCACGTGAATCATCTCCGATTTTCCTCGGCCGTTAGATCTGGCGGTTCGAATCATCCTGAACGCACATGTATAGACGGTAAACGTTTTTGCTAATGGGTTTTGGATCAAGGGCGGTGTAAGAAGTCAACATTTGTGACTCGTTTATCCAAAAAAAAAGTCAACATTTGTGACTCGGCGATGTTTTCCGTCAAAGATTTTTGTGTTTGGATAGCGACCAAAAGAAATGCATGCTTTAAGAGTTAATGAAATGTTAACGCGTGGCTTCGTTGAAGGAAGGGGAGGATAAGATGCCGCGATACGTGCCCTGCATGCCGCCGCCTCTCACGCGCCAAGGCCATTATCCCTTGATTTATCTTCGCTGTTGGATCCGACAGTTCGGGTCATCCCGACCGCATAGATGGGCGGCATGGGATATAACTAGTGCGTGTGTTGGTGTGATGACGTGCTAGGTGGTGTCGGAAGTCAACATTTGCGAATCGGCGATGTTTCCGTCAAAGATTTTAGTGTTTGGATAGCGATGGAAATAAATACATCTTTCTAATGGATAAGAGTTAATGAAATGTAAATGTGCGGCTTTTGCCGAAAGAGGGGGCCGGAGAATAAGATGGCGCGATATGTGCCCTGCATGCCGCCGCCTCTCGTGCGTCAGGACCATTATCCCTCGATTTATCTTTGCTGTTGGATCCGGCAGTCCGGGTCATCCCAACCGCATATATGGGCGGCATGTGATATAACTTGTGCATGTGTTGGTGTGGTGACGTGCTAGGTGGTGTAAGAAGTCAACATTTACGAATCGGTGATGTTTCTGTCAAAGATTTTAGTGTTTGGATAGCGATGGAAATAAATACATCTTTCTAATGGATAAGAGTTGATGAAATGTAAATGTGTGGCTTCGCCGAAAGAAGGGGAGGATAAGATGGCGCGGCATGTGCATTACATGCCGCCATCTCTCACGTGTCATGGCAATTATCGATTGATTTATCTCCACCGCTGGATCCGAAGGTCTTGGTCATCCCGGCCGCATATATGTGCCACATGGACTATAACTAATGTGCTAGTCTAACAATACCTTCCTAAGCATGGATTTGGATCAATGTCGTGTAGGTAAGAAGTCAAAAGAGAAAAGTTCACATTACAACCGTGAACACTGGGGACACGTCAACGTGACAGATGATGGCATTTCGCCATCTTCATGCACGATAGCTTCCTTCCATCCAACTCGGTGTTGCATGCCTCTGACCGTATTTCGAGGTCATGGGCGGGCAATGCTAGACGATGACCTTTCACGGGGAAGTGTGGAGGAGGCATCGCCTATCGACGATGGGTTGGCTGCAACAACTTGCTTCGACGCGTTGCATCCGCATCTAGACAACACCTAGGTAGTGCATGCGACAACGACCCTCCAACCACGCAAGGGGAGGTACATGTGCAATGCCGCTCGTCGGTCGCTGGTGGCGGACAAAGTTAGGGATGGTTGTTCCTGCGTGGGTGAGGTAGTCGGGGTCGGGCACGGTGAAATGAGAGAGGGGGATAGAGAGACACGAGCCAAACTTACTTTTTAGAAGTGCTAGCCCTAGGCTTAGGTGGCATCTCCTGGTGACTTGGCACTACACAGTCAGTCGTCAACACAGTCAAAACTGCTTGACTGAGTCAAAAACGGAAGGAGGGTTGATTCCTAAACCACATGGTTAGTTCGATATATAGGTTAAAGATGGAATAAGCTTCTCTTCGCCTAGCCTCCGTCCCGGTTGTGCGCCTAGCATCGCCAGCGGGGCATGTGGAGGTGTGTCTCTGATGGATCTGCTTGAATCTGGTCATCGTTCGTCTACATTCGTGTGTCTTTGGATTGGATCCTTCGGATCTACTCTACTCTTTATCAGCGGGGGTTGTTGTTTTGGTGCGCTGGTACTATACGAGGTCTTGGTACGATGACTTTCTGACTATCTACTACAACAAGTTTTTCTCAGCTCAAGGGAGGAAGGTCGATGGGGGCGGCGCGACTTTGGCTCATGTTAGTGTTTGTAGTCGTCGTTATGTGGTCTACAGATCTAGATCTAATTTATTATTTTTTATGTTTATTGTACTGTCATAATTAAAGATAAATATATGCGAAAGTTTAAAAAAAAAACATGTTGAGACGACGGGAAATGCATGTGCCTAACGGATAGCAGAGTGAGGTTTGAGATGCGACAGTAGACGTGGCTCGCCATCGTGTTGGTGTGGTGACCGTGCTCGGGCCGACGACACAGATGGGTCACGCACGAGCACTGCCACGGCCGAAAGAGAGTGAGCATTTCGCACGCATGTAAAAAGATAAAAAGAAGATTTGTCTCCGTCCATGCACACGAGCTAGCTAGTCACGATGAGAATGCAGCATGATGCCAAAATGCTTAGTACTCCCTCTGTAAACTAATATAAGAGTGTTTAGATTACTAAAATAGTGATCTAAACGTTCTTATATTAGTTTACTGAGGGAGTAGAAAGCAGTGCGAGGATAACTATTGCGACGGTCGATGAGGAGCAGAAGGGGATGAAGTGCCACACAAGCAAACCATCATGTAAGCAAAATATTGGGATTGGTCCTAACAATGGAAACCATGTGCTTTGGCAGCATAGAGCAAGAGCGATCTGACTACAAAGTTTATTTACCCCATCTTGTCCTCTTCAAAAAATTATTTATTTATTTATTTACTCCATCTCTGTATAGTGTGGCGAGAAGGAAAGACTGGGATGATGATATATAAATAAACCGATCGATGGGATGTAGTGACGGTCATGATTAAAAAAGGATGTTGACGGTGGTGGCCGGAGAGGACGAGGCGGGTGGGTGGGGATTGGTAGGCCCGCGCTTATCCAATCCACGCGCGCTTTTGAAGCTTTGCCTGCCCCGGTTTGGGCGATCGGATGCGGATCGATCCTCTGCGGCGCGTGCCCGTGTGGCGCCCTCGGCCGGCTTCCGCAGAGCAGAGCTGCGGCCTGCAGGGGTGGGCGCAGCGTTCGGGTTCAGGGGCTGCAGCAGGCGCGTGCCAGTGGCGTCAGACTGTCAGCGTGTGCTGGTAGGTGGTGGCCGTGGCACCGCGGTGGAGCCCATGCCCTGTGCCTGGGATCGGCCGATCTCGATCGATCCTTATCCTGCAGCTTGCACGTACGGACGCATGTTGTTGCATCGAACAATGTTTGGATTTGGCCGGTGGTGGTAGACTGCTGGCGGCAGTGACGGTGGATGTGGATGCCATTTGCGGGCCGATCGTGTTGTGCGTGGCACTGGCGCTAGTCGCACACCTGCGTCTACGTGGCGGCGTCGCGTCGGCAAGCAGGGTGATGCCCCCGTATGTAGGTTGCTTGAAAATGATTTGGGCGCCGTGTACCCTGCGTCGCACTGAGCCGACGATACAATGAATGCAAACTTGGAACGAGCCACGCAGTTGACCGCGGTGTCGTCAACGAGGAGAGTCCGCGGCCGGCCCATTCGGCTCCGGTTGGCAAGGCCGTGCGTGATGCTCGATTGTTGAGGAATTTTTCTTCTTCAGAGGACGTACAAATGGCATTGCCTTGCCCCGAATGCTAAACAATCCTCGATTGTTCGCTCCATCATGGAACCGCACGTCCGCACGAGGAAACGAACGGGGGCCGCCTTCACGCGCGCTACGTACGCCGACCAGAATGTCGCCGCAGATGGAAAACCATATGTGTGGGGTGTGTGGCCGCGGAGGACATTGCGTGGAGGTGTTTTGAGAAGTTTTATTAGACGATGCATCCGAGCGACGGGACCACGGCCTCAAACAAAAGAGAAAATTAGCTTAGGCTTGTTCCAATTCAGTTGGATAAGTCCGAGGCTTGGCTCCTCCTCGATCGGTCGAGGGCCCACGCATGTGACTGCGCGACCATATCCATGGGCGGTTGCATATCCTCCACGACCACCAGGGCCACGTAAAAAGCATGCATCCGGGAAAATGGCCGTTCGCGGACCGGCTTCTTCAGGTCCATGGATCCTTCACTCGTCGAATTTGACCCGACCCGTACGTGATCGACGACCAGCGACAGGACCAGAAAAAAAAAAACGAACGAGCTGCAGCCAAGCACGCCCAAGGCAAGTAGGCAACGCAGCGAATAGACTCCCTCGATCAAGCGGAAACTTACTTGCGGTTCCATTACGGAAAGTAAGTAGTAGTAATTCATCCCGTTGAATCATTGATGGCAACGTGCGATAAAGGAGTGAATTGCACTCTTTCCGGCCGCCGCCTCCTCCACCAAGAAAAATTAGGGTTCGTGTCTCTCGCCGGCTCCGCCGTAAGTCCGCCTCGTCTCCGGTGGCCCTAGGGTCATGGGAGCACGGTGGATCCTGTCAAGGACCGGCGGGAGGGCTCCATTGTTAGTCATTCATTCGAGATTTGTTAGGGTTTGTGTCTTACTCAGGAAGACGAGATGGCGGCGGCTCCCTGAAGATGAAATAAAGGTCTCCCCGCCTAGTCCCCGTTCCGATGGTGCGTCTAGCATTGTTGGTGGGCGTGTGGAGGTGTGTCTCCGGCAGATCTATCCTCGGTGGATTTGCTCGGATCTGGTTGTGGTTTGTCTATGTTCGTGTGTCTTCAGGTTGGATCCTTTCGATCTACGTTATTCTTCATCTGCGGCGGTTGCTGTTCTGGTGCGCTGGTCTTACGGGGCCTTAGCACGACGACTTCCCGACTGTCTACTACAATAAGTTGTGCCCAACTCCGGCGAGGGAGGGGTGATGACGGCGGGGCGCCTTCGGCTCGCTTCAGTGATTGTAGTCGTCGCTAGGTGGTCTACGGATCTGGATGTAATTTTTATTATTTCTAGTGTTCGTTGTACTGCTATGATAGAAGATGAATAGATTGAAAGTTTTCTCACAAAAAAAGTGAATTGCACGTACAGTCCCTGTACTCGCTGGTTTGGTCCAGAACGATCCTGGAACTTGCGCGTTGCCTCGTTACGATCCTGCTACTTGCGAAACTAATCCATCGACGGTCCTGAGGCAGGCCCACGTACGTACACGACTACATGTCCTGCCACATCAGCCCAGGACGACGCGGGCCGATTTTGTTTCTCCTAACGCGAGCGAGAAAAGAGGAAACCACGAACAACGACGGCGGTTGATTGAGATCGGTGGCGATCGGCAACGCGATAACGAGCATCGAGGGAGAGAGAAGGAGGCGGTGATGGTGGCGAGGACATAGCCACCGGCAGTCGTCATCGGCGGCGATGGCTTCCGTCCGGCGGCACGAGAAGGGTCCTATACCCAAATATGGTCAGTTCGTTTCTGGCTCATACCTCTCCTCTGTCTGTTGTTAGTAGGGAAATATTGTTTATTGATTTGGAGCCTTTCCACTGTCCCGATTGTCGCGGATTTAGTACGACAGATGTCCTAGCAAAAGGACTTAGTCGTGAGGCCATCGCCACGGGTTAGCTTAAATGGGTTAAAGCGGACAAAGGACACATGGATTTTATACTAATTCGGCCCCTTCGATGAAGGTAAAAGGCTACGTCTAGTTGGGTGTGGTATTGCTAGGGCTTGGATGACCAGGGAGCGAATCCGCTTTGCCTATGTCCCCCGCTGTTGTTGTCTGTCTTGAACCGTCACCGGGTCATCCCTTTATATAAGAGGCGACGCCCGGTCCGGTTTACGGAGTCCCGAGGCCGGTTCATAAACGTGTCCGCCCTAGTCTCTATTCTTTCTATCTTACATCCCAAGTTACATAGTTCTACGGTTTACAAGTCATGGGCCCTAATTCTTGGGCTCTAAACCTCTTGGGCTGCAATCTTCCACTTCATGCTTCGCTGGACCTTTGATAATATAATCTTGATAACGTAAACCGGACCCTCCTGGCCGGTTTATACCTGGTAATAATATCCCTAACATTAGGCCCCAGATTGATTTGAACCTGTTCATGTCAATCTTCAAAGTCTTGTATAGATTTTTCCTTTCTGCAGCTTCGGTATGCTTTGTAAACCGGCATGATGTAATCTCCTCAAGTCACTTTAAACCGTCATGACGCCATCCGCGCATTTAATACATGTACTTGTTTTTTACCTTTACTTATTAAAGTTCCGAAGATCGAGGCGACAAGACCATCCATATCCGATTTTTTGTCTCCTCGATTCCCGCGCCTGCCGTTTTATCCCTTCGGCTTATAAATAGGGCCCAAGGGCATCTCTTCTTCCCCCTTGATTCTCTTCCTCTGCCCTCTGACGCTCGAGCTCTGCCGCCGTCTGCCGAGCACTGCGCCTCCATCGAGCCCGGCCGCTGCATCAACCTGAACGTGTCCAGAGATTCGCCAGCGCCCTTCCGCTTCCATTGCCTCAGGTATGTTCCCTCATTTCCTTCTCGTAGATCTAGTTCTAGGGTTTCCAGCGCGTTCCTAGATGAGTTCTGTTCTTCGCAGTTCTTCGCCATAGAAAGTATTTAGCCATAGATCTTCAACTTTAGGTCAACCTCCGCTAGCGCGACTCTGCTCCGTTATTGTAATCATCCTTCCCAATACACTTAGTGTAGACTGATTCTGCTAGAGACCTTCACTATTTCCACTGAATATATCTTGATTTACTTTTGAGTTTTCCATATGATGTAGATCCATATCTTACCGCTGCTTGTGTGAAAGTTGTTTCCCCACGCTTTTGGATCTGCATCTCATCTACCTGTGTCGACGGTTTAGCTTTAGATCTGCGCCTTACGTACCTGTGTTTGGCGGTTTAACTTTTTTCCTTTCAAACTTCATAATCCGGTAGGCGTCACGTTTATAGCTGTTCCGAATCAGTAGATACCATTAGGCCCCTGCTTAAACCGCCAATTAGATCAGTACCTTCATAGAATATGCTGGTTTAAATCTGTGTAGATCATAAACCGGATCTTTATTGTATTTTCAGCCTTCCCTTTGAAAAAAGATGACTTCCGTGGCCAAGCAGTTTGTCGCTTGCAACTGGGTCTCATCCCGGATCACCGAGGATGATTTAGAAAAGATGGCCTCAATTGGCGCTTTAGGTCCGAAGGAGGTTCTTCACTGGAGGGCTCCTGGAAAAGAGTGTCCTCCTAAGCCTAAGGAGGGAGAAGTTATTGTCTTTTTTGATCACCTGGCCCGGGGTTTTAACCCTCCAGGGTCAAACTTTTCCGCAACGTGTTGGCAGACTTTCAGCTCCATCCCCAGGACATAGGTCCCAACTCCGTATCAAACATCTACAACTTCCAAGTCTTCTCAAAAGCCTATCTGCAAGAGGAGCCATCCATGGAGCTATTCTGGGACTTCTTCCATTTGAACCATCGGACTGAGTTTCATGATAGCCCAAATACTGAACTTGGCGGAATGAGTATTCAGAAGAGGAAGGATGTTAGCTTTCCTCGCGCTACTCTCCATAGCCATCCCAAGGAATGGAACCAAACTTGGTTCTACTGTGTTGACACTTCACCAGAAGGGGAAAATCCAATGCCGGGTTATCACCCTTACCGTCTGTCAGCAGACCACCCTTTTCCACAACACTTGAGTGCCCAGGAGCGAGCTCGATATGCCCCCAGCTCTCAAAGCTTCGGACCTTCGTAGCCAATGGATTAACAGGAGTTGACTTCGTCCGCTGCTGGCTCTCTTCGAGCATACTCCCGCTAAGCCGGCGCTTCGGCTTAATGTGCGAATACACTAGGGAGCCCAAGGACCCTCTGCGCCATACAGAGATGGTGCTTCCAAAGACTGAAGTTACTGAATCTGCCAAAAAGATGCTGAATATACCTCTGGAAGAGTGCAGCAAGACAGGATTAGCGCCCTTCTGCGTGAATAATAATGAATAATAAACCTCCATCGGTAAGAGATTCTTCTGTCCCTTTACTTTGTTTTACTCCATCCATATTGCTTGGCTTTAATATGCTTATATTATTTTAAATAGGCTGACGACCCTTTCTGGAAGAGCAAAGCCCAGGACAAACCGGCGAAGCCATCTCGCAAAAAAGACCATGGCTGTGAAGAAGCATAAGAAGAAACCTGCCGCTGCGTCCGGTTCAAACGCGAAAGAAGATGATCCGGCCTCTGAGGTACCACCTAGCTCTTATGACTTTTTTAATCTTTCCTTTGTCTATATTTCTCTTAATAATGACTTTACCCAGGATCCGGCTGAAGGTAGTAAAGTGGGTGATGTTGAGGTAATATCTCTTTCCTCTGACTCAGAACCACCGCCACCCAAAGTTCGTCGGGTAGTTTGGAAGTTTCCGTTTTCTCATCCTTATGCTCAACTGGATCCAAACTTTCTTTTGAAGAAACAATTGAAGGAAATATGCCCTAGAGGCAATAATAAAGTTGTTATTTATATTTCCTTATATCATGATAAATGTTTATTATTCATGCTAGAATTGTATTAACCGGAAACTTAGTACATGTGTGAATACATAGACAAAACAGAGTGTCCCTAGTATGCCTCTACTAGACTAGCTCATTGATCAAAGATGGTTATGTTTCCTAACCATAGACATGAATTGTCATTTGATCAACGGGATCACATCATTAGGAGAATGATGTGATGGACAAGACCCATCCGTTAGCTTAGCACTATGATCGTTTAGTTTTACTGCTATTGCTTTCTTCATGACTTATACATGTTCCTATGACTATGAGATTATGCAACTCCCGAATACCGTAGGAACACCTTGTGTGCTATCAAACGTCACAACGTAACTGGGTGATCATAAAGATGCTCTACAGGTGTCTCCGAAAGTGTTCGTGGTGTTGGCATAGATCAAGACTAGGATTTGTCACTCCGAGTGTCGGAGAGGTATCTCTGGGCCCTCTCGGTAATGCACATCATAATAAGCCTTGCAAGCAAAAGACTAATGAGTTAGTCACGAGATGATGTATTACGGAACGAGTAAAGAGACTTGCCGGTAACGAGATTGAACTAGGTATAGAGATAACGACGATCGAATCTTGGGCAAGTAACATACCAATGACAAAAGGAACAACGTATGTTGTTATGCGGTTTGACCGATAAAGATCTTCGTAGAATATGTAGGAGCCAATATGAGCATCCAGGTTCCGCTATTGGTTATTGACCGGAGATGAGTCTCGGTCATGTCTACATAGTTCTCGAACCCGTAGGGTCCGCACGCTTAACGTTTGATGACGATCGGTATTATGAGTTTATGAGTTTTGATGTACCGAAGGAGTTCGGAGTCCCGGATGAGACCGGGGACATGACGAGGAGTCTCGAAATGGTCGAGACGTAAAGATCGATATATTGGACGACTATATTCGGACATCGGAAAGGTTCCGAGTGATTCGGGTATTTTTCGGAGTATATGGGCCTTATTGGGCCATACGGGAATAGAGGAGAAAGGCCAAAAGGAAGGAGGCGCGCGCCCCCCCTCTGGTCCGAATTGGACAAGGGGTGCAGCCCCCTTTTCCTTCTCCCTCTCCACCTCTTTCCTTCTCTCCTACTCCGGAAAAGAAAGGGGAATCCTACTAGGACTTGGGAGTCCTAGTAGGACTCCCCACACTTGGCGCGCCCCCTCTAGGGCAGGGGGCACCCTAGGACACACAAGTTGAATTGTTCTAGCCGTGTGCGGTGCCCCCCTCCACAGAAACACACCTCGGTCATACCGTCGCAGTGCTTAGGCAAAGCCCTGCGCCGGTAGATACATCATATTCGTCACCACGCCGTCGTGCTGGCGAAACTCTCCCGTGAAGCTCAACTGGATCAAGAGCTCGTGGGACGTCATCAAGCTGAACGTGTGCTGAACGCGGAGGTGCCGTACGTTCGGTGCTTGATCGGTTGGATCGCGAAGAAGTTCGACTACATCAGCCGCGTCACTTGACGCTTCCGCTTCCGGTCTACGAGGGTACGTAGACACACTCTCCCCCTCGTTGCTATGCATCTAGTAGATAGATCTTGTGTGATCGTAGGAAAATTTTGAAAATACTACGTTCCCCAACAGTGGCATCATGAGCCAGGTCTATGCGTAGATGATATGCACAAGTAGAAAACAATGAGTTGTGGGCGATACTAGTCATACTGCTTACCAGCATGTCATACTTTGCTTCGGCGGTATTGTGAGATGAAGCGGCCCGGACCGACATTACGCATACGCTTACGCGAGACTGGTTTCACCGTTACGAGCACTCGTTGCTTAAAGGTGACTGGCGGGTGTCTGTCTCTCTCACTTTAGCTGAATCAAGTGTGGCTACGCCCGGTCCTTGTGAAGGTTAAAACATCACATACTTGACGAAATATCGTTGTGGTTTTTGTATGCGTAGGTAAGAACGGTTCTTGCTAAGCCCGTAGCAGCCACGTAAAACTTGCAACAACAAAGTAGAGGACGTCTAACTTGTTTTTGCAGGGCATGTTGTGATGTGATATGGTCAAGACATGATGAGTTATACGTTTTTGTATGAGATGATCATATTTTGTAATGTTATCGACAATTGGCAGGAGCCATATAGTTGTCGCTTTATTGTATGAAATGCAATCGCCATGTAATTGCTTTACTTTATCACTAAGCGGTAGCGATAGTCGTAGAAGCAATAGTTGGCGAGACGACAACGATGCTACGATGGAGATCAATGTGTCGCGCCGGTGACAAAGGTGATCATGACGGTGCTTTGGAGATGGAGATCAAAAGCACAAGATGATGATGGCCATATCATGTCACATATTTTGATTTGCATGTGATGTTTATCTTATTATGCTTCTTATTTTGCTTAGAACGACGGTAGCATTATAAGATGATCCCTTACAAAATTTCAAGGTACAAGTGTTCTCCCTGAGTATGCACCGTTGCGAAAGTTCTTCGTGCTGAGACACCACGTGATGATCGGGTGTGATAAGCTCTACGTTCAAATACAACGAGTGTAAGCCAGTTTTGCACACGCAGAATACTCGGGTTAAACTTGACGAGCCTAGCATATGCAGATATGGCCTCGGAACACTGGAGGCCGAAAGGTCGAGCGTGAATCATATAGTAGATATGATCAACATAAGATGTTCACCATTGAAACTACTCCATCTCACGTGATGATCGGACATGGTTTAGTTGATTTGGATCACGTGATCATTTAGATGACTAGAGGGATGTCTATCTAAGTGGGAGTTCTTAAGTAATATGATTAAATTGAACTTTAATTTATCATGAACTTAGTCCTGGTAGTATTAGCATATCTATGTTGTAGATCAATAGCTCGCGATGTTGCTCCCCGTTTATTTTTTATATGTTCCTAGAGAAAACTAAGTTGAAAGATGTTAGTAGCAATGATGCGGAATTGTTCCGTGATCTGAGGATTATCCTCATTGCTGCACAGAGAATTATGTCCTTGATGCACCGCTAGGTGACAGACCTATTGCAGGAGCAGATGTAGACGTTATGAACATTTTGACAAAAGCTCGGTATGATGACTACTTGATAGTTTAAGTGCACCATGCTTTACGGCTTAGAACCGGGACTTCAAAAACGTTTTGAACACCACGGAGCATATAAGATGTTCCAAGAGTTGAAATTAGTATTTCATACTCATGCCCGTGTCGAGAGGTATAAGACTTCTGACAGTACTTTGCGTACAAGATGGAGGAGAATAGCTCAACCAGTGAGCATGTGCTCAGATTGTTTGGGTACTACAATTACTTGAATCAAGTGGGAGTTAATCTTCCAGATAAGATAGTAATTGACAAAGTTCTCTAGTCACTATCACCAAGTTAGTAGAACTTCGTGATGAACTATAATATGCAAGGGATGACGAAAGGAATTCCCGAGCTCTTCGCGATGCTGAAGTCGGCGAAGGTAGAAATCATGAAAAAGCATCAAGTGTTGATGGTTAACAAGACCACTTGTTTCAAGTAAAGGGCAAAGGGATAGAAGGGGAACTTCAAGAAGAATGACAAGCAAGTTGTCACTCCCGTGAAGAAACCCAAAGCTAAAACTCAAGCCTGAAACTAAGTGCTTCTACTGCAAAGGAAATGGTCACTGGAAGTGGAACTGCCCTAGATACTTGGCGGATAAGAAGGATGGCAAAGTGAACAAAGGTATATTTTGATATACAGATTATTGATGTGTACTTTACTAGTGTTCATAGCAACCCCTGGGTATTTGATACCGGTTCAGTTGCTAAAATTAGTAACTCGAACCGAGAATTGCAGAATGAACAGAGACTAGTTAAAGGTGAAGTGACGATGTGTGTTGGAAGTGGTTCCAAGATTGATATGATCATCATCGCACACTCCCTATACTTTCGGGATTAGTGTAAAACCTAAATAAATGTTATTTGGCATTTGCGTTGAGCATGAATATGATTTGATCATATTTGTTGCAATACAGTTATTCATTTAAAGTCATAGAATAATTGTTATTCTGTTTACATGAATAAAACCTTCGATGGTCATACACCCAATGAAAATAGTTTGTTGGATCTTGATCGTGGTGATACACATATTCATAATATTGAAGCCAAAGATGCAAGGTTAATAATGATAGTGCAACTTATTTGTGGCACCGCCGTTTAGGTCATAATGGTGTAAAGCGCATGAAGAAACTCCATAGTGATGGACTTTTGGAATCACTTGATTATGAATCACTTGGTACTTGCGAACCATGCATCATGGGCAAGATGACTAAAACTCCGTTCTCCGGAACAATGGAGCGAGCAACAGATTTGTTG
Source organism: Secale cereale (assembly GCA_902687465.1). Taxonomy (NCBI): domain Eukaryota; kingdom Viridiplantae; phylum Streptophyta; class Magnoliopsida; order Poales; family Poaceae; genus Secale; species Secale cereale. Next base: position 596,742,913 of record LR738709.1, read on the forward strand.
GAGATCATACATACAGATGTATGTGGACCAATGAGTGTTGAAGCTCGCGGCGGGTATCGTTATTTTCTGACCTTCACTGATGATTTGAGCAGATATGATTATATCTACTTAATGAAGCACAAGTCTGAAACATTTGAAAAGTTCAAAGAATTTCAGAGTGAAGTGGAGAATCATCGTAACAAGAAAATAAAAGTTTCTACGATATGATCGTAGAGGTAAAATATTTGAGTTAGCGAGTTTGGCCTTCAGTAAAAACAATGTGAAATAGTTTCACTACTCACGCCACTTGGAACACCATAGTGTAATGGTGTGTCTGAACGTCATAACCGTACTTTATTAGATATGGTGCGATCGATGATGTCTCTTACCGATCTACCACTATCGCTTTCGGGGTTATGCATTAGAGACAGCTACATTCACGTTAAATAGGGCACCATCTAAATCCGTGGAGATGACACCGTATGAACTGTGGTTTGACGAGAAACCTAAGCTGTCATTTCTTTAAGTTTGGGACTGCGATGCTTATGTGAAAAAGTTTCAACATGATAAGCTCAAACCCAAATCGGAGAAGTAAATCTTCATAGGATACCCAAAATAAGCTGTTGGGTATACCTTCTATGACAGATCCGAAGGCAAGGTCTTTGTTGCTAAGAGTGGATCCTTTCTAGAGAAGGAGTTTCTCTCGAAAGAAGTGAGTGGGAGGAAAGTAGAACTTGATGAGGTAATTGTACCTTCTCCCGAATTGGAAAGTGGAACATCACAGAAACTAGTTCCAGTGATTCCTACACCAATTAGTGAGGAAGCTAATGATGATGATCATGAAACTTCAGATCAAGTTTCTGCTGAACTTCGTAGATCAACCAGAGTTCGTTCCGCATCAGAGTGGTACGGCAACCCGGTTCTGGAAGTCATGTTACTGGACCATGATGAACCTACGAACTATGAGGAAGCGATGATGAGCCCAGATTCCGCAAAATGGCTTGAGGCCATGAAATCTGAGATGGGATCCATGTATGAGAACAAAGTGTGGACTTTGGTTGACTTGCCCGATGATCGGCAAGCCATCGAAAATAAATGGATCTTCAAGAAGAAGACTGACGCTGACGGTAATGTTACGGTTTACAAAGCTCGACTTGTTGCGAAAGTTTTTCAACAAGTTCAAGGAGTTGACTACGATGAGACTTTCTCACCCATAGCGATGCTTAAGTCTGTCCGAATCATGTTAGCAATTGCCGCATTTTATGAAATCTGGCAAATGGATAACAAAATTGCATTCTTTAATGGATTTATTAAAGAAGACTTGTATATGATGCAACTAGAAGGTTTTGTCAATCCTAAAGGTGCTAACAAAATGTGCAAGCTCCAGCAATCCATCTATGGACTGGTGCAAGCATCTCGGAGTTGGAATATACGCTTTGATAAGTTGATCAAAGCATATAGATTTATACAGACTTGCGGTGAAGCCTGTATTTACAAGAAGTGAGTGGGAGCACTACAACCTTTCTGATAAGTATATGTGAATGACATATTGTCGATCGGAAATGATGTAGAATTTTCTGGAAAGCATAAAGGAGTGTTTGAAAGGAGTTTTTCAAAGAAAGACCTTGGTGAAGCTGCTTACATATTGGGCATCAAGATCTATAGAGATAGATCAAGACGCTTGATAAGACTTTCGATGAGTACATACCTTGATAAGATTTTGAAGTAGTTCAAAATGGATCAGTCAAAGAAGGAGTTCTTGCCTGACTTGTAAGGTGTGAAGTTGAGTAAGACTCAAAGCCAGACCACGGCAGAAAAATATAGAGAGAATGAAAGTCATTCCCTATGCCTCAGCCATAGGTTCTATAAAGTATGCCATGCTGTGTACCAAACATGTTGTGTACCTAGCCATGAGTTTGTCAAGGGGGTACAGTAGTGATCCAGGAGTAGATCACCGTACAGCGGTCAAAATTATCCTTAGTAACTGGATGACTAAGGAAATGTTTCTCGATTATGGAGGTGATAAAGAGTTCGTCGTAAAGGGTTACGCCGATGCAAGCTTTGACACTAAATCCAGATGACTCTAAGTATCAATCTGGATGCGTATTGAAAGTGGGAGCAATTAGCTAGAGTAGCTCTATGCAGAGCATTGTAGGCATAGAAATTTGCGAAATATATACGGATCTGAATGTGACAGACCCGTTGACTAAACTTCTCTCACAAGCAAAACATGATCACACCTTATTACTCTTGGGTATTAATCACATAGCGATGTGAACTAGATTATTGACTCTAGTAAACCCTTTGGGTGTTGGTCACATGGCGATGTGAACTATGGGTGTTATTCACATAACGATGTGAACTATCGGTATTAAATCACATGGCGATGTGAGCTAGATTATTGACTCTAGTACAAGTGGGAGACTGAAGGAAATATGCCCTAGAGGCAATAATAAAGTTGTTATTTATATTTCCTTATATCATGATAAATGTTTATTATTCATGCTAGAATTGTATTAACCGGAAACTTAGTACATGTGTGAATACATAGACAAAACAGAGTGTCCCTAGTATGCCTCTACTAGACTAGCTCATTGATCAAAGATGGTTATGTTTCCTAACCATAGACATGAGTTGTCATTTGATCAACGGGATCACATCATTAGGAGAATGATGTGATGGACAAGACCCATCCGTTAGCTTAGCACTATGATCGTTTAGTTTTACTGCTATTGCTTTCTTCATGACTTATACATGTTCCTATGACTATGAGATTATGCAACTCCCGAATACCGTAGGAACACCTTGTGTGCTATCAAACGTCACAACGTAACTGGGTGATCATAAAGATGCTCTACAGGTGTCTCCGAAAGTGTTCGTGGTGTTGGCATAGATCAAGACTAGGATTTGTCACTCCGAGTGTCGGAGAGGTATCTCTGGGCCCTCTCGGTAATGCACATCATAATAAGCCTTGAAAGCAAAAGACTAATGAGTTAGTCATGAGATGATGTATTACGGAACGAGTAAAGAGACTTGCCGGTAACGAGATTGAACTAGGTATAGAGATACCGACGATCGAATCTTGGGCAAGTAACATACCAATGACAAAAGGAACAACGTATGTTGTTATGCGGTTTGACCGATAAAGATCTTCGTAGAATATGTAGGAGCCAATATGAGCATCCAGGTTCCGCTATTGGTTATTGACCGGAGATGAGTCTCGGTCATGTCTACATAGTTCTCGAACCCGTAGGGTCCGCACGCTTAACGTTTGATGACGATCGGTATTATGAGTTTATGAGTTTTGATGTACCGAAGGAGTTCGGAGTCCCGGATGAGACCGGGGACATGACGAGGAGTCTCAAAATGGTCGAGACGTAAAGATCGATATATTGGACGACTATATTCGGACATCGGAAAGGTTCCGAGTGATTCGGGTATTTTTCGGAGTATATGGGCCTTATTGGGCCATACGGGAATAGAGGAGAAAGGCCAAAAGGAAGGAGGCGCGCGCCCCCCCTCTGGTCCGAATTGGACAAGGGGTGCAGCCCCCTTTTCCTTCTCCCTCTCCACCTCTTTCCTTCTCTCCTACTCCGGAAAGGAAAGGGGAATCCTACTAGGACTTGGGAGTCCTAGTAGGACTCCCCACACTTGGCGCGCCCCCTCTAGGGCAGGGGGCACCCTAGGACACACAAGTTGAATTGTTCTAGCCGTGTGCGGTGCCCCCCTCCACAGAAACACACCTCGGTCATACCGTCGCAGTGCTTAGGCGAAGCCCTGCGCCGGTAGATACATCATATCCGTCACCACGTCGTCGTGCTGGCGAAACTCTCCCGTGAAGCTCAACTGGATCAAGAGCTCGTGGGACGTCATCAAGCTGAACGTGTGCTGAACGCGGAGGTGCCGTACGTTCGGTGCTTGATCGGTTGGATCGCGAAGAAGTTCGACTACATCAGCCGCGTCACTTGACGCTTCCGCTTCCGGTCTACGAGGGTACGTAGACACACTCTCCCCCTCGTTGCTATGCATCTAGTAGATAGATCTTGTGTGATCGTAGGAAAATTTTGAAAATACTACGTTCCCCAACAACAACAACATGAAGCTCGCCGCACCACTCGCCACAGCGGCCATGTGGTTGAATCCACCGGACTGACTCACACTCCGGTTCGAAGGCGCCGTTCAGAGGTTTTACTTACTCCAACTATTCTTTATCCCAAAGTGGGTCTTATTCGTCAACCTCTTAAACCGTCTGATCTGAATTATCAGGGAACTCCTCTCTCATCCTCTGGCGAGTCAACCGCCACACAAGTCCCCGCGCTCAAGACTGTTCACGGGTAAGCTGTCTTTTACTCTATCCGGTTTATCTTTACATTTTTGACTTGTGATTTTCATTGCCCCTTTAATCTTTCCTCAGTATGCCCAAGCCTAGAAAAAAGGCAAAATTGAGTAAACCAGCAGTCGACAACACCACTTCTGGACCGACAGACGATCCTGAACTTGCCAACCCATTGGAAGAGAATGATGAAATTCCACACGATGATCCTTCTCCTATGGATCGAGAAGACCTTGTTGCTCCGGGGGATGACCCCATGGAGTATACTGCTGAACCGTCCAACCCTGTCCGGACTAGCCCTGCTCGGGCTAGTCCGGCCCCTGCTAGTCCTATTCATGTCAATTCTGCTGCTGCTGATCCTTCCAGGCCAACTGCTGCTTCAACTAACGATGTTGAGATTACTGGGACCGGTTTTACCACCCCAGGAGAGCCTGTCGCTCTGGCCAAGCACACTGCCAAGGAGGAGTTTACCCAAAAGGATATGGGCAAATGGAACACCGATCTGTCCAGCTACGCCCAACTTAGTGCTCAGGAGCTGCATTCCAGATTTTAAACCGGCTATATGATGGCTTCTCGCCCCTCGTTGGTTACCCCAAGTGGAAGGTTTGAGATGCAGTGTAGCGGAAGTTTTCCCTTGGCAAAGATACCAAGGATCGATTTCCCCTGAGACTCCAAGGTTCAACAAGAAGGTGTCAACTGCTAACGGCGCCAGATACTTAGCAATCAACTTGGACCTGCACACAGATACAAATAACTTTGCTCCCAACGAGTACAGAGAGGTTGTCAATCCCTCCGGCCTTGTCGTTCACAAAGGATCAAACACAAGAGATAATAGTGATAGGTATTGTTGCAACTAGTAAGTAAAAGCGGAAAATAAATAGCGGATGTGATCAGTGATGGTAATATGGACCGGGGTCCCATGATGTTCACTAGTGATGTCTCTCTCCCAAAAGACGATAAAACAGCTATGTGAGGTAAACGAATTACAGCTGGGCAATTGACAGAATTATGTGCGCAAACCAATGCTAACTATGTTGCAAGAAAGGTAGAGGTTCAAAGCATGGGCGGTACGCCAAGGCAAGTAGACCGAAATCCATCTGCATCTACTACTAATCATCCACCTTGAGATATCTATCCAGAACATCTCGCTGGTATTAAGTTGCGAGTCCCACCCATAGTGTAAACTCAAAGCATCAGACAACTGCATTAAAAGAACTTTGCGTAAAGTAAACAATCCTTGCACCCGCAAGTACAAGCACCGTTGTTTTCCCCCTTGTGGCAACAGCACATCCCCTAGACTCATGTTTCTGTCACTCAAGCTAGTCATCGAGGGGCATGAACCCACAATCGAGCATAACGTTCCCTCTTGGAGTCACTACCTACTACTTGGCCAAAGCAATAAATAGCAACGGAGAACATGAAAGAATTACTTACGAACATAAATATAAAAGAGGTAAATCAAATATATTACTCAAACACAATCTGAACATAATCTCACAATCCATCGGATCCCAGCAAACTCAACATAGCAACAGCATAAGGATTACATATGTGCCTCGATCATGTAGGGCAGCTCACGAGGTCTAATTAGTGAAGCACAAGAAGGGGAGGAGAACATCACATAGCTACTGGTCATGGACCCATGGTCCAAGGGAGACTACTCACAACTCATCCGGGAGGCGTCCATGGTGGTGGAGAGGCTCCCGGTGGTGATCGTCCCCTCCGGCAGGGTGCCGGGAAGAGTTCTCCTGGTGCTCCCGATCTTGGAAGCGCGGCGGCGGCGGAACAGAGATGAGATCGCGAAAAAGGGTTCCGTCCTCGAGGGTTTCGGGACGCGTGTTAAATATATGCCAAAGGGGGCATCAGCGAAGGCCTGGGGGGCCCAGGCGCCCCCCCGGCGCGGCCAGGAGGGGGGCCGCGCCACCAGGGCGCCTGGAGCCCTGGTGGCCCCCCTCCGGCCCTACTTCGGCCGTGTGGAAGCTTCCGGAACGCTGATTTTTTATATAATTTTTCCGGGATTTTTCTGGCAGTTTTCGTGACGGGAAAACCTGAAATACAAAAACAGCAGAAAACAGAAACTGGCACTGGGGTGCACTGAGTTAATAGGTTAGTCCAAATATGATCAAAAGTGTATGGAAGTGTATAAATATCATAGCAATATCACCCAAAAGAGGCATGGAGCAAGCAGAAATTATAGATACGTTTTGGACGTATCAACATCCCCAAGCTTAATTCCTGCTCGTCCTCGAGTAGGTAAATGATAACAAGAATAATTTATGTGGTGACATGCTATTAACCATATAGGACTTTTCATAGTCATATGACAAAAGCTTACTGAGACAATGAATCTGTAGTAATTAAGTTGCCTTATGAGAAAATCACAAAGAACTGAAAGTTTTACAATACGATACTGAAACATCAAATTGATTTGTAATGAGCATGGTGTGCAAATATGATAAAGTGGTATCTCGCTTGCCCCCTTTAGTGAAGCAAAACATAAATGCAGGGGCACCTCCAAGGTTTAAGTGATGACTAGATACAATAATTTCAGAATAAACGATATCATAATCATGCAAAAGACAATGCTACTTTGGGACAATGCACATTACACTCAGAATGACAATCATGCTCTCAGTAGTTGGTGCTTTAAAAGAAGGTGGAGACTCTCGAACCGTGGCTTTTGTTGGCAAGGTTGAAAACCCGTGGTCGGAAACAAAGACAAAACATGTACCAGAGCTCTTGGTTTTAAAAACAGAGGTAATAATTATTTTTTAGATTATGCATGTTCCGTCAACGAATGCTAGTAGACAACTCAATCACTTCTTGAGATGGACCAGTTTCGAGGAACGGCTCCCGAATGAGGACGATCACATCCTCTTAATCTCCTTTGTTTATCACTGCCAAAGTTTTCTGATTTCTCATGAACAAAGCGTGAAGGAGGGTTTGTTTGTTATATTAATTTTGAGCCGGGCGCACTCTTTGCCAGTTCCTTCTCGTATTATGGGTTTGCACATTAGACATGCAATCCCGGGGTGAAGCTTGTCCAACTTAAAAAGATCATGAATTAACCACTACTTCCTCATGAACTAAAACAGAGGCACAAAATAGGAATGCTTTTTTTTGAATAATTTCGAGATGGCACATGAAAGTCTTCGTTAGGAATGGCAGGTAAATACCATGTATAGGAAGGTATGGTGGACTCATATGGCATAACTGGTTTAAAGGATTTTGGATGCACAAGCAGTCAGTCCGCTTAGTACAGGTGGAGGTTAGCAAAAGACTGGGAGCGACCAACTAAAAGAGCAATGACGGTCATTATCATGCAGAGCGACAAAGCAACATTGAATCAGGCATGGAAGTTATATCGCTACTCAGAAATAAAAGATCATCAAGGCTTGACAGACTTTCTTTACAGTCTTAAATATGCGTGAGCATACGCCAAGTCAATCAAAATAAATTCTTGAAGGAAGATATCACTAAACCATACCACTTCATAGGCAAACAAATCATGTTGGTACTCCAATAACACATTGGGAACCCCCCAGCTATTTGAGACTAACCATAAGAAAACATGAACTACTAAGCACCATTATGCACGTAGCATTTTTATCATAGACGTATCGACCAATGCAACAGAAGCCAACTCTCTTAATAAGATAAGCATGATAAATAAAGAGAGTTCCAACGACCAACTAAACAAAAGCTCTTTAAAAAGATAAGCATGGAAACTAAGAGCTAAACATGATAGTAGCTATTGAAATACCAAGAACATACACAACAAAGATGGACATGAAAATTCTATGTTGTGTTCTAGGTTGAAATGGAGCGTGTTTCTCGTCCACACAAAGAAAGCTGAGTTCCGACTCGTTATGAAAAGCTAAAGAAAACTAAAAAGGAAACTAAAAGCAAGACGCTCCAAGCATAGCACATAACACATGAAGTGATAAAAATATAGTGGAACGAAAGACGAACTAATAATGTTGATGGAGAAGGGGATGCATGGGGGCATCCCCAAGCTTAGACGCTTGAGTCTTCTTGAATATTTCTTGGGGGTGCATGGGGGCATCTCGAAGCTTGAGCGTTTGACACTCCTGAATCTTTTTATCATCTTCCCTCGCACACTTGAAAACTCCCTTCATACATAACTCATCATAATCTGATTAGCGAGGTTAGTACCCATAATAATATAATTGTTCCTTGCTGGAAATAAGGATATTCTTGAAGGTCTACTGTTTCTCAAGATTGCCAAAAGGTTTTTGCAAAGAAAAAGCAAGCTCAAGGTTTGCAAAATGAAGGAAAGGCAAAACAGGACAGAATCTGTGAAAAACAGAACATCAGGTAGTAAATGATTTTTTCGGGGCACTTCTGCAACTCTAATCAAAAAACTCAGAACAGAAGCCCGAAAGACAATTGTATAGAGCACGCTCTAGAAAAAATTTAGATCAAAAAGATGATCTGGTGATTTTATACGAATTTTTCTATCCAAGGACATAATCTGTTTCCTGGACAGCACGTCACAACTTTTGAACTTTCTTGCAATCAGAGGCTACACTTGGCACAAAACTGAAAAGTAAAGATACAATGATGATGCTACTGTAGTAAAAACATCAAGACACAACAAAAGCAAAATAAAATTTTATTCATGTGGGCTGCCTCCGAAAAGCGCTTTCTTTTATGCCTTTAAGCTAGGCATAATGCAAAGAGATCAAGTTTTATCAAGAGTAAAAGAATAGCTAGCCCGTATAACGGACTCAAAAGGTAACTTAATCTTCTTTCGAGGGAAGTGTTCCATCCCTTTCTTGAGAGGAAATTGGAATTTTATATTCCCCTCTTTCATGTCAATGATGGCACCAACGGTGCGAAGAAAAGGACGTCCCAAAATAATTGGACAAGAAGGTTCACACTCAATGTCCATAATAGTAAAATCAACGGGAACGTAATTGTCATTGACAATGATAAGAACATCGTCGATCCTCCCCAAAGGTTTCTTTATGGAAGAATCAACAAGACGAACACCAAAAGAACAAGAATCAAAAGGTTTCAATTTAAGCATATCATATATTCTTTTGGGCATAACGGAGGTACTAGCTCCAACATCACATAAAGCATAGCAAGAGAAGTTATTCAACTTAATTTTAATCATAGGATCCCAACCATCTTCTAGCTTTCTAGGTATGGAGGCTTCTACTCTAAGTTTCTCCTCCCTAGCTTTGATGAGAGCATTAGTGATATGCTCTGTGAAGGCAAGGTTAAGCGTGCTAGTGCGGGGATCTCTAGACATCTTGTGAAGGAAATCAATAACTTCGGTAAGAGTGCAATTGTCAAAATCAAGGTCACTACTATCAAGTAAAGTGGTAGTGGTGTCCTTTAGGTTCACTTGTTTGGTAGTTTCTATGGTCATAGCATCACCATTAATAGGTCCATTGGGACCAGGAGTGCATTGGGTGCTAAGAGTTTGGATATCCTCAACAACTTGGATAGTAGCAACAGTGTGGTGGGTAGGAAGGTTTTTAATTCTATCTTCTTCCTCCCTTTCTCTAGCCCATCTCTCTTTAAGTTTAGCCAACATCCTAATGTTTTCATTAATTTGCACTTGAATAGCATTCATAGGAGTGACCTTCCTCTCCTCAAGAGGAGAAGTTCTAATTTTAAGCAATTCTACCTCATGGGCTAAATTGTCTACCTTCGAAGAGAGATTATCTAGTTTGTTTAGTTTCTCCTCTACACTATTATTAAAGGCTTTTTGGGTAGTGATGAAATCTTTAAGCATAATCTCGAGTTCAGTAGTGGAGTTCTTGGTGCTAGGATAAGCATTGTTGTTCCCATAGGAATTAGAGGCGAACGGTCTAGGATTGCTACCAAAATTACTCCTATAAGCATTGTTATTGAAATTGTTTCTAGAGATAAAGTTCACATCTACTTGTTCTTGAGCAATCAAAGAATTTAAAGGAACATCACGAGGATCAACAGAAGATTGCTTCGAAAGTAGAGACATGATCAAGTCATCTTTTTCATTTAGGGAGGAAATCTCCTCGACAGAGTTTACCTTCCTACCTGTTGGAGCGCGTTCGGTGTGCAATTGGGGATAATTGGTCATCATATCATCGAGAAGCTTCGTGGCAGCACCAAGTGTAGTTGACATAAAGGTTCCTCCCGCGGCCGAATCTAACAAGTTCCGCGAGGTAAAGTTCAAGCCTGCATAAAAAGTTTGGATAACCATCCAAGTAGTCAAACCATGAGTAGGGCAGTTCTCGACAAGAGATTTCATGCGTTCCCAAGCTTGGGCAACGTGTTCATTATCCAATTGTTTAAAATTCATTATGTTACTTCTTAGTTGGATAATTTTAGCAGGTGGATAGTATTTTCCAATAAAAGCATCTTTGCACTTGTCCCATGAATCTATGCTATTTCTAGGCAAAGATTGAAACCAAATTTTAGCTCCTCCTCTCAAGGAGAAAGGAAAAAGCTTAAGCTTAACAATATTACCATCTATTTCTTGGTACTTTTGCATATCACAAAGTTCAACAAAGTTGTTCAAGTGTAAAGCATCATCATCTCCAGCACCGGAGAATTGATCTTTCATGACTAAGTTCAGTAAAGCAGGTTTAATTTCATAAGAAGGTGCTGAAGTGGCAGGTGTAGTGATAGGCGTGCAGATAAAGTCATCGTTTTTATGACTAGTGAAGTCACACAACTTGGTGTTCTCGGTGGAACCCATAGTAGCAAGCAAGCAAGATAACTATTTTTGTGATTTTCGATAAAAGACACTAAAGCAAAACTGAAAGGTAAACTAACAAGACTAAAAAGCAAAGGTAAAAGATAGCGTGCAACTCCCCTATCTTGAAGAGTGGAGTCCCCGGCAACGGCGCCAGAAAACTTTGCTTGATGGCTTCTCGCCCCTCATTGGTTACCCCAAGTGGAAGGTTTGAGATGCAGTGTAGCGGAAGTTTTCCCTTGGCAAAGATACCAAGGATCGATTTCCCCTCAGACTCCAAGGTTCAACAAGAAGGTGTCAACTGCTAACGGCGCCAGATACTTAGCAATCAACTTGGACCTGCACACAGATACAAATAACTTTGCTCCCAACGAGTACAGAGAGGTTGTCAATCCCTCCGGCCTTGTCGTTTACAAAGGATCAAACGCAAGAGATAATAGTGATAGGTATTGCTGCAACTAGTAAGTAAAAGCGGAAAATAAATAGCGGATGTAATCAGTGATGGTAATATGGACCGGGGTCCCATGATGTTCACTAGTGATGTCTCTCTCCCAAAAGACGATAAAACAACTATGTGAGGTAAACGAATTACAGCTAGGCAATTGACAGAATTATGTGCGCAAACCAATGCTACTATGTTGCAAGAAAGGTAGAGGTTCAAAGCATGGGCGGTACGCCAAGGCAAGTAGACCAAAATCCATCTGCATCTACTACTAATCATCCACCTTGAGATATCTATCCAGAACATCTCGCTGGTATTAAGTTGCGAGTCCCACCCATAGTGTAAACTCAAAGCAATAGACAACTGCATTAAAAGAACTTTGCGTAAAGTAAACAACCCTTGCACCTGCAAGTACAAGCACCGTTGTTTTCCCCCTTGTGGCAACAGCACATCCCCTAGACTCATGTTTCTGTCACTCAAGCTAGTCATCGAGGGGCATGAACCCACAATCGAGCATAACGTTCCCTCTTGGAGTCACTACCTACTACTTGGCCAAAGCAATAAATAGCAACGGAGAACATGCAAGAATTACTTACGAATATAAATATAAAAGAGGTAAATCAAATATATTACTCAAACACAATCTGAACATAATCTCACAATCCATCGGATCCCAGCAAACTCAACATAGCAACAGCATAAGGATTACATATGTGCCTCGATCATGTAGGGCAGCTCACGAGGTCTAATTAGTGAAGCACAAGAAGGGGAGGAGAACATCACATAGCTACTGGTCATGGACCCATGGTCCAAGGGAGACTATTCAGAACTCATCCGGGAGGCGTCCATGGTGGTGGAGAGGCTTCCGGTGGTGATCCTCCCCTCCGGCAGGGTGCCGGGAAGAGTTCTCCTGGTGCTCCCGATCTTGGAAGCGCGGCGGTGGCGAAACAGATATGAGATCGCGAAAAAGGGTTCCGTCCTCGAGGGTTTCGGGACGCGTGTTAAATATATGCCAAAGGGGGCATCAGCGGAGGCCTGGGGGGCCCAGGCGCCCCCCGGCGTGGCCAGGAGGGGGGCCGCGCCACCAGGGCGCCTGGAGCCCTGGTGGCCCCCCTCCGGCCCTACTTCTGCCGTGTGGAAGCTTCCGGAACGCTGATTTTTTATATAATTTTTCCGGGATTTTTCTGGCAGTTTTCGTGACGGGAAAACCTGAAATACAAAAACAGCAGAAAACAGAAACTGGCACTGGGGTGCACTGAGTTAATAGGTTAGTCCAAATATGATCAAAAGTGTATGGAAGTGTATAAATATCATAGCAATATCACCCAAAAGAGGCATGGAGCAAGCAGAAATTATAGATACGTTTTGGACGTATCACTATACACCAGCTGTCAGGGATATGACTAACAGGTATAAACCGGCTAGTGTAAACCGGCTTTGTTATGTTATACCTGATTTTAATATTTAGTAAAGGCTACGGTCCATGAGATCTTAGGGCCCATGTGTAGAATTAAGGTCTGTAAACCGCCAAGCGATGTAACTTGAGAGATAAGGAAGAAAAGACAGAGACCGAGGCGGACACAAGTATGAGCCGGCCTCGGGACTCTGTAAACCGGACCAGGTGTACCCTCTATATAAAGGGGCGACCCGGCGACGGTTCAGGGACAAGCAACAATCAACCCGTCGAGGCACAGGCAAGCGAATCCGCTCCCTGTAATCCGACGCCCAAGCAATACCAAACCAACTAGACGTAGGCTTTTACCTTCATCGAAGGGGCCGAACTAGTATAAACCCTCTGTGTCCTTTGTGTGCTATGAACCCCTTCAAGCTAACCTGTGCGATGGTTCCATCTTCAAGTCCGCTAAATCGGACATCTGCCGTGCTATTTCCACGACAGTTGGCGCCCACCGTGGGGCCTCCGCACGATGGTTTCGAGTTCTTGAAAGGCAGCTTTGAGGGGCTCAAGGGTTACGCAGTCGGCCGGATGACCAAGAGTCGCCGCGGCCGGATCTACATCAACGACGCAGGTTGGGGACCGGAGGCCGATTCAATCGAATACGGGTACCGGGTTCCTTTCGGTGGCATACAAGTCTTCATTGGCAAAATCGGTGAACCGGGACCTGAGCCGGACGTCTTCCCCAACATCGTCGAGCCGGCTCAGCGTGCGAGATCGGCCCAGATTCAGCCCGCTGTGAAGCACGTGTTCGTTGGAGCAATCCACGGAGTTCGAACCGAGGACGGATCGGAATCCGATGGTGCAACAGTTGTCTACTCTGACGACGAATCTTCATCCGGAGAAACTGAATCTCTGTATCAGTTGCAGGACGGCCGGTCTGAGGGCGAGTCCGATGGAAATAGTATTCCGGACCCCTTCGACCCGCCAAACCGGGTGGCGGTCTTTATGGCCGGTTCACAGCCTCCGGTGAACGGGACGACAGCTGAAGCTGGCGTAAGAGGGAGCGGCACGACCCTCTCACTTACTGATGTTCTATCCACCTTGATGGATGAATTCACGGCTAAAGCGGTGGAAACAGTAGCTCCAGCCGACAAGGCGCATCATGATGCAGAGCTCCTTCAGTTGAAAGGCCGGATTGATCAGTTAAAAGAAGACCTGAAGGCAGAGAGAGAGATGATAGCGGTAAGACAAGCGGAGCTGGATGATCGAGCTTTTCACCTAAGGATGGAGCAAGCTTCTATGGAAGGAGTAAGGGGACGAAAGTACCAGTCTCGTATACCGCCGGTTTATGAAGCAACGAATCTGTTCATGACACCTGGGGCTGGGACTAGTAATAATCCGGCTTCAAACCGGAGGGCACCCCCAGCCAGGGAGGAGCCAGTTCAGGAACCCACCGCAGAGCGGGATCGTCGGATCACGTCGGCACCTTACGTTCCCACCCCTCCAGGTCATTATTCAAACCCTTTGGATAACATCGCTGTAGCAGCTGCGTGTTTGGCCGCTTTACCCGTGGAGGAAACGTCTCCGGTAGCATTGGAGGCGCGCAGGGTCAAGGAGCTGCTTAATACGGCGTTGACACAGCAGCAAGCATATTCTCATAGCAGGGAAAGGTTACATTCAACACCACGTCCCAGCCGAAGTTATACTAGGCATTGGGAGGAGCCAGAAGTGTCTAGCAGTGAACGCAGGAGGCATCAGCGCAGGCAGGATAATCCGGCAGGTGCGGCGATACCAGTTCCGGATATAAACCGGGTTAGATCAGGAGCTAGAGAGGAGGTTCATCAAACAACGCCGGTTCACACAGCCACTGCAGAAACAGGAGTTATGACGAGTTCCTTCGGGGTGCAGTGTCTTGTCCCCGCTTTACGGGGTGTCAAGCTGCCTAAAGATTTCAAGGGGCCCCGCAAGGTACCTAATTACACAGCCGATTTAGCTCCGGAAGCTTGGGTTGAAAGTTATGAGATGGCCATGGAGATGCTGGACGTGGATGAATCGGCTTGTGCGAAGTATTTTACTATGATGCTCGAAGGCACGGCCCGGACCTGGCTGAAAGCTCTACCCCCGAACTCTATTGGATCATGGGGGGAACTACGCAGCCAGTTTATCAAAAACTTCAAAGATACATGCAAACAGCCGATGTCAGTGGTGGATCTAGCAGCTTGTGTGCAAGGAGAGCAGGAGTCTACAGCAGCTTGGGTATGGAGAGTGGCAGAGATTTTACACTCTTCGAATGGTATTAATCCTAGTACGGCGATAGTGACTTTGGAGAACAATTGCCGGTTTGAATCTTTAAAGTTAAAGCTCGGACGGCTTAAAAGGGACTGCAATGATATGGGAACTCTCATGAGTGCCCTGGTGAAATACGGAGATTCTGATAATACCAAGTATCCAGAAGCGGAAGGAGACAAGACTGGGAAGGTTAGCAAGTCTGGTAAACCGGCGCCAATTAATCCGGCTACCTCAAGTTTTTTGGGCAAACGGAAAGCAGAGGGTGGCTCTGACTTCGTGGCCAACACTCAAGTTCAAGGGGATTTTCAGCGTAGCCTGGGAGATCCGTCTTCACAAACCGGCGGAGGAGCTCTTAGCTGGGATCAGGAGTTAGATCAGCCTTGTCCAAAGCATAGCGTAAAAGGGAAAGCGGCAAAGCATACCATGAGAGAGTGCATACCCCTTATGAAGGCAGTGGCGGGCCGTTTCAATCCTCATAATCGACCCCCAAATGGTGGTTCAGGTCCTGGATTTTATGGTCCGGGTCATCAGGGGAACAGCTCCGGATCAGGATATAGGGGCAATAGCAATGGTTATCAAAACCGGGCGGGTAATCAGAATAATCAAGGGAATTATAGTGGCCAGGGCAATCAATCGCATCATCAGGGTGGTTACAATAATCAGAGTAATCAGCAGCAGAGCCAAGGGAATTATAATAGTCAGGGAAGTCAGCAGCAGCAGCGTCAGCAGCAGCAGCCGCAATCTGGATATCAGAGTAATCCGAAGGAATTGAACAGTGGGCAATATCATGTCTTCACCACAAGTCTGTGTAAGAGAGACCAGAAGGTTTTGAAGCGGGCTGTTAATACAGTTGAACCGGCGACACCGCAATTTCTTCGCTGGTCAGAGCAACCCATTGTATGGAGCAGGGAAGACCACCCAATGCGGGTGGATAATCCGGGCCATTTAGCCTTGGTGGTAGCACCTCAGGTCGGGGGCTACAAATTCTCTAAAGTTCTCATGGACGGTGGTAGCAGTATCAATATCTTGTATTATGAGACTTTCCGTCGTATGGGTCTGACGGATAAGAAGCTAAGGCAATCAAATACAGTGTTTCATGGAGTGGTCCCAGGTAAGTCAGCTTATCCGGTTGGAAAGATTGATTTGGAAGTTACCTTTGGGAATGAGTATGATTCCAGATCAGAGAAGATCACTTTCGAAGTCGTCAAAATCAAAAGTCCGTATCACGCTCTGTTTGGAAGGACGGTTTATGCTAAGTTCATGACTAGGCCGTGTTATGTTTATTTGCAGCTTAAAATGCCGGGTCATAAGGGCACGATCACCGTTCATGGAAGCCGTAAGATAGCAGTGGAATGTGAGGAAGGAGATGCAGCCTATGCAGAAGCAGTATGTGCCACAGAAGAGTTGGAATTTTATAAAGATAATGTTGATCCGGCAGATATGACTCCACTGAAGAAGCCAACTACCGAGCATGATCCGGCATTGAAGTTTAAATCAGCAGAAGAGACCAAGCAAGTTGATTTTGTGCCGGGAGATTCATCTAAGCAGTTCACTATCAGCGTTAACCTTGATCCCAAATAGGAAAGCGCGCTCATCGAGTTCATCCGTGAGAACCGGGATATCTTTGCATGGAAACCTTCTGACATGCCGGGTATACCGAGGGAACTCGCTGAGCACAGTTTAAACATCGATCCGAAATTTAAACCGGTCAAGCAGTATCTGCGCCGCTTCAATGAGGAGAGGCGCAAGGCTATAGGAGAAGAAGTGGCCAGACTTTTGGCCGCAGGGTTCATAGTAGAAGTTTTTCATCCGGAGTGGTTGGCTAATCTGGTGCTGGTGTTGAAGAAGAATGGGAAGTGGAGGATGTGTGTGGACTACACAGATCTCAATAAAGCTTGCCCAACTGATCCTTTTGCTCTCCCTCGCATTGATCAGATCATTGATGCCACAACGGGATGTGAGCGGCTAAGTTTTTTGGATGCATATTCAGGGTATCATCAGATCATGATGGCAGTTGAAGACCAAGAGAAGACAGCTTTTATAACTCCTTTTGGTGCTTTTTGCTATGTGTCTATGCCTTTTGGACTCAAATGTGCACAAGCAACTTATCAACGTTGCGTTCAGAATTGTCTAAAAGGGCAGATAGGGAGGAATGTTCATGCTTATGTGGATGACATTGTAGTCAAATCAAGGAAGGAAGGAACAATGATAGAGGATCTTAAGGAAACTTTTGATAATCTTCGAGCCTATAAGATAATGCTTAATCCGGAGAAGTGTGCTTTTGGTGTTCCAGCAGGTAAACTACTGGGATTCTTGGTCTCAAATAGAGGAATAGAAGCTAACCCAGAGAAGATCAAAGCCATCACATCTTTGACTAAACCGGTTTGCATCAACGATGTTCAGCGCATAGCTGGCCGGATCACAGCGTTAAGCCGGTTCATCAGCCGTTTGGGAGAAAAGGCGATTCCACTTTACCAGATGTTGAGGAAAACAGACCGGTTTATATGGAGTGATGAGGCAAACGCAGCATTTGAGGATCTGAAGCGGCAATTGGCAAAACCACCGGTTTTAGCTGCTCCTATTGACAAAGAGCCGTTGCTGTTATACGTCGCTGCTAATGCACGGGCAGTTAGCGTTGCGATTGTGGTTGAGCGCAAGGAAGCAGGGAAGGAATACCCGGTTCAGCGCCCGGTTTATTACGTGAGTGAAGTACTCATTGAGTCCAAGCAGAGATACCCTCATTGGCAGAAGTTGGTATATGGTGTATTCATGGCAAACCGGAAGCTGAAGCACTATTTCCAAGGGCATCCAATAACTGTGGTTAGTTCAGCACCGTTGGGTGATATAATCCAAAACAGGGAAGCTACGGGCAGAGTAGCAAAGTGGGCCATTGAGCTCAGCCCGCATGAGTTGAAATATGTACCACGCACTGCTGTAAAATCTCAGGCATTGGTAGACTTCATCAATGATTGGATAGAGTTACAGACTCCTGAGGAGAAGCCGGATCTTACTTACTGGACGATTCACTTTGACTGTTCAAAACAGTTGGAGGGCTCGGGGGCTGGAGTTGTCTTAACTTCCCCCAGAGGTGATAAATTTTGTTATGTCCTCCGCTTATTGTTTCCTTGTACTAATAATGCAGCGGAATATGAAGCATTACTTCATGGTTTGCGGTTAGCAAAGGAAATGAACTTGAGCCGGGTTAAGTGCTTGGGAGACTCAGATCTGGTAGCGCAGCAAGTTTCTGGCAAGTGGGATTCAAGAGACCCCCTCATGGCGGCTTATAGACGAGAGGTTGAACCAGTCGCAGGATACTTTAAAGGATATCAGGTGGATCATATAGACCGGCGGAGGAACGAAGCAGCTGACGCTTTAAGCCGGCTGGGGTCGCAACGTAAACCGGTGCCACCAAACACCTTCTTGGATGAGTTGCACAGTCCTTCGGTTCAGATACCGTCGGAGGAAGACCTAGCTGTTCCGGACCCAGAGGCACAGTTAGTTGCAGCGCTCCATATTATTCCGGATTGGACGCTGCCCTATTTGGCATACCTGAGCCGAGGAGAGTTACCAGATGATGAAGAAGAAGTGCGACAGATAATCCGGCGCTCTAAGTCCATGACAATTGCAAACGGAGAACTTCACCATCGCAGTACTTCTGGAGTATTTCAGCGTTGTGTATCAGCTGAGGAAGGTTGTAAGATTCTTCGCGAGATTCATGAAGGGGATTGTGGTCATCATGCCGGGTCAAAATCATTGGTGGCTAAGGCATTCCGGCATGGTTTCTATTGGTTAACCGCTCATGCAGATGCGGCAGATCTGGTCCGGAAGTGTGACGCTTGTCAGAAATTCTCAAGACGTGCTCTGGTTCCAGCACAGGAGCTCCGGATGATACCAATAACTTGGCCGTTTGCGACTTGGGGGCTTGATATGGTTGGACCCTTCAAGCGATCCCAAGATCAGAAAACTCATCTACTAGTGGCAGTAGACAAGTTTACAAAGTGGGTTGAAGCGGAGCCTATAAGCAAGTGTGATGCGGCAACGGCAGTCAAATTCATCAAAAAAGTAATATTCCGGTTTGGCTTTCCACACAGCATCATCACAGACAATGGCACCAATTTATCTCAGGGTGAGATGGAAGAATTCTGTCAACGAGAGCATATTCGTTTGGACGTATCTTCTGTGGCCCACCCCCAATCCAATGGTTAGGCTGAAAGGGCAAATCAGGAGATTTTGCGAGGAATCAAACCCCGGCTTATGACACCTTTGCAGAGAACCCCAGGATGTTGGGTTGAGGAATTGCCATCTGTTCTTTGGAGTATTAACACTACACCAAACCGGTCTACAGGTTACACACCTTTCTTCATGGTTTATGGTGCTGAAGCAGTTCTTCCGAGCGATATACGTCATGATTCACCAAGGGTGACGGCTTATGTGGAAGCAATCAACGAGGGGTCAAGACAGGACAGTTTAGACCGACTGGATGAAGAGCGTGATATAGCTTCAGCACGTTCTGCGATTTATCAACAAGACTTACGCAGATATCATAGCCGCCGGATTAGAACAAGGACGTTCCAGGAGGGTGACTTGGTACTCCGGCTCATCCACGATCAAACAGATATGCACAAGCTATCCCCACCTTGGGAAGGGCCCTTTGTGGTCAGCAAGAATCTGCACAACGGTTCATATTACTTGGTGGACGTTCGAGAACACAAGGACTCACGAACATCAGAAGAGGAGACGAAGAGGCCGTGGAACATCACCCATTTACGGCCATACTATACTTGAGCTACGTGCTCCAATGTATCCTATGTATATATTATGAGTAATGAATAAACTGGCACCCTCGGTAAACCGGGGGCTTAGCCCTTTTTCCATATACAAAAATCCTGTGAAAGCAACCATACAAGTTTATTATCAGATATTATATTTCAATATATTGGCCGATTTAGAAATTGATTTTTTGCAGAATATGCAAAGGAGCAATAAAACTCTCTAAAAAACATGAGATCATATCCGGTTCGAGGAGAGGAGGCTTCACAATTTACCCACCGGTTCAGGAGGAACCCTGGAGACCCTCTGAAAAGTTGGATAATTCCACGTTCAGTGATTGGTTTGAATTTACGCACCGGTTCAGGAGGAACCCTGGAGACCCTCTGAAAAGTTGGATAATTCCACGTTCATTGATTGGTTTGAATTTACCCACCGGTTCAGGAGGAACCCTGGAGACCCTCTGAAAAGTTGGATAAATCCACGTTCAATGATTGGTTTAAATTGACCCACCGGTTCAGGAGGAACCCTGGAGGCCCTCTGGGAATGGCAACGTCCATGTCCCAGTGATCGGATCATTTTTTTACGGTTCTATCGGCCCTCTGAAAAGTTGGATAATGCCACGTTCAGTGATTGGCTAGGCCCTCTGGGAGTGTTGGACAAACCACGTCCCATTGATTGGCTCAGTTTTTATTTGCGGTTCTTTCGGCCCTCTGAAAAGTTGGATAATGCCACGTTCAGTGATTGGCTAGGCCCTCTGGGAGTGTTGGACAAACCACGTCCCATTGATTGGCTGAACCTTGCTTTGAGCCTGGCAGCTCTTAAAAAGCCTCGACTACATGGTCTTATTTGCAAAATTTGCATCTTTTTGGTGTTTGTGTTTTATAACCCTTTAAACCGGAGTGGAGCAGCTACGGAAGTTGACCACGTACCTATAAAGTGAAAAGTCTGGGTTATGAATACCAGCATGAGTAAACCGGTGTTCATTAAAACCCGGATCATATATCAGGCAAAAAGCTACAAATCTCCGAACAAAGTTTTGAAGAACAAGATAAACCGGAATTTATCATCAAGATGAGCCGGAGTGTTTCGAATTTTTAATTGGATCCATGAAGGTCTTGGTCAAGCGACTTTAAGGTTCTACCGGATTAAGAATGTTGGGCGTATATGATCTCAGGTATAAAGTCATTACTGGTATAAAGATATACTTATTTGTCGTTTTAAGAGAACAATTTAATCCGTCCAGTGGTAAGCCACTAGGACATATTTTCAGTATTATTTCTGCAGAAACAGAAGATATGCAAGATAAACACTATCAGACAACATTTTCAATCGGCAAATATTCCACACAGAGAAAGACAGAATATCCGGAATAAAGCAGATCAAGTTTAGCTATCCTATTACAAGGCATAGCAAGCCCGACGGATTGGAAATATTGTTTGGCGAAACACAGACTGCGATTACAGCAATAAAGTTTTAAAGTTATGCTCCCCCTTGTTGAGACAGCTGGCCATCACCTCGATCCGGAACTTCTTCATCTTCTTGAAGCGGTTGGAAATCCGGCACACGCCAGTCAATCTTCGCCAAGGCCCGGAAATACATCTCTTCGTTGATCAGTTCAAAAGGTTCGATATCTGGAGCGAAGGTATGAGGACGAACCGGCGGGATTAAATTCACGGTATCATAAACCGGCCGCTCCACCCGTTCGTTTTGCAAGTCATATCCAGGATGATACCTGGATAAATCGGACTCAACTGCAAGCTTGCTGGCGAGGGGGCGCATCTCCTTTGTCAAGGCATAAAGGTCCTTTGCAGTAAAAGTCGAGCCGTCATCCTTTGTATCAGGAAAACCGGTCATAGCTTCCTCCGGATCAAGATCTGGGACCCAAGCCTTAGCCCTGGTAAGGGCCAGAAGAGCGCCACCTCAGGCAGCGGATTTTTTAACTTCTTCAAGACGAGCCGGCAAAACAGACAACTTGTTCAACGTATCTTGGATCGTCGAAGGGGCCGGTTTACCAAAGGAAGTGGCACTGATGATCCTCTGAGCGCCGGAATACAGCTGCTCGACCAATGTGTAACATGCTTTAAGCTTCTTCCGTAAGTCATCCCCAAGATGGGAGACACGGCGACCTGCACACAGATATAACGGTTAAGCCGGCACAGTTAGAACATTACAGGGATAAACCGGGAGTTCAGATTATACTTACCAAAGATTGCAGTGGTCATCATTTCAACCTGCTGCTTTAAACCGGTCAATTCCTCTGTAACCGGGTTAAGCGCCCCTTCAGCGTCCTGAACCCTTTTCTCCAGATCTTTCTTTTGAACCTCAAAAGTGGTCCGTTCTTCTTCAAAATATTTCTTCAGATCTTCAGCAGTCTTTAAACTCACCTGAAGATCTTTTTTAGCTTTTGAAGCAGCAGA
Organism: Secale cereale; assembly: GCA_902687465.1. Classification (NCBI taxonomy): domain Eukaryota; kingdom Viridiplantae; phylum Streptophyta; class Magnoliopsida; order Poales; family Poaceae; genus Secale; species Secale cereale. The sequence goes on from LR738709.1 coordinate 596,765,254, forward strand.
TTCTGTTTCAGTAAGACGGCTACGAAGTTCATTGATTTCAATAGCATTCCAGTTCAACTCAGCCTGCAAGCACAGTTAAAAGACAAGAGGTAAAAATCAGACAAGTCTCAAGCACACAAACAAGTTGTCTACTTGACACTTGGGGGCTAATGGCAGTTGAAGCAGTAAACAACAGCAACTCAAAGTTACAAGTCTCAAGCACACAAACAAGTTGTCTGCTTGACACTTGGGGGCTAATGTATGGTTGAAGTATCATCAACAACTTTTACAAGTATCAAATACATAAACAAGTTATCTACTTGATACTTGGGGGCTAATGTAAAGATCAATTGTTCAAACTACAAGTTTCGGTTCACCTTCAGCACGCAGCTAAACCGGAACTTGGGGGCTGTTATGGGATAGAAACGCATCAAAGGTACAAAGTCAGAAGAAGAGGTTTACCTCATATTTCTCCCTCATTAAGTTAACCATGCTTGCTTCATAGTCTCGGCTGCTGTGGAGCCGGTTTAGATACCCAGAATAAATGTCTTGGGCACTCATATCAGCAAGATTGGATACTTCAGTACTCCATTTGCCTTTTTCTTTATATAACTTCTTCGTTTTAGCCGTATGCTTGGCTAAAACGGTGGGCTCAGCTGGAGCAACAAAGGCAGTCCCAGTTACCACAACATCCGGAGAAGCAGGTACATTTGGGGGAGTGGCAGTTTGGGCCGGATTGGGAGACGCCGGATTAATCTGAGGAGAATTGACCCGGGCCGGACTTGGCAGATTATGGGCATCTTCAGCAGTAGGATTCTCAGGAGCAGAGATATGATCTGTAGGCGCAGGGTCTTCAAGAGGAGCTATGGGATCGCCCTCTGAAGGAACAGTTGTTGCCGGATCATTAGCCGGATCATCTGTAGTGGTCTCAGCAGGAGGCTTGTTTGCCTTGGGCTTCTTGCTGGGTTTTGGTTTGCTGGAAAGAGTGCGAAATGAGTATTAACATTATAAAACAAAAAGGAATCATAAACCGGAAGGGTTAAAAAGTTACCCTGGGACAGTTTTCAATGGAGGAAGCTGTGTGGCAGTCGATTCACCAGAAGAAGACAATGGAGTTTCCTGATAATCAGGGTCAGACGGTTTAAGAGGTTTTCGGATAAGCCCGGCCTTGGGATGAAGGAGAGTCAGAGAAAGTATCACCTCAGCACGGCGCTTTCGAGCCGGAGTCAAAGAAATCCCGGATGATTCCACCGCCAGGCCGCTATGGCGAGTGGTCCGGCGAAGAGCTTCGTACTGTTGCTTCTTCAAAATAAAGTTAGGGTCCAACTGAGCATAAGGGTGAGAAAATTGGTATTTTCGGACGGTCCGACAACTTTTTTGTGGAAGAGGTTCTGAATCAGAAGAAAGAATTGTTACCTCAACTTCGGCCGGATTATCACCTTCAGGCAACTCCTGTGGAAAAGTTATCGTTAGATATAATTACAAGTTCAAAAAAGCAAAATCTGAACCAGATTAAATCATACCTCGGAATCCGGATCATCATCTTCGGTGGGAGAACTGGCGTCAACAGCTGCTTTCCTTTTCTTATTGGCAAAGGTTTTCCGGCGAGCTTGTTTGCCGGTTTTCTCCTGAGGTTTTCTCTTCCAGAAAGGGTCATCAGCCTAGTCAAAAGCAAGAAAGGTAATTGAAAGACGGTTTAAAGAAACGGATTACGAATACAAGGCAAGGTAAAACTTACTGCAGGCAGCTTGTTCTTCTTATAATAAGGAGCTAACCCGACCTTGCTGCAGTCAGCCAAGGAAACATTAAGAATTTTCTTGGCTGATTCTATAACCTCCGATTCAGAGAGTTTTTCCTTGGTAAACCTTTGGGGATCATCCGGTTTGCCAGAATATTTGCACATCAGCTGTGATCGCCGGCTCAAGGGAAGGATGCTCCAAGACAACCAACAGCGTAGAAAATCAGTTCCAATCAAGCCATTAGCTATGAAGGCTCTTAACTTGGAGAGCTGTGATGAAAATCGGGTCCGTTCAACAGAGCCGAGCCGTTGTGGTAAAGGATGATCTTCCGGAATACGGGTTTCACGATAACCCGGCAGAGGGTTCTCCCCTTCAGGAGAAGTGTCAATACAATAAAACCATGACTTGTTCCACTCCTTTGGATGCGTGTGTAAAGCGGCGTGAGGAAAAACAACGTCTCTCCTCTTCTGAATACTAACGCCACCAAGCTCCTTATGTGGTCCACTGGTGAACTCTGTGCGCCGGTTTAAGTGAAAGAAGTCCCGGAACAGATCGACGGACGGTTCTTCTTGCAGATATACCTCCGAAAACACTTGGAAGTCACAGATGTTTGTAACAGAGTTGGGTCCAATGTCCTGAGGGTGGAGTTGGAAGGCAGCAAGAACATCCCGGAAAAACTTTGAACCGGGGGGAGAGAAGCCTCGAGATATGTGATCAAAGAACACAATGACCTCCCCGGACCTGGGAGTAGGAGGGCATTCATTCCCCGGGGCCCGCCATTTCAAAACAGACTGAGGGCCTAACGTACCAATTTCAGAAATCTTGACCAAATCTTCCTCAGTAATGATAGAAGGGACCCAATCGCAAGAGACATACTGCTTGGCCATTGCAACGAAAGGACAAGTACTGGAAAAGATAAAGTGCAGAAAACGGATTATGAAGGTACAGCAGTATAAACCGGAAACTATTTATGAAAGTTACGCAACGGTTTGAACTGAGGACTAATGGCATGGTTAAACCGGCAATTACAGCAAGCTACACCATTTCCGGTTCACGGTAGTAAAAGGGGAACGACTAAACCGTCGCGTTTAAATTATAAAGTTTCGCAAGAACAGGGCATAACAGTTTAAACCGGAACATACTTAACAGATCTACCGAGGAGAAAAACAGGTTTTTAAAGACAGCTAAGGTGGAATAGATCTGAGCATACCAGAAAAAGAGAAACAAATGTAAGAGTATACGGGAAGAACTACAAGGGCCTTATACAGAACGGGTAAATCTACATGTTAAACAAGAACGACGAAGATCTGAAGCATTTACAGCGGGGTAAAAGTACAGTTTAAAGGGCAAGATCTAAAAGGTAAAGGTTACTAAAAACTATCGGCTTAAAGTCGAACAAGGTAAAGCTTCCATTGAGACTCTAATGGCGGGGGCGTGAGAAGGAACCCTAGAAGTTACAGATCTGTAATGAAGAAAAAGGACGCACCTGGAATAGCAAGGATCAGAGGCGGAGGTTCTCTGGTCAAACTCTGGGTGATGCAGCGGCCGGCGAGGACTTGGATTCAGCGGTTGACGGCGGCGGTTCGAGCTCGGGCGACGATGGAGTCGGGCGACGGAGGAAGAAAGAGCAGGAAGAAGATAATGAATGGGGACAGCGGTATTTATAAGGAAAGTCAGATCCGAAGCGACAGGTGCGGGATTCGAGGAAGTAAAGGATCGGATAAAGATCCTCTGACGCCTCGATTTTCGGGATAACCCTTAAAAACAAAGCTACAGTACAGCTCGCGGCGTTAAATGCGGAGATGATGTCACGGTCAGATCTAGTGAATCTCGAAGATGACGTCAGAGCCGGTTTACAAGAATGTGAAGACAGAAGAAATTTATACAAGACAAGATTGATATGAACAAGTTCAAATCATTCTGGGGCCTAATGTCAGGGATATGACTAACAGGTATAAACCGGCTAGTGTAAACCGGCTTTGTTATGTTATACCTGATTGTAATATTTAGTAAAGGCTACGGTCCATGAGATCTTAGGGCCCATGTGTAGAATTAAGGTCTGTAAACCGCCAAGCGATGTAACTTGAGAGATAAGGAAGAAAAGACAGAGACCGAGGCGGACACAAGTATGAGCCGGCCTCGGGACTCTGTAAACCGGACCAGGCGTACCCTCTATATAAAGGGGCGACCCGGCGACGGTTCAGGGACAAGCAACAATCAACCCGTCGAGGCACAGGCAAGCGAATCCGCTCCCTGTAATCCGACGCCCAAGCAATACCAAACCAACTAGACGTAGGCTTTTACCTTCATCGAAGGGGCCGAACTAGTATAAACCCTCTGTGTCCTTTGTGTGCTATGAACCCCTTCAAGCTAACCTGTGCGATGGTTCCATCTTCAAGTCCGCTAAACCGGACATCTGCCGTGCTATTTCCACGACACCAGCCGTGACTATGAAGCCGGTCTGGTGAACTTAATGAAGAAGCGCTACGAGGTAACTTCTTTTCCTTTGTCTTTATTTCTGCTTGTGCCTTGTAACTGTACCTTTAGTCCATCATAGCCCCCAAGGGTCGGTTTAACCTTTAAAGGTGAACCGGGACTTCAGTATATCAACTAGAGTAACTTTGATTTGCACGTGTAGCCCCCAAGGGCCGGTTTACTCCGTCGCGGGTGAACCGGGACTTTTCCTATGTTTAGAATGATGTCACATTAGCCCCCAAGTGCCAAGTATATAACTTGTTATGTGCTTGGGACTTGTCTGAAAAATTGCCTATTTTCACTGTAGATGTACATTAGCCCCCAAGTGTCAAGTGTTGGAAATATGCCCTAGAGGCAATAATAAAATGGTTATTATTATATTTCTTTGTTCATGATAATTGTCTGTTATTCATGCTTGAATTGTATTGTACGAAAACAGCGATACATGTGTGAATACATAGACCACAACGTGTCCCTGGTAAGCCTCTAGTTACTAGATCGTTGATCAACAGATGGTCACGGTTTCCTGACCATGGACATTGGATGTCATTGATAATGAGATCACATCATTAGGAGAATGATGTGATGGACAAGACCCAATCCTAAGCCTAGCACAAGATCGTGTAGTTCGTAATGCTTAAGCTTTTCAAGTGTCAAGTATCTGTTCCTTAGACCATGAGGTTGTGCAACTCCCGGATACCGTAGGAATACTTTGGGTGTGCCAAACCTCACAACGTAACTGGGTGGCTATAAAGGTACACAACGGGTATCTCCGAAAGTGTCTGTTGAGTTGGCACGAACCGAGACTGGGATTTGTCACTCCGTATGACGGAGAGGTATCTCTGGGCCCACTCGGTAGATATCATCATAATGAGCTCAATGTGACTAAGGAGTTAGTCACGGGATGATGGATTACGGAACGAGTAAAGAGACTTGCCATGACGAGATTGAACAAGGTATTGGTATACCGACGATCGAATCTCGGGCAAGTACCGTACCGATAGACAAAGGGAATAGCATACGGGATTGAGTGAATCCTTGACATCGTGGTTCATCCGATGAGATCATCAAGGAACACGTGGGAACCAACATGGGTATCTAGATCCCGCAGTTGGTTATTGACCTGAGAGTCGTCTCGGTCATGTCTACGTGTCTCCCGAACCCGTAGGGTCTACACACTTATGGTTCGGTGACGCTAGGGTTGTAGAGATATATGCACACAGTAACCCGAATGTTGTTCGGAGTCCCGGATGAGATCCCGGACGTCACGAGGAGTTCCAGAATGGTCCGAAGGTAAAGAATGATATATAGGAAGTCCAGTTTCGGCCATCGGGAGAGTTCCGGGGGTCACCGGTAGTGTACCGGGACCACCAGAAGGGTCCCGGGGGTCCACCGAGTGGGGCCACCCATCCCGAAGGGCCCCGTGAGCCGTAGGGGGAGGGGGACCAGCCCATAGTTGGCTGGCGCACCCCCCTTGGGCCTGGCCCCTGCGCCTAGGGTTGAAACCCTAGGGGTGGAGGGCGCCCCCTAGGCTTGGGGGGCAAGCCACCCCCTTGGCCGCCGCCCCCTAGGAGATCCAATCTCCTAGGGCTGGCGCCCCCTTGCCCCCCTATATATAGTGGGGGGAAGAGAGGGCAGCCGCACCTCAGCCCCTGGCGCCTCTCCCCCCCGTTACGTCTCTCCCTCCTCCCGCAGGGTCTCGGCGAAGCCCTGCAGCTTTTCCCATTGCATCCACCACCACGCCGTCGTGCTGCTGGATCTCCATCAACCTATCCTCCCCCTTGCTGGATCAAGAAGGAGGAGACATCGCTGTACCGTACGTGTGTTGAACGCGGAGGTGCCGTCTGCTCGGCGCTGGGATCATTAGTGACGAGGATCACGACGAGTACGACTCCATCATCCACGTTCCTTCGAACGCTTTCGCTCGCGATCTACAAAGGGTATGTAGATGCACTCCTTTATGCTTGTTGCTAGATGACTCCTTAGATTGATCTTGGTGAATGATACGTCCAAAACGTATCTATAATTTCTGCTTGCTCCATGCCTCTTTTGTGTGATATTGCTATGATATTTATACACTTCCATACACTTTTGATCATATTTGGACTAACCTATTAACTCAGTGCACCCCAGTGCCAGTTTCTGTTTTCTACTGTTTTTGTATTTCAGGTTTTCCCATTACGTAAACTGCCAGAAAAATCCCGGAAAAATTATATAAAAAATCAGCGTTCCGGAAGATTCCACACGGCCGAAGTAGGGCCGGAGGGGGGCCACCAGGGCTCCAGGTGCCCTGGTGGCGCGGCCCCCCTCCTGGCCGCGCCGGGGGGGCGCCTGGGCCCCCCAGGCCTCCGCTGATGCCCCCCTTTGGCATATATTTACACCACGTCCCGAAACCCTCGAGGACGGAACCCTTTTTCGCGATCTCATCTCTGTTCCGCCACCGCCACGCTTCCAAGATCGGGAGCACCAGGAGAACTCTTCCCGGCACCCTGCCGGAGGGGAGAACCACCACCGGGAGCCTCTCCACCACCATGGACGCCTCCCGGATGAGTTGTGAGTAGTCTCCCTTGGACCATGGGTCCATGACCAGTAGCTATGTGATGTTCTCCTCCCCTCTTTGTTCTTCACTAATTAGACCTCGTGAGCTGCCCTACATGATCGAGGCACATATGTAATCCTTATGCTGTTGCTATGTTGAGTTTGCTGGGATCCGATGGATTATGAGATTATGTTCAGATTCTGTGTGAGTAATATATTTGATTTACCTCTTTTATATTATGTTCTTGAGTAATTCTTGCATGTTCTCCGTTGTTGTTTATTGCTTTGGCCAAGTAGTAGGTAGTAACTCCAAGAGGGAACGTTATGCTTGATTGTGGGTTCATGCCCCTCGATGACTAGCTTGAGTGACAGAAACATGAGTCTAGGGGATGTGCTGTTGCCATAAGGGGGAAAACAACGGTGCTTGTACTCGCGGGTGCAAGGATTGTTTACTTTACGCAAAGTTCTTTTAATGCAGTTGTCTGTTGCTTTGAGTTTACACTATGGGTGGGACTCGCAACTTAATACCAGCGAGATGTTCTGGATAGATATCTCAAGGTGGATGATTAGTAGTAGATGCAGATGGATTTCGGTCTACTTACCTTGGCGTACCGCCCATGCTTTTGAGCCTCAACCTTTCTTGCAGCATAGTTAGCATTGGTTTGCGCACATAATTCTGTCAATTGCCCAGCTGTAATTCGTTTACCTCACATAGCTGTTTTATCGTCTTTTGGGAGAGAGACATCACTAGTGAACATCATGGGACCCCGGTCCATATTACCATCACTGATCACATCCGCTATTTACTTTCGGTTTTTACTTACTAGTTGCAGAAATACCTATCACTATTATCTCTTGCGTTTGATCCTTTGTAAATGACAAGGCCGGAGGGATTGACAACCTCTCTGTACTCGTTGGGAGCAAAGTTATTTGTATCTGTGTGCAGGTCCAGTTGATTGCTAAGTATCTGGCGCCATTAGCAGTTGACACCTTCTTGTTGAACCTTGGAGTCTCAGGGGAATTCGATCCTTGGTATCTTTGCCAAGGGAAAACTACCGCTACACTGCATCTCAAACCTTCCACTTGGGGTAACCAACGAGGGGCGAGAAGCCATCAGTGAAGCGTAGGAATTTTTTTGAATTCTGCTACGTTCCCCAACAGTGGCATCTGAGCTAGGTCTTTGCGTAGCATCTTGCACGAGTAGAACACAAACAAGTTGTGGGCGTTGATTTTGTTCAATTCTCTTGCCGCTACTAGTCCAATCTTGATTCGGCGGCATCGTGGGATGAAGCGGCCCGGACCGACCTTACACGTACGCTTACGTGAGACTGGTTCCACCGACTGACATGCACTAGTTGCATAAGGTGGCTGGCGGGTGTCTGTCTCTCCCACTTTAGTCGGATCGGATTCGATGAAAAGGGTCCTTATGAAGGGTTAATAGAAATTGACATATCACATTGTGGTTTTGGCGTAGGTAAGAAACGTTCTTGCTAGAAACCTATAGAAGCCACGTAAAAACTTGCAACAACAATTAGAGGACGTCTAACTTGTTCTTGCAGCATGTGCTATGTGATGTGATATGGCCAAGAAGATGTGATGAATGATATATGTGATGTATGAGATTGATCATGTTCTTGTAATAGGGAATCACGACTTGCATGTCGATGAGAATGACAACCGGCAGGAGCCATAGGAGTTGTCTTATTTATTGTATGACCTGCGTGTCACTGAATAAACTCCATGTAATTACTTTACTTTATTGCTAAACGTTAGCCATAGTAGTAGAAGTAACATTTGGCGAGAAGACTTCATGAAGACACGATGATGGAGATCATGATGATGGAGATCATGGTGTCATGCAGGTGAAAAAGATGATCATGATGCCCCGAAGATGGAGATCAAAGGAGTAAAATGATATTGGCCATATCATGTCACTTTATTTGATTGCATGTGATGTTTATCATGTTTATGCATCTTGTTTACTTAGAACGACGGTAGTAAATAAGATGATCTCTCACTAAAAATTTCAAGAATTGTGTCCCCCCTAACTGTGCACCGTTGCTAAGGATCGTTGTTCCGAAGCACCACGTGATGATCGGGTGTGATAGGCTCTAACGTTCGCATACAACAGGTGTAAGCCAGATTTACACACGCAATACACTTAGGGTTCACTTGACGAGCCTAGCATGTACAGACATGGCCTCGGAACACAGAAGACCGAAAGGTCGAACATGAGTCGTATAGAAGATACGATCAACATGAAGATGTTCACCGTTGATGACTAGTCCGTCTCACGTGATGATCGGACACGGGCTAGTCGATTCGGATCATGTATCACTTAGATGACTAGAGAGATGTCAATCTGAGTGGGAGTTCATTAAATTTGATTAGATGAACTTAATTGTCGTGAACTTAGTCTAAATTCTTTACAATATGTCTTGTAGATCAAATGGCCCACGCTCAGGTTACCCTCAACTTCAATGCGTTCCTAGAGAAATCCAAGCTGAAAGACGATGGTAGCAACTATACAGACTGGGTCTGTAACCTGAGGATCATCCTCATAGCTGCCAAGAAAACTTATGTCCTAGAAGCACTGCTAGGTGACGCTCCCGCCCGGCAAACCAAGATGTTATGAACGCTTGGAAGTCGCGTTGTGACGATTACTCCCTGGTTCAGTGCGACATGCTCTACAGCTTAGAATCGGGGCTCCAAAAATGTTTCGAGCACCACGGAGCATATGAGATGTTCCAAGAGCTGAAAATGGTTTTCCAGGCTCATGCCTGAGTTGAGAGATATGATGCCTCCAACGCATTCTACAGCTGTAAGATGGAGGAAAATAGTTCTGTCAGCGAGCACATACTCAAGTTGTCTGGGTTGCACAACCGCTTGTCTCAGTTGGGAATGAATCTCCCAGATGAAGCGGTCGTTGACAGAATCCTTCAGTCGCTCCCACCTAGCTACAAGAGCTTCGTGTTGAACTTCAATATGCAAGGGATGGAGAAGTCCATTCCCGAGGTGTATTCAATGCTGAAATCAACGGAGGTGGAGATCAAGAAAGAGCATCAAGTGTTGATGGTGAATAAAACCACTAAGTTCAAGAAGGGCAAGGGTAAAAAGAATTTCAAGAAGGACGGCAAAGGAGTTGCCGCGCCCGGTAAGCCAGTTGCCGGGAAGAAGCCAAAGAATGGACCCAAGCCTGAGACAGAGTGCTTTTATTGCAAGGGAACGGGTCACTGGAAGCGGAATTGCCACAAATACTTAGCAGACAAGAAGGCCGGCAACACCAAAGGTATATGTGATATACATGTTATTGATGTGTACCTTACCAGCGCTCGTAGTAGCTCCTGGGTATTTGATACCGGTGCTGTTGCTCACATTTGTAACTCAAAGCATAAGCGGAGACTGGCGAAGGACGAGGTGACGATGCGCGTCGGGAATGGTTCCAAGGTCGATGTGATCGCCGTCGGCATGCTACCTCTAGATCTACCCTCGGGATTAGTTTTAAACCTTAATAATTGTTATTTAGTACCAGTTTTGAGCATGAACATTGTATCTGGATCTCGTTTGATGCAAGATGGCTACTCATTTAAATCCGAGAATAATGGTTGTTCTATTTATATGAGAGATATGTTTTATGGTCATGCCCCGCTGGTCAATGGTTTATTTTTGATGAATATCGAACATGATGATACACATATTCATAGTGTGAATGCCAAAAGATGTAAAGTTGATAATGATAGTCCCACATACTTGTGGCATTGCCGTCTTGGTCATATTGGTGTCAAACGTATGAAGAAGCTCCATGCAGATGGACTTCTAGAGTCTCTTGATTATGAATCATTTGACACGTGCGAACCATGCCTCTTAGGCAAGATGACCAAGACTCCGTTCTCTAGAACAATGGAGTGGGCGACCGACTTATTGGAAATCATACATACCGATGTGTGCGGTCCAATGAGTGTTGAGGCTCGCGGAGGCTATCGTTATGTTCTCACCCTCACAGACGACTTGAGTAGATATGGGTATGTCTACTTGATGAAACACAAGTCTGAGGCTTTGAAAAGTTCAAGTAATTTCAGAATGAGGTTGAGAATCAACGTGACAGAAAAATAAAGTTCTTACGATCGGATCGTGGGGGTGAATATTTAAGTCATGAATTTGGCACGCACCTAAGGAACTGTGGAATTGTTTCACAATTGACACCGCCTGGAACACCTCATCGTAATGGTGTGTCCGAATGTCGAAATCGTACTCTGTTGGACATGGTGCAATCTATGATGTCTCTCACCGACTTACCACTATCTTTTTGGGGTTATGCTTTAGAGACTGCCGCATTCACTTTAAATAGGGCTCCATCAAAATCTGTTGAGACGACACCGTATGAACTATGGTTTGGCAAGAAACCTAAGCTGTCGTTTCTGAAAGTTTGGGGTTGTGATGCTTATGTCAAGAAACTTCAACCTGAAAAGCTCGAACCCAAATCGGAAAAATGCGTCTTCATAGGATACCCAAAGGAAACGATTGGGTACACCTTCTACCTCAGATCCGAAGGCAAGGTCTTTGTTGCCAAGAATGGATCCTTTCTGGAGAAAGAGTTTCTCTCGAAAGAAGTGAGTGGGAGAAAAGTAGAACTTGATGAGGTGACCGTCACCCCTCCCGAACCGGAAAGTAGCACAGCGCAGGAAGTTGTTCCTGAGGTGCCTGCACCGACAGAGGAGGAAGTTAATGATGATGATCATAAACATACAGATCAAGTTACTACTGAACTTCGAAGGTCCACAAGGACACATTCCGCACCAGAGTGGTACGGCAACCCTGTCATGGAAATCATGTTGTTAGACAACGGTGAACCTTCGAACTATAAAGAAGCGATGGCGGCCCCGGATTCCAACAAATGGCTTGAAGCCATGAAATCCGAGATAGGATCCATGTATGAAAACAAAGTACGGACTTTGGTGGACTTGCCCGATGATCGGCACGCCATAGAAAATAAATGGATATTTAAGAAGAAGACATACGCTGATGGTAATGTGACCATCTATAAGGCTCGACTTGTCGCTAAGGGTTATCGACAAGTTCAAGGGATTGACTACGACGAGACTTTCTCTCCCGTAGCGATGCCGAAGTCCGTCTGAATCATGTTAGCAATTGCCGCATTCTATGATTATGAGATATGGCAAATGGACGTCAAAACGGCATTCCTTAATGGCTTCCTCAAGGAAGAACTGTATATGATGCAGCCGGAAGGTTTTGTCGATCCTGAAAATGCTAACAAGGTATGCAAGCTCCAGCGCTCGATCTACGGGCTGGTGCAAGCATCTCGGAGTTGGAATATTCACTTTAATGATGTGATCAAAGCGTTTGGTTTTATACAAACTTGGGGAGAAGCCTGTATTTACAAGAAAGTGAGTGGGAGCTCTGTAGCATTTCTCATATTATATGTGGATGACATACTGCTGATAGGAAATGATATAGAATTCTTGGAGAGCATAAAGGCCTACTTGAATAAGAGTTTTTCAATGAAGGACCTTGGAGAAGCTGCTTACATATTAGGCATCAAGATCTATAGAGATAGATCGAGACACCTCATTGGTCTTTCACAAAGCACATACCTTGACAAGATATTGAAGAAGTTCAATATGGATTAGTCCAAGAAAGGGTTCTTGCCTGTATTGCAAGGTATGAGATTGAGCACGGCTCAGTCCTCGACCACGACAGAAGATAGAGAAAAGATGAGTGTCATCCCCTATGCCTCAGCCATAGGTTCTATTATGCATGCCATGCTGTGTACCAGACCTGATGTGAACCTTGCCATAAGTTTGGTAGGGAGGTACCAAAGTGATCCCGGTATGGAACACTGGACAGCGGTCAAGAACATCTTGAAGTACCTGAAAAGGACTAAGGATATGTTTCTTGTTTATGGAGGTGACAAAGAGCTCGTCATAAAGGGTTACGTCGATGTTAGCTTCGACACAGATCTGGATGACTCCAAGTCACAAACCGGATACGTGTATATTGTGAATGGTGGAGCAGTCAGCTGGTGCATGCAGTTGCAAGCAGAGCGTCGTGGCGCATTCTACATGTGAAGCGGAGTACATAGCTGCTTGCAAAGCAGCACACGAAGGAGTCTGGATGAAGGAGTTCATCACCGACCTAGGAGTCATTCCAAGCGCGTCAAGCCCGATGACTCTCTTCTATGACAACACTGGAGCTATTGCCATTGCCAAGGAGCCCAGGTTTCACAAGAAGACCAAGCACATCAAGCGCCGTTTCAACTCCATTCGGAATTATGTTCAAGATGGAGACATAGATATTTGTAAAGTGCATACGGATCTGAATGTCGCAGATCCGTTGACTAAACCTCTTCCACGAGCAAAACATGATCAACACCAGAACTCTATGGGTGTTCGATTCATCACAATGTAACTAGATTATTGACTCTAGTGCAAGTGGGAGACTGTTGGAAATATGCCCTAGAGGCAATAATAAAATGGTTATTATTATATTTCTTTGTTGATGATAATTGTCTGTTATTCATGCTTGAATTGTATTGTACGGAAACAGCGTTACATGTGTGAATACATAGACCACAACGTGTCCCTGGTAAGCCTCTAGTTACTAGCTCGTTGATCAACAAATGGTCACGGTTTCCTGACCATGGACATTGGATGTCATTGATAACGGGATCACATCATTAGGAGAATGATGTGATGGACAAGACCCAATCCTAAGCCTAGCACAAGATCGTGTAGTTCGTAATGCTTAAGCTTTTCAAGTGTCAAGTATCTGTTCCTTAGACCATGAGGTTGTGCAACTCCCGGATACCGTAGGAATACTTTGGGTGTGCCAAACGTCACAACATAACTGGGTGGCTATAAAGGTACGCAACGGGTATCTCCGAAAGTGTCTGTTGAGTTGGCACGAACTGAGACTGGGATTTGTCACTCCGTATGACGGAGAGGTATATCTGGGCCCACTCGGTAAGACATCATCATAATGAGCTCAATGTGACTAAGGAGTTAGTCACGGGATGATGTATTACGGAACGAGTAAAGAGACTTTCCATGACGAGATTGAACAAGGTATCGGTATACCGACGATCGAATCTCGGGCAAGTACCGTACCGATAGACAAAGGGAATAGCATACGGGATTGAGTGAATCCTTGACATCGTGGTTCATCCGATGAAATCATCGAGGAAAACGTGGGAACCAACATGGGTATCCAGATCCCGCTGTTGGTTATTGACCGAAGAGTCGTCTCGGTCATGTCTACGTGTCTCCCGAACCCGTAGGGTCTACACACTTAAGGTTCGGTGACGCTAGGGTTGTAGATATATATGCACACGGTAACCTGAATGTTGTTCGGAGTCCCGGATGAGATCCCGGATGTCACGAGGAGTTCCGGAATGGTCTGCAGGTAAATAATGATATATAATAAGTCCAGTTTCGGCCATCGGGAGAGTTCCGGGGGTCACCGGTAGTGTACCGGGACCACCGGAAGGGTCCCGGGGCTCCACCGGGTGGGGCCACCCATCCCGGAGGGCCTCGTGGGCCGTAGGGGGAGGGGGACCAGCCCTTAGTGGGCTGGCGCACCCCCCTTGGGCCTCCTCCCTGCGCCTAGGGTTGAAACCCTAGGGGTGGGGGGCGCCCCCTAGGCTTGGGGGGCAAGCCACCCCCTTGGCCGCCGCCCCCCTAGGAGATCCAATCTCCTAGGGCCGGCACCCCCTGCCCCCTATATATAGTGGGGGGGGGGAGAGAGGGCAGCCGCACCTCAGCCCCTGGCGCCTCTCCCCCCGTTACGTCTCTCCCTCCTCCCGCAGGGCCTCGGCGAAGCCCTGCAGCTTTTCCCGTCGCATCCACCACCACGCCGTCGCGCTGTTGGATCTCCATCAACCTATCCTCCCCCCTTGATGGATCAAGAAGGAGGAGACGTCACTATACCGTACGTGTGTTGAACGCGGAGGTGCCGTCCGTTCGGCGCTGGGATCATCAGTGACGAGGATCACGACGAGTACGACTCCATCATCCACGTTCCTTCGAACGCTTCAGCTCGCGATCTACAAAGGGTATGTAGATGCACTCCTTTATGCTCGTTGCTAGATGACTCCTTAGATTGATCTTGGTGAAGCGTAGGAAATTTTTTGAATTCTGCTACGTTCCCCAACATCAAGTGCATAACTTGTTATGTGCTTGGGACTTTGATTGAATTGCTTTATGAATATCTGATATACTTTATCCTTGGCAGACTGATTTGAACCGGAGGGCCTCTGAAATAACTGAACTCCGGAATAGCCTAACCTTCCAAGAGACTGCTTCGGTTAAAGCCAAGGAGGAGCTTACCCTTGCTGTAGCTAATATGGAGAAGCTGAAGAAGGAATTTGAAGCGGAGCAGTCAACTTGGGAAACTAAAAAGGCTGCACTGGAAAAGAGGGCCAGTGACGCAGAGGCGGCACTTAACCCGTTGACAGAGGAGCTGTCTGGGTTAAAGCAGCATATAAATGACATGACCTCTGCTATCTTTGGTTAGTTCTTGCTGACATAAGCTTAACCTTACTATCTTGTACTGCTCCGGTTTAACTCATAATTCGTACACAGGGAGGAGCGTTACTCATCTTGGGGATGATGTGCGGAAGAAGCTGAAAGCTGCTTACACTTTGGTGGAGCAGCTATACTCCGGCGCACAAAGGGCCATTAGTGCTATCTCCCACAATAAACCGGCTCCAACCACCATCCAAGGTACTCTGGAGAAACCATCAATTTTACCTGCTCGCATTGTTGAAGTGAAGAAGTCATCCGCAAGAGCTGGCTCTCTAATGGCTTTAACCCGAGCCGAAGCGTGGGTTCCTGATTTTGATCCGACTGAGGCAATGAATGGTTATCCAAGCATGAAGGAGGACGGATCAGCTTTCTCCAATGATGATCTGCGTGCTTTAACCAAGGATATGCGGCCTCTTGCCAGTAAACTTGCTGATGAAGTGGATTTATCAAGATATCATCCTAGTTATAATTTGGAGAACGTACGGGTGGAGCGTCCATCCTATGACATTGAAAATCTTATTCCATCCGTCCGTATGCATACTTTCGCTCCTGACATTGAACCGTCAGAACTTATAAATGACGAAGTTTATTTCTGAGCCCTTGCCAAGATTGACTGGAGCACCACTGATTTCAAACAGCTGGAAGAAGCCGCCGAAGACCCGAAGCAGGCTGACCCTCAATCGTCACTACAAGCTGATGCAGAATCTTAAACCATCTCCGGTTTAACTTTATGTCCCGTAGCTTGAAAAAGACTGATTCTTTTGGGCTTTCAGCGCCTTGTAATAGGGTAGTTGAGATACTGTCTTTGTCCCACACTATCTATTGTGATATTCCCTTGAGTTGGCAGCCATTAAAATACGTCCGGCTTTCAATGCTTTTGCCGGTTTATGCTACCTGTTTCTGCACAAAATAAAGTTCAAAGTGTCTTGGCAGTTTTACCGCCGGACGGGTCATATTGCCCAAACACATGATCTAAGTAAATTACTTGAACTGGGTAGAAAATATAAGCATGTACCATACCTGTGGTTAAGTGTAACTTAATAAACCTTAATCCGGCAGAAACCATTCAAGGTGTAAGTGCTGATGACTCCCTTGATTATTTGTTGGCTCGTCATGAAGGCCGAACCGGGTTACGATAAACTCCGGTTTAACTGTAAACTAGTACTGGTGTTTATAACCCAGACTATAACTCTGTAAATACAGATGTAGTGGCAACTTTGTAGTCATCCACCTTTGAGTCAATGGACTTGGTTGAAAAACCAATGACCTTGAGGATAAAGATTTGAGAAGACATAAAAAATGAAAATAAAGTTTTTGGGCAAATAAGACCATGTAGTCGAGGCTTTTTACGAGCTGCCAAGCTCCAAATTTGAGGCTTTTTATGAGGTGCCAGGCTACTGTCATTAACCATTTTAGCAAAGCTTGTTAAGATGATCCACAATCCTTAACCAAATCATCAATGTAAAATGCTACCAATGTTCAAAATCTCATAAAGATTTGACTTGTATAATCACTTGATGATCGTCAATTTAACGTTACCAAGTTCAGGGTCCAGAAGGATTGACTTGTGTGTATGTTCGACGGGTCATACGAGGTTTACCTGGACGGCGTGATTTACTTCATGCAGGCAGGTTAATCTGGGGTTTTAGGTGTATACACCAAGCTTCCAAGCCGTGTTCACTACAAGAGTTTTCAACTCGCTGATGAACTTGCATCAGGAGCCCCCAGGTAGCGTTCGAGCATTGCTCGTCGGGGCCTATGTTTGAGTTGTGCTAGGCATCAAACTCTCTTTTGCCCGTCATCATCATGTTGAAATTGCTGAAGCAACCAGAGCTGTGCTCTTATGATGGTCTTGATGTGGCCGCCGGTTTAAGAGGCCATAGGAAACTTCCTTGCCCACGGAAGCCCCCATGTGATACTCTTTTGAACAAAAATGTTATGCCCAGGATGGGATTATACATCCTACGTGTCGAGGCACGACTTAAAGGTATAAGCCCATTGTAGAATGATCTCAAGTTTGGTATCTTTGCACGACTCATGTAAAATAGGGATGAAATTGCAAAAGGATAGTTGGCGTACACTCGCCACGTCACACAAGTACATTACATAAGCAAATCATCATCCAAATAACATCACAACCCGACTACGGGAGAAGATCCAAATGAAAGATACCAAATACATAAAGCCACAAGGTCCGAATCGCCCCTAGTAGAAACCACTACTGATCATCGGGATAGTGCACATAGTATCGACTACGTTCTTCATCCAACTCCCAGTACAGCTCTGTGCCGTCACCTGAGTAGTTCACTGATGGGCTTCTCGCCCCTCGTTGGTTACCCCAAGTGGAAGGTGTGAGATGTAGTGTTGCGGAAGTTTTTCCCTTGGCAAGATACCAAGGATCGAATCCCCAGAGACTCCTAGGTTCAACAAGAAGGTGTCAACTGCTAATGGCGCCAGATATTAGCAATCAACGTGGACCTGCACACAGATACAAATAACTTTGCTCCCAACGAGTACATAGAGGTTGTCAATCCCTCCGGCCTTGTAGTTCACAAAGGATTAAACGCAAGTGATAGTAGTGATAGATAATGTTTGCAATAGTAAATAAATGCGAAAAGTAAATAGCGGATGTGATCAATGATGGTAATATGGACCGGAGTCTCATGATGTTCACTAGTGATGTCTCTCTCCCAAAAGACGATAAAATAGCTATGTGAGGTAAACGAATTACAGCTCGGCAATTGACAGGACCATGTGCGCAAACCAATGCTGACTACATTGCAAGAAAGGTTGAGGTTCAAAGCATGGGCGGTACGCCAAAGTAAGTAGACCGAAATCCATCAATATCTACTACTAATCATCCACCTTGAGATATCTATCCAGAACATCTCGCTGGTATTAAGTTGCGAGTCCCACCCATAGTGTAAACTTAATGCAACAGACAACTGCATTAAAAGAACTTTGCGTAAAGTAAACAATCCTTGCACCCGCAGGCACAAGCACCGTTGTTTTCCCCCTTGTGGCAACAGCACATCCCCTAGACTCATGTTTCTGTCACTCAAGCTAGTCATCGAGGGGCATGAACCCACAATCGAGCATAACGTTCCCTCTTGGAGTCACTACCTACTACTTGGCCAAAGCAATAAATAACAACGGAGAACATGCAAGAATTACTTATGAACATAAATATAAAAGAGGTAGATCAAATATATTACTCAATCACAATCTGAACATAATCTCATAATCCATCGGATCCCAGCAAACTCAACATAACAACAGCATAAAGATTACATATGTGCCTCGATCATGTAGGGCAGCTCACGAGGACTAATTAGTGAAGCACAAGAACGGGAGGAGAACATCACATAGCTACTGGTCATGGACTCATGGTCCAAGGGAGACTACTCACAACTCATCCGGGAGGCGTCCATGGTGGTGGAGAAGCTCCCGGTGGTGATCCTCCCCTCCGGCAGGGTGCCGGGAAGAGTTCTCCTGGTGCTCCCAATCTTGGAAGCGGTGGCGGCGGTGGAACAGAGATGAGATCGCGAAAAAGAGTTCCCCCTCGAGGGTTTCGGGAAACGCTCTAAATATATGCCAAAGGGGGGAACCAGACGGGGCTCGGGGGGCCCAGGCGCCCCCCGGCGTGGACCAGGGGGGGGGGGGGGCGCCGCCAGGGCGCCTGGAGCCCTGGTGGCCCCCCCGGCTGTCCTTCGGACGCACGGTAGGTTCTGGAACGCTGATTTTTTATATAATTTTTCTGGATTTTTCCTGGCAGTTCTCGTAATGTGAAAACCTGAAATACAAAAACAGCCGAAAACAGAAACTGGCACTGGGGTGCACTGAGTTAATAGGTTAGTCCAAATATGATCAAAAGTGTATGGAAGTGTGTGAATATCATAGCAATATCACCCAAAAGAGGCATGGAGCAAGCAGAAATTATAGATACGTTTTGGACGTATCAACATCCCCAAGCTTAATTCCTGCTCGTCCTCGAGTAGGTAAATGATAACAAGAATAATTTCTGTGGTGACATGCTATTAACCATATAGGACTTTTTCATAGTCATATGACAAAAGCTTACTGAGATAATGAATCTATAGTAATTGAGTTGCCTCATGAGAAAATCACAAAGAACTGAAAGTTTTACAATAGGATACTGAAACATCAAATATATTTGCAATGAACATGATGTGCAAATATGATAAAGTGATATCTAGCTTGCCCCCTTTAGTGAAGCAAAACATAAATGCAGGGGAACCTTCAAGGTTTAAGTGATGACAAGATACAATGATTTCAGAATAAACGATATCACAATCATGCAAAAGACAATGCTACTTTGGGACAATGCACATTACACTCAGAATGACAATCATGCTCTCAGTAGTTGGTGCTTTAAAAAAAGGTGGAGACTCAACATAAAAGTAAAAGAATGGTTATGTGCTAGAGCTTTTTATTTTGAAAACATAGAAGCAATTTTGTCAACGGTAGTAGTACTTCATATGTGTCATGCATAAGACATCCTATAAGTTGCAAGCCTCATGCATCGAATACCAATAGTGCTCGCACCTTGTCCTAATTAGCTCGGATTTCCATGAGTTATCATTGCATTACATATGTTTCAACCAAGTGTCACAAAGGGGTACCTCTATGCCACCTGTACAAAGGTCCAAGGAGATAGATCGCATTTGATTTCTCGTTTTTGATAGATCTCAACTTGAGGACATCCATACCGGGACAACATAGAAAATATATAATGGACTCCTCTTTAATGCTTAAGCATATTCTCATAAGAGATTGAGGATTGAAGTCCAAGCTAAAACTTCCACCATGATACATGGCTTTGGTTGGCGGCCCAATGTTCTTCTCTAACAATATGCATACTCATTCAACTCAATGGTAAATCACCCTTACTTCAGACAAGACGAACATGCATAGCAACTCACATGATATTCAACAAAAGTGTAACAGTTGATGGCGTCCCCAGAAACATGGTTACCGCTCAGCAGGCAACTTATAAGAAATAAGATACATAGGCAACATATTCTTTACCACAATAGTTTTTAAGCTACTTTCCCATGAGCTATGTATTGCAAAAATTGAAGGTTTTAAAGGTAGCACATGTAAATTTACTTGGAGTGGCGGTGAAATACGACATATAGGTAGGTATGGTGGACTCATATGGCATAACTGGTTTAAAAGGATGTGGATGCACAAGCAGTCAGTCCGCTTAGTACAGGTGGAGGTTAGCAAAAGACTGGGAGCGACCAACTAAGAGAGCAATGACGGTCATAATCATGCAGAGCGACAAAGCAATATTGAATCAGGCATGGAAGTTATATCGCTACTCAGAAATAAAAGATCATCAAGGCTTGACAGACTTTCTTTACAGTCTTAAATATGCGTGAGCATACGCCAAGTTAATCAAAATAAATTCTCAAAGGAAGATATTACTAAACCATACCACATCATTGGCAAACAAATCATGTTGGTACTCCAATAACACATTGGGAATCCCCCAGCTATTTGAGACTAACCATAAGAAAACCTGAACTACTAAGCGCCATCATGCACGTAACATCTTTATCATAGACATATTAACCAATGCAACGGAAGCAAACTCTCTTAATGAGATAAGCATGATAATTAAAGAGAGTTCAAGCAACCAACTAAACAAAAGCTCTTTGAAAAGATAAGCATGAATACTAAGAGCTGACCATGATAGTAGCTATTAAAATACAAAGAACACACACAGCAAAGATAGACATGAAAATTCTATGTTATGTTCTAGGTAGAAGTGGAGCGTGTTTCTCTCCCACATAAAGAAAGCTGAGTTCCGACTCGTTATGGAAAACTAAAAAGGAAACTAAAAGCAAGACGCTCCAAGCATAGCACATAACACATGAAGTGATTAAAATATAGTGGAACGAAAGACGAACTGATAATGTTGATGGAGAAGGGGATGCACGGGGGCATCCCCAAGCTTAGAAGCTTGAGTCTCCTTGAATATTTCTTGGGGGTGCACGGGGGCATCCCCAAGCTTGAGCGCTTGACACTCCTGAATCTTTTTATCATCTTCCCTCGCACACTTGAAAACTCCCTTCATACGTAACTCATCATAATCTGATTAGCGAGGTTAGTACCCATAATAAAATAATTATACCTTGCTGGAAATAAGGATATTCTTGAAGTTCTACTGTTTCTCAAGATTGCCAAAAGGTTTTTGCAAAGAAAAAGCAAGCTCTTGATTTGCAAAATGAAAGAAAGGCAAAACAGGACAGAATCTGTGAAAAACAGAACAGCAGGTAGTAATTGATTTGTTCGGGGCACTTCTGCAACTCAAATAAAAAAACTCAAAACAGACGTACAAAAAACAATTATATAGAGAACGCTGTCGAAAAAATTCAGACCAAAAAGATGATCTGGTGATTTTATACAAATTTTTCTATCCAAGGACAGAATCTGTTTCCTGGACAGCACCTCACAACTTTTGAACTTTCTAGCAATCAGAGGCTATACTTGGCACAAAATTGAAAAGCAAAGATACAATGATGATGCTACAGTAGTAAACAACATCAAGACACAACAAAAGCAAAATAAATTTTTTATTCATGTGGGCTGCCTCCCAAAAGCGCTTTCTTTTATGCCTTTAAGCTAGGCATAATGCATAGAGATCAAGTTGTATCAATTGAACCATCATCAAGATCATCAAAAAGCTCCTCAATAATACAACTAGTCTTAAGAGGACTCTCAAATAAAGGCCTCATAGAGATACTTCTAGGTAGAAGACCAAAAGGATAAAAGTCAAGGGAAGATTCATTTATAAATTCATCACAGAGAGGTGTTTCTTCCAAAGTCTTTACAGTTTCAACCCCTTTGGCAATAGATGGATTACTTTTAGAACGGGGAGCCTTTGGAACGTGAACGAACTTAGGCTCCCTCTTTGCCGGAGTTTCTACCTTTTTGGTTTTGATCGAGGAGAAGGTAGTTCCTAGGGTATCAAATATTTCCTCAATCTTGTCTATCCTAGAAGAGTCCAAGTCATGGGATTTGACGGTCTCCAAAATTTTGAAAATTTTATGCATGGAGCTATCAAGCCTATTCAAATTCCCTTGGACCTTACGATCCAACTCATTCATCTTATTAATGCTTGGCATCTCTAGCTCTATCTTTTCAAGTTTTTTCATAATGTGAGCTAGGGTGATGTCCTCTCGAATGCTAACAATAGGGAGATTCCCAACAAGATTTTCAATAATACTAAGGGACTCCCAAAATGGGGCCTCTAGGAAATTCCCATTGATAGCAGTATCTAGAATAAACCAATTCCAAGAAGTAATTCCAACATAAAAATTTCTAAGTAAGATAGTAGTAGGTTGCTTCTTGGTGGCTCTTTTTTGTGAATCATTAATTCTATACCAAGCATCTTTCAAACTTTCTTCGCCTCTTTATTTAAAGGTGAGAACTTCTGCCTCGTCAAAGACAAATGGACCCGACATAATGACAACTAAAGAATGAGATAACTATTTTTGTGATTTTTGATATAAAGGTACTAAAGCAAAACTGAAAGGTAAACTAACAAGACTAAAAAGCAAAGGTAAAAGATAGCATGCAACTCCCCTATCCTGAAGAGTGGAGTCCCAGGCAACGGCGCCAGAAAAACTCCTTGATGGGCTTCTCGCCCCTCGTTGGTTACCCCAAGTGGAAGGTGTGAGATGTAGTGTTGCGGAAGTTTTTCCCTTGGCAAGATACCAAGGATCGAATCCCCAGAGACTCCTAGGTTCAACAAGAAGGTGTCAACTGCTAACGGCGCCAGATATTAGCAATCAATGTGGACCTGCACACAGATACAAATAACTTTGCTCCCAACGAGTACAGAGAGGTTGTCAATCCCTCTGGCCTTGTAGTTCACAAAGGATTAAACGCAAGTGATAGTAGTGATAGATAATGTTTGCAATAGTAAATAAATGCGAAAAGTAAATAGCGGATGTGATCAATGATGGTAATATGGACCGGAGTCTCATGATGTTCACTAGTGATGTCTCTCTCCCAAAAGACGATAAAACAGCTATGTGATGTAAACGAATTACAGCTGGGCAATTGACAGGACCATGTGCGCAAACCAATGCTGACTACATTGCAAGAAAGGTTGAGGTTCAAAGCATGGGCGGTACGCCAAAGTAAGTAGACCGAAATCCATCAATATCTACTACTAATCATCCACCTTGAGATATCTATCCAGAACATCTCGCTGGTATTAAGTTGCGAGTCCCACCCATAGTGTAAACTCAATGCAACAGACAACTGCATTAAAAGAACTTTGCGTAAAGTAAACAATCCTTGCACCCGCGGGCACAAGCACCTTTGTTTTCCCCCTTGTGGCAACAGCACATCCCCTAGACTCATGTTTCTGTCACTCAAGCTAGTCATCGAGGGGCATGAACCCACAATCGAGCATAACGTTCCCTCTTGGAGTCACTACCTACTACTTGGCCAAAGCAATAAATAACAACGGAGAACTTGCAAGAATTACTTATGAACATAAATATAAAAGAGGTAGATCAAATATATTACTCAATCACAATCTGAACATAATCTCATAATCCATCGGATCCCAGCAAACTCAACATAGCAACAGCATAAAGATTATATATGTGCCTCGATCATGTAGGGTAGCTCACGAGGACTAATTAGTGAAGCATAAGAACGGGAGGAGAACATCACATAGCTACTGGTCATGGACTCATGGTCCAAGGGAGACTACTCACAACTCATCCGGGAGGCGTCCATGGCGGTGGAGAAGCTCCCGGTGGTGATCCTCCCCTCCGGTAGGGTGCCGGGAAGAGTTCTCCTGGTGCTCCCGATCTTGGAAGCGGCGGCGGCGGCGGAACAGAGATGAGATCGCGAAAAAGAGTTCCCCCCTCGAGGGTTTCGGGAAACTCTCTAAATATATGCCAAAGGGGGGCACCAGACGGGGCTCGGGGGGCCCAGGCGCCCCCCCGGCGCGGCCCAGGGGGGGCGCGCCGCCAGGGCGCCTGGAGCCCTGGTGCCCCCCCCCCGGCTGTCCTTCGGACGCACGGTAGGTTCTGGAACGCTGATTTTTTTATATAATTTTTCTGGATTTTTCCTGGCAGTTCTCGTAATGTGAAAACCTGAAATACAAAAACAGCCGAAAACAGAAACTGGCACTGGGGTGCACTGCGTTAATAGGTTAGTCCAAATATGATCAAAAGTGTATGGAAGTGTATGAATATCATAGCAATATCACCCAAAAGAGGCATGGAGCAAGCAGAAATTATAGATACGTTTTGGACGTATCATTCACCATAGTACCTGCATCTGGTGTGGTTTAGAATATGTGAGACACGGAGGACTCAACAATCCCGTTCCCGGGTAGCAAAACTATCTAAGCCTTTGGTGTGGAACAAGGCTGAAGAAAATAAAAGGTTGCAGCTGCACTAGCACTAGCTTACGTGTTTAGAGCGAGAAGAGAAGTGCCACGAGCGTCAAAGTGATCACGAAGTGATCCTAACTAAGCACGTCAATCATAACCCCATCGTGTTCACTTCTCGAACCCCTTTCGAAAAATGACCGTCACGGTTACTTACGCTGGTAGTGTGTTCTGAACATGGTGTCAAGTTTTCTACAACCGGATATTAACAAATTCCCATCTACCACATAACCGCGGGCACGGCTTTCGAAAGTTCAAAACCCTGCAGGGGTGTCCCAACTTAGCCCATTACAAGCTCATGATCTGCGGAGTCGCAACTCCAAGGTGGGAAGGTCTGAGTATTCTCGGAATCCCGTGCTCAAGATTTACCGACATAGGTAAAACTAATCCAGCAAGACCTCCCGGCGTGCCGACACCCTGACAGTAGCCGCGCGTATCTAGTCTCAGGCCACGACCGGATGAGCGAAGCGTACAGGTACCAGATACCCCAAGTTGCCAAGGGGCGGACCCGCACAGTGCTCTAGGTTGGACCAACACTCATGTGGAGCACTGGCCCGGGGTTGTTAATTGAGATCACGGGATAGCTAGTCCCTATGCAAGTTTTAGTTATTAGGCAAATGGAGTACCAAAGTCGGGCCTTGCTGGAAAAGGTTTAGCGCTAAGCGGGTTATCAAGGGGGTCCCGTAACCCCAACCGTGTTAGGAACGCATAATCAAGGAACATAACACCGGTTTATATGGTTCCTAGGGCGGCATGAGTGGAACAAATCACCAAGCAAGAGGCTTAGCCTTCCACCCATTACCAGTATATAGATGATTTAGTTTAAGAGTTTATATAGTGTGATATCCCAACAATAGCTTCAACATGAAGCAAGAATCTTCAAATCTTCTCCTGCAACTAGCAATGCTATAAGAGGGGCTGAGCGAAGCTTACGTAGCCAAACAAATGTTTGCTAGGTTGGGTGGTTAGACAGATTCATGGTTACAATAGGAGGCTGACAAACAAACATGGGCATCGAGGCAATAAGCTAAAGAGCGAGACTTCTAGCAATAGGCAAAGATAGTAATGATATCTGCGTCAGGTCATCTTGCCTATCGAGTCGTCGATGGGATCGTAAGACGGCTCCTCGTACTCAACCTCGGTAGTAACCTCGTTCTCGGTCTCGGCTTCCGGCTCTACTCAACACAAGAACACAACGAGGCACGAGAATCAAACAAGGTGCAATGCACAATCCACATGATGCAAGTATGATGCATGTATGATGCAATACATGTCAAGGGATGAAGCACACCAGAACAACTCAAGACAACAAGTTTAAATGAGGCCGGAATCCACATAAAGCGAATCCGGTAAGTCCTCAAATGCATATGTTGAAATTGGTCCAGATCTGAACAAACCTTAAGTTAAAGTTGTTAAACAGCAAGTTAACATGCACCATGATGATCTACACGAAATTCTGGTCAAGTTTCATATAAAGTTTGTTTAATTCGGAGCTACGGTCTAGAAGATATGAGCAAAACAAGTTAAACATGACAACGGTGCAAGATACACTCAAACATCAAGCAAACACACTCCAAACATGTTAACAACATGATATTATGACTCTACATGCAAAATCACACAAGTTTCATATAGGGCATGCTCAAAACGGAGCAACGGTTCAACACATACACTCGCAACAAGATACAATGCGAAGCTGAAATTAACAGCCACATAGCAACTTTGGAGCAAGAAATATATACTCTACAGCACTCAAACATGGTGACAAGAAGCATGAACATGAAGTAGACGTATCCTACAGAAAACAACTCAATTGGAGAAACTCCATAGGAGGCATGGATCAATAGCAACAAGCTACAACATTTTGATCATGACGTTAAAAACCTGACAGTTATATTTTATAGCAACTTGGGAGCAAGAATTAAATAAGCTACAGCAAGCCATATGAGAAAGTGAGGGCATGAATGGATAGACAACAACATGTACAACAAGGAATGATCAATGGCTACCCCAAAACTAACATGGATTTGCCTAGGGCATCAAGCAAACACAGCATTAGGATATGACAGATTCCAGACTTAGTAGAAATTTCACTAAGTATAAAACAGTTAAGTTGGCATGGCATGTTTGCAAGCATGTTTAAGTCACCTCAAGGCATATCATGGAAAATGGTTTGCACCACAACAAAGACCACATGATGGAGATTCTAAAACATATTGGCATGTGACATGGGGACAAACACATCAATAACAACGAGCACTTCAAATCAGCATCTCATAACATGTTACAAAACTTAACAGCCACATGCACTTTTGCAACAGAGATTAACATGGCAATATGAACCCTAACATGCATGCTACAGCAACCATCATGTAAAGCATCTCATGATGACCATTTTGACATCTCATTTGCTTCATTTGAATAAACATGCACCAAGTTATCACATCTCAAACATGGCATGAAAATAACAAGTAGCAGCAGTTTATATCAAGTAGCACCCTTGTCACGAGGATTAAGACCTCTAGATGAAGCCAAACAAGCATGGCACAATGGAACAAAATGTAGAGCATATCACCACGGTCATTTTGACATATCATTCACTCAAAACGGACAAGTATGCACAAAGTTACAACCACTAGAAGTATGCAACAAAAATAAGCAATATCTAGGACTTAGCGAAAAAACAGGAATCAACCTCGCGGATCGGGTTTGGACAAGCGGATCGGGTCGGGTCGGGTCGGACCCGACCGAACCCGCTAGGGTTGACCGGCGGCTGGATCTGATCGAATCTGGAGGACCGGGGCACGGCGGGCCCGGCGGCTTCGGCGGACGACGGCGGGGCGGCCGGGGCGGAGAGGCGGCGGGGCCGGCCGGCTGCGGGGACGCGGAGGAACGGCGGCGGCGGGCGGCGGAGTACCGCGACCGGCGACGGGTCGGGCCGGCGGCGGGGTGACGACCGGCGTCGGGCGGTGGAGCGGAGGTTGGCCGGCGCCGGCGAGGTGCTCGCGGCGGTGGAGCGGAGCGAGCCACGGGCGAGCTCGGAGGCGGTCGGGGGCGGAGAGGCCCGGCACGGGCCGGCCTCGGGCTCGCGGGCCCGGACGGCGGCGGGGAAGTGGGCGCGGCGGCTCGCCCTACGGGGAGCTGCCACGTGGCGGCGGAGAGGGCTAGTCGGACATGTCCAGCCGGTGGGGAAGTGTCTGGCGGCTGCGGTGAGGAGAGGAGCTAGGGTTTCGCCCGAAAATGGAGGGTTGTGGACGTTTTTATAGGCACAAGGAGCTAGGAGAGTCCAAATGGGGAGCGGTTTTCGGCCACACGATCACAATTCGACGACCGAGATGATGGGAAGGGTTGTGCTGGGTTAGTGGGCTGTTGAGGAGGGGGTCTTGGGCCTCAAAGAAGAGGTTCTTTTAGCCCACTAGGTTAACCGTTGGGGTACCAAACGAACTCCAAATGCGACGAAACTTGACAGGCGGCCTATACGTACCAAAACAACATCGCACGACAAGTCTCACGTCATTCCGAAAACGTTACACGGCCACACACGAAAGAAGGACTCGGGGATACCACGGGCACGTGTGTGAGCGTCGGAACTCGAAACGGACAATGGGAAGAGACGAGTGGGACCAGGTGCAAGTGACAACACAAATGCAATGCAATGCACATGACAACATGACATGGATGAAATGCACACACGCACACAACAAAACGAAGAACCCGAAAATGGAAGAAGAGCCCGGAAAGGAATTGATGAAGCCAAAGTTTATATATTGCCATATTGGGAAAGTGTTACATCTGGGGCATTACAAGAAAAGACGGCTGATACCTCGATTTATCGAGGGCGCCGGTTTAAGAGGCCATAGGAAACTCCCTTGCCCACGGAAGCCCCCATGTGATTCTCTTATGAAAAAGATGGCTGATACCCCAGTTAACCGGGTGCGCCGGTTTATTATATTGATCATAATATATACATTGTACATAAAGCGGAGCCTATGGCTCAAGTATAGTAAGGTCGAAGAAGAGCGATGTTCCACGGCCGCTTGGTCTCCTCCTCTGCCGTACGTGAGTCCTTATGTTCTCGAACGTCGACAAGGTAGTATGATCCGTTGTGCAGGTTCTTGCTGACCACAAAGGGTCCTTCCCAAGGTGGAGATAGCTTGTGCATGTCTGTCTGGTCTTGGATGAGACAGAGCACCAGGTCTCCTTCTTGAAATGTCCTGGTTTTAACCCGACGACTATGGTACCGGCGCAGGTCTTGCTGATAAATCGCCGATCGTGCTGCTGCCGTGTCCCGTTCCTCGTCCAGCCAGTCCAACGCGTCTTGCCTTGCTCGTTCATTATCCGTTTCAACGTAAGCCGCCACCCGCGGCGAATGTTGATGGATATCACTAGGGAGGACCGCTTCAGCTCCATATACCATGAAGAAAGGCGTGTACCCTGTAGATCGGTTAGGTGTAGTGTTGATGCTCCATAGTACAGAAGGCAACTCCTCCACCCAACAACCCGGTGTTCTCTGCAGAGGACCCATAAGCCGGGGTTTGATGCCTCTCAAGATCTCTTGATTGACTCTTTCAGCTTGGCCATTAGACTGAGGGTGAGCTACTGATGATACATCGAGACGGATGTGCTCTCGCTGACAGAACTCCTCCATAGCCCCCTTGGATAGATTGGTGCCATTATCAGTTATAATGCTGTGTGGAAAGTCAAACCGGAAAATCACCTTTTTGATGAACTGAACCGCTGTTGCTACATCACACTTACTGACAGGCTCCGCTTCAACCCATTTGGTAAAGTTGTCCACTGCCACCAAAAGGTGGGTTTTCTTATCTTTGGATCTCTTGAAGGGTCCAACCATATCAAGCCCCCAGGTCGCAAACGGACAAGTAATTGGGATCGTCCTCAACTCCTGCGTCAGTATATGAGCACGCCGCGAAAATTTCTGGCAAGCGTCACATTTTCTGACCAAGTCCTCTACATCAGCATGAGCTGTTAACTAGTAGAACCCATGCCGAAAAGCTTTAGCCACCAAAGATTTTGAACCGGCGTGATGACCACAATCCCCTTCATGAATCTCTCTAAGAATATCACAGCCTTCTTCTGGTGACACACATCGCTGAAATGCTCCAGAAACGCTGCGATGATGAAGTTCTCCATTGACAATGGTCATGGACTTAGACCGCCGGATTATCTGCCGAGCCAAAATTTCGTCCTCTGGAAACTCACCTCGGTTCATATAGGCTAGGTAAGGGAACGTCCAATCCGGAATGACATGAAGTGCTGCGACCAATTGTGCCTCCGGATGAGGAACAACCAAGTCCTCTTCTGAAGGTAACTGCACCGACGGATTCTGCAACTCATCCAAGAAGGTATTAGGTGGAACCGGTTTACGCTGGGAACCTAGCCGGCTTAACGCATCGGCCGCTTCATTCTTTCGCCGGTCTATATGATCCACCTGATAACCCTTGAAGTGTCCAGCGACAACGTCCACCTCTCGTCGATATGCTGCCATGAGTGGATCTTTGGAGTCCCACTTGCCAGATACTTGATGTGCCCCCAGGTCTGAATCACCAAAGCACTTAACCCGGCTCAAGTTCATCTCCTTGGCCATCCGCAGACCATGAAGGAGAGCCACATACTCAGCAGCATTGTTAGTACAAGGGAACATTAAACGGAGGACATAACAAAATTTATCACCTTGTGGGGAAGTTAACACGACTCCAGCCCCCAAGCCCTCCAATTGCCTTGAACCGTCAAAGTAAATAGTCCAGTATGTGTGATCCGGCTTCTCCTCAGGTGCTTGCAACTCTGTCCAATCGTTGATGAAGTCCACCAGCGCTTGGGATTTTATCGCAATACGGGGCACATATTTTAATCCATGCGGGCTAAGCTCAATGGCCCACTTTGCAACCCGCCCAGTAGCTTCTCTGTTCTGGATTATATCCCCTAATGGAGCTGAACTGACAACGGTGATTGGGTGGCCCTGAAAATAGTGCTTCAACTTCTGGTTTGCCATGAAGACTCCATACACCAGTTTCTGCCAATGCGGATACCTCTACTTTGATTCGATGAGCACCTCACTGACGTAGTAAACCGGCCGCTGAACCGGATATTCTTTGCTTGGCTCCTTGCGCTCTACCACAATAGCAACGCTTACTGCACGGGCATTAGCAGCCACGTATAACAGCAGGGGCTCATTGTCGACTGGGGCAGCGAGGACCGGCGGCTCTGCCAATTGCCTTTTCAGATCTTCAAACGCAGCATCACTCCAGATGAAACGGTCTGTCTTTTTCATCATCTGATAAAGCGGGATGGCCTTCTCCCCCAAACGGCTGATAAACCGGTTGAGTGCTGCAATACGGCCCGCCACACGTCGGACATCGTTGATGCACGCCGGTTTAGCCAGGGATGTGATCGCCTTGATCTTCTCCGGATTAGCTTCGATTCCCCTGTTTGATACCAAGAACCCCAGGAGCTTGCCTGCCGGAACACCAAAAACGCACTTCTCCAGATTAAGCATCATTTTGTAGACCCGGAGATTGTCAAAAGTTTCCTTCAAATCTGCTATCAGTGTCTCCTCCTTCCTGGATTTCACCACAATGTCATCAACATACGCATGAACATTCCGCCCAATCTGTCCTTGAAGGCAGTTCTACACACAACGCTGGTAGGTCGCTTGGGCACTCTTGAGCCAAAATGGCATAGATAAATAGCAGAAGGCTCCAAAGGGAGTTATAAAGGCTATCTTCTCCTGGTCCTTAACTGCCATCTTGATCTGATGATAACCTGAGTATGCATCCAAAAAACTTAGCCGCTCACATCCTGCCGTAGCATCAATAATTTGATCAATACGGGGGAGAGCAAAAGGATCAGTTGGGCAAGCCTTGTTCAAATCTGTGTAATCAACACACATTCTCAAAGTGCCATTTTTCTTAAGTACTAGCACTGGATTAGCCAACACTCTGGATGAAACACTTCAACTATAAAGCCTGCGGCTAAGAGTCTAGCCACTTCTTCTCCGATAGCCTTGCGCCTCTCTTCATTGAAGCGGCGCATATACTGCTTGACCGGTTTAAACTTAGGATCAATATTAAGATTGTGCTCAACGAGTTCCCTCGGTACACCTGGCATATCAGAAGGCTTCCATGCAAAGATGTCCCAGTTCTCACGGATGAACTCGATGAGCGCGCTTTCCTATTTCGGATCTAGGTTAGCACTGATAGTGAACTGCTTGGATGAATCGGCAAGAACAAAGTCCACATGCTTAGTTTCTTTAGCCGATTTGAACTTCAACGCCGGATCATGCTCTGTGGTTGGTTTCTTCAGCGGAGACATATCTGCTGGATCAACATTGTCCTTATAGAACTTCAGCTCCTCAGTTGCACAAACCGCTTCGGCATAAGTTGCATCACCTTCCTCGCACTCCAATGCAACTTTGCGGCTCCCATGAACCATAATGGTTCCCTTGTGGCCTGGCATCTTGAGCTGTAGATAAACATAACACGGCCTAGCCATGAACTTGGCGTAAACCGGCCGCCGAAACAAAGCGTGATATGGGCTCTTGATCTTTACCACCTCAAAGGTTACGGTCTCTGACCTAGAATCATGCTCATCTCCAAAGGTAACTTCTAGATTGATCTTGCCAACTGGATAGGCCGATTTACCGGGCACCACCCCTTGAAACACTGTATTAGACTGTCGAAGCTTTTTATCTGTCAGCCCCATACGCCGGAAAGTCTCATAATACATGATATTGATGCTACTGCCACCATCCATGAGCACTTTGGTGAATTTGTAGCCACCCACCTGAGGTGCTACCACTAGAGCTAGCTGACCCGGATTGTCAACCCGGGGTGGATGATCCTCTCTGCTCCATACAATGGGCTGTTCTGACCAACGCAGGAAACGTGGCACCGCTGGTTCAACAGAGTGCACTGCCCTCTTTAGAACTTTCTGGTCACGCTTGCACAAGCTCGTGGTGAAGACGTGATACTGCCCACTGCTCAGCTCCTTCGGATTATTCTGATATCCGGATTGCTGCTGCTGTTGACGTTAATGATTCCCTTGGTTGTTGTATCCGCCCTGACCATGCTGCTGGTAATGTTGATTGTGCCCATTGTGGTTACTGTTATTGCCATGGTGCCCTGAACCGGATCCACCACCTTGATAACCCGGACCCTGGAAGCCAGGGCCTGATCCACCGGAGGGCCCGTGAACATACCTATTTCGGTCCATGAATTCCTGCATGATGAAACAATCCTTCCAGAGATGCGTAGCTGGTTTTTCTGGCGTATCGTGCTTTGGGCAAGGCACGTTCAACTGGCGCTCCAGATTAATAGGCGGCCTCCCATTACGCGGGGGCGGTCTACCCTTGCGACGTTGCCCATTGTCCTGAGCGTTGGTGTTGGCCACAAAATCTGAGTTGCCATCCGCTTTACGCTTACCATTGTATCCTTGATTCGCCGGATTGGGCTGCGGCGGTTTACCGTTCTTGCTCGCCTTCCCTGACTTGTCTCCGTCTGCATCTGGATGCTTGGTGTTATCAGAGTCTCCATACTTCACTAAGGCGCCCATGAGCGTCCCCATGTCGTTGCAATCACGTTTAAGCCGTCCCAGCTTCAATCGCAAGGGTTCAAACCGGCAATTGCCCTCCAAGGTTACCACTGCTGTACTTGGGTTGATGCTATTGGAGGAGTGCAAGATTTCTAACACTCGACGCACCCAACTGCTTGTAGACTCCTGCTCTCCTTGAACGCAGGCAGCTAGGTCGACGACAGACATCGGCTGCTTGCACGTGTCCTTGAAGTTATTGATAAACCGGCACCGCAATTCAGCCCATGATCCGATGGAATTAGGTGGTAAACCCTTCAGCCATGTTCGGGCCGTACCCTGGAGCATCATTGTGAAATACTTGGCGCACGCTGCCTCATCCACATCGAGCATCTCCATTGCCATCTCATAACTCTCAACCCATGCCTCCGGAGCAAGATCCGCCATATAGTTGAGCACTTTGCGCGACCCTTTGAAATCCTTGGGTAGTTTCACATTCCGTAAAGCGGGGATGAGACACGGCACGCCCAGGGAACTGGACATGACCCCCGGTTCAACTGTGGTGGTGGGACGAACCGGCGTCGCCTGATGGGCTTCGTACTGTGTTGTTACCTCGGCCTCTCGATGCTGCCTGGCCTGATCCACCACCTCTTGAGCGTGCGCATCTTCTCCTGCCGGATTATCCCGCCTTGGCTGATTACGCCTCCGCGCACTGCTTGATACGGCTGGTTCATCCAGGCGCCTAGTATAGCTCCGGCTTGGGCGGAGAGTCGAGTGAACCCTCTCCCGGCTGTAGGAATAAGCTTGCTATTGAGTTGGCACCGTGTCCAACAACTCCCTTGCCCGTCGCGCCTCCACTGCTATGGGGGCGTTCCTTCAATGGGAAGGGCGGCCAGACGTGAAGCAGCGGCAACTATGTTATCCAGCGGATTAGAATAATGACCAGGAGGGATGGGCACATGTTGGGTCGGCACAACTTGGCGGTTTGGCTCTGCGGCCGGTGGCGGTGGCGGTGGTTGAACCGACGCGCCCGTTCCCGGTGCACCTCCCCGGTTCACATCTGGTGTGACGCCCGAAGACCGACGTCCCAGAAGATTCCAGAAGATTCCAGATGTTCCGGGTTTCCCGTGTGTTCTTTGTGCTTGTGTTATTTATTTTTGCATTGCATCATGTCATCATTCCATCATGTCATATTTATTTTTGCATCTCACTTAAATAAATTGTGTGGACCTTCGGTCCATTTAAATCGAGGGAAGAATGACTTCTCTTTAAAACATATCCTCCTAATATATGGAGCTATATAAATATTCCATTGTTTGGGATCACCGTAACACACTTGCATTTTTCCCCATGCCTCTTAATTCAAGTTTCTCCGTCAAAAACCTTCCCTATATTTCTTTTCTCGTTTATCGAGGATCCTCCAAAACCCTCAACATTTTTGGACACTTCTATAATCAAGTCTTAGTTCAAACCCATTTGAATTAAATTCAAATATGTTTGAATTATATTTTCGATCATGCCTTTTTCTATTTTCTCGGACCGTGCTCATTTTTATGAGCCCGAGAAAATTTTACTCTATGTGCTAATTTTTTCCCTAACCTCCCTCCTCTTTCTTTTCTTCTCTCTATTGTTTTCTGCTAAAGATCAGTTAAAAGAAGAGCAGAGGCCATCAGGCCATCTCCACCGCAGCCTATCGGGCCCAATAGGCCGGCCCATCCCTCCAGGCCGCACTCCCCGTAACCCTAGCCCAGCGACTGCACCGCATTGCTCCTCGTCCCAGTCGCTCGCTCCTCCTTCTCCCTCCCGACCGCCGCCTCCCCTCTGGCCTCTCTTCCCTCGACCCCGCTTCCTCCTCGCGTTGACCCAGGCCCGAGATCCCTCCATCTCCAGCATCGATCTCCCGAACCCCCAGCGTCGCGACGCGCGACCAGCCAGGCCCGGCGCCCCGCCGCCACGCCATCGTTCTCCAGCGCCCTAGCAGCGCCTCCCCTTCGACCTCGATCCAGCAAGGCCAGCGCCTCGCTCGTCCCTCCGTCCCCAAGGCCATCGAAGGGCCTCTTCTCCGTTGGCTGTGCGCCGTCCCTCAGCTTTCTCCGCGCCCCTCCAATTCCGCGATGCCAGGAGGGCCGCAGCCCCGCGCCCTGCCTCCATCTTCGTCTCCAGCCGCACCCCGCTGAAGCCGAGGCCGCAGCTCCCTTCTGCAGTGCCTCCCCTCGAGGGCCTCGGCCAGGCAGCGCCTGACGCCCGAGCGCCCCTCCCGTGCGCCCCTGCTGCCTCCAAGCCGCCTACGCCAAGGACGCCAGGAGCAGCCGTCCTCCCTTCCTCCCCTGCAGGAGCTCCGCACCGCGACAGCGCCGTTCCTCCCCGAGTCCCAGCGCCGCAGCACCACCGCGTCCCCTCCTTGTTCAGCGCCGTCGGAGGGCTGCAGCCACCTCCGCCATGTTTTGTTGCTGTTGTTGATATCCCAGGACCTCGGAGACGCGTCAAGTACCTCTACACAAGACCCGTGTACGACTACACCCGGTGTTGCCTCAAGTTCAACTACATGCAACAGCAAGTACCACTACACCGGTCATGCCGAGACCACGGCCCCGACAAGTACCACGACCAAGTACCCCGACGACCGCGGTCTTCGGAATCGTCAAGTACCCCGACATCGATGACAAGAACAACTACGAACGAGAACGACTTCATGAACAAGTACCACGACGACCGACTCGACAAGTACCCCTACCGTTGAACGAGAACAACTACTTCCCTCTTCGGCGTGTACCACTACCATCGCCCCAGAGACGAGGGATTCGCCAAGTACCTCTCCGAAGCGAGAACGTCTACTTCCACTACTATCTCGAACCGCTCCGAGAACAAATGTTCCGAAGGTATAACCCCGAGACGATGACCCGTGGGTGAATGTTGTGTTGTATGAAATGTTTTCCCTTGTGTGCTCCATGACCGTTTCGACCTTTTGTCATGTTCCTCGGTTGCCTCGTCGCCGACCCGTGGGAACCCGGTGACGGGATCACCCCACCTTCCATCTTGTTTCGCTCGCTCATGCCATCTTTCCTTTTGCACCGGACTCTCAACGAGTTACTGGAACCGATATGTTGCCGTGGCATCATTTTCGGATCGTTGCCGTGGCACCCTTTCTTCCACCACGGTGACAAATTCTCCTTATCATCTTCATGTCAACTTTTAATAAAAATTGCATAAACTTGTTCATGTCATCCGCATCATGTTAACAACATTTAAAAGGTGTGAATTGTTGTTTGCTTAAATTGCTAAACATGCTTATGGGGATTTTCCGGATATGTTGTTGTTATTTTCCGGCCTCATTTAAAATGCCTAAATAGTGTAGTTTTATTATGCTTCACCTCTTGCCATGTTAAAAACATTTAATCTTGTCTTGTAAATAAACGAGAGTCAACTAAATAATTAAATGTGGTGTTTCGTCAATATGCAACTCGTTGCATATTGAGCTCCACTTAACTTGTAGTGTTGTTTGTGCACATTGCCATGCCATGCATAATTAAACCGGACATGCATCATACTTGGATGTGCATCGTATGCCATGTTTATGCTTGTGTGTTTACCGTGTTGTTTCCTTATTTCCGGTTGCTTCTCTTGTTAGCTTCGGTTTCGTTCCGGAGTTGTGAGGATTCGCTCGACTATGTTGCTCCGTCTACTTCATGGATCCGTTCTTCTCCCTTGCGGAATCCCAGGCAAGATGATCATACCCTTGGATACCTTTACTACCATTGCCATGCTTAGTTGTCTCGATGCTATCGTTACATGTCGCGCTACCCATCTTTTGTGTCAGCCCTCTCCTTGTTGCCAAGAAACCTCTAACCCTTGAAACCTTCCTAGCAAAACCATTGTTTGGCTATGTTACCCGCTTGCTCAGCCCCTCTTATAGCGTTGTTAGTTGCAGGTGAAGATGAAGTTTGTTCCAAGAGGGAACTTGTTGTTGGTATATCACAATATCTATAATTATTATTAACACACCTATATACTGGGCATGGGTGGAAGGCTTGGCCTTTTGCTCGGTGTTTTGTTCCACTCATGCCACCTTAGGCGCCGATAAACCGGCATTTTTTTTTTGAGGAAGATAAACCGGCATTATGTTCCTTGATTTTGCGTTCCTTACACGATGGGTGGATGGGGACCCCTTGACAGTTCGACTTTGAATAAAACTCCTCCAGCAAGGCCCAACATTGGTTTTTAATTTGCTCATAATAACAACTTAATTAATTAATTAAAATTGCATAGGGAGTTAGCGCTATCCGAGGATTCTTTCTACATAGCAGGGGGGGCCAGTGCTGATGGTGTTGGTCCCAAACAGGGAGCCTGCGGGGCCACCACGGGGAAACTCGAGGATTGGCTCCCGTAGCTTCACCCATCCGGTCGTGGCCTGAGACGAGATACACGCGGCTACTATCAGGGTGTCGACACACCAGGAGGTCTTGCTGGACTTGTTTTACCATTGTCGAAATGTCTTGTGCTGCCGGGATGCCGAGCCTGATCGGATTTCCCTAAGATAAGGAGTGATGATATTATATTTATCACTTCAGCTATTCGTGAGAACTTGTGATGGGCTAAGTTGGAACACCCCTGCAGGGTTATGATCTTTCGAAAGCCGTGCCCGCGGTTATGTGGCAGATTGGAATTTGTTAATGTCCGGTTGTAGAAAACTTGACAGAGGATCCGAAGTAAAACACACAACTGTGTGAGTAACCGTGACTGTCTCTTTTCACTTTGAGAAGAGAACACGGTGGGGTTATGTTTGACTCGTATGTAGTTCAGGATCTTTAGCGATCACTACTTTTGCGACCGTTTGCGTAGATGCTCATCTTATTCTGGTACTCGTAAGTTAGCCACCATATTATGCTTAGCCGCTGCTGCAACCTCACCACTTTACCTCTTCCTAACCATAAAGCTTTGCTAGTCTTGTTACCCATGGTTATGGGATTGCTGAGTCCTCGTGGCTCACAGATACTACAACACCAGATGCAGGTTCAGCCGAGATTGAAGCAGGAGCTGGTTCAGTACTTCACTGGGAGCTCGATGAAGAGAGTTTGGCCGTATGCTTGTGACGTTTTCGACGATCAGTAGTGGTTTCTACTAGGATTCGATCTAGGCCTGTGGCTTTATGTTGTTTTGGTATCTTTCTTTTGGATCTTCACCCGTAGTCGGGTTGCGATGTTTTGAATGATGTTATGCTTATGTAATGTATTGTGTGAAGTGGCGAGTGTAAGCCAACTATCTCCTTTTGCAATTTAATCCCTCTTTTACATGAGTCGTGCAAAGATACCAAACTTGCGATCATTACAGAATGGGCTTATATCTTTAAGTCGTGCCTCGACACGTAGGAGATATAGTCCCATCCTGGGCATTACAAGTTGGTATTCAGAGCCTTCTCCGACCTAGAAGCCCCCACTGATTGATCGAATCGTTGACGGTTGAGTCTAGGCACACACTGAAATTGTTTTGAGTCCTATATATATCGGAGAGTAGGATTTCTGTTTGCTCCTCATCCCTTTTTCATTCTGGTGAGGACTCCTGACGACTACTCTTGCCTCTTCTACTTTCAAAAATGCACAATTTTTTTTAGGATCTCGCGAGTATTGTTTGGATTGTTTCGATGTCTTTGTGACGAGAACATTGTTCTCGATGCCTCCTGTCAATGTCATTAGGGGTTGTGGCAGTGTCCCGGGGAGTTGAGCTCCGAGGTGTTGTCGTCACAAATATATCGCATCAGTTCTGGAATACTTAAGACGGCCGACATCGAAAACTCTCCTATGCGGTTAGTGGCAAGATAACCCCGACATCACCCAGTACTAGGGAGGTAGTTCGAGAGTATTGCCATAGCTTGTATAGTAGATGCGTTTCGAAGGTCCGAGATAAACGGTTTCCGAGAACAACTGGTTATGTGTTGAAGGATGGATACAGCTGGATGTAGGTTTAGAGTTGATTGCGCGGTGCTTCCCCTGTATCCCCAACACCTGATTGCATAACTGGAAACTTTCGGAAATTAATAGGTGGGTTCATCTAGTAGTTCTAGGCATTCTTCCAACGGATGCACGATGTGAAGTTTGGGGTTCTACATTGAGTGAAGTGGTTTTATGGACTTGTTCTGATCGGGAGTTGCATCTTAAAGGGTCCTTGGCTATGCTGATCCGGGGATTGCAAAACCCTTTTGTAACACGTTCCATGAGCTTTCAGCACGAAGATGTCGAACGAAGCTTCTATCTTGTATTTGTTCTATCTGTTCCTTGTTCCTTTTTTTTTATTTACTTTTGTTCTCCAAGTGGCTTCTCGTCAAGTTGATGTACCTGCGGAATTCATTCGTTCAATTCTCTGTTCGGATAGATATGTTGCAACACAATCTTCTTCATAAACATATCTATCCGTTATTTTGATTTGATTCTGGTATTCGAGTTGCTTCGATGTCAAATGTTGATTCCATACCTTTCTTAATTGGTGTTCTCATATTTCTATGGGAGTGCTAATTCTTCTTGACCATCAAGATCTTCATGTTAATTCTTTTCAACCGGTGTGCCTTCTCTTCAAGTTATTCCATACAGACGCCGTTCAGAAATCTGACGATTTGTCTGTTTCATTCATCTCAAGTTGTCTTTGTTTTCCCCACCCTCCCACCCTTTTTCTTCTCGGAGCAAGAATTCTCAGTTCAAGTATCCATTTTATTCATGTGATTTTTCTTCATTCATTTCCTTCAATGTTCTTATCGGTGATTTATCGTGAAGATGCTCCAAAGCTTCAAGTTCATCATTCTTTTGTTCTCAAATTCTGCCGGTGGATGTAATTCAAGATTTTGGTGTTGATCTTATCCTTTTCCTCATTTCACAATGCTTTCTTATTCCGGTGCTCCAATTAATCATTCTCCTCTGTCTATTCATATCCGAAGTGCTGAAGATTCATAATTCCATTCTTAATCCGTTCAAATTATTTTGAGCATTGTCTTCTTATTCAAGCCATTTAATTCAACCGGTGCAATATCTCAAGCAATCTTTTCAACGGTGATTTCTTTTGAGTGGGCCCTAACCCACAGGTCTTTTCCCAGGATCTTACCTGACTCTTCTATTTTTCTGGAGTTATACTCAAATTCTTTTCAAAAGGTGACGTAAGAATGATTCCATCAGTCATGTGCCTTCTCCAAGACCGCTTTCGAATTCTTTTTCACCATTGTTTCAACCTTTTAATTCTTCATTCCGGAGTGCCTCAACAATTCTTATGGCATTTCTCGTCTTCACTCTCAACATTTGGAGACCGGAGAAGTGTTTCTCTTGAATCTTGGCCCGTTCTCTCAAGATTCGTGGTTCTAGCTTCATGCCATCCTCATTATTGTTCCGATTGTGAGGAATTCTTTTATACCCTTCCGAAGCTTTTCATGTATTCTTTTCTTTGTGATCCTCCGAAGGCCATCATTTCAGAATGTTTCTTCATTCTCAGTTTTCAACTTCGTTCTCCAAATATTCTTCATCGATGCCTCTTCGTTCGTCTCCATATTTTACGGTGGTTCATTCAAGTTTACCCTTCCTTGTTATCATTTTAATTCACTCATTCTTTTCATAATCCTACCGGTGGTTCGTTGGGATTTACCCAAGCTTGTGCTAGATCCCTCTTTAATTCTTTCCAACGAGAATAAGTAGTATGCCAAATCCTTTGGTTGTCATCAATTTAAATTGCTGAAGGAGTTGCATGACATAATTCTTGTTCTTATTCCTTCAAGGTGATTTAATCCCTTCCTTCGGAGCTTGTTCATCATGCCATATCCTTGGTTCTAAGTTGTTCATCTTGTTTTCCGGAGCTCCATGTTATTTCAATTATATCATTTCAAAGCTCCATCTAATTCATCGCAGGCCTTGAATCTTATTCTTTTCATCTTTCACTTCTCATGCTTTCATTACCGGAGTTCTCATGGTGGTTCATCAAGATTTATTTCATTCTCGAAGTCTTCATCAAGATTCTTGTTGGAGCTCAAGCATTCTTCATCTTGCATTCCAAGTGCAATTCTTTCTACCTTATCTTTTCATATGGTGTTATGTCATTCTTGACAATTCCTTCATGTTTTATGATTCACGAGTTTTCAAGAATGAGATATTTAAACCCATCATTCTCTTTGTTCAGGAGATCTTGCCAACCCTTCAATTATTCGTTGGAGTTATCTTGGGTTATAATTCACCTAAAAGCTTTCCCTAAGGATTGTTGCTATTGTGGTGCTTATAAATGACCCAAGTTCTTCATTCATCATTCCGGTGAAATAAGTTTTTCATCTCCTTGTTGATCTCAATCCAATCAATTGTTTTCCATTAGTGGCTGGTTGTCACCTCATAACTTTGAGATGTTTTCCATGACCCACTTCAAGCTTATTCGTTTCGTTGTTGATTTTCCAACAACTCTGTTCAACCCTTCTCCGTAAGGAGGACTTTCTAATTCATTCGTGGGAGAAGTTGTCTTTTTCTTCTCCGTTCAATTCTTTCATGGATCTATATTCTATTCTTTCATTCCGGAGGCATTGTGATGTTGCTCTCTTTGACCATCATCTCGTTTTTATCAAGATCATGTTCTTTCCCTTGCTTATCATTTAACCGTAGTGTTGTGTCCTACATTCTAGTTCCCTCATCTTATCAAGTATTAACTCTTTCAACAGGAGTGCTGTCTGAATCTTTCTTACCCCTTGTGCCATTCTTTCAATTGTTTCGGAGGCAATATGTTGTTCATTTCTTCAAGTATCTTCCCAACTTGGCTAGTTCTTGTTAATTCCTTCCATTTTCAGACGGAGTGCTGTCCAAATTATTTCGTTCTTATTCCTTCTCAATCTTGGTTAACCGGAGTGGTTTTGGAATTCTTTTGTCATCCGTGAGCTCTTGTTTCATGTCTTTCAACCTACAAGGTTCTTGGTAATGTTCCTTGTTTCTCTTTTCTAACGGAGTGTTTTCATCTTCGTTCATCTCCATTGTATTCTTGTTCAACTTGTTTAACCTCTCAAGGTTCGTGGTTTCACTCGTCTGTCAAAGAAGCAACTTTGTTTTACCTCTTCCTCTTCCGTTTTTTTACCGGTGCCATCTCTAGGATCTCGGGTCGAGATCCTCTGTTAGTGAGGGAGAGTTGTGACGCCCGAAGACCGACGTCCCAGAAGATTCCAGAAGATTCCAGATGTTCCGGGTTGCCCGTGTGTTCTTTGTGCTTGTGTTATTTTTTTTTGCATTGCATCATGTCATCATGCCATCATGTCATATTTATTTTTGCATCTCACTTAAATAAATTATGTGGACCTTCGGTCCATTTAAATCGAGGGAAGAATGACTTCTCTTTAAAACATATCCTCCTAATATATGGAGCTATATAAATATTCCATTGTTTGGGATCACCGTAACACACTTGCATTTTTTTCCCATGCCTCTTAATTCAAGTTTCTCCGTCAAAAACCTTCCCTATATTTCTTTTCTCGTTTATCGAGGATCCTCCAAAACCCTCAACATTTTTGGACACTTCTATAATCAAGTCTTAGTTCAAACCCATTTGAATTAAATTCAAATATGTTTGAATTATATTTTCGATCATGCCTTTTTCTATTTTCTCGGACCGTGCTCATTTTTATGAGCCCGAGAAAATTTTACCCTATGTGCTAATTTTTTCCCTAACCTCCCTCCTCTTTCTTTTCTTCTCTCTATTGTTTTCTCCTAAAGATCAGTTAAAAGAAGAGCAGAGGCCATCAGGCCATCTCCACCGCAGCCTATCGGGCCCAATAGACCGGTCCATCCCTCCAGGCCGCACTCCCCGTAACCCTAGCCCAGCGACTGCACCGCATCGCTCCTCGTCCCAGTCGCTCGCTCCTCCTTCTCCCTCCCGACCGCCGCCTCCCCTCTGGCCTCTCTTCCCTCGACCCCGCTTCCTCCTCGCGTCGACCCAGGCCCAAGATCCCTCCATCTCCAGCATCGATCTCCCGAACCCCCAGCGTCGCGACGCGCGGCCGGCCAGGCCCGGCGCCCCGCCACCACGCCATCGTTCTCCAGCGCCCTAGCAGCGCCTCCCCTTCGACCTCGATCCAGCAAGGCCAGCGCCTCGCTCGTCCCTCCGTCCCCAAGGCCACCGAAGGGCCTCTTCTCCGTCGGCTGCGCGCCGTCCCTCAGCTTTCTCCGCGCCCCTCCAATTCCGCGATGCCAGGAGGGCCACAGCCCCGCGCACTGCCTCCATCTTCGTCTCCAGCCGCACCCCGCTGAAGCCGAGGCCGCAGCTCCCTTCTGCAGTGCCTCCCCTCGAGGGCCTCGGCCAGGCAGCGCCTGACGCCCGAGCGCCCCTCCTGTGCGCCCCTGCTGCCTCCAAGCCGCCTACGCCAAGGACGCCAGGAGCAGCCGTCCTCCCTTCCTCCCCTGCAGGAGCTCCGCACCGTGACAGCGCCGTTCCTCCCCGAGTCCCAGCGCCGCAGCACCACCGCGTCCCCTCCTTGTTCAGCGCTGTCGGAGGGCTGCAGCCACCTCCGCCATGTTTTGTTGCTGTTGTTGATATCCCAGGACCTCGGAGACGCGTCAAGTACCTCTACACAAGACCCGTGTACGACTACACCCGGTGTTGCCTCAAGTTCAACTACATGCAACAACAAGTACCACTACACCGGTCATGCCGAGACCACGGCCCCGACAAGTACCACGACCAAGTACCCCGACGACCGCGGTCTTCAGAATCATCAAGTACCCCGACATCGATGACAAGAACAACTACGAACGAGAACGACTTCATGAACAAGTACCACGACGACCGTCTCGACAATTACCCCTACTGTTGAACGAGAACAACTACTTCCCTCTTCGGCGTGTACCACTACCGTCGCCCCGGAGACGAGGGATTCGCCAAGTACCTCTCCGAAACGAGAACGTCTACTTCCACTACTATCTCGAACCGCTCCGAGAACAAATGTTCCGAAGGTATAACCCCGAGACGATGACCCGTGGGTGAATGTTGTGTTGTATGAAATGTTCCTCGGTTGCCTCGTTGCCGACCCGTGGGAACCCGGCGACGGGATCACCCCACCTTCCATCTTGTTTCGCTCGCTCACGCCATCTTTCCTTTTGCACCGGACTCTCAACGAGTTACCGGAACTGATATGTTGCCGTTGCATCATTTTCGGATCGTTGCCGTGGCACCCTTTCTTCCACCACGGTGACAAATTCTCCTTATCATCTTCATGTCAACTTTTAATAGAAATTGCATAAACTTGTTCATGTGATCCGCATCATGTTAACAACATTTAAAAGGTGTGAATTGTTGTTTGCTTAAATTGCTAAACATGCTTATGGGGATTTTCCGGATATGTTGTTGTTATTTTCCGGCCTCATTTAAAATGCCTAAATAGTGTAGTTTTATTATGCTTCACCTCTTGCCATGTTAAAAACATTTAATCTTGTCTTGTAAATAAACGAGAGTCAACTAAATAATTAAATGTGGTGTTTCGTCAATATGCAACTCGTTGC
This sequence comes from Secale cereale, assembly GCA_902687465.1. Classification (NCBI taxonomy): domain Eukaryota; kingdom Viridiplantae; phylum Streptophyta; class Magnoliopsida; order Poales; family Poaceae; genus Secale; species Secale cereale. The sequence goes on from LR738709.1 coordinate 596,810,003, forward strand.
ATATTGAGCTCCACTTAACTTGTAGTGTTGTTTGTGCACATTGCCATGCCATGCATAATTAAACCAGACATGCATCATACTTGGATGTGCATCGTATGCCATGTTTATGCTTGTGTGTTTACCGTGTTGTTTCCTTCTTTCCGGTTGCTTCTCTTGTTAGCTTCGGTTTCGTTCCGGAGTTGTGAGGATTCGCTCGACTATGTTGCTCCATCTACTTCATGGATCCGTTCTTCTCCCTTGCGGAATCCCAGGCAAGATGATCATACCCTTGGATACCTTTACTACCATTGCCATGCTTAGTTGTCTCGATGCTATCGTTACATGTCGCGCTACCCATCTTTTGTGTCAGCCCTCTCCTTGTTGCCAAGAAACCTCTAACCCTTGAAACCTTCCTAGCAAAACCACTGTTTGGCTATGTTACCCGCTTGCTCAGCCCCTCTTATAGCGTTGTTAGTTGCAGGTGAAGATGAAGTTTGTTCCAGGAGGGAATTTGTTGTTGGTATATCACAATATCTATAATTATTATTAACACACCTATATACTGGGCATGGGTGGAAGGCTTGGCCTTTTGCTCGGTGTTTTGTTCCACTCATGCCACCTTAGGCGCCGATAAACCGGCATTATGTTCCTTGATTTTGCGTTCCTTACACGATGGGTGGATGGGGACCCCTTGACAGTTCGACTTTGAATAAAACTCCTCCAGCAAGGCCCAACATTGGTTTTTAATTTGCTCATAATAACAACTTAATTAATTAATTAAAATTGCATTGGGAATTAGCGCTACCCGAGGATTCTTTATACATAGCAGGGGGGGCCAGTGCTGATGGTGTTGGTCCCAAACGGGGAGCCTGCGGGGCCACCACGGGGAAACTCGAGGATTGGCTCCCGTAGCTTCACCCATCCGGTCGTGGCCTGAGACGAGATACGCACGGCTACTATCAGTGTGTCGACACACCGGGAGGTCTTGCTGGACTTGTTTTACCATTGTCGAAATGTCTTGTGCTACCGGGATGCCGAGCCTGATCGGATTTCCCTAAGATAAGGAGTGATGATATTATATTTATCACTTCAGCTAATCGTGAGAGCTTGTGATGGGCTAAGTTGGAACACCCCTGCAGGGTTATGATCTTTCGAAAGCCGTGCCTGCGGTTATGTGGCAGATTGGAATTTGTTAATGTCCGGTTGTAGAAAACTTGACAGAGGATCCGAAGTAAAACACACAACTGTGTGAGTAACCGTGACTGTCTCTTTTCACTTTGAGAAGAGAACACGGTGGGGTTATGTTTGACTTGTATGTAGTTCAGGATCTTTAGCGATCACTACTTTTGCGACCGTTTGCGTAGATGCTCATCTTATTCTGGTACTCGTAAGTTAGCCACCATATTATGCTTAGCCGCTGCTGCAACCTCACCACTTTACCTCTTCCTAACCATAAAGCTTTGCTAGTCTTGTTACCCATGGTTATGGGATTGCTGAGTCCTCGTGGCTCACGGATACTACAACACCAGATGTAGGTTCAGCCGTGATTGAAGCAGGAGCTGGTTCAGTACTTCACTGGGAGCTCGATGAAGAGAGTTTGGCCGTATGCTTGTGACGTTTTCGACGATCAGTAGTGGTTTCTACTAGGATTCGATCTAGGCCTGTGGCTTTATGTTGTTTTGGTATCTTTCTTTTGGATCTTCACCCGTAGTCGGGTTGCGATGTTTTGAATGATGTTATGCTTATGTAATGTATTGTGTGAAGTGGCGAGTGTAAGCCAACTATCTCCTTTTGCAATTTAATCCCTCTTTTACATGAGTCGTGCAAAGATACCAAACTTACGATCATTCCAGAATGGGCTTATATCTTTAAGTCATGCCTCGACACGTAGGAGATATAGTCCCATCCTGGGCATTACATCTGGCTGGTTACTGGTTCCTGCTCTTGGCGTGCTGAAGAGATTTCTTGCCTCACAAACTAGTGGCAGGCGAGATCATTGCCTTCTCATCATTACCTCATGTGAAGCGGTCTGATCCAACATGAGTCAATAGGTCTGAGCATCAAGCTCCGCCTGCTTTGTAGCCATCCTAGCTTTCTTAGCAGCCAGGTCCAACTTGGCTTGTTCAATCCGGCTCTTCACCTGAGCGACCTCCGCATCATGCTGCTCCTTGTTGGCCTGGGTGACCTCTGCCATTACTAGCGTTGTCAAAGTGTCGACCAAGGTGGATAACGCGTCAGATGGTGATGGGGGAGGATCTCCAGCTCTAGCTCCCATCGCGTCCGACGTTAACGCCGCTGTTGTTGAAGGCTGCTGCATAGACTGTGATCCGGCCATAAAGACGGCGACCCGGTTTGGCAGATCGAGGGGGGCCAGAATACTGTCACCCTCGGAACAACCCTCCGATCGACCGTCCTGCTGCAGATACAAAGATTTTGTTTCTCCGGAAGAAGATTCGTTGTCGGAATAGACAACAGTCTCGCCGCCAGAGTCCGATCCGTCCTCGGTTTGCACTCCATGCACTGCTCCAACGAAGGCGTGCTTCACGGCCGGCTGAATCCGAGCTGGTCTTGCACGCTGAGCCGACTCGATGATGTTGGGCAAGATGTCCGGCTCAGGGCCCGGTTCGCCAATCTTGCCGATGAAGACGTGGATGCCGACGAAGGGGACTCGGTACCCGTATTCGATTGGATCGGCCTCGGGGCCCCAGCCTGCATCGTCGATGTAGATCCGGCCGTGACGAATCTTAGTCATCCGGCCCACTGCGTAGCCCTTGAGTCCTTTAAAGCTGCCCCTCAAGAAGTCGAAACCATCGTGCGATAGCCCCACGGTGGGTGCCAACTATCGTGGATTTAGCACGGTAGATGTCCTAGCAAAAGGACTTAGTCGTGAGGCCATCGCTACGGGTTAGCTTAAAGGGGTTAAAGCGGACAAAGGACATAGGGATTTTATACTAGTTCGGCCCCTTCGATGAAGGTAAAAGCCTACGTCTAGTTGGGTGTCGTATTGCTAGGGCTTGGATGACCAGGGAGCGAATCCGCTTTGCCTGTGTCCCCCGCTGTTGTTGTCTGTCTTGAACTGTCGCCGGGTCATCCCTTTATATAAGAGGCGACGCCCGTTCCGGTTTATGGAGTCCCGAGGCCGGCTCATAAACGTGTCCGCCCTAATCTCTATTCTTTCTATCTTACATCCCAAGTTACATAGTTCTACGGTTTACAAGTCATGGGCCCTAATACTTGGGCTCTAAACCTCTTGGGCTGCAATCTTCTACTTCATGCTTCGCTGGGCCTTTGATAATATAATCTTGATAACGTAAACCGGACCCTCGTGGCCGGTTTATACCTGGTAATAATATCCCTGATACCGATCATCAATTTAGTTCAAGTTGATACTGATTTGGTTACGGTTTGGTTCCAGCCGTAAGGTTTTTGAACGGATGAACTGAAAAAAATCGTTTTTCCTTTGTTTGACAACACACGAGACTGATCACTTCACTGCAGAGTTTGTTCATGGGGGATTTTTCATGGGGATAGGAGGCAATAGGTCCTATGTTAATGGAAGGAAGGTTTGATATGATTATTGCGAGGCTGGCGTGACATGTATGGACATGTTTGATGAGTTAATTGAGACATTGGGTTATGAAAGGAAAGGAAGTCTTAACACATACTTGTTGCTGCCTGGTATGCAAATCAATGAAGATGGTCTTCGATTGTTATCAAAGGACAGCGACACAACGTGCATCAGGGCAATGGTTAGAGAGGGACATAGGCTTCTCATGTTTTATCTTGAGCACGGGGATAACATTACCACAAAAACATGGGATACTGTTATTGCAAACCCCGCCCCTCAATTGCGTGGTTTTATCAGGCCTATGAAGTGCAACAGAGAGTAAGAGCATGAGAGTGTTTTGGAGCAGAGCAACGTACCATACAGTCATGTTGATGAGGGTACAAAAGAAGGGACAAGTACATGCAGAGTGAGAGGAAAAACAGAGAAAGAAGATGATGCGGACAGTGATGATGAATCATCTGACTCCGATTATGCTCCATCATTAGTAGATAGTGACTATGATCTAGAGGATGGTGACGATGATTTGTTCATTCACAGGAAGCAGAATGGTGCGGAGAAGGAATGGAAAGGGAAAGGAAAAGAAGTTGTAGAAGATGACATTTCTGAAGATGATAGACTGGACCTTCTGTAACACCCCAAATTTTTGAGTTGGTTTTCTTCCAAAATTTAGGCCTGTTGGAAGAGGGTAATTTTATCTTTTCTTGAACCTCTTCTAAAATCTTTCTGGCCAAGGTTTTTGGAGATTTCTCAAGCTTGGTTTTTGACCTTGAAGGTCTTCTCTTGGGTTGGCTCAAGCCCAAGTTGAGTTTCAAAGAAGTTGTTTGAATTCTCCCCTTCTTGATTTTTGCCTCTCAAGTTTGATCTTGGACTTATCCTCCCCTCCAACCTTCATCTTGCCTTGACCCCAACAGAAATATTTCTCTCCAAGACTCTCTTCACACCTTTGGACAAGTCTTTCATCAATTCGAGTAAGTTTTAACCTTATTGGGATTTTTCTTCTATTTATTTTTCTCCAAAAACTAATTCCGTCTTTTATAGTGGACCTTGGTGATTTACAAAGGAACCACCATGCCTAGCTTGTTGTTTGATTCCAAACCAAATCTCCTAGATAGTCTTTAGTACCCACAACCTAGATCCATATTGTTTCACTGGTCCATAGTTCAAAATTTTCAAATTTCACCTGCTGCAAGTTTGGACAAGATTTGCAAAATTTGGTGAAATTCATATTTATCTTCTTCCAAAAATCCTATGAAAAATCAGGCAGCCTCTAGATGCATCAAGAGGCCACTCCACCAAAAATCAGCCCCAGAAACATTTCACACATGCCAGAAGCATTTCATCAAACACTTAGCATACACTGTACTGTCAAGTTCAGAGCTGTTAACGGAAACTGTCGACAGTTCGACAGTTCGTCAGTTCATCAGGCGCAGTGACAAATCTCGCCAGTACCTCCTTGGCTCGATGCTGCACTGCACCTTCTTCTTATCCAGTACGCCGCACGCTCGCTTGGCCGCTTCTGGGCGTCGGTGGCACTCTGGCCCGACCACGCCGGCCACTGCCACGGCAACAGCGCCGCCCGTGGCGGCTGACAGAAGCAACCCCACAGCTCGACGCCGTTTAGCGCCGCCCAAATCACCCCAGCGCTCCGCGTGTCCACCTCCAGCGCCAGCGCATGCCTGCCGCACCGTCGCCGTGGCCTGGCACGCGCAGAGCGCGGTTTCTGCTGCCGACGTGCCACGCGGCCGTTCTGTCGAGAGCAGCCCGTAACTCCCTCTCCCTTGCTAAGTTAGGTGCGGGAATGGAACCACTACACCCCCTAGACGATGCTGAAGCCCCTAACTCCGCCGTTCGACCACTGCAGCACCGTAATCGACTCGCCGGACTTATCCATTCACGGCAACCACCTCGGGCCGGCTATATAAGGCACCCCCGAGCTCGTTCTCGAGCCCGCACACCTTCACTACCTCCCTAGACCACGCCCAGCCTCTGGAAGAGCCTCGAGGGGCCCTTCTTCCCCAACTCCGGCCAACTCCCTCCGCCTCGGGCTCCAGCATCGTTCACTCCGGTGAGAGCTTCTCCGCCGCTGTGGACTCGAGCGTAGCACCCTGGCACCCACCTAGACCTAACCCCCACCTCAATTTGATCCCAGGAACACTCTCCGACGAGGCCCACGACCACCCGAGCCGCCGGCCGCCGGAGACAGGGTCGCCGTCAACGTGGGGCTCGCCGACACTCAACTCCACCACCGTTCGACGCGGAAGACCACCGAGAAGCCGTACGTATCACTCCCCTCCCCTAACTCGCCGTGGATCGACGCCGGCGATCACCGCCGCACCGGCGCCGGCACGGCTCTGTTTCCAGTTTTCAAACCCGACAAGTGGGGCCTCTTGTCAGCCTCACATCTCTGCCCCCGAACCGTTTTCTGTAAGCGCCTTCGGGCAAAGTACGTTTTCTCCTTCAGTTGACGTACTGCGTACCGGTTCGCTTTGCTGTTTTCTGTTCTAGCCCCTGGAACTTTTCTGTTTCATTACAGATGAGTCCCTGGACAGAAACTCTAATATCTTTTAAACTAAAAATGATTTTGAGTTGATTCTTTTTCTGTCCTCTTTAGTTTTCTGCCTAGTTTTTTTGTCATATTTATGTGGAAATTTTTGGAGCACTTTTATTTGCACGCGCGGTATTTATGTTAGTATGTATTTGTTTGAATACATAGATACCGGAGGCCGTGACGGAGACGCGAACCACACCGAGTTAGGCTCCGACTTCTCAGAACCAGGCAAGCATGTTTGAACTTTTGATATGATGAGTGTGTTGCATGTTTGCTCGAGTAGTTCGTTTCATAAGCATGATCATATGGGCATAAGTGTATGGTTATATATTTCTTGCTAGTAAGCTTCGGGTGAGCCCCGAAGGATAATGTTTGAACCACCTCGATCATATGGTGATATGATGGGTGGAATGTTGGTATTGTTGGAGCATGCCAGTAGTTGGTTAAATCAGTATCAATGGAGATCATGTCATGATTCCGTTCGTCTCCTTTTTCGGTACTATCATAGGCCGTCCGTTGGGATTACGGTCTAGTCAGTTGTAAACCACTTTCCGAGTACACACCAAGTAGAGGGGCCGGGATGAGGGTTCCATGGCCCTGGATTAAAGCCCGTCATCCGGTCAGGGGGCATGGGTGTTTCCGGTTGGTACCGAGAGGGGGCACCCCTTAGAGCGCGCATATATAAATTTGATCTCATGCTATTCGAGGTTGTAGCCTCCCCGTCTTAAAGTTTTTCGTGAATGTCGTCGCGGGTGATTCCGAACGACAGGATGTTAAATGGGTGTGTACTGGTTAGTTGGGTTTCTACTAAAACACCGTAGACGGAACTAGTCCCCATGGCTAGTAGAGTCCGTCGGCTATGAACTAATGGTACAAGCTCTGCAGAGTTAAATTCCTTCAGTAGCCATGTTTATGGCCTAGGGTCAATCTTCATGTCAACCCGGTGACCGTCTCTAGTATATTCTTGTTGGTAACCAGAGTAGTGTTATCGTCAAGTTCATTTGGTAGATGAACTCACCAACTATCTCTGTATTGACTTACTTTCAGAAGTATTTCATCATTATACTATTGTTATTTATAAGCCCTTTATGTGATGTCGCTCAGATGTCCGACTGTGGCATTCTTTTTATAAGCCCTTTATGTGATGTCGCTCAGACGTCCGACTGTGGCATTCTTTGTGTAAGCCCTTTATGTGATGTCGCCCAGACGTCCGACTGTGGCATTCTTTTTATTTATAAGCCCTTTATGTGATGTCGCTCAGACGTCCGACTGTGGCATTCTTTTATTTATAAGCCCTTTATGTGATGTCGCCCAGATGTCCGACTGTGGCATTCTTTTTAATTATCAGCCCTTTATGCGATGTCGCTCAGATGTCCGACTGAGGCATTTTTGTTATTTATTTTGCTACAAGCCCTTTATGCGGTGTCGCTCAGACGCCCGACTGTGGCCTGCTATCATTTATTATTTTCCTACGAGGCGTCACTCAGACACTCGTTTGGTCTCCTTCTATTTATCTTATGGATTTCGGGAGGATTACCGCCCGACTTCTATCGTTACATACAGCTCATTTATATTTTATTCTGGTCGCATTTTACTGGAATACTCATATGCATCATGTTGGCATTTATTATATCTTGAGTCCAAACTGTCTTGCGAGTACATTCAAAGTACTCACCTGGCTTGTTGATTTGGCCAGATGTGGACGAAGGCGATCTCATGGATGAAGAATTCGATAGCGAGTCCGACGCTTAGTGGTGTCCCAGTCAGTCCCTTGCGATCCTGGAGTTGATCACTGTTTTATAACCGCTTCCGCCTACCACCAAATAAATTCATCGGGTCTCACTCCGATACTCGATGAGCTGTAATATTTCGGAGTCACATCACACATTTCACTGTGACATATTCCACCACCTTTTATTACGAGTTAGTAGTATGCCACCCTGCCTTGTGACATATCCGCCACTATGTATTATATTGGCGCGCTTGTAATAAAGTTGTTGAGCAACCCCCAGCTCAACCTTGTATAATATTCAGTGTACTGGAATTCTGTGCCAAGGAATTGTCTGCCAACAGGTAATAATATCCCTCGCTGGTTTAATAAAAAGGTCAGCCTTCCGGTAATTATTTTACTGAAGGACCGGTCCTGACAACCTTGGTACCAGAGCCAGGCTGACTGTAGGAAGCCACTAGGTGCGCTCGCTAATCGGTTATTAGCGAAAAATTTGCTTTTCAGCATTTTTACATCTGTAGCAATTTTTTGTTGGTCAGCATAAATTTATGACTTGACTATTCGGATTTTTTGTCTACTTTCGTAGATGGCCAGCAACGACTGTGATGCACAGGTGTTCGCCAACATTCCTGAGGGGTTTGTCAAGCTCCTCTCCAGCATCACCAAAGTCGCGTTCGGGCCATCCACCCGTCCCGAGTTTACACTCTACCGTCACAAGCTCAACGACAGCGTGTCTATGCATCAGGCCGTGGTGCACTTCAAAGGAGGGCGTTCTGAAGCGCGCCGCCTCCGATTTGTGGGCAGAGCCTTGACTATGGAGAGGCATGCCATGCAGATGGCTCCCCGTGAGGCGATAGCTCGTCTCCGGGACATTCTTCCTTCGATGAAGACTCGTCGCTACCGTTACCTCCCATGCCACGTGCCATATACGTGTCACTATGCATTTGCATGCGCAAATGGGGAGCGTGACGAAGCCATTGAATCAATGGTTGAGTACCTCAAGGCACTTGAGGCAGCCTTTGATAATCTGGTGGACGTCCTGGTGGCCACCCGTATGGAGTTGGTCCAGAGTGGCTCCGCCAACAGGAGGGAGCTACTTCATACTGCACCACCAATGACATTTGTCTCGTCCGCCGCATCCTATGCACCTTCCATCTTAGCCACCGCTCGCCGTCTGCCTACCACTGAGGAGTTTGACCAAGTCATTGCTCCTACTCCAGTCAGAGCTGCACCGCCTGCTGCACCTGCTTCGACACCTCGTACCTTTACTCCGCGCCTGGAGCCCATTAGTGAGGAAGAAGTTGAGTCTCCTGCACCACTGGGCCTTACCCTCGGCAGGCCGAGGGAAATCTTCAACATCTCCGACTAGCGCGTTGTTCCGCAACGCACCGCGCTCGCTTGTAATATTTGTGTGTTATGTAAAATAGGTTGATGGGAGTAGTCTGTTTGCGCATCATGTAGGATCTTGGAGGAGTGCACTAGTTTTAAATAACATGTCAGGATGTGTACGCACACCCAGAGTGACGTATGTATAACTAGAACATGCGTGTAAAATATGTACTAGCAGCCCTTCTCCGTGCGCAATCAACCAGTTATTTTCAAAAATCTCTTTCGAGCTCGTGTTTGGTTGCTTTGCAAAGTCTTGGTTTATTTTGCTACTCGGTTCTTCTCAGATTTTCTGCTTTTTTACCCCAGAGTAAGAAATGACTCGTCCCTGGACATGTTCCATGCCAAGTCAGCCAGAAGAAAATTATGGCAAACAGACAGACAATAATTTCACACAGGGGCAGTCAAGTCAGCAGGGCAGTGAGACGGCATTTTCTCAAATGTGCCGTCTTTACGAGCAAAGTCAGCAACAACACCAAGAAATGATGAACCATGTCATTAACATGGGAAATCACCGCGAGCCATACCAACCGCACTCAAAATTGTCTAAATTTCAGAAGACACGTCCAACGACGTTTTTGCACACAGACAAACCTCTTGAGGCCAATGATTGGCTTCGAGATATTGAAAGGAAATTAATTATGGCACAATGCTCAGACCGTGAAAAAGTACTGTACGCACCACATTACCTTACTGGAGCAGCCGCGTCATGGTGGGAAAATTTTCTGCTTATGCATCCCGACATAAATAATATCACCTGGGAAGATTTCAAGGAAGGCTTTCATGGGGCACACATCCCTAAGAGTATTATGAAGATCAAGAAAAGAGAATTTGATGACCTCAAGCAAAGAGGCATGACAGTACAGGAATACAACAGTCAGTTTGCGCAATTATCACGTTATGCCAACGAAGAGCGAATGACGGAAAATAAGAAGATGGAGAAATTCCTGGATGGACTGGCACCGGCACTAAAATGCCAGTTAGTCGTACACACTTTTCCAGATTTCAAGACACTGGTAGACAAAGCTATTACGTTGGAAAATGAACGTCGCAGTCTGGAAGACATTCGCAAGAGAAAAAGGGATCAGACCAACCACCCCCGCAACAACAAGAATAAGGTGAATTTCCAGAGGAATGGGGCGAACAGACCCACGACCAATGACACACGTCCAAATAAGAATTTTCATGCAAGAGAAGGATTTCACCTATCGCCCGGGTGTTACATGCTATGCATGTGGAGAAGAGGGACACTATGCTAAACAGTGCCCAAAGCCAAGAAACTCGGCACCGAAGCCAAACAGCAACGGAAACAATTCCGCGCCCAAGCGTAACAATTTCAACCCCAATAATAATCACAGGAAAGGCCACCTGAACCATGTGACCAAGGAGCAAGCACAGGATGCCCCAGATATCGTACTCGGTCCCTATCAACACAATACCTGCCACGGTTTTGTTTGATTCTGGAGCTTCTCATTCGTTCATTTCGAAGAGTTTTGCTTTGCAACATGGTTTTTCAATGCTTCCCTTGGGAAAATCAATGACCATCAAGTCCCCCGGAAGTAAGCAGATCACTCAGAATTACTGCCAAGGTTTAACCATTGAAATTGAGGGATTAAAGTTTCACGCAAACCTCATCGTGTTGGAAAACAAAGGACTGGATGTTATCCTGGGTATGGATTGGCTAACCACCAATAAAGGATTTATCGACTGCTTCAACAGGACAGTGATTCTTACTCATCATCATGGAAAAACAATAAGAATCACAGCTCAGGAAAGACCGGTGTCACGACAACCAAAATTAAACAAAGTTGATACATCTGAGTTAAGCAAGGTTCCCGTTGTATGTGAATTTCCGGACGTATTTCCCGAGGAACTACCAGGCATGCCGCCAGACAGAGAAATAGAATTCATTATTGAGCTAGCACCGGGAACCACCCCCATATATAAGAAACCATATAGAATGGCACCATCCGAGTTGGTTGAATTAAAGAAGCAGATAAAGGAACTGTAGACAAAGGATTTATACGGGCCAGCTCCTCACCTTGGGGTTCGCCGGTATTGTTTGCCAAAAAGAAGGATGGGACCATGAGGTTGTGTATAGACTACCGAGCGCTCAACATGGTCACAATCAAGAACAAATATCCGATGCCACAGATAAATGACTTATTTGACCAGCTCGCGCAAGCCAAGGTTTTCTCAAAGGTTGATCTAAGGTCAGGTTATCATCAACTGAAAGTATGGACATAAGATATTCCGAAGACATCATTTACCTCAAGATACAGACTTTATGAATTTACAGTAATGCCGTTTGGACTGACCAACGCCCCCGCATATTTCGTCCACCTCATGAACAAGGTATTTATGAAATTCATGGACAAATTTGTGGTGGTATTTATTGATGATATCTTGGTATATTCAAAGACACCGGAAGAACATGCTGAACACCTCCGCATTGTACTGGGAGAATTAAGGAAACACCAACTTTACGCCAAGTTCAGCAAATGTGAATTTTGGTTGAGACAAGTGGGTTTCCTAGGACACATATTAACACAAGAAGGAGTTGCTGTGGACCCAGATAAAGTCAAGGCTGTACTTGGCTGGAAGTCGCCAGCCAGTGTAACGGATATACGCAGTTTCCTCGGTATGGCCGGATATTACAGAAGGTTTATTGAAGGATTTTCCACCATAGACAAACCAATGACACAGCTACTCAAAAAGGATAAGAAATTCGTGTGGACCGAAGCATGTGAGAAAAGCTTCCAAGAGCTCAAAAAGAGGTTAACAACAACCCCAGTATTAATTGTACCGGACATACACAAGAGTTTTGAAGTATATTGCGACGCATCCCGGAAAGGCCTCGGATGCGTACTAATGCAAGAAGGCAAAGTAGTCACCTACGGTTCCCGGCAACTGCGAAAACATGAAGAAAATTATCCTACTCACGATTTGGAGTTGGCAGCAGTCATTCATGCACTCAAGGAGTGGAGGCACTTTTTGCTTGGAAATCGATGTGAAATATATACGGACCATAAGAGCCTCAGATATATTTTCACACAACCAGAGCTCAATTTACGACAACAACGCTGGCTGGAACTGGTAAAAGATTACAACGTTGGTATCCACTATCACCCAGGAAAAGCAAACGTGGTAGCAGATGCTCTCAGCCGTAACCCCAGCCCGAACAGCGGCAGCATGCAGAACCTGAGACCCGAATTTCAGCAAGAATTCGCCAGACTCAACCTAATGATGGTCACGGAAGGCGAAGTATCCAAGCTAGAAATACAGCCTACGCTAATAGAGCAAATAAAGAAGGCTCAGCATGGACACCCCAGCATCGAAGGGATAAAAAGAAAAGTAAGTCAGGGTAAGGCCTCGGAATTCACCATAGACAGTGAAGGAATATTTTGGTTCGGAGACAGACTTTGCGTACCAAATAGCAACGACCTTAAACAGCAAATTCTAGCAGAAAGCCACACCGCTCCATACTCAATCCACCCTGGAGGTACGAAAATGTATAAGGATATTCAGGAAAGATTTTGGTGGCACAGCATGAAGAGGGATATAGCCACATTTATTGCATGCTGCGATTCATGTCAACGCGTTAAAGCCGAGCACCAGAAACCCGCAGGGCTATTACAACCAAACAAGATACCAGAATGGAAATGGGACGATATTGGAATAGATTTTATTGTTGGACTACCACAGTCACAACACGGTAATGATGCCATATGGGTCATCACGGATAGACTGACCAAGGTGGCACATTTCATACCCGTCAAGACAACCCACACCACCCAAAAGCTCGCCAAGCTTTACCTCGCCCGTATAGTATGCCTACATGGGGTCCCCAAGACTATAATATCCGACAGAGGCACTCAGTTTGTCTCCAAATTTTGGGACCATTTGCAGCAAGCCCTCGGAATGCAACTGACGTTCAGTACAGCTTATCACCCCCAGACGGGAGGACAAACGGAACGAGTAAATCAAATACTCGAAGACATGCTAAGGGCATGTGTCCTCACATACGGGGCCAGTTGGGAAGAAAGCCTACCATATGCCGAGTTTGCATATAACAATAGTTACCAAGCTAGCCTGCAAATGGCACCTTTCGAAGCTTTGTACGGACGAAGATGCCGTACTCCATTGAACTGGTCGGAAACAGGGGACAGTCGCATATTCGGCCCAGATATGTTAAAGGAAGCCGAGGAGAGAGTAAAAATAATACGGGATCGACTCAAAACCGCCCAAAGCCGACAAAAGAGCTATTACGATCAAAAGCATCGGGAAATAAGATTTGAGCTCAGTGAATACGTATACTTACGAGTATCACCTATGAGAGGGCTGCAACGATTCAAAGTCAAACGGAAACTAGCACCACGATTCATCGGACCCTTCCGTATAGTTGCACGGAAAGGCACAGTAGCTTATCAGCTGGACCTTCCCAAGGAACTGTCAGACGTCCACGATGTGTTCCACGTCTCGCAACTACGGAAGTGTGTAAGCAACCCAGAGAAACATGTGTCACATGAAAACCTTGATGTGCAACCAGATCTCACCTACCAAGAACACCCAGTAAAGATTTTGGAGGAGTCTGAAAGGACAACCCGTCAGAAGTCAATTAAATTCCTTAAGGTTTAGTGGAGTAATCACACAGAGGATGAGGCAACATGGGAAAGGGAAGATTTCCTTCGGACAGAACATCCACACCTATTTGAGGATCAGCTGAAATCTCGGGGACGAGAGTTTTCCTAAGGGGGTAGGTGTTGTAACACCCCAAATTTTTGAGTTGGTTTTCTTCCAAAATTTAGGCCTTTTGGAAGAGGGTTATTTTTATCTTTTCTTGAACCTCATCTAAAATCTTTCTGTGCCAAGGTTTTGGAGATTTCTCAAGCTTGGTTTTTGACCTTGAAGGTCTTCTCTTGGGTTGGCTCAAGCCCAAGTTGAGTTTCAAAGAAGTTGTTTGAATTCTCCCCTTCTTGATTTTTGCCTCTCAAGTTTGATCTTGGACTTATCCTCCCATCCAACCTTCATCTTTCCTTGACCCCAACAGAAATATTTCTCTACAAGACTCTCTTCACACCTTAGGACAAGTCTTTCATCAATTCCAGTAAGTTTTAACCTTATTGGGATTTTTCTTCTATTTTTTTTCTCCAAAAACTAATTCTGTCTTTTATAGTGGACCTTGGTGATTTACAAAGGAACCACCATGCCTAGCTTGTTGTTTGATTCCAAACCAACTCTCCTAGATAGTCTTTAGTACCCACAACCTAGATCCATCTTGTTTCACCGGTCCATAGTTCAAAATTTTCAAATTTCACCTGCTGGAAGTTTGGACCAGATTTGCAAAATTTGGTGAAATTCATATTTATATTCTTCCAAAAATCCTGTGAAAAATCAGGCAGCCTCTAGATGCATCAAGAGGCCACTCCACCAAAAATCAGCCCCAGAAACATTTCACACATGCCAGAAGCATTTCATCAAACACTTAGCATACAGTGTACTGTCAAGTTCAGAACTGTTAACTGAAACTGTCGACAGTTCGACAGTTCGTCAGTTCATCAGGCGCAGCGACAAATCTCGCCAGTACCTCCTTGGCTCGACGCTGCACTGCACCTTCTTCTTATCCAGTGCGCTGCACGCTTGCTTGGCCGCTTCTGGGCGTCGGTGGCACTCTGGCCCGACCACGCCGGCGACTGCCACGGCAACAGCGCCGCCCGTGGCGGCTGACAGAAGCAACCCCGCAGCTCGACGCCGTTTAGCGCCGCCCAAATCACCCAGCGCTCCGCGTGTCCACCTCCAGCGCCAGCGCACGCCTGCCGCACCGTCGCCCTGGCCTGGCACGCGCAGAGCGCGGTTTCTGCCGCCGACGTGCCGCGCGGCCGTTCCGTCGAGGGCAGCCCGTAACTCCCTCTCCCCTGCTAAGTTAGGTGCGGGAATGGAACCACTACACCCCCTAGACGACGCTCAAGCCCCTAACTCCGCCGTTCGACCACTGCAGCACCGTAATCGACTCATCGGAGTTATCCATTCACGGCAACCACCTCGGGCCGGCTATATAAGGCACCCCCGAGCTCATTCTCGAGCCCGCACACCTTCACTACCTCCCTAGACCACGCCCAGCCTCTGGAAGAGCCTCGAGGGGCCCTTCTTCCCCAACTCCGGCCAACTCCCTCCGCCTCGGGCTCCTGCATCGTTCACTCCGGTGAGAGCTTCTCCGCCGCCGTGGAATCGAGCGTAGCACCCTGGCACCCACCTAGACCTAACCCCCACCTCAATTTGATCCCAGGAACACTCTCCGACGAGGCCCACGACCACCCGAGCCGCCGTCTGCCGGAGACAGGGTCGCCGTCAACGTGGGGCTCGCCGACACTCAACTCCACCACCGTTCGACGCGGAAGACCACCGAGAAGCCGTTCTTATCACTCCCCTCCCCTAACTCGCCGTGGATCGACGCCGGCGATCACCGCCGCACCGGCGCCGGCGCGGCTCTGTTTCCAGTTTTCAAACCCGACAAGTGGGGCCTCTTGTCAGCCTCACATCTCTGCCCCCGAACCGTTTTCTGTAAGCGCCTTCGGGCAAAGTACGTTTTCTCCTTCAGTTGACGTACTGCGTACCGGTTTGCTTTGCTGTTTTCTGTTATAGCCCCTGGAACTTTTCTGTTTCATTACAGATGAGTCCCTGGACAGAAACTCTAATATCTTTTAAACTAAAAATGATTTTGAGTTGATTCTTTTTCTGTCCTCTTTAGTTTTCTGCCTAGTTTTTTTTTCATATTTATGTGGGAATTTTTGGAGCAACTTTATTTGCACGCGCGGTATTTATGTTAGTATGTATTTGTTTGAATACATAGATACCGGAGGCCGTGACGGAGACGCGAACCACACCCAGTTAGGCTCCGACTTCTCAGAACCAGGCAAGCATGTTTGAACTTTTGATATGATGAGTGTGTTGCATGTTTGCTCGAGTAGTTCGTTTCATAAGCATGATCATATGGGCATAAGTGTATGGTTATATATTTCATGCTAGTAAGCTTCGGGTGAGCCCCGAAGGATAATGTTTGAACCACCTCAATCATATGGTGATATGATGGGTGGAATGCTGGTATTGTTGGAGCATGCCAGTAGTTGGTTAAATCAGTATCAATGGAGATCATGTCATGATTCCGTTCGTCTCCTTTTTCGGTACTATCATAGGCCGTCCGTTGGGATTACGGTCTAGTCAGTTGTAAACCACTTTCCGAGTACACACCAAGTAGAGGGGCCGGGATGAGGGTTCCATGGCCCTGGATTAAAGCCCGTCATCCGGTCAGGGGGCATGGGTGTTTCCGGTTGGGACCGAGAGGGGGGCACCCCTTAGAGCGCGCATATATAAATTTGATCCCATGCTATTCGAGGTTGTAGCCTCCCCGTCTTAAAGTTTTTCGTGAATGTCGTCGCGGGTGATTCTGAACGACAGGATGTTAAATGGGTGTGTACTGGTTAGTTGGGTTTCTACTAAAACACCGTAGACGGAACTAGTCCCCATGGCTAGTAGAGTCCATCGGCTATGAACTAATGGTACAAGCTCTGCAGAGTTAAATTCCTTCAGTAGCCATGTTTATGGCCTAGGGTCAATCTTCATGTCAACCCGGTGACCGTCTCCAGTATATCCTTGTTGGTAACCAGAGTAGTGTTATCGTCAAGTTCATTTGGTAGATGAACTCACCAACTATCTCTGTATTGACTTACTTTCAGAAGTATTTCATCATTATACTATTGTTATTTATAAGCCCTTTATGTGATGTTGCTCAGACGTCCGACTGTGGCATTCTTTTTATAAGCCCTTTATGTGATGTCGCTCAGACGTCCGACTGTGGCATTCTTAGTATAAGCCCTTTATGTGATGTCGCCCAGACGTCCGACTATGGCATTCTTTTTATTTATAAGCCCTTTATGTGATGTCGCTCAGACGTCCGACTGTGGCATTCTTTTATTTATAAGCCCTTTATGTGATGTCGCCCAGACGTCCGACTGTGGCATTCTTTTTAATTATCAGCCCTTTATGCGATGTCGCTCAGACGTCCGACTGAGGCATTTTTGTTACTTATTTTGCTATAAGCCCTTTATGCGGTGTCGCTCAGACGCCCGACTGTGGCCTGCTATCATTTATTATCTTCCTACGAGGCGTCACTCAGACACTCATTTGGTCTCCTTCTATTTATCTTATGGATTTCGGGAGGATTACCGCCCGACTTCTATCGTTACATACAACTCATTTATATTTTATTCCGGTCGCATTTTACTGGAATACTCATATGCATCATGTTGGCATTTATTATATCTTGAGTCCGAACTGTCTTGCGAGTACATTCAAAGTAGTCACATGGTTTGTTGATTTGGCCAGATGTGGACGAAGGCGATCTCATGGATGAAGAATTTGATAGCGAGTCCGACGCTTAGTGGAGTTCCAGTCAGTCCCTTGCGATCCTGGAGTTGATCACTGTTTTATAACCGCTTCCGCCTACCACCAAATAAATTCATCGGGTCTCACTCCGATACTCGATGAGCTGTAATATTTCGGAGTCACATCACACATTTCACTATGACATATTCCACCACCTTTTATTACGAGTTAGTAGTATGCCACCCTGCCTTGTGACATATCCGCCACTATGTATTATATTGGCGCGCTTGTAATAAAATTGTTGAGCAACCCCCAGCTCAACCTTGTATAATATTTAGTGTACTGGAATTCTATGCCAAGGAATTGTCTGCCAGCAGGTAATAATATCCCTCGCTGGTTTAATAAAAAGGTCGGCCTTCCGGTAATTATTTTACTGTAGGACCGGTCCTGACACCTTCCGGATTCAGATGAAGAAGACATGAAGTTCAATTTCAAATACTTTACAGAGGCAGATATGAATGAGCCAAAGTTCCATTTGGGTCAGGTGTTTTCATCCATTGATCACTTGAGCAAAGCAATTAGAGAGTACAGCTGCAAAGAGATGTTGAACTTAATATTTTTGAAGAATGACAAAACTATAATTGGAGCTAAATGCAATGATGGATGTCCCTGGTATTTGTATGCATCATATGACAACAGGACACAATCAATTATGATCAAGACATTCATAGATGAACACACTTGTTGCAAGAAGTGGCAAGTAAAAGCTTTTACTGCCAGATATATAGCTCATAAGTATGTGGAGAAGATGAGAGCAGATGAGAAAATGACACTAAAGGGTTTAGGGTCACTAGTGCAACAAGAATGGAACATGAAATTCAAGAGGGGGAAACTTGGTAGAGCTAGGAAAATTGCACACAACATAATATACGGAGATGAAATTACACAATACAATAAGTTGTGGGACTATGGGCATGAGTTGAGGAGATCTAATCCTGGCAAAACTTTCTTTGTTGAGCTTGCCGATGATGGTCAATTTAGGAAATGTTACTTCTCATTCGATGCATGCAAGAGGGTTTTTTAATCATCTTGTAGGCCAGTTAACTTTCTTGATGGAACCCATTTGAAGACCCAATTTGGAGGCATTCTCTTGACAGCTATTGGAATGGACCCCAATGATTGCATCTTTCCAATAGCTTTTGGTGTTGTCGAAGTTGAGAATACCAAAAGTTGGAGGTGGTATTTGACTGCTTTGAAAGAAGACTTAGGCATTGCGAACACCTCTCGGTGGAGCATTATGTCAGACAAGCAGAAAGTAAGATCATATGTCTCATGTATTTTATTAATGTTCACATGCATTTTATTGTTCTAACCAATTCTACACGCTTACATAGTTTTGTTGTCATAATCAATTCTGCATGCTTACATTGCTTTATCTCAACCAGGGATTAATTAGGGATGTTAAGGAACTATTTAGTGACTCGGAGCATAGATTTTGTGTAAGGCATTTATGGCAGAATTTCACAAAAAACTTCAAAGGTGAAATCTTGAAGAACCAACTGTGGAGATGTGCAAGAAGTACTACAAAATGTCAATTTATGGACAACATGGATCAGATGCTTATTTTAAATAAAGAAGCTCATGACTTGTTGGATGAGTTAGATCCGAAAACATGGGTTAGAGCTTATCAAAATGAATTCCCTAAGTGTGATGTGCTATTGAACAATAATTGCGAGGTGTTCAAAAAGTACATCTTAGAAGCAAGAAAAATGCCCTTCCTAAGAATGGTGCAAACAATAAAGGGGCAGATAATGGCAAAAATTTATTCGAAGAAGGAAGAAGCAGGGAAGTGGCATGGAAAGATATGTCCAAAAATAAGGAAAAGACTTGAGAGGCATGTGGAAGGTGCTAACACATGCACTGCTGACCCAGCGGGACTTGGGGTATTCCAAGTTAGTGATAGAGGTGCAGATTTTAAAGTGGACATCAAGTCGAGGACTTGCAGCTACAGGAGATGGGATTTCACTAGAATTCCATGTTCTCATGGAGTGGCTGCTTGTAGGCATGAAAAAATACCCCCAGAAGAAATGGTGCACTCATGCTACTCCATTGAGACATATTTGAAAGCATATGAGCATATTATCATGCCATGCAGAGATGTGGCTGAGTGGCAGAGGATATATGGCAGAGAAATACTTCCTCCACCAATTCTGAAAAAGAAGGGAAGGAGAAAGAAAAATAGGAGGCAACAACCAGAAGAGAAAGAAGGCAGGGCAGGGAGAAAAATGGGTAGAGGAGGGGCTCTTATCCATTGCAGCTATTGTGGTGCTGCAGGCCACAATATTGGAGGATGCACTGATTTCAAGCTTGGTTTGAAACCAAAGAAAAAGGGCAAGATAGTTAGAGCCGAGCCACCAGTTTCCACTGATTCTGAAAATGAGGATCCTGTCCTAACACAGGTAATATCTCTAATAGCATGTGTCATTTCCCATATATTTAATTAATTGCGTGTGTCATTTCGCAGTGTATTTAATTAATAGCAAGTGTCATTATTAATATAGGAGCAAAATATGCACACCATGAGTTTGAGTCAACCAGAACATACTCCATATGAATCAGAGGTCATTTCTACATTGATTGTTGAGGTTTGTTTGTATGTGTTCTCTTAGTGACCACATGCGTTACTCAAATCCAATATTTAACATTACAGACGCAGTCACGCGAGAGACAAAATGTGCAGCCAACTGCTTTACCAGAAAATGCTTTCATTCAAGGAAATGTCCAAATGCAGCCACCTGTGCAGGAGACAACTGCCACAATCCATGGAAATGTTCATAGAAAGAGAGAGGTTTTAGCTTTGGCCAAAATAAAAGCAGCAGCCAAGAGAAGGGAGGTTGCGAATCAAGCCAAATTTGATGCAGCAATGGCAAAGCTTAGAGAAGAAGAGAACAAATTAATGCTAGCAGCTCAGTGGAGAAAGCAAGAGATGGAAGATAAGAGGCAAGGTGCTGAAGAGAGAAAAAAGCAATACTGGTGGAGAAAAAGTTAGCAGCTGGGGCAAGAAAAAGAGTTGCTGAAGAAAAAAAGGCTTAAGAGGAGAAATTTGCACTTGCCGAGGCAAAAAGGTTAGCTATGCAAGCCAAAAAGAGAGAAGCACTAGAGGCAAAGCAAAAGAGGTCGGAAGAAAAAAAAAGAATTCAAGAAGAGAAAAAGAGAGAGGCAGAGGAAGCATATGAAAGGGAGGAAATGAACTTCATGTTCATGCCACAAGAGGAGCAGGAAAGGCAGCAGAGATGGAAAGAATATCAGCAGCAAGAGGAGAAAACAAAGCTAAAGGCCTGGGAGGAGCTAAATGATATGGCAGCAATGAGGTTAAGAGCTGATGAGGAGAGGTATAGGACATGCCTGCAAAAAGAGAAGGAAATGGAGCAAGCAAATGGTCAGCAAGGCACTTCCAACAAAAAAAGTCTTCCAAGTCAGCAAAACACTCAATTTAAGATGCCAAGAAAAGTTAGAATGTTTCATTATTTCAGGTAGTAGTCTAGTTCATGTGCTGTGCCAAATTCAGTTTCTTCTGGACTATTATGTAGTTGAAACCATGTTTATTTTTCCAGATATGTTCATGACCAGGAACTGATCATGTACTATTCATGATCACTTATGTTCATGATCATGGTGCCTAGGCTGTAATGATCACTGTATTTTGGAGGATATTTGCAAAACTGTGACATGTCGTGTCCTGAGATTTTCAATTTTCCTATGATATTTTGTCTCCTGAGATTTGCATATTCCGTGTGATATGTTCATACATTGCCCATTTTCTATTAACTTTGCATTTTCATATATCTAAACCATGTAGAAAATGCAGTGCAAGACCAAATGGTATGGCACCTAATAACCATATAATGCCTGCACTGTTAATATACATGTACTGTTCATGCTCATACAGTGCCCAGGTTCTATGAACATTGCAACTTCATTTCTAAATCATGTAGAAAATGCAGAAAATGACCTTATGTAACAGCATACCTGTACTGTATCCTGCACACGATCAAATGGCACATCACCGTACCGATTCTAGGAGAAAATGCACAACATACATGACCAAATGGCACCCGACGAAATGGCAAAGCTCTAATATAGCCCAGCTCAGAACACAGTATATCACATCAGAATTTTTGTTCAAATTACAAAGCTCATGTCAGAACAAGCACATATCACAACTATGAAATTACCAAAAGATTACACACAGCCCAGATCATCTCACTTAACTAACAATATTTTCAAACAGGATTGTAACAAACATCCCAATGCCATTACACAAGCCAAAGTACTAAACTTCAGTACTGTCCAGACTTGACACGCCTCCAGCAACTCTCGCCTTCTTGTCGGCGATGCCGGAGCAGGCGGCGGCCATCCTCCTTGCCAGCATTCCACCCATTGGAGAGGCACCACCACCTTGAGCACCTTCCGATTGATGCACGTGCCAGGTAGGAATGCATTGACCTGCAAGTCCCACCTGTCGGAGGACAGCTCGATGTCAATCAGCTCGCCATGAAGCTCCTTCAGCATGCCCTTGTCGAAGTCTGGCTCACACACACCGTCAGGGAGGCCTTGATTGCGAGCGCCGCTCGGCTCTAGCTAGAGACTGGTGAATCTCCGTGGCGCCACACCTGCTGCAGGAAACCCTCCCGTGCACGCCGATGGTGTAGGGTGGAATCGCGGCCCTGGGCCACTGTTGGGATAGCTTTGCCTCGGCCCGCACAGGAATCAGTGCTCGTGCTCGAGCCGGGGCGGGTCATGGACTCATGGCTGGGACAGTTTCGCTCCGCCCGCATAAGAAGGAAGCGGCGCTCCTGATCCAGCCGGCGTAGGCTGGGACAACACCGCCTTGGCCAAAAGGACTCCTACTCTTGACGGGGCCCAGAAACGGAGCTACCGGAGGTCTTGCCGCCGCCGCCGCCGGTGGTTCTAGGGTTAGTGATTTCTATCTAGTTTTGGGGATTGAATGGGGGTGGTTTCCTCTTTTCTCGCTCGGGAGAAACAAAATCGGCCTCGACAAGGAATCTTGCCGGGGCAGCCTCCGCGCCCCCGGCAAGAACCCTTGTCGGGACAATTCACCCAAACGCCTCCGTCACAGCCGCCCTTGAGCCTAGGAGCTCCAACATCATCAACAACATTGGAACCAAGGTTCGAGAAAGCGCCCACGTGATGGCATGCAGATCTTTGTGAAGACAAAGATCTATGAGTCCCAAGATAAAGAACCAGAAGACACGACGATCGCGAGGCTCCTTGCCGAGGATGCCCACGAGGCCCCGGAAAGGCTCCTTGCCAAAGACACCCCGAAACCCCGGCAAGCCTCTTGTCGAGGGACACTCACAGAGGCCCCGGCAAGACCCTTGTCGGGAACAGACGCAAGACTGCGGCAAGCCCTTGCCGCCCCGTGTCGCCCCAGCTCAACGGCCGACCTACTAGCCCAGACAGGCACCCACGTGGCGATACATGGTTCCTGGTCCAGCTAATCAAGCACCTGCGTGGTGGCATGCAGATCTTCATGAAGACCCTACCACCACGCCACCTCAGCCGCCTGCCCCGTTGGCCTGGACGCGCGTCGCGACCAGACGGAGCGTCCATGGATGGGACGGGCTTCTTTTCCATCCCCAATAAAGCAAATAGACACCTAAGCAGCGCATTTAATGCATCTTGTCCCGTAATGGCATGTGATAAGCCTATGCATTGTACACCTTTCCACCTCCTGTGTGCCACTAAGGCAGCCCCTTTGGACTATAAAAGGAGGCTCGCGACATACTGGAGAAGGATTCGGCCCTGGAAAGCTAGACAGGCACCGTAGCTACCTTAAGAACTCAAGAACACTCGAATATACACCAAAGCATGACTAGGGTATTACGCATCCTCGCGGCCCAAACCTGGGTAAACGATCGATGTGCTTACTCTTAGACCCGTTCTTTGCATAACCTCGCGCCCGCCAACCGTAGAAGGGATTCCAGTGATCCCATAGGTGTCGTTTCGTACTGACATCTTTGGCGTGCTAGGTAGGGGGCGCAGTTGTGAAAATCCGGTCTAGCAGTTAGTATAATGTTTCTTCATCTCCATGGCTCCTAAGAAGAAGACGATCGTCGTGGTCGGTTCATCTGGAGCCGAACAGCCCGTGCCGGCACGGGCTGGCGACAGGGTGGTCGCGGATGGAAGTCGAGGCGCGACCCGCGAACACCCGCGTCGTTCCAGTAGCCGAAGCCTGGCAAGCGGCGTCGTTTGTGCGCGAGACAACGAGCCGCACGCCACCAAGTCCAAGGGCGGAGCCGGGCCTCCCGCAGGCGGCGCGGGGCCCTCCAAGAGCGGCGTCGTACCACGCACGGACGACGTGGCGACTTCCAAGACACCCACGGCGGCGCCCACGTCGCGCTCCTCGCAGGTCGTGTGCGATGAACAGCGTTGCCACGCGGAGACCCCTGGCGCCGCCGCGGAAAGAGCCCTGCGCATCAGTCGCGGGATGTAGAGGATCAGCATGCTCGCTGAGGCGCTGGCGAGAATGGCGTGCGGCTGCAGCACCGTGATAGAGCTCCTTCTAACATGGTTAGAAGTCGCAGCGCGTCACGGTCCACGCATCTCTCACCGCCACCCACACCGGCGGAGGCCTAAGCACACGCGTAGTTGCTCCTCGACTTCCCTCCTGCTGTGGAGAAGCTCGACGAGTGGAGAGCTACCGTTCGTAGCCTCGTTGCCATCGCCAACAAAGACGAACCTCGGCCGGCGGGGCCCTAAGGCTGACGCCCTGTCGAGCCGCCGCACGCCAGCGGTGGAAGGACCGAAGGCGCCACAACCACGGTGCATTCTCCTCCTCCTCGCCAGCTACCACGAGTTCTGGTCCATCGGGACGACGCTTGTGATAACATATGCATAGCGTCGTCCGACCCACGGACCCGCCGTGATCAGCGCCAAGTTCTTCGAGAGCGTGCCCATGAGGATGCTAGAACCACCATCGAGCGCCGGTGCAAGGCACACCACCAGTCGGATAGGCGAGTAGGGCCCACTACGGACCACCCAGCAGCGGGAGGCTCTGGAGGCTTACCTTACGAGGCGGGTTGTCCAGCCTTTACCCGCGAGTTGCGGCATTTCTAGTGGCCCACCCACCGCACCTTCAAGCCCGACGTCGGCGAGAAGTACAATGGCAAGACACACCCGTCAGAGTTCCTCAGCATCTACACCATCGCCATGCAGGCTGCTGGGGCACACGACGACAAGGTGCTTGCCAATTATTTCCCGTTGGCACTTAAAACCAATGTTATGTCATGGTTGATGCACTTGCCAGCGGATTCCATTTCTTCCTGGTCGGATTTGTGCCATGAGTTTGTTGGCGCCTTTACGGGAGGCCACCAGGCTCATGGCCAAGCAAGTGATTTGCATGTCATCCCCCAGAAGGAAGGTGAAAGCCTGTGCAAGTACATACATAGGTTCATCCGAGTGCAGTACAACATCCCAGACGTTCATCCCGCCGCCATCATCAGCGCGTTCCACCAGAATGTGCGCAACCGCAAAATGCATGAAGAGCTGGCGATGAATAAAGTCAAGGATATGGCTGAACTCTACGTTCTAGCCGACAGATGCGCTCGGGTTGAAGAAGGAAGGAAGTACCCCGGCGAAGAAGCTGGTGTGGAAACCGGTTCCCCGGACGAAGACGTCGTCGCCCCGAAGAAAAAGGGTGGACGCCGCAACAGGAAACGCAAGGGCAAGGCTGTGCTTGCCGTCGAGGGATCCGCCGGCGCTGGCGCCGCCAAGAAAACCAAGGCAGACGACCCCGGCAAAGAAATTGCCGGGTGTGTCGCCGGCCGGGCCTTGGCGGCCGCCGACAAGCCAGGAAGCTCCGACAAGCAGTACTGCAAGATCCACCGCACCAAAGGCCATGACCTCCAGAACTGCCGACAAGTCGAGCAGCTCGCAGAGAAGCAAAAGGCCGAATATGAAAGGCGGGACAAGGAGAAAGGCCAAGATGGCGCTGAGGGATCCAACAAGAAACGTGACGGCCAGCTTGGCCGCCGCGGTAAAGATAACCAACAAGAGCGGCCCGCCCGTGGCCGTGACAAGAAGCGAGAAGATGATGATCGTGATGGGACGACGAGTCCGGCGAGCAAGAGTTCCAGAAAGCCACGGAGGCCATGTGCGTCGACGGCGGTGCCTCCCTGCACACCTCTGACCGCGAACTCAAACAATTGGTGCTGCTACTTCTCGAGCTTGCGTTGTATTCCCTCGAAGAGGAAAGGGTGATGGAGCATAGTAGCGTAAGTATTTCCCTCAGTTTTTGAGAACCAAGGTATCAATCCAGTAGGAGACCATGCGCGAGTCCCTCGCACCTGCACAAACAAATAAGAACTTCGCAGCCAACGCGATAAGGGGTTGTCAATCCCTTTACGGTCACTTACAAAAGTGAGATATGATAGATAGGATAGTTTGATATTTTTGGTATTTTTGGATATAAGAATAGAAAGTAAAAACAACAAAGTAAAGTAGATTGTGGATTGGTATGTTGAGAATAGACCCCGGGGCCATAGGTTTCACTAGTGACTTCTCTCATGATAGCAGATTTCTATGGTGGGTGATCGAATTACTGTCGAGCAATTGATAGAAAAGCGAATAATTATGAGAATATCTAGGCATGATCATTATATATAGGCATGACGTCCGTGACAAGTGGACCGAAACGATTCTGCATCTACTACTATTACTCCACACATCGACCGCTATCCAGCATGCATTAAAGTATTAAGTTCATCAGAACAGACTAATGCTTTAAGCAAGATGACATGATGTAGAGGGATAAACTCAAGCAATATGATATAAACCCCATCTTTTTATCCTCGATGGCAACAATACTATACGTGCCTTGCTGCCCCTGCTGTCACTGGGAAAGGACACCACAAGATTGAACCCAAAGCCAAGCACTTCTCCCATTGCAAGAACTATAGATCTAGTAGGCCAAACCAAACCGATAATTCGAAGAGACTTGCAAGGATATTATAATCATACATAAAAGAATTCAGAAAAGAACCAAATATTTCTCATAGATAATCTTGATCATAAACCCACAATTCATCGGATCTCAACAAACACACCGCAAAAATATTACATCGAATAGATCTCCTCGAAGACCGAGGAGAACTTGGTATTGAGATCCAAAAAGAGAGAAGAAGCCATCTAGGTACTAACTATGGACCCGAAGGTCGGTTGTAAACTACTCATAACTCATGGTGAGGCGATGGTGTTGATGTAGAAGCACTCCGTGGAAGATCCCCCCTCCAGCGGAGCTCCGGAACAGGCCCCAAGATGGGATCTCACGAGAACAGAAGGTTGTGGTGGTGGAATTAGGGTTTTCTCTGTTGCTTTGATGTTTTCAGGGTACATGGGTATATATAGGATGAAGGAGGGTATCGGGGGAGCAACATGGGGCCCACGAGGCAGGGGGGCCGCCTAGGGGGAGGGTGTGCGCCCCCATCCTCGTGGACGCCACGTGTCCCCTCTGCCTTGGTTCTCAAGTCTCTCGTGAAGATATCGTTCAAAAAATATCTCTCCCGAAGGTTTCATTTTGTTTGGACTCCGTTTGATATTTCTTTTTTGCGAAACCCTGAAATTGGCAAAAAAACAGCAATCTGGACTGGGCCTTTGGGTTCATAGGTTAGTCCCAAAAATAATATAAAAGTGTATAATAAAGCCCATTAAACATACAAAACATCATATATAATAGCATGGAACAATAAAAAATTATAGATACGTTGGAGACGTATCAAGCATCCCCAAGCTTAATTCTTGCTTGTCCTCGAGTAGGTAAATGATAAAACAATTTTTTTGATGTGGAATGCTAACCAACATAATTTTCAATGTAATTCTCTTTACTGTGGCATGAATGTTCAGATCCGAAAGATTCAAGACAAAAGTCTATATTGACATAAGAAATAATAATACTTCAAGCATACTAACAAAGCAATCATGTCTTCTCAAAATAACATGGCCAAAGAAAGTTATCCCTACAAAATCATATAGTCTGGCCATGCTCCCTCTTCATCACACAAAATATTCATATAATACACAACCTCGGTTTCAACCAAGCAATTGTTTTCATACTCAATTTTTTCAAACCTTTCAACTTTCATGCAAAACATGAGCGTGAGCCATGGATATAGCACTATAGGTGGAATAGAGTGGTGGTTGTGGAGAAGACAAAAAGGAGGAAGATAGTCTCACATCGACTAGGCGTATCAACGGGCTATGGAGATGCCCATCAATAGATATCAATGTGAGTGAGTAGGGATTGCCATGCAACAGATGCACTAGAGCTAAAAATGTATGAAAGCTCAACAAAAGAAACTAAGTGGGTGTGCATCCAACTTGCTTGCTCACGAAGACCTAGGGCATTTGAGGAAGCCCATCGTTGGAATATACAAGCCAAGTTCCATAATGAAAATTCCCACTAGTATATGAAAGTGACTAAACATGAGACTCTCTATCATGAAGAACATGGTGCTACTTTGAAGCACTAGTGTGGAAAAAGATAGTAGCATTGTCCCTTTTTTCCTTTTTTGGGCCTTTCTTTTTCTTGGCCTTTCCTTTTTTTCTTGGGGACAATGCTCTAATAATGATGATCATCACACTTATATTGATTTACAACTCGATATTATAACTCGATACTAGAACAAAGTATGACTCTATATGAATGCCTCCGGCG
Source organism: Secale cereale (assembly GCA_902687465.1). Classification (NCBI taxonomy): domain Eukaryota; kingdom Viridiplantae; phylum Streptophyta; class Magnoliopsida; order Poales; family Poaceae; genus Secale; species Secale cereale. The sequence goes on from LR738709.1 coordinate 596,838,330, forward strand.
GTGTACCGGGATGTGCAATGAATCAAGAGTGACATGTATGAAAAATTATGCATGGTGGCTTTGCCACAAATATGATGTCAACTACATGATCATGCATGGCAATATGACAATATGAAGCATGTCATATGAACGGAATGGTGTAAAGTTGCATGGCAATATATCTCGGAATGGCTATGGAAATGCCATGATAGGTAGGTATGGTGGCTGTTTTGAGGAAGGTATATGGTGGCTGTTTTGAGGAAGGTATATAGTGGGTGTATGGTACCGGCGAAAGTTGCGCGGTACAAGAGAGGCTAGCAATGGTGGAAGGGTGAGAGTGCGTATAATCCATGGACTCATCATTAGTCATAAAGAACTCATATACTTATTGCCAAAATTTACGAGTCATCAAAACAAAGCACTCAACGCATGCTCCTAGGGGGGAGGTTGGTTGGACTTAACCATCGCGCGCCCCGACCTCCACACAAAGGATGATACTCTACAAATACCTCATTCTCTAACTTCGTCACATAGTGGTTCACCATACGTGCATGCTACGGGAATCACAAACTTTAACACAAGTATTTCTCAAATTCATAATAAATACACTAGCATGACTCTAATATCACTATCCTCATATCTCAAAACAATCATCAAGTATCAAACTTCTCATCATATTCAACGCACTTTGTATGAAAGTTTTTACTACATTCATCTTGGATGCCTATCATATTAGGACTAGTTTTATAACCAAAGCACATTACCATGCTTTTCTAAAAGACTCTCAAAAGGATATAAGTTAAGCATGATAGATCAACAATTTCTACAAAATAAAATCACCATCGTGCTCTAAAAGATATACATGAAGCATTAGAGCAAAACTATTTAGCTCAAAAGATATAAGTGAAGCACATAGAGTGTTCTAACAAATTCTAGGCCATATTCATCTCTCTCAAAAAGGTGTGTCTAGCAAGGATGATTGTGTCAAACTAACAAGCAAAGACTCAAATCATACATGACGCTCCAAGTAAAACACATATCATGTGGTGAATAAAACTATAGTCCCGAGTATAGTTACCGATAGATGAAGACGAAAGAGGGGATGCCTTCCCGGGGCATCCCCAAGCTTAGGCTTTTGGTTGTCCTTGAATTTTACCTTGGGGTGCCTTGGGCATCCCCATGCTTAGGCTCTTGCCACTCTTTGTTCCATAGTCCATCAAAGGCATACTCAAAACTTGAAAACTTCTCAACACAAAACTTAGCCAAAAATCTCGTGAGCTCCGTTAGTATAAAGAAACAAACCACCACTGAAAGGTACTGTAATGAACTCATTCTTTGTTTATATTGGTGTTAAGTATTCCAACTTCTCTATGATTCATATCCTCCAATACTACTCATAGATTCATCAAAATAAGCAAACAACACACGAAAAACAGAATCTGTCAAAAACAGAACAGTCTGTAGTAATCTGTAACTTTCGAATACTTCTGTAACTCTAAAAAAATAGAAATAAATTGTTGGACGTGAGGAATTTGTCTATTAATTATATGCGAAAAGAATCAACTTAAAAGCACTATCCATTAAAAAATGGTAGCTAATCTCATGAGCGCTAAAGTTTCTGTTTTTTACAGCACGATCACATAAACTTCACCCAAGTCTTTCCAAAGGTTCTACTTGGCACAAACACTAATTAAAACACAAAACCACATCTAAACAGAAGCTAGATGCAATATTTATTCCTAAACAGAAGCAAAAACATAGAAAATAAAATTGGATTTCCTCCCAACAAGCGCTATCATTTAACGCCCCTAGCTCGGCACGATACAAGGATAGATCTAGGTATTGCCATCTTTGATCTTTACCCTTTTAACGGTGTCAAGCTTGAATCCGATAGGTTCTTTACGTTTTCCTTCATATTCGGAAATCTTTATATCTAATGAATCCAACCGCTTATTACAAAGGGTAATCAACATATTCATGCGGTGGAGATTTCCACTAACACTCTTAAGAGGTTCAAGAGATTTTTTTAATATTTTTGTTACTTCGCAAATTTTCTCAAAAACTTGTGTCTCTTCCTGGGTCTGATGTAACCCATTTTGTTGAGGTAGTTGATGCGTCTCCAACGTATCTATAATTTTTGATTGTTCCATGCTATTATATTATCCTTCTAGGATGTATTATGGGCTTTATTATACACTTTTATATGACTTTTAGGACTAACATATTAACCCAGAGCCGAGTGCCAGTTTCTGTTTTTCTCCTGTTTTAGGGTTTACAGAAAAGGAATATCAAACGGAGTCCAATTGATGAGCCAATTTTTTATGATTTTTTAAGGACCAAAAGAAGCCCCCGAAGCAAAAGAGTTGGGCCAGGAGAGCCACAGGCTGCCCTCGAGGGTGGAGGGCGCGCCCTGGGAAGGGGGGCGCGCCCCTATCTCGAGGACAGCCCGTAGCTCCCCTTTACTTGGCCCCGACTCCAAAAATTCCTATAAATACTGAAACCTTCGGAAATTAACCTAGATCGGGAGTACCGCCGCTGAAAGCCTCTGTAGCCACCGAAAACCAATCCACACCCGTTCTGGCACCCTGCCGGAGGGGGGAATCCCTCTCCGGTGGCTATCTTCATCATCCCGGCGCTCTCCATGATAAGGAGGGAGTAGTCCACCCTCGAGGCTGAGGGTATGTATCAGTAGCTATGTGTTTGATCTCTCTCTCTCTCTCTCGTGTTCTTGAGATGTCACGATCTTGATGTATCGCGAGCATTGCTATTCTAGTTGGATCTTCTTCTACCCCTCTACTCTCTTGTAATGGATTGAGTTTTCCCTTTGAAGTTATCTTATCGGATTGAGTCTTTAAGGATTTGAGAATACTTGATGTACGTCTTGCGCGTGTTTATCGGTGGTGACAATGGGATATCATGTGATCCACTTGATGTATGTTTTGGTGATCAACTTGCGGGTTCCGTGACCTTGGGAATCTATGCATAGGGGTTGGCACACGTTTTCGTCTTGACACTCAGATAGAAACTTTGGGGCACTCTTTGAAGTTCTATGTGTTGGTTGAATAGATGTTTCTGAGATTGTGTGATGCATATCGTATAATCATGCCCACGGATACTTGAGGTGACAATGGAGTATCTAGGTGACATTAGGGTTTTGATTGATTTGTGTCTTAAGGTGTTATTCTAGTACGAACTCTATGATAGATTGAACGTTACTACGGACTCTTGAATAGATCGATCAGAAAGAATAGCTTTGAGGTGGTTTCGTACCCTACCATAATCTCTTCGTTTGTTCTCCGCTATTAGTGACTTTGGAGTGACTCTTTGTTGCATGTTGAGGGCTAATAATATGATCCAATTATGTTATCCTTGTTGAGAGAACTTGCACTAGTGAAAGTATGAACCCTAGGCCTTCTCTACTATCATTGCAACACCGTTTATGCTCACGTTTACAACTTGCTATCTTGATGTTTTTATATTTTCTTATTACAAAAACTTATATCTACCATCCATATTGCACTTGTATCACCATCTCTTCGCCGAACTAGTGCACCTATACAATTTACCATTGTATTGGGTGTGTTGGGGACACAAGAGACACTTTGTTATTTGGTTGCAGGGTTGTTTGAGAGAGACTATCTTCATCCTACGCCTCCCACGGATTGATAAACCTTAGGTCATCCACTTGAGGGAAATTTGCTACTGTCCTACAAACCTCTGGACTTGGAGGCCCAACAACGTCTACAAGAAGAAGGGTGCGTAGTAGACATCAAGCTATTTTCTGGCGCCGTTGCCGGGGAGGTTAGTGCTTGAAGGTATATCTTTAGATCTTTCAATCGAATCTTTTAGTTTCTTGTTTTATCACGAGTTTAGTTTTATAAAAGAAAACTACAAAAAAATGGAATGAAGGTTACCTCATATGCTTCACCTTTTTAATATCTTTCGTGAAAATGATGGGAAGGAAAATTGTGCTCAAGTACTAGAAGAAGAATTTCATAGAATGCTTGGCATAAAATATGTGAATGATGAGCATGATTGCAATGTTGTTAGTATGAATTCTTTGAATACCCATGATGCTAATGATATGCAAAGCCACAAGCTTGGGGAAGCTACGTTTGATGAAGATGATATTTTTAGTCCCCCAAGTTTCGATGAGCAAATTTATTTTGATGAAATCATGCCTCCTATTTATGATGTTTATATTTATGATAGTGGATTTGGAGAGGTCATGACTTTATTTAGTGATGAGTCCACTATTTCAGAAGAGGTTCCAATCGATTATGAGAACAAAGTTGCTATATATGATAATTATTGTGATGACACATATGCTATAAATAATAAAGATAACCATGAAACTTGTCATCATGATTTTAGTTTTCAATTGGATTATGCTTCACATGATAGTTATTTTGTTAAGTTTGCTCCCACTACTATGAATGAGAAGAATTTTGCTTATGTGGAGAGTAGTAAAATTTCTATGCAAGTAGATCATGAAAAGAATGCTTTATGTGCTGGTTATATTGTTGAATTCATTCATGATGCTACTGAAAATTATTATGAGAGAGGATCATATGCTTGTAGGAATTGCAATAATATCAAGTTTCCTCTCTATGTGCTTAAAGTTTTGAAGCTATGCTTGTTTTCCCTTCCTATGCTAGTTGATTATTGTTCCCATAAGTTGTTTGATTACAAAATGCCTATGCATAGGAAGTGGGTTAGAATTAAATGTTCTACTCATATTCTTCATGATGCTCCCTTTATGTTTCAATCCTTATCTTCTATGCGAGCATCATTGAAATCATCATACCTAGCTAGGGGCGTTAAACGATAGCAATTGTTGGGAGGCAACCCAATTTTATATTTTTTGTTTTTGCTTTTGTTTAGGAATAAATATTGCATCTAGCTTCTGTTTAGATGTGGTTTCATGTTTTGTTTAGTGTTTGTGCCAAGTAGAACCTTTGGGAAGACTTGTGTGAAGTTTATATGATCTTGCTGTGAAAATCAGAATCGTTAGCGCTTGCTAAAGTAGTCTTCAGATTTTACTGTAGCGTGATTTTTAGTTGATTCTTTGTCAAGATGATTGGTAGACAAATTCCGCAAATTTAAAAAGTTTGGTTGAATTTTTTGGAGTTCCACCTACAGATTACTACAGACTGTTCTGTTTTTGACAGATTCTGTTTTTCGTGTGTTGTTTGCTTATTTCAATGCTTCTATGAGTAGTATTGGGAAGTATGAACCACAGAGAAGTTGGAATACAGTAGGTTTAACACCAATATAAACAAAGAATGAATTCATTGATGTACCTTTGAGTAGTGGTTTGCTTTCTTATTCTAATGGAGCTCACGAGATTTTTGTCTAAGTTTTGTGTTGTGAAGTTTTCAAGTTTTGGGTATTGCTTTGATGGACTATGGAACAAAGAGTGGCAAGAGCCTAAGCTTGGGGATGCCCAAGGCACCCCAAGGTAATATTGAAGGACAACCAAAAGCCTAAGCTTGGGGATGCCCCGGTGTCCGGGGAAACTGTCCACCACGAGCACCTATGGGACCGGAGCCCCTTGTTCGTGTGGTAAGAGGGCGGAGGGAGCACGAAGAGCAGATCGAGATGAACACGCAGGCAGTTTACCCAGGTTCGGGCCGCAATGGATGCGTAAAACCCTACTCCTGCTTGATTGTATTGAGTTGGAGAGCTCGGGAGCTTGAAGAACTAGCTACACCGAGCGAATGAGTGAACTAGGTTCCGAACCCCTTCTACGTTGCGCATGGGCCTCCTTTTATAGCTCAAGGGGTCACCGACAGGTGTCAACGTAGGAGAAAGGGGTAAAAATGTAATTGCAGTGGTAGTTGTAACAGTGCGGGAATAGTGGAGCTACAGTGGATGAACAGTGCTAGCTACCTACTTTGACAGTGGGGGACAAGAGCATTTAATGCCCGTCGCCGTCGACCCCAAAAGCACCCGCCCTTGCTTCTCCGTTTGCCACGGCGATGGCTTTTCCACCGTGGAATGCCACCGTGTCCCCCTGGTTGCACAGCCATCCGCCACGCGACCCTGGAATGGCCCCAGGGCGACGCGTGGACTGATGTGCTGGAGCGCGGGCACACAGTGCAGACTTCCCCCGGCAAGCACCTTGCCGGGGACTTGAGCTTGTCGGGCCGGGAAGCTTGTCGCTCCCCGGGCCCTGCCGGGGCGCATATAGCGCCGAAGCATGCCTTTTGTGATGTAGCCTTCTAGTCTTCCTGGCAAGCTCCCCTTGCCAGGGCCTTGTGTTAATATGATGATCTCGAGCCAGGGATGGCCTTCCCGGCAAGCTCCACTTGCCGGGGTCTTGATCTTCTGTCTTGTATACTTTGTTTTTGAATGGCTTCATATGGATCAGAAAGGTCTCCGGCAAGCGCGTGGTAGGCCCTGCCGCGGGAAGCTGCTACTGTCCGTGCACAAGTTGGGGTGCTGAGGTACCCCTACCTTAGTACACCGACAGGAGCCCCCGGGCCTGGGCCACACACGGTGCCGAGCGCTGTTGGGCCAGGCCCAAAACAGTGCACGGACACGCGCGGCCCACGGCACGCCGAATCCACTTCCGCATCCGCCGCGTCCCCCCGTAACGGCACGCGTCGATTGCGGCGTCGTGGGATGGGACGTGGCCACGTTCTTTTAATGGAAAGAGCGAAACGCCCCCCCACTTCCCCATAAAAGCAGAGGAAGCAGGAGCGGTTCCCCTCCTACGCCTTCATTGCCTCTTCTTCCACTTCCAGAGATCCCCTTTGCGCTCCGCCTCCACAGCTCCTCCGCCGTCCTCCGCATCTCCGGCGCCGCCGGACTCTTCGTCCCCCTTTCCTTCGCCGCCTCCGCCATGGCCCCGAAGACCGAGAAGGGGAAGGCGGAGAAGACCAAGAAGGAGAAATCGGAGCAAGCGGCGAGGCTCGCCGCATTGCGGAAGCGGAACGTCGTCTTCTCGCCGAGGCTCAGCGCGCGGGAGCTCTGGAACAAGTACTACTTGTTCTGGGCCAAGAAGACCAAGGCGCACCCCCGCACCCGAGCCTATCCGGCCGCCGCCAAGGACAACTACCCCGGCGGGTACTTCTTCTTCGCAGTTTTCTTCCACTGCGGCCTCTGTCCCCCTTTTTCCGAAATTTTCTGCGATATAATGCACACCTACGGTCTCCACCTTCTTGACTTCACCCCCAACGCCATCCTCACGATGGCGGTTTTCGCACATATGTGCGAAAACTATATTGGGATATACCCAAACGTAGCGCTGTTTAGGCACTTCTTCACCCCTAGAGCAGAGGCCGGCGCCCCCCTCTCCGGAGGAATATCTTGGGTTTTTCGTCTGAACAAGAAGGAGTCCTACTTGCCGGGGGAGCTCCGCGGCAAGTGGGAGGAGTGGCGTGCAGACTGGTGTTGGATAGTCGAGGACGAGCCGCAGCCCTTCACCGCGCCGCGCACAACACCTATCGTGCGCGGCAGGGACTGGAGCGAGCTGGATTCGGACGACGGCAAGCTTGACGTCGCCCTCATCAGAATTCTCCGTCTCCGGGTAGCAAGGTTGTCTGTCGCAGAAGTAGGCACAGACTTCCTCCGTCGCCGCATCGCCCCTCTTCAAGATAGAAAGAGGCCAGCCTGGGAGTACGGCAACGCGGCGGATATAATGAGGCTGCGCCCCGGGCTCAATTTCAATTTCACGTCGCTGGAGCTGAAGGGGATGGTCCGGGAACTCTTTAAACACGATCCGGCCCACCCTGAATGGTTCAGAGGTCCCCGGGGAGTGGTGCCCCTCTGCAACAGCACGGCCCGGGATCCTCTTCGCGCCATGATGCCCGCGTGTGATTCGCATGGCGTGGACCGCACATGGATTCCGCCCAAGCCATCAGACGTCCTCAGCTTCTTCGATAACCTTGTGGAGGTGGCGAAGAACAAGGAAGAGATCAAGGGGCTCACACGGGACACCACCGACCAGGAGATTGCGTACATAGCTTCTCGGGTTGAAGAGGCCGCTGCAGCCGCAGCGGCAGGAGAATTTGGCTTTACGCCCGAGGAGGCAGAGGCTGCGGAAACGTCCTGCCAAGCGGAGGAGGCGGAGATCCGCAGGCTGCTGAAGCTTCCTCCCGACGAGCTCGCCGGGGTCCCTTCCCTGAGGCACTCCGGGATCCCCGGAATCCTGACAGAGGCCGCGGCGAGAGGCAACGCCGCCGGAGGAAACAGAGGCGCCGCAGGGAGCGGAGGCGCCGGAGGGGGCGGAGGCGCCGGAGGGAGGGCGGCCACAGTGCAGGGCGCTGGGCCCAGCAAGCCTGCCGGGGAGGAGGAGGAGGAGGAGGACGCCGGGGCCGACGAAGACTCCGACGGATCCCTGGGGCTCTACGCCGACGACCTTTCTTCATCATCGGAGACCTCCCCGCCTCGAGCAAGCCCTAGGCGCTCTCCGCTGAAGCGTCTCCGCAAGACGACGACGGGGACGAGGGCGCAGGCGCCCCGACAACAACCAACTCGCCGGGCGGCGCGAGCTACCCGGGGGAGTCAAGCTGCGACGGGGGCGCCCGGCGCACCAACCATGGCGGGAGCGACCCGCACGCAGGCCACGACGGAGGCGCCCCGCACGTCAGCGCCAAGCGGAGGAGGGTCTTCGCAGAGCGGAGCGGCTGCTCCGCCCGCTCCTCGGGCCTCGGTGCCCACAGGGGCCGGGGCCTCGCAGCCCCCAGCCCCGGGGACCGCCAAGCGCCCGAGGGAGTCTTCGCCTCCTGCTCCTCGCGCGGACGCGCCTCAGGTGGCGTTCGACTTCTCCGCCCTGAGCGACGACGACGACGACGAGGAACAGGAGTAAGAGCTTGAGGCTTTGTATCTTCTTTTAACATTATCTTGATTCTTGTTGATGCTGATCTTGTTTCTTGTTTTAACTTCAGGACCTTGGCGGAGCGAGTGGCGAAGAAGGCCAAGGTGCCTGTGGTCGAGGTCGCGGACGACTCGCCCGTCGCGGCAACTGGAGACGTGCCGGAGGCGAGCCTGCCGGACCCGAGCGCTGCTCCGAGGAGCAGCCCCCAGCGTAGCCCCCAGCGTAAGTCTGGGTTCCATACTTCCGCTTGCCGGGTGCGCTTGAGGATTCTGTCTTGTGCTGATGTCTTGATGTTTTTGTCTTGTCTTGATTGTCTTGTGCAGAGGTGGAGCCACAACTACAGGAGCGTCCGGAGGTCGCTCCCGAGGAGCCGCAGGCCCCGCCGTCCCCGCCAAGGCCGAACTCCCCGGCAAGGGAGAGCACTCCGCCAAGGGTGGGTACTCCACCAAGGGCGAGTACCCCGCCAAGGGCGAGTAGCCCGGCGAGGGCGGCCACTCCGCCAAGGCAGAGCTCCCCGGAGAGGGAGCCCGCCGCTGACGACGTCCGTCAAGGTAAGTCTTGTAATTTGTCTTCTTGGATTCATCTCTTTTTGGATATTTGCTTGATCTTCTTCTTCTTTTTCTTCTTCTTCTAGATCCTCCTCCCCCCGAGCAGATGGAGACGGAGGTCATCGACGTCGAGGAGGAGGGCGCGCAGGGCGGCGGCGGCGACGCCCCCGTTGCTGAGGACACGGCGGGAGCCGCCGAGCCGGCTGTGGAGGAGACCGCTCCGGCTGCGGACGCAGCGGCCGGGGAGGGGGACGGCGACCGCACTGCCGGCCCGGGGGCGGCAGGAGCGTCAAGTGCTACACCGGCCGCCGACCCCTCCGCCGAAAAGGAGCAGGCGGGCTACTATCTTGAAGCTCCCAACGGCGTCTTCATCCAGGTGCCGTGGGGTTCTTCTTCGCGAGCCCCCGCGGAGGGCGAGGCTTTCGATGGGGAAGTTCTCGCCTCCGCGGGACTGAAGATTGTCGAGGCGCCCGGCGGGAGCGACGGGCCCGAGGAGGAGAAGCTGCTTCATCAGCTCCTGGCCCTTTACCGGGCCAGGCAGGCGAAGCTAGCGTCTCGGGAGGCCCTTGCCGCCAAGGCCGCCGTCGAGATGGAGAAGCGCGCGGCGGAGCTCCGCGCTGCCAACCAGGCTGCCCTCCGCGACGTGGCGGAGGAGCGCGAGAGGCTCGCCGGGGAGTACCAGGAATGGTTGCTGGAGAAGGCCGAGGCCGAAGAGCAGCAGCGGCTCGCCGGGGAGGAGCTGTCCCGGCGAGAAGGAGAGCTGACCCAGCGGAAGGTCAACCTCGACTCCCACGAGGAAGACCTTGCCGCTCGGGAACAGGCCCTTGGCGGAGAGCTGAAGGAGGCGAAAGCCGCCGCGGCTGCCGCGGAGACCGCCAAGGAGGAGCTTGCCGCCAAGGCCGCGCAACTGGAGGAGTCATTGAAGGCGAGCGTGGAGAGGGTCGCCGCGCTCAACACAGAGCGCGAGAAGGACGCCCACACCAACTCCGAACTCCAGGTGCGTCTCTCTAAGAAGGGCGACGAGTTGAAGGCCGCCAAGGACTCCATCGAGGATCTGGAGCTGAAGGTTTCCACGTTGAAGGACTCGCTCGACGCCGTCCGAGACCGGGAAACCAAGCTGAAGGAGGAGCTCCGCAAGGAGCGAGGCTTGGTGGAGAGCGCCAACATAGCTGCCGAGAACTTCCGCCGGACCGTCGAGGTGTGGACCGACGACCTGGTATCTTCTGCATCCAGCATCGACCAGGAGCTGCTGGCGCTGAAGCTGGAGCATCTCATCTACTCTCCGGACCCAAACCTCCCTCACAGCGCCAAGCTCAGCCTCTTCTTCAGGGGAATCGCGCCGGCTCTTGCAGATCTTCGGAAGAAGATTCCCGCGCAACTGGCCGAGGAGTCGCGCCAGCTCTGCACAGGAACCTTGGAGCGCGTACTGACGAAGATTGTATACCGCAATCCCGGTATAAACCTCACCAACGTTCTCCGCAGCTTGCCGGCCGACGCGAACATGGAGGCGCTGAAGGCGCAGGTCGCCCACATCATTGCCAAAGTGAACAAGATCTCCAGGGTTGAGGGCGACCGCGTAGACTAGGCCTCCTTTTCCTTTGTCTCTTTTGTTGCTGCATAGGGTGTTATGAACTCGTTAATTATTGCGACAAGTTATCCTTTGTAAGATATTCGTCTTATTTTAATTAATCAGTGCAATGTTATCTTCCTTGTCTTGGTCATCTACTTTGTATGTTTTTCACCCTACGCTCCCGGGGAGCTTGCCAGCAAGGGGCCTTTGCCGCGAGCGCTGAGTGCTGGACCCTGAGCAGCCTGCTGGCCAAGGTCTTACCGACAAGCAACCTTGCCGCAGCTAGTCGCAACGCACTCAGCTTGTTGAGTGAACTCGAAAACGAAACAAGGGCGTGACACTTGTCGCAGCTCACTTAAGTCGTTGAGCGTACTCGAAAACAAGATAAGGGTGCGGCTAGCCACGGGTAGGTTCCTCCGCGCACAGGTTTTCCATACAAAGTGTGATTGTTCAAGGAAGACAACTTAAAATTAAAAATTTGAACTGATCAAATTCTAATAACTTAGCTTTCATATATCGCTTGCTTCTCGGTAAGGCTTCTCTTTCTTGAACAGCACTTGGTTCCTCGTCCATCTCCTTCCCTCCCCGGCAAACTTGTGTGCGAGGAACATTCCTTCTGCTTAAGAGGCAAGGAAAAAGAAGAGGGAAACAAGTATATGGCCTTTCGGCGTGCTAATGCTTACCGGATTCGTATATTGCACAAGATGCCAAATAACGCATGCAAACAGCAAAGAAAAGCATGCAAAAGACAAATGGCGCAAAACATGAAAACTTTACTGATGCACGGGACCTGCGCCCGGCTTTGTACAAAGGGTTACATGCAACAGCGGCAAAGCTTGTACAGAAGGTGGTTGCCGGAGCGGATCACGGCAACCGCGCCTTATGGGTGAAACTTGCGAAGATGCTCTATGTTCCAGGAGTTGCTCACCGGTAAGCCTTCTTCGGTCTCAAGGCGGACAGCGCCGGGCCTTGTGACTCGTCTCACCCGATAAGGGCCTTCCCACTTCGGCGTCAACTTGTTGGAATTCTTGGCGGCCTGAACACGCCGAAGAACAAGGTCGCCTTCCTCGAGACTCCTGGCCTTGACCTTGCGGCTATGGTAGCGACGCAAGGCTTGCTGGTATCGAGCAGCTCGTACAGCAGCCTGGAGACGTTCCTCCTCGAGGAGCAATGCATCATCTTGTCGCAGTTGCTCTTGCTCGAGCTCATCATAAGCGAGCACTCGAGGAGATCCGTATATGAGTTCCGTGGGGAGAACTGCCTCTGCCCCATAGACTAGGGCAAAGGGTGTCTGTCCGGTGGCTCTACTTGGTGTCATTCTGATTGACCAAAGAGCCGCCGGTAGCTCCTCTATCCAGTTTCTTCCGCACTTACGCAGCCTGTCGAAGGTCCTTGTCTTGAGTCCGCGCAGCACTTCAGCATTTGCCCTCTCCGCTTGACCGTTGCTCCTTGGGTGAGCAACAGAAGCGAAACAGACCTTGGCGCCAAGGTCTTGGACGTATTGCATGAAGGTGCGACTAGTAAATTGCGTACCGTTGTCGGTGATGATCCTGTTAGGGATCCCGAAACGGCAAACAATCGACCTGAAGAACCTGACCGCTGACTGTGCTGTCACCTTTCTCACCGGTTCCACTTCTGGCCACTTTGTGAACTTGTCAATTGCGACGTACAAGTACTCAAATCCCCCGACGGCTCGGGGGAAGGGGCCGAGGATATCGAGCCCCCAGACCGAGAAGGGCCAGGACAAAGGGATTGTTTGGAGAGCTTGAGCTGGCTGATGGATTTGCTTGGCATGGAACTGGCACGCTTCACACTTGGTTACTAGTGCAGTTGCATCTTGGAGTGCTTCTTGCCAAAAGAACCTTTGCCGGAAAGCCTTTCCGGCAAGCGCCCTTGCGCCAATATGGTGGCCGCATATGCCTCCGTGTATCTCCGCCAACAGCTTCTGTCCATCTTCTCTGGAAATGCACTTCAACCTGACACCATTGAGTCTTCTCCTGTACAGCTCGTTATCCACGAACTGGTACATACTTGACTGCCTGGTTATCTTCTCTATCTCTTGAGGGTCGTCGGGAAGTTCTCCAGTTTGCAGAAAACGGACGATCTGCTGTGCCCATGCCGGAGCCTGGGGCTCAACGGCAAGGACTAAAGGCTCGAGGGCCGCTGCGGGAACCTCAGCTTCCACGGCAAGAACCTCTGGTTCTGTCGGAGCTGAGGGTCCCCCGGCAAGCTCGCCGGGGCGAGGCTTGTCGGGAACACTTGCTTCAACTGTACAGATCCGAGGATCTGCAGGAGCAAACTGTCTCTCAGCGTTTTGCTCGTTGATCTTGGGGACCTTGGCGGCGGCTTCAGGAAGATCCGCCGGCAAGTAGTCACCGGAGACCAACTTTCTCTTCTTGGACTGTCCAACTGATGGTGTAACGGATGGTTGAGTCAGCTTGAGCAGGAAGGTCCCTGGTTCCACAGGTAACTTCATCGCAGCACACTTTGAAAGGCCATCTGCAATTTCATTCTGAACTCTCGGGACGTGCTCCATTTGCAGACCTTCAAAGTGTTCTTCAAGCTTCCTCACTTCATCTACATAAGCTTCCATCAAAGGACTTTGATAACTCTTGTTGACTTGTCGGACCACCAACTGAGAATCTCCCCGGACAATCAGCTTTCTGATCCCAAGTTCGGCCACAATTCTGAGGCCGGCAAGCAAGCCTTCATACTCAGCAGTGTTGTTTGTCGCTTGCTCCCTGGGAAAGTGCATTTGGATAACATACTTGAGGTGCTCTCCGGTGGGTGCTATGAGTACCACACCAGCTCCAGCGCCTCGCAGCGAGAAGGCACCATCAAAGTACATTACCCATTCACTTGTTGCTTCTTGTACGGGTACACTTGTTTCTTGGACTTCTTCATCGGGCGTTGGGGTCCACTCAGCTATAAATTCTGCCAAAGCTCGGCTCTGTATGGTTGAAGTACTTTCAAACTTGAGTCCAAAGCTCGACAGCTCCAGTGCCCACTCAACGATCCTGCCTGTTGCTTCTGGATTGTGCAGTATCCTCTTCAGCGGAAAGCGAGTGACCACTGTTATCTCATGTGCTTGGAAGTAATGGCGCAGCTTCCTCGAGGCCATGAGGAGGCCGAAAAGCAACTTTTGCACACCAGAGTATCTTGATCTAGCCCCCTGGAGAAGGGAGCTTACAAAATACACTGGGCGCTGCACCATCTTCTTCCGCACTTCTCCTTGTTCCTGCGCAGAGTTGTCCTTGTCAGGGCCAGAGCTTGTCGGAGCAGCCCCCTGCTTGTCGCTGGATTCGCTTGCCGGTGGTGCAGACTCCTCGTCGGCCTCCCTCTCCGCTACTAACACAGCACTAACCACCTGGTTGGTTGCCGCTAGGTATAGCAGCAACTTCTCCTGTGGTCTAGGTGCGACAAGTATTGGAGTGGAGGATAGGTACCGTTTCAAGTCCTGCAGCGCTGCCTCCGCTTCCGGAGTCCACTTCATGGGACCTGCCTTCTTCAAGATTTTGAAGAAAGGTAGGGCGCGTTCTGCAGACTTCGAAATGAACCTACTGAGGGCAGCCACACAACCTGCAAGTCTTCTGACATCCTTGACGCGCTTCGGGGCTTCGATCTGCTCGATGGCTTTAATCTTGTCGGGGTTAGCTTCAATCCCCCTCTGTGACACAAAGAACCCGAGAAGCTTGCCGGAGGGGACTCCAAAGACGCACTTCTCGGGGTTCAACTTAAGCTGTATCTTGCGCAGATTCTGAAATGTCTCTTCCAAATCTTGGATCAGGGTATCCTTGCTCTTGCTCTTCACCACGATATCATCCATGTAAGCCTCTACATTTCTGTGGATCTGTGGCTCAAAAGCAGTGTATACTACCCTTGCAAAGGTTGAGCCTGCATTCTTCAGTCCAAATGGCATGCGAATGAAGCAATATGTGCCACATGGAGTGATAAATGCAGTCTTCTCTTCATCTTCCTTGGCCATGAAAATCTGGTGGTAGCCTGAATATGCATCAAGAAAAGAGAGTAGCTCACATCCGGCAGTGGAGTCAACGATCTGGTCAATGCGCGGCAAAGGGAATGGATCCTTGGGACATGCTTTATTCACATCGGTGAAGTCTATACACAGTCTCCACTTCCCATTGGCTTTGCGCACGACGACTGGGTTTGCCAACCACGTCGGATGGATCACACCTCTAACTAGGCCTGCTGCCTCTAGCTTCTTGATCTCTTCGTTGATGAATTCTTGGCGCTCCACGGCTTGCTTCCTGACCTTCTGCTTGATGGGCCGCGCATGAGGACAAACAGCAAGCTTGTGCTCAATTACCTTCCTGGGAACACCGGGGATGTCAGATGGTTGCCAGGCAAACACATCGACATTCGCCCGCAGGAAGGCAATGAGCGCGCTTTCCTATTTGCTGTCAAGTGTGGCACTGATGGTGAAGGTACCACCAGTACCGTCCTCCTTGGCGGACACCTTCTTGGTTGCCGGAGGAGCGGTCATCCCCTTCTTACACTTGCCGGTGGAGCTCGATGGAACATCCTCGACGGCAGCGCAGCACTCCGAAGAGGTGCGGTTGCCGGAGTGGGCCCCAGAGCACTTGCCGGACTTGGTCTTCTTCCCCCCGGGAGCCTCAGCGGCAAGTGTGTCCTTCTCCGCCGCAGCTGCTGCATCCCGGTAGATCTTGTCGGCGCAGACAAGCGCATCTTTCTTGTCGCCATGAACAGTGATGACGCTTATCGGCCCCGGCATCTTGAGTACGTTGTAGGCGTAATGGGAAGCTGCCATGAACTTTGCGAGGGCGGGACGGCCGAGTATCCCATTATATGGCAATGGGATATCGGCGACGTCGAATGTGATGCGCTCAGTCCTGAAGTTGAGCTCCCCGCCAAAGGTCACCGGCAGAGTTATCTTCCCCTTGGGCTTGCTCCTTCCCGGGTTGATTCCTTGGAAAGATCCGGTCTCTTCGAGCTCGCCATCTGGGATTTGGAGTTTCTTGATCACAGCAGAGGAGATCAAGTTCAGGCCGGCCCCGCCGTCAACCAACATTTTGGTGACCTTGAGGTTGCGGATGGTGGGTGAGACAAGCATCGGCAAGCACCCGACCGCCGTGATGCGGTCAGGGTGATCCTCAAGATCAAAAATGATGGGCGTGCTGGACCATTTGAGGAGCCTGCGCAACTCCACGGGCGGCTCTGCTGCATTCACCTCCCGCACCCATTGCTTGAGTTGGCGGTGGGAGGTGTGCAGAGAGGCGCCACCGTCGACGCACAGGACCTCCGTGGCCTTCTGGAACTCCTGCTCGCTGTTATCTTCATCCTCCATATCATCGTCGTCGTCTTCTTCGTCCTTGTCACGGCCCCGGGGAGGTCAGTCACCTTGCCGCTGCTTGGCCTTGCCGCGGCGTCCTCCCCGGCCATTGAATGGCCGCTTCTTGCTTGGTTCTCCTCCGCCACCTTGGGCCTTCTCCTTGTCGCGCCTCTCGTACTCAGCTTTCTGCTGCTCGACGAGGTACTCGACGCGCTTGCAGTTGGAGAGGTCGTGGCCCTTGGTGCGATGGATCTTGCAGTATTGCTTGTCGGAGCCGTCTTGCTTGTCGGCTGCCGCTACAGGGGCAGGCTCCTTGCCGGAGCCGCCAGCCTGTGTTTGCTTGGCGGGAGCCTCCTTGCCGGACTTCTCGACGGCAAGCACTTCCTTCTTGTTTTTCCTTCTGTTGTTCCGCCGCCGGCTCTTCTTTGCCGGGGCGGCGTCGTCACTGTCGCTTCCTCCTGCGCCAGCATCCTCCCCGGGGAGTTTCCTCCCCTCTTCGGCGCGTGCGCACTTATCAGCCAGAGCGTAGAGCTCGCTGACATCCCGTATCTTGGTCATGGCCATTTCCTCACGCATGCGGCGGTTACGCACGTTCTGGTGGAACGCGCTGATAACCGCGGCAGGGTGGACGTCGGGGATGTTGTGCTGCACACGACTGAAGCGCTGGATGTACTTGCGCAGGGGTTCTCCTTCCTTCTGGGCCAGAATGTGGAGATCGCTCTCCTGGCCATGGGGTTTGTGGCCGCCCGTGAAGGCGCCAACAAACTGATGGCAAAGGTCCGCCCAAGAAGAAATGGAACCTTCCGGCAAGTGCATAAGCCACGAACGAACGTTCGGCTTAAGCACGAGCGGGAAGTAATTTGCCAAGATCTTCTCGTCGCGCCCCCCGGCAGCCTGCACCGCGATGGTGTAAATGCTGAGGAATTCCGAGGGGTGCGTCTTGCCGTCGTACTTCTCCGGTACGTCGGGCTTGAAGTTCTTCATGCTGGGCCACTGGACGCGCCGCAGCTCACGGGTAAACGCAGGGCAACCTGCCGCGTACGGCAAGTCGCCTGGTTCACCGGGCGCGGACGTGTCGACAGCGGTCCCAGCTCTCTGGTCTGATTGTCGCCGAGCTTCTCGGCGGCGCTCGATCGTCGTTCGAGCGTCTTCCTGTCGCCGATCGTCAAGGACCCGGCGCTGGTCCCGACGAGCCCGCGGATCCGACGACGCCGTGGAGTCGTCGTCGACGTTGATCCGGCGGGGCGGCGTCTTCTGCTTCCGCGGCGGGGAGTGCACGGTGGTTGCACCCCCGGCGGTCTTGTCGCCGTCGGCCTTCGTCTTCTCGACTTGCCGTGGCCGCGAGGTCGCCGGCTGCTGCGGCGTGTCGTTGTTGGCGAAGGCGATCAGGCTCTGGATGGTTGCCCTCCAGTCTTCGGCCTTGTCTGCCGCTGGAGGGAAGTCGAGGAGCAGTTGCGCCCTCGCGAGCGCTTCTGCTGGAGTGGAGGGGAGCGGGGGCGAGCGGTGCGAGGAGCGGGATATGCTCGGACTCCTAACAGCGTTAGAAAGAGCAGGGTCCCGCGCCGGCGTCCGCGCCTTGCTTGTGCCCGGACGGGGGTCCGGAGCATCCCGCGAGCCTCCGGTTTGCCCTTGGCCCAGCAAGCGGATGCCACCTCCTGTGACATGGCGTTGCTGGGTCGTCGTTTGCTGAGACGGACGTGGCGCGTCCACGGAGACCGAAGCTCGGTCGTCCGTTCTATCCTTGGATTTGGTGGCGCCGCGAGTGTCCTCGCCGACGACCACCCTTCCGACGGCGTCTCCCCCGCCCACCGTTGGCTCCGGTGGCGGCGGGTGAGACGCAGACAGGCCTGCGACCTCCGAAGCCTTCTTCTTCGGGGCCATGGCGCAGTTGCTGATGAGGTTGCTGACGAATTCGGAGAGGTTGATGAAGAAAGCGCCCGCGTGAGCGCCGGATCAGGTTCGCACAACCTCGACGCCCCCTACCTGGCGCGCCAAAGATGTCGGGGGAAACTGTCCACCACGAGCACCTATGGGACCGGAGCCCCTTGTTCGTGCGGTAAGAGGGCGGAGGGAGCACGAAGAGCAGATCGAGATGAACACGCAGGCAGTTTACCCAGGTTCGGGCCACAATGGATGCGTAAAACCCTACTCCTGCTTGATTGTATTGAGTTGGAGAGCTCGGGAGCTTGAAGAACTAGCTACACCGAGCGAATGAGTGAACTAGGTTCCGAACCCCTTCTACGTTGCGCATGGGCCTCCTTTTATAGCTCAAGGGGTCACCGACAGGTGTCAACGTAGGAGAAAGGGGTAAAAATGTAATTGCAGTGGTAGTTGTAACAGTGCGGGAATAGTGGAGCTACAGTGGATGAACAGTGGTAGCTACCTACTTTGACAGTGGGGGACAAGAGCATTTAATGCCCGTCGCCGTCGACCCCAAAAGCACCCGCCCTTGCTTCTCCGTTTGCCACGGCGATGGCTTTTCCACCGTGGAATGCCACCGTGTCCCCCTGGTTGCACAGCCATCCGCCACGCGTCCCTGGAATGGCCCCAGGGCGACGCGTGGACTGATGTGCTGGAGCGCGGGCACACAGTGCAGACTTCCCCCGGCAAGCACCTTGCCGGGGACTTGAGCTTGTCGGGCCGGGAAGCTTGTCGCTCCCCGGGCCCTGCCGGGGCGCATATAGCGCCGAAGCATGCCTTTTGTGATGTAGCCTTCTAGTCTTCCTGGCAAGCTCCCCTTGCCAGGGCCTTGTGTTAATATGATGATCTCGAGCCAGGGATGGCCTTCCCGGCAAGCTCCACTTGCCGGGGTCTTGATCTTCTGTCTTGTATACTTTGTTTTTGAATGGCTTCATATGGATCAGAAAGGTCTCCGGCAAGCGCGTGGTAGGCCCTGCCGCGGGAAGCTGCTACTGTCCGTGCACAAGTTGGGGTGCTGAGGTACCCCTACCTTAGTACACCGACACCCGGGAAGGCATCCCCTCTTTCGTCTTCATCCATCGGTAACTATACTTGGATCTATATTTTTATTCACCACATGATATGTGTTTTACTTGGAGCGTCAATTTAGTTTAGTTTGTTTTGCTTGCTGTTTGAATAATATCCCAAGATCTTAAATTCTTAAATGTTAGAGAGTCTTCACATAGTTACATAATTATTCAACTACTCATTGATCTTCACTTATATCTTTCGGAGTAGTTTGATATTGCTCTAGTGCTTCACTTATATCTTTTAGAGCACGGTGGTGGTAATATTTTGTAGAAATTTTTGAACTCGCATGCTTCACTTATATCTATTTGAGAGTCTATTAAAACAACATGGAAATGTGTTTAGGCTATAAAACTAGTCTTCACATGATAGACATCCAATGTCAATGTAGTAAAAAAAATTCACACTAAGTGCATTGAATATGATGAGATGTTGGGTGCTTGATAATTGTTTTGAGATATGAGAATAGTGATATTAGAGTCATGCTAGTGGAGTTATTATGAAATTGAGAAATACTTGTGTTATGGTTAGTGATTCCCGTATCATGCACGTATGGTGAACCGTTGTGTGACTAAGTTAGAGCATGAGGTATTTGTAGAGTGCCAACCTTTGTGTGGAGGTCGGGGGCGCACGATGGTTAACTCCTACCAACCTCCCCCTAGGAGCATGCGTTGATTGCTTTGTTTCGATGACTCGTAGATTTTTGTAATAAGTATATGAGTTCTTATGACTAATGTTGAGTCCATGGATTATACGCACTCTCACCCTTCCACAATTGCTAGCCTCTCTTGTACCGCGCAAATTTCGCCGGTGCCATAAACCCACTATATATCCTTCCTCAAAACAGCCACCATATTGTACCTCAAAACAGCCACCATACCTACCTATCATGGCATTTCCATAGCCATTCCGAGATATATTGCCATGCAACTTTCCACCGTTCCGTTCATATGACACGCATCATATTGTCATATTGGCATTGCATGATCATGTAGTTGACATCGTATTTGTGGCAAAGCCACCATGCATAATTTTTATACATGTCACTCTTGTTTCATTGCACATACCGGTACACCGCCGGAGGAATTCATATAGGGTCATACTTTGTTCTAGTATCGAGTTGTATTATCGAGTTGTAATCAATTAAAGTGTGATGATCATCATTATTAGAGCATTGTCCCATGTGAGGAAAGGCTAAATCAATAAAGCCCCTACAAAAAAGGGGCCAAAGGAAAAAAAAGAAAGGCCCAAAAAAAGAAAAATGGACAATTGCTACTATCTTTTTCCACACTTGTGCTTCAAAGTAGCACCATGTTCTTCATTGTAGAGAGTCTCATGTTTAGTCACTTTCATATACTAGTGGGAATTTTCATTATAGAACTTGGCTTGTATATTCCAACGACGGGCTTCCTCAAATGCCCTAGGTCTTCGTGAGCAAGCAAGTTGGATGCACACCCACTAGTTTCTTTCGTTGAGCTTTCATACATATTTAGCTCTAGTGCATCCGTTGCATGGTGATACGTCCATTTTGCATCATGCTTATAAGTTGATATTTATTGCATTATGGGCTGTTCATACATGTTTTATCATAATACTTATGCCTTTTCCCTCTTATTTTGCAAGGTTTATATGAAGAAGGGGGAATGCCGGCAGCTGGAATTCTGGGCTGGAAATGGAGCAAACTCTGGAAACCTATTCTGCACAACTCCAAAAGCACCGAAACTTCACGGAACATTTTTTTGGAAAATATAAAAAATATCTGGTGGAAGAAACCCATGAGAGGGGCCACTGGCTGGTCTCGAGGGTGGGGGGTGCGCCCCCCTTCCCAGGGCGCGCCCCCTGCCTCGAGGGCCAGCCGGTGGGCCCAAGGTGCCCATCTTCTCCTATATGAAGCATTTTGACCTGGAAAAAAAATCAGGAGGAGGCTTTCGGGACCAGACGCCGCTGTCTCGAGGCGGAACCAAGGCGGAAACCAATCTAGGGCTCCGGCAGAGCTGTTCTGCCGGGGATACTTCCCTCCGGGAGGGGGAAATCGTCACTGCCATCATCACCAACAACTCTCCCATCTTTGGGAGAGCTATCTTCATCAACATCTTCACCAGCACCATCTCCTCACAAACCCTAGTTCATCTCTTGTATCCTATCTTTGTACCCAAACCTCAGATTGGTACGTGTGGGTTGCTAGTAGTGTTGATTACTCCTTGTAGTTGATGCTAGTTGGTTTATTTGGTGGAAGATCATATGTTCAGATCCATTATGCATATTAATACCCCTATGATCATGAACAATATTATGTCTTGTGAGTAGTTACGTTGGTTCCTGAGGACATGGGAGAAGTCTTGCTATTAGTAGTCATGTGAATTTGGTCTTCGTTCGATATTTTGATGAGATGTATGTTGTCTCTCCTCTAGTGGTGTCATGTGAACGTCGACTACATGACACTTCACCATTATTTGGGCCTAGAGGAAGGCATTGGGAAGTAATAAGTAGATGTTGGGTTGATAGAGTGACAGAAGCTTAAACCCTAGTTTATGCGTTGCTTCATAAGGGGCTGATTTGGATCCATATGTTTCAGGCTATGATTAGGTTTACCTTAATACTTCTTTTGTAGTTGTGGATGCTTGCATTAGAGGTTAATAATAAGTGGGAGGCTTGTCCAAGTAACGGCAGCACCCAAGCACCGGTCCGCCCACATACCAAATTATCAAAGTACCGAACGCGAATCAGATGATCGTGATGAAAACTAGCTTGACGATAATTCCCATATGTCCTCGGGAGCGCTTTACCTTGCATAAGAGTTTGTCCAGGCTTGTCCTTTGCTACAAAAAGGATTGGGACACCTTGCTGCACTTTATTTAATTTTACCGTTTGTTACTTGCTACCAATTATCTTATCACAAAACTATCTGTTACCTATAATTTCAGTGCTTGCAGAAAATACCTTACTGAAAACTGCCTATCATTTCCTTCTGCTCCTCGTTGGGTTCGACACTCTTACTTATCGAAAGGACTACGATAGATCCCCTACACTTGTGGGTCATCAAGACTCTTTTCTGGCGCCGTTGCCGGGGAGTGAAGCGCCTTTGGTAAGTGGAATTTGGTAAGGAAAAATTTATATAGTGTGCTAAAATTTATTGTCACTTGTTACTATGGCTCAAAATCCTTTGAGGAGCTTGTTCGGGGTATCTTCACCCCGATTAGAAGAGCAAAGAGTTGCTCCTCAACCTACTGCACCTAATGAAAATGTTTGCTTTGAGATTCCTTCGGGTATGATTGAGAAATTGCTTGAAAATCCCTATACAGGAGACGGAACACTTCACCCTGATTTGCATCTAATCTATGTGGATGAAGTTTGTGGATTGTTTAAGCTTGCAGGTATGCCCGAGGATGTTATCAAGAAGAAGGTCTTCCCTTTATCTTTGAAGGGAGATGCATTGACATGGTTTAGGCTATGCGATGATATGGGATCTAGGAACTCTAATCGTCTAAAGTTGGAATTTCATCAAAAGTTCTATCCTATGCACCAGGTTCATCATGATCGTAATTATATTTATAATTTCTGGCCTCGCGAAGGAGAAAGCATCGCTCAAGCTTGGGGGATGCTTAAGTCAGTGTTATATTCATGCCCCAATCATGAGCTCTCAAGAGAAATGATCATTCAAAATTTTTATGCTCGGCTTTCTCATAACAATCACTCCATGCTCGATACTTCTTGTTCTGGCTCTTATATGATGAAGACTATTGACTTCAAATGGGATTTATTGGAAAGAATTAAACGCAACTCCAAAGATTGGGACCTCGACGAAGGTAAGGAGTCAGGTATGACCCCTAAGTTTGATTGTGTTAAAGCTTTTATGGACACCGATGTTTTCCGTGAGTTTAGCACTAAATATGGACTTGACTATGAGATAGTAGCTTATTTCTATGAATCCTTTGCTACTCATGTTGATCTCCCCAAGGAGAAGTGGTTTAAATACCATCCCCCTATTGAAGTTAAAGTAGTTGAACCTATTAAAGTTGAAGAAAAGACTATCACTTATAATGTTGATCCTGTCATTCCTACCGCTTATATTGAGAAACCACCTTTCCCTGTTAGGATAAAGGATCACGCTCAAGCTTCAACTGTAGTCCGTAAGAGTAATACTAGAACACCTACACCCTCTGAGCAAATTAAAGGTTAACCTAGTGTTGCTATGGTTAAAGATCTCTTGGTAGAAGACTTAGATGGACATATTATTTATCTCCAAGAAGAGTCTGCTAGAATAGCCAAACCCAATGCTAGGAATAAACATAAACCTATCGTAGGCTTGCCCGTTATCTCTGTTAAGATAGGAGATCATTACTATCATGGTTCATGTGACGTAGGTGCTAGTGCGAGCATTATCCCTTTTGATTTGTATAACGAAATTATGCATGATATTGCACTTGTTGAGTTAGAAGGGATTGATGTTACTATTAAACTTGCTAATAGAGATACTATTTCACCAGTTGGGATTGTTAGAGATATTGAAGTCTTGTGTGGGAAGGTTAAATACCCTGCTGATTTTCTTATTCTTAGTTCCCCACAAGATGCTTTCTGTCCCATTATATTTGGTAGATCCTTCTTGAATACCGTTAATGCCAAGATAGACTGTGTGAAAGACATTGTCACTTTTGGATTAGGGGATATGTCTCATGATTTTAACTTTTCTAAATTTCGTAGACAACCCCTTGAAAAGGCACCACCCATTAAGGATGAACTTATTGATCTTGCTTCTATTGTTGTGCCACCTAATGACCCTTTAGAACAATACTTGCTAGACCATGAAAATGATATGCAAATGAACGAGAGAAGGGAGATAGATGAAATATTCCTTACACAGGGACCCGTATTGAAAAACAACTTGCCTGTTGAAATCCTAGGGGATCCCCCTCCACCTAACGGTGATCCCGTGTTTGAACTTAAACCCTTACCTGATAATCTTAAGCATGTTTATCTTGATGAAAAGAAGATATATCCTGTTATTATTAGTGCTAACCTTTCAGAGCATGAAGAAGAAAGATTATTGAAAACTCTGAAGAAGCACCGAGCTGCTATTGGATATACTCTGGATGATCTTAAGGGCATTAGTCCCACTATATGTCAACACAAGATAAAATTGGAAGAAAATGCTAAACCAATTATTGATCATCAGCGACGGTTAAATCCTAAGATGAAAGAAGTGGTAAGGAAGGAAATTCTAAAACTTCTAGAGGCAGGTATTATCTATCCCATTGCTGATAGCCAGTGGGTAAGTCCTGTCCATTGTGTTCCTAAGAAAGGAGGTATGACTTTAGTCCCTAATGATAAAGAAGAATTGATTCTGCAACTAATAGTTACAGGTTATAGGATGGTAATTGATTTCCGTAAGTTAAACAAAGCTACTAAGAAAGATCATTACCCCTTGCCATTTATTGATCAAATTCTAGAAAGGTTATCCAAACATACTCATTTATGCTTTCTAGATGGTTATTCTGGTTTCTCTCAAATACCTGTTTCAAAGGGGGATCAAGAAAAGACCACCTTTACATGTCCTTTCGGTACCTTTTCTTATAGGCGTATGCCCTTTGGTTTATGTAATGCACCTCCTACCTTTCAAAGATGCATTATGGCTATATTTTCTGACTTTTGTGAAAATATTGTTGAGGTATTCATGGATGATTTCTCCGTTTACGGAACTTCTTTTGATGATTGCTTAAGCAACCTTGATCGAGTTTTGCAGAGATGTGAAGACACTAACCTTGTCTTGAATTGGGAGAAGTGAGACTTTATGGTTAATGAAGGCATTGTCTTGGGACATAAAATTTCTGAAAGAGGTATTGAAGTTGACAAAGCTAAGGTTGATGCTATTGAAAATATGCCATGCCCTAAGGATATCAAAGGTATACGAAGTTTCCTTGGTCATGCCGTGTTTTATAGGAGGTTCATTAAGGACTTCTCCAAAATCTCCAGGCCTCTGACTAATCTTTTACAAAAAGATATTCCTTTTGTCTTTGATGATGATTGTCTAGAAGCATTTTAAGTACTTAAGAAAGCATTGATCTCTGCACCTATTGTCCAGCCTCCTGACTGGAATTTACCCTTTGAGATTATGTGCGATGCTAGTGATTATGCTGTTGGAGCTGTTCTAGGGCAAAGAGTTGATAAGAAATTGAATGTTATCCAGTATGCTAGTAAAACTCTAGATAGTGCCCAAAGAAATTAAGCTACCACTGAGAAAGAATTTTTAGCAGTTGTGTTTGCTTGTGATAAGTTTAGACCTTACATCGTTGATTCTAAAGTAACTATTCACACAGATCATGCTGCTATCAAATACCTTATGGAAAAGAAATATGCTAAACCTAGACTTATTAGATGGGTCCTCTTGCTGCAAGAATTTGACTTGCATATTATTGATAGAAAGGGAGCTGAGAACCCCGTAGCAGATAACTGGTCTAGGTTAGAGAATATACTTGATGACCCACAACCTATTGATGATAGCTTTCCTGATGAACAACTAGCTGTCATAAGTACTTCTCGTACTGCTCCTTGGTATGCTGATTATGCTAATTACATTGTTGATAAGTTTATACCTCCTAGCTTCACATACCAGCAAAAGAAAAAGTTCTTATATGATTTGAGACATTTTGGGATGACCCACATCTTTATAAAGAAGGAGTAGATGGTATTATTAGACGTTGTGTGCCTGAGCATGAACAAGAACAGATCCTACGCAAGTGCCACTCCGAAGCCTATGGAGGACACCATGCGAGAGACAGAACTGCACACAAGGTATTGCAATCCAGTTTTTATTGGCCTACTCTCTTCAAGGATGCCCGTAAGTTTGTCTTATCATGTGATGAATGTCAAAGAATTGGTAATATTAGTAGACATCAAGAAATGCCTATGAATTATTCACTTGCTATTGAACCATTTGATGTTTGGGGCTTTGATTATATGGGACCTTTTCCTGCTTCTAATGGGTACACACATATCCTAGTTGTTGTTGATTACGTTACTAAGTGGGTAGAAGCTATTCCAACTAGTAGTGCTGATCATAACACCTCTATTAAGATGCTTAAAGCAGTTATATTTCCGAGGTTTGGAGTCCCTAGATATCTAATGACTGATGGTGGTTCACACTTTATTCATGGTGCTTTCCGTAAGATGCTTGCCAAGTATGATGTCAACCATAGAATTGCATCACCTTATCACCCACAGACTAGTGGTCAAGTAGAACTTAGTAATAGGGAGTTGAAATTAATCTTGCAAAAGATGGTTAATAGGTCTAGAAAGAATTGGTCCAAGAAACTAGATGATGCATTATGGGCCTATAGAACTGCATACAAAAATCCTATGGGTATGTCTCCATATAAGATGGTATATGGAAAAGATTGGCATTTACCTCTTGAGCTGGAACATAAGGCATATTGGGCTATCATAGAGCTCAATTATGATTTCAAACTTGCCGGTGAAAAGAGGCTATTTGATATTAGCTGTCTCGATGAATGGAGAACCCAGGCCTACGAGAATGCCAAGTTATTTAAAGAAAAGGTTAAAAGATGGCATGACAAAAGGATACAAAAGCGTGAGTTTAACGTAGGTGATTATGTTTTGCTATTCAACTCTCTTTTAAGATTTTTTGCAGGAAAACTTCTCTCCAAGTGGGAAGGACCTTACGTTATCGAGGAGGTCTATTGTTCCAGTGCCATAAAAATCAACAACTTTGAAGGCACAAATCCGAAGGTGGTGAATGGTCAAAGGATCAAACATTATATCTCAGGTAATCCTATAAATGTTGAAACTAATATTATTGAAAACATAACCCCGGAGGAATACATAAGGGACACTTTCCAGAACAATTTAGCCTCCGAAAAGGAAGAGGTACGTGATACGGTAAGTAAACCGACTCCAAAACAGTTCTAAAGGCAATTTTTCTCCGTTTTGGAATATTTAGAAAAATAGAAAAATAAACCACAGTCCAGAAGAGACACGAGGTGGCCTCGAGGGTAGGGGGCGCGCCCCCCTTCCCAGGGCGCGCCCCCTACCTCGAGGGCACCCCGTGTGTCCCCTGGACTCCGTTTTCTTGTGGGTTACTCCTTTTGTTCGGGAAAAAATCATTATATATACTCCCGAAGGTTTTGACCTCTGTATCACGCAGAATTCCTCTGTTTTCGTTTCGAGCTGCTGTTTTTGACAGATCTAGATCATCATGGCGTCCTCCAACACCCCCAAGGACACGTTCTTCTAGAAGGTCATCAACCCCTACCTTGCGGAGGTGTTGCACCACCCCAAAACCATGGAGTTGCATGAGGGGGTGCTGCACATCCGTGATGTTGAAGGGCCGAGGAAGACCGGAAGCGTGGAGACAAGACTCGAAGCAATGGAGCAACAAGTTTTCAAGTGCCAAGGTATGGTGGAACAAGGTCTCGACGCCAACCACATGATGATCTCGGAGCTTGCCAACAATCTCAAGATGGACTCAAGGATCTTCGGAGAAGCAATCTGCAATCTTCAACAGAAGATCGATCACCTCCAAGCCCAGATCTATGACCTGCAAAACCAAAACTGTGAGTATGAATATAGATTCAAGAACATGAGTTTGGCTGCATATTTGAGTATCCCGGAGATTCGATCATCCTTCTACGATGGTGAGCCCATGCCTTGGAAAAACAACAGGCCTACGTCAGCAACAACTCCATCATCACCAACCCCGAAGAAGGAGACATAATCATATGGGCATGGACACTCCCCTTGGAAACTGCCAAGCTTGGGGGAGTGACCCCGGTATCGTATCACCATCACTCCTATCTTTACCGTTTTACTTAGTTCGATCCTTTTGGTATTATATTGATCTATTAGAATAAAGTTAGCATGATCTAGTTGTGACTTGTGAGTTTTTGCTTTGTGAGCTTTATCCTTTGTAATCGAGTCCGTGAGCTATATAATAAAGATTAGTGTTGAGTCAAGGGCTTGATTTCCTCACATGGGTCATGGTAAAAGAAACAAAACAAAAAGAGAATCAAAGAGATCATATCGATCTTATGGGAAGTAATGACTTCACATACAAGAGTATGATAAATAAAAGTTGTTGGGAGGTGACAAACATAGTTTTGGTCATCGTTGCAATTAATAGGAAGTAATAGAAGAAGAGAGGCTTCACATACAAATATACTATGTTGGACATCTTTTATGATTGTGAGCACTCATTAAAGTATGACATGCTAAAGAGTTGACGTTGGACAAGGAAGACAACATAATGGGTTATGTCTTCTTATATCCGAAATAAAGTATATTGTCATGGATCTTCCAACATGTTGAGCTTGCCTTTCCCCCACATGCTAGCCAAAACTCCTCGCACTAAGTAGAGATACTACTTGTGCTTCCATATATATCCTTAAACCCAGTTTTTCCATGAGAGTCCACCATACCTACCTTTGGATTGAGAAAGATCCTTCCAAGTAAGTTGTCATGTTGCAAACCCGCTAAATATGTATGATTTATTAGTGTGGGAGAAATTAGCTTTATACGAGCTTGTGATATGGAAGTAATAAAAGCGACAGACTGCATAATAAAGGTCCTTATCACAAGTGGCAATATAAAGCGAAGTTCTTCTATGCTAAGACTTTGTGCATCTAACCATAAAAACACATGGCAACCTCTGCTTCCCTCTGCGAAGGGCCTATCTACTATTCCTGTCCTATAAGTGTCAAGGTGAGATCCACCTTTCCTTTTTCATTTTATCCTTTGGCAAGCACATTCTGGTTGAAAGATCCTGATATGTATACCCACTTGGATGTAAGTTTTCATGTTCTATTACTGTTGACATTACCCTTGAGGTAAAAAGTTGGGAGGCAACACCATAAGCCCCTATCTTTCTCTGTGTCCGATTAAAACTTCATAAACATAAGTATTGCGTGAGTGTGAGCAATTGTGAAAGACTATATGATAGTTGAGTATGTAGGCTTGCTGAAAAGCTCTTATATTGACTCTTTCCGATGTTACGATAAATTGCAATTGCTTCAATGACCGAGACCAAAGTTTGTTAGTTTCCAATGAGGTTTATGATGCATACTTGATATTGTGGATGAATTGTTACTTTGGCATAAGAATCATATGACTATATTAATATAAGTTGCTGTTATAAGAATGATCATGATGCCCTCATGTCCGTATTTTATTTTTATCGACACCTCTATCTCTAAACATGTGGACATATTTTTCGATGTCGGCTTTTGCTTGAGGACAAGCGAGGTCTAAGCTTGGGGGAGTTGATACGTCCATTTTGCATCATGCTTATAAGTTGATATTTATTGCATTATGGGCTGTTTATACATGTTTTGTCACAATACTTATGCCTTTTCCCTCTTATTTTGCAAGGTTTATATAAAGAAGGGGGAATGCCGTCAGCTGGAATTCTGGGCTGGAAAAGGAGAAAACTCTGGAAACCTATTCTGCACAACTCCAAAATCCCCGAAACTTCACATATTTGTTTTCGGAAAATATAAAAAATATCTGGCAGAAGAAACCCAAGAGAGGGGCCACTGGCTGGCCTTGAGGGTGGGGGGCGCGCCCCCTTCCCAGGGTGCGCCCCCTGCCTCGAGGGCTAGCCGGTGGGCCCCAGGTGTCCATCTTCTCCTATATGAAGCGTTTTGACCTGGAAAAAAATCAGGAGGAGGCTTTCGGGACCAGACGCCGCCGTCTCGAGGCGGAACCGAGGCGGAAACCAATCTAGGGCTCCGACAATGCTGTTCTGCCGGGGATACTTCCCTTCGGGAGGGGGAAATCATCACCACCGTCATCACCAACAACTCTCCCATCTCGGGGAGAGCTATCTTCATCAACATCGTCACCAGCACCACCTCCTCACAAACCCTAGTTCATCTCTTGTATCCAATCTTTGTACCCAAACCTCAGATTGGTACCTGTGGGTTGCTAGTAGTGTTGATTACTCCTTGTAGTTGATGCTAGTTGGTTTATTTGCTGGAAGATCATATGTTCAGATCCGTTATGCATATTAATACCCCTCTGATCATGAACAATATTATGTCTTGTGAGTAGTTACTTTGGTTCCTGAGGACATGGGAGAAGTCTTGCTATTAGTAGTCATGTGAATTTGGTCTTCATTCGATATTTTGATGAGATGTATGTTGTCTCTCCTCTAGTGGTGTCATGTGAACATCGACTACATGACACTTCACCATTATTTGGGCCTAGAGGAAGGCATTGGGAAGTAATAAGTAGATGATGGGTTGCTAGAGTGACAGAAGCTTAAACCCTATTTTATGCGTTGCTTCGTAAGGGGCTGATTTGGATCCATATGTTTCAAGCTATGGTTAGGTTTACCTTAATACTTCTTTTGTAGTTGCGGATGCTTGCATTAGAGGTTAATCATAAGTGGGAGGCTTGTCCAAGTAAGGGCAGCACCCAAGCACCGGTCCACCCACATACCAAATTATCAAAGTACCGAACGCGAATCAGACGATCGTGATGAAAACTAGCTTGACGATAATTCCCATATGTCCTCGGGAGCGCTTTACCTTGCATAAGAGTTTGTCCAGGCTTGTCCTTTGCTACAAAAAGGATTGGGCCACCTTGCTGCACCTTATGTACTTTTACCGTTTGTTACTTGCTACCAATTATCTTATCACAAAACTATCTGTTACTTATAATTTCAGTGCTTGCAGAAAATACCTTACTGAAAACTGCCTATCATTTCCTTTGGCTCCTCGTTGGGTTCGACACTCTTACTTACCGAAAGGACTACGATAGATCCCCTACACTTGTGGGTCATCACATGGCAAGCCCTACTCACTCACATTGATATCTATTGATGGGCATCTCCATATTAAATATTATTAGGGAGCTATATTAAATATTCCATTTGTTTGGAATTAACCAACACACTTGCAATATTCCCCATGCCTCTTAATTCAAGTTTCACCGTCAAACCTTCCCTATATTTCTTTTCTCGTTTATCGAGGTTCTTCCAAAAACCCTCCAACAATTTTATTTAAATTCCTTACATTTTTGCGAGTCCGAAAAAATTGACCTCTTGTGCAAATTCTTTTCCTAACTACCCCTTTCTTTTTCTTCTCTCCTTTTTCTTCTCTTCTTGGTTGTGTTTTATTTTTTTCAGAGGGGAGAGAGGCCCAGCCATCCTTTTCCTCAGCCTGCTCTCAGCCTTGGCCTAGCCACCAGGCCAGACTCCTTTCCTCCCCCAGCCGGCCCATCAGCCTCCTGGCCCAACTCCTCCTCAAACCCTAGCCCGACCAGACCGGTTCCCCTCGTCCCTCTCGTTCCCTCGCTCTCTCCCGCAAGCCGCCGCCTCCCCTCGTTCGCTCGCCCGACCCCCCATCCCCTCGATCGCTGGCCCTCTTCTCCTCGCTCCTCTCGTCACCACCCCGCACCTCTGCCCGATTCTCTCCTCTGCCCGCCATCGTCACCTCCAGGCCGGCCAGAGCCCTCCGTCTCCAGGTCAGCGCCGGGCGCCCGACCTCCTTCGTCGACGCCACGGGCCCGCAGCACCGTGCTGCGCCATGGCGCCCGCATCGTCTCCGCGAAGGCCGCTGCTGCCTCCTCAGCCAGGCCGCGCCGCACTTCTCCTCTGGGTCGGAGGCCAGCTCCTCGCCTCTTCCCCTCCTCGCGTCGCCAAGGCCGCGCCCCGGCCTCCTCTGCGCTGCGCCATGTTCCTGCGCGCCTCGGGCCTCTCCTCCAACGCCCTGAGCCCGCCGCCTCGCCATCTCCTGCGCGCCCCCGTCGGCCACTTTGTCCTTCACCGTCGTGCTGCCCTACCTTGTTGCTTCGTGCTTTTGTTTTGGTCCAGCAGAAACTTCGTCAAGTTCCTCTACCGCGCCTCCGGAGTCGCCAAGACGCAAGTTCCCCGACGACCGCGGTCTTCGAAATCGCCAAGTACCACGACATGACGGCATGAACATCTACAAAACGTGTACCACGATGACCCGCGAGTACCACTACATCAACGTGTTCCGCTACCGACGCCGATGATCTTCAAGTTCGACTACCGTCGCTGGAAACACCAAGTACCTCTTCAGAAACGGAAACGCCAACATGTACAACTACCGTCGCCCCGTGTACAACTACTTCCACTACCGCCATGAGAACAACTACTTCCTCTCCGAACGAGAACGTCTACTTCCCTCTACGACACGTGTTCCACGACGACCCCGTGTTCAACTACTTCCACTACGTCCCTCGACGATCTCGAACCCCTCCGTGAACGTTCGTTCCGAAGGTATAACCCCGGGACGATGCCCGTGGACGAATGCTTGTGTTGTATGAGATGTTTGCCCTTGTGTGCACCGTGCCCGTTTCGTCCTTTTGTCTTGTTCCTCGGTTGCCTCGTCGTCGACTCGTGGGAACCCGGTGACGGGATCACTCCACTTTTCTTCTCGTTTGACACGCTCTCTGTCGACCTTTCTTTTGCACCGGTCACTCAACGAGTTACCGGAACCGAGATGTTGCGTTGCATCATTTTCGGATCGTTGCCATGGCACCCTTTCTTTCCACCACGGTGACAAATACCTCCTTGTCTTCTTCATGTCATCTTTTACTAAAAATTGCATAAACTTGATCATGTCATCCGCATCATGTTAACAACATTATATGTTTAATTGTTGTTGCTTTAATAATTACTAAACATGCTCATGGGGATTTTCCGGATTTGTTGATGTTATTTTCCGGCCTCATTTAAAATGCCTAAATAGTGTAGTTTTAATATGCTTCACCTCTTGCCATGTTAACAAACATTTAATCTTGTCTTGTAATAAACGAGAGTCAACTAAATAAATAAAATGTGGTGTTTCGTCAATATGCAACTCGTTGCATATTGAGCTCCACTTGACTTGTAGTATTTGTTTGTGCACTTGCCATGCCATGCAAAATTAAACCGGACATGCATCATACTTGTTTGTGCATCGTATGCCATGTTTATGCTTGTGTGTTTACCGTGTTGTTTGTTTCTTTCCGGTTGCTTCTCTTGTTAGCTTTGGCTTCGTTCCGGAGTTGTGAGGATTCGCTCGACTTTGTTGCTCCGTCTACTTCATGGATCCGTTCTTCTTCCCTGCGGAATCCCAGGCAAGATGATCAAACCCTTGGATACCTTTACTACCATTGCCATGCTTAGTTGTCTCGATGCTATCGTTACATGTCGCGCTACCCTTCTTTTATGTCAGCCTCTCCTTGTTGCCATGAAACCTCTAACCTTGAAACCTTCCTAGCAAAACCACTGTTTGGCTATGTTACCCGCTTGCTCAGCCCCTCTTATAGCGTTGTTAGTTGCAGGTGAAGATGAAGTTCGTTCCAGGAGGGAACTTGTTGTTGGCATATCACAATATATATAATTATTATTAACACACCTATATACTGGGCATGGGTGGAAGGCTTGGCCTTTTGCTCGGTGTTTTGTTCCACTCATGCCACCTTAGGCGCCGATAAACCGGCATTATGTTCCTTGATTTTGCGTTCCTTACACGATGGGTGGATGGGGACCCCTGGACAGTTCGACTTTGAATAAAACTCCTCCAGCAAGGCCCAACATTGGTTTTAATTTGCCTCATAATAACAACTTAATTAATTAATTAAATTTGCATAGGGGGTCGCACCCTCGGGTTCTTAATTCTACATAACAGGGGGGGCCAGTGCTGATGGTGTTGGTCCCAAACTAGAGCCACTTACGGTACCACCAAGTTATCTGGGGTCTTCGGTTACTGTACGTAGCGCTCATCCGGACGTGGCCTGAGACGAGATGCGCGCGGCTACCATCAGGGTGTCGGCACGCCGGGAGGTCTTGCTGGACTTGTTTTACCATTGTCGAAATGTCTTGTGCACCGGGATGCCGAGCCTGATCAGTTTTTCCCTAAGATAAGGGGTGATGATATTATATTTATCACTTCAGCTAATCATGAGAGCTTGTGATGGGCTAAGTTGGAACACCTCTGCAGGGTTATGATCTTTCGAAAGCCGTGCCCGCGGTTATGTGGCAGATTGGAATTTGTTAATGTCCGGTTGTAGAAAACTTGACAGAGGATCCAAAGTAAAACACACAACTGTGTGAGTAACCGTGACTGTCTCTTTTCACTTTGCGAAGAGAACACGGTGGGGTTATGTTTGACTCGTATGTAGTTCAGGATCTTTAGCGATCACTACTTTTGCGACCGTTTGCGTAGATGCTCATCTTATTCTGGTACTCGTAAGTTAACCACCATATTATGCTTAGCCGCTGCTGGAACCTCACCACTTTACCTCCTCCTACCCATAAAGCTTTGCTAGTCTTGATACCCATGGTTATGGGATTGCTGAGTCCTCGTGGCTCACAGATACTACAACACCAGATGCAGGTTCAGCCGAGAATGATGCAGGAGCTGGTTCAAGTACTTCTGGGAGCTCGATGAAGAGAGTGGCCGTATGCTTGTGACGTTTTCGATGATCAGTAGTGGTTTCTACTAGGATTCGATCTTGACCTGTGGCTTTATGTTGTTTTGGTATCTTTCTTTTGGATCTTCACCCGTAGTCGGGTTGTGATGTTTTGAATGATGTTTTGCTTATATAATGTATTGTGTGAAGTGGCGAGTGTAAGCCAACTATCTCCTTTTGCATTTTAATCCCTCTTTTACATGAGTCATGCAAAGATACCAAACTTGCGATCATTCCAGAATGGGCTTATACCTTTAAGTCGTGCCTCGACACGTAGGAGGTATAGTCCCATCCTGGGCATTACAAGTTGGTATTCAGAGCCTTCTCCGACCTAGAAGCCCCCACTGATTGATCGAATCGTTGATGGTAGAGTCTAGGCACACACTTGAAAATATTTTGAGTCCTATATATATATCGGAGAGTAGGATTTCTTTTGCTCCTCATCCCTTTTCACTCTGGTGAGGACTCCTGACAACTACTCTTGCCTCTTCTACTTTCAAAAATTGCACCAATTTTTTTTTAGGATCACGCGAGTATTGTTTGGATTGTTTCGATGTCTTTGTGACGAGAACATTGTTCTCGATGCCTCCTGTCATTAGGGGTTGTGGCAGTGTCCCGGGGAGTTGAGCTCCGAGGTGTTGTCGTCACAAATCCATCGCGGCAGTACTAGAATACTTAAGACGGCCGACATCGAAAACTCTCCTATGCGGTTAGTGGCAAGATAACCCCGACATCACCCAGTACTAGGGAGGTAGTTCGGGAGTATTGCCATAGCTTGTATAGTAGATGCGTTTCAAAGGTCCGAGGTAAACGGTTTCCGAAAATAACTGGTTATGTGTTGAAGGATGGATACAGCTGGATGTAGGTTTAGAGTTGAGTGCGCGGTGCTTCCCCTGTATCCCCAACACCTGATTGCATAACTGGAAACTTTCGGAAATTAATAGGTGGGTTCATCTAGTAGTTCTAGGCATTCTTCCAACGAGTGCATGATATGAAGTTCGGGGTTCTACATTGAGTGAAGTAGTTTTATGGGCTTGTTCCGATCGGGAGTTGCATCTTAAAGGGTCCTTGGCTATGCTGATCCGGGGATTGCGAAACCCTTTTGTAACACGTTCCATGAGCTTTCAGCACGAATATGTCGGACGAAGCTTCTATCTTGTGTTTGTTCTATCTGCTCTTTGTTCCTTTTATTTACCTTTTGTTCTCCAAGCGGCTTCTCGACAAGTTGATGTACCTGCGTAATTCATTCGTTCAACTCTCTGCTCGGATAGATGTGTTGCAACATAATCTTCTTCATAAACATCTATCCGTTGTTTTGATTTGATTCTGGTATTCGAGTTGCTTCGATGTCAAATGTTGATTCCATACCTTTCTTAATCGGTGTTCTCATATTTCTATGGGAGTGCTAATTCTTCTTGACCATCAAGATCTTCATGTTAATCCTTCTCAACCGGTGTGCCTTCTCTTCAAGTTATTCCATACGGACGCCGTTGAGAAATCTGACGATTTGTCTGTATTCTTTCATCCCAAGTTGTCTTTGTTTTTTCCCACCCTCCCACCCTTCTTCTTCTTGGAGCCAGAAATTCTCAGATGAAGTATCCATTTTATTCATGTGATATTTCTTCATTCTTTTCCTTCAATGTTCTTATCCGGTGATTTATCGTGAAGACGCTCGAGAGCTTCAAGTTCATCATTCTTTTGTTCTCAATTCTGCCGGTGGATGTAATTCAAGATTTTGGTGTTGATCTTATCCTTTTCCTCATTTCACAATGCTTTCTTATTCCGGTGCACCAATTAATAATTCTCCTCTTGCTATTCATATCCGGAGTGCGGAAGATTCGTGTTTCCATTCTTAATCCATTCAAGCTATTTTGAGGATTGCTATCTAATTCAAGCCATTTAATTCAACCGGTGCAATATCTCTTAAGCAATCTTTTTCAGCGGTGATTTCTTATGAGTGGGCCCTAACCCACAGGTCTTTTCCCAGGATCTTACCTGACTCTTCTAATCTTCCGGAGTTATTCTAAAATTCTTTTCAAAGTGTGACTTAAGAATGATTCCCATCAGTCACATGCTTCCTCCAAGACCGCTTTCAAATTCCTTTCAACTTCAGGTCAACCTTCCTCTTTTATTCTTCCAGAGCATTTCATGAATTCTTTTCTTTGTGATCCTCCGAAGGCCATCATTTCAGAATATTTCTTCGTTCTCTGTTTGCAACTTCGTCCTCCAATTATTCTGCATTGATGCCTCTTCGTTCGTATCCATATTATTACGGTGGTTCTTTCAAGTTTTCCCTTCCGTTGTTATCGTTTAATTCATTTGTTCTTTCATAATCCTACTGGTGGTTCGTTGAAGATTTACCCAAGCTTGTGCGAGATCTCTCTTAATCCTTTCCAACGAGAATAAGTAGTATGCCAAATCCTTTGGTTGTCATCAATTTAAATTGGTGAAGGAGATGCATGAAATAATTCTTATTCTTATTCCTTCAAGGTGATTTAATTCTTTTGTCTGGAGCTTGTTCATCATATCATCACTACTAGGAAAAGGCCTACTAATGGCGCACCTAATTTGGCCATTAATGGCGCATTAGTGGTGCGCCATTACTAGCACGCCATTAGTATATTTTACTAATGGCGCATCGCAGATGCGCCATTAGTATGCACAGTAGTGCGCCATTAGTATGCCTCCCAGGGGCCATGTGTACCCAGGTGCTTTGGCATACTAATGGCACACTCCAGCAGGATGCGCCATTAGTAATGTCCGCATAGTAATGGCGCACTGGCTGGTGATGCGCCATTAGTATCCTTTGGCATACTAATGGCGCACTGTGTTGTGATGCGTCATTAGTATGAATATTAGGTTTTTTTTTAATATTATTTTTCTGTTTTTTTGCACAGATTACAAAATGTATAATTGCACAGAATATAGACAGCACACATCAACAATAAATTCATCGAATACAATATAAGATTAGTCTCTGAATACAATTCATCATATTAGTCTCCGAATACAATTCATCATATTAGTCTCTGAATACAATTCATCATATTAGTCTCCGAATACAATTCATCATATTAGTCTCCGAATTGAAAAGACCGAACAAAGATAGAACAATATATTACAAGTCTCGAGACCGCGAGTAGCGAGTTTGTCTTCACATTACAAGTCGATATCGATCATCTAAACTACCATCACATAGAAGAGAGCTGCGGTCATCACGATGAGCATCATCACGATGAAACTCGTCTTCATCCGGTTCCTCCAACGCTCCCCCTCTCCCGCTAGATAGCGGGCGTATCTAGATTCGGCCTCGGCCCTAGTGGTGTACCCTTTGTAACTGTTACCGCTGAACCGGTGAACCTGTCTCCGACACTCCTCCCAGTCGTCGTAGACTCCGGGAACCTTACCCTTGTACACGACATACGAGGGCATCGCTATTTATGCACTAGCCAAACGAAACGTTAGTACCAATTCACAGACAATTCGTAAGCAATATATAAGTATGCAACAGAACGATCGAAAGAGAAAAGCAAGACATTAATAGCATCAATTACATCTAAGTTGAACGACTCTCGAAACCAAAGAGACATACTACAAGTTCATTAAAGTTTAATTACAACATGAGCCAATCGATGTTTCAGAACTAGA
Organism: Secale cereale; assembly: GCA_902687465.1. Taxonomy (NCBI): domain Eukaryota; kingdom Viridiplantae; phylum Streptophyta; class Magnoliopsida; order Poales; family Poaceae; genus Secale; species Secale cereale. The sequence goes on from LR738709.1 coordinate 596,876,630, forward strand.
CACAGCATCACTGCTTTCGACTCGACTCAAGGGACCGGAGCGTGGATGAAGCCGCCGTCTATCGTGCGAGTCATGAAATCACGGGCGTTGTCAGCCTGCATTTGTAGCATTGTGTCGATGTCACTGTTCGACGGTTGATTTCTGAGGTAGAACTGCCCCGAGGTACGAAGGACATCTTGATGGATGATTTCCGCAAACTCCGACTGGATGCGAAAGAATTCTTGTCTGATGTCCGCGTCCTGGATTGCCGACACGCTCGCGGCCCAATCTTTGAGTTTACTCGGTAGCAGAAATTGATGATGGTCCCGTACGATCGCCCACATGTGATGGATGGCATAGTTGGCACCCTTCTGACCACCAGGCGGCTGCTTGACGCAGCAGAACGTCGTATTGTGGGAGAACACGTGCTTGCCGTACTTACGAATAGGCCTGGTGAAGGTGCCTCCAGATTTGGCGTAGCCGGGGGGAACATCATCAAGAACCTTCTTGACATTTGTGTAGTCTACTTTCGACCGACGGTCCGGGTCGAAATACATGGCCATGGAATATTTGCGGCTTAGGAGGATGAGCGTGCACTATGTGTCACTGCAGAAAACACGGAATGTTAAAAGAAGAACGATCGAAATCTAAGAATTCATATGTTACGGGGCGGTTGAGGCGGATGACTTACTCGGGAAAGTAAGGCACGAGGAAGTTATCCTTATCTCGGTTTGCCAGAATGACGCCTTCGAGGTAAGAACTCGCGACTTGCCGGTCCCCAGCGCTGCCCAAGATCTTGGCACACATGTAGAAGGGGTCAACTATCACGATGTCCGGGGTCTTGTCGCGAATGATCCGCATCTCCATACTCAGCGAAAATAGCCGAACGAAGGTGTAGTGCAGCGGAAGAAGATTCAACATAGTGTGGATGTCATCAAACCGCAGGACGATCGTACCCCCGATGGAGTTATCCACAAAGCCCTTGCCCTCTGGCACCTTGGCCGCGAAAACCGGGTATGCCACATCCTTCTCTCTGAGACGCCGCTTCTCCAAAGAAAGAACACTGTCATGCAGACTCCGCATAGCACCGGTTGCAGCATCGAGCATATTTCTCGGTAGCATCGGCCTACCCGCCACATGCACCCTCCTCATTACATCCTCAGGTGAAGGTGGCCCGTCCTGAGCACGGATCGTACTCGGTGCCGGCTGGCTCGCTCCCTTGTTAGTTTTTCTTTTGCGTGCCTTCTTCTTGATCTCCTGAATTGGGACCGAGTTCTGCTCAGAGACCGCCTTCTTGAGTGTGTTGGGGCTGATAATATTTCGCACCTCGTCTATCTGAGGCTCGGTGAAGTCGGCAGCTGGAGGCGTCTCCTGAGAGCTGAACGGCAGACGACGCCTGTTGCAACTTGGCTTCTCCGCGGTACCAAAGAAAATCGGGCACGTCTTTTGTTGGGTTGGGTTCTTGAGAAGGAGGCCCCATGAAGTCGTCACCGTACCCATGATCGGCAAAGTACCGATCGACGTTGGCAAATGTATCGTCGTCGTCATCGTTCTGATCCTGTGCCATATGCATGTTTGGATCCAGTGGCATAGGGATTTCCAGCATCGTTGCGGTGGTCTTGCCATGGGGACGACTTGGCGCTGACACGACTGGCGGTGTTGTCTTTGGGGTGGTTTCCCCCGCCCCCAAACGAATCTGGCTCTTCGGCCAAAGCAGGGGCCAGCTCAAGCAGGCGCTGAGGGTCATCACGTCATCATCGTTGGCCCCGACGGGTCGAATCGGAGGTAACACCTCGTCGCAGCCTGGAAGCACCCGAACCAGTTGAACCCTAAACAAGTTGGGTGGCATCTGGGTACCGTGGAACAAGGGGTTGCCCGGTTGAACGATTTTTCCCTTGGCGACATCGACCAACTCGTTGTTCACGAAGTGCAGGAGAGTGCACGGAATGTCGGCGGCGCCCTGCGAAAACATGTAGGGCGTCAGGGATGCCCAGTCAAAGGCAAGGAGATGAAGTCCTCGGCCGAGAGAGGCTTAATTAGTTACCATGATGATGGCGTCGAGCTCGGCTAATGTCGAGGCACCGCCAACGGCGGGCGTGCAGTTGACGGAGGGGCCGCTTGCTGCAGAGGTGCCGGCCGGCATACACCCGGGTGCATTAAGCTCCCGTGCCGGCGTCGGAGACACCAATGCCGCCTCCGCCGGAGACACGGCCCTGCCATCGCGTTCTGCGAGTTGCTGGCCGTGAAGCTGGGAATCGGGGGCGGCCCCTGTTGGCCACCCGCAATCCATGCCTGCAACCCCTCGATCAAGCTAGGCACAATGGCGGTGATCGTCGCTCCGAGCTATTGTTGCACTTGCTCTTGGACAATCTCCGGAATCCACGCCACCTGTGCCTTGAGTTCTTGAACCTCGCGTGCCTGGCTTTCCGAGCTAGTCTTTTTCTCCTTTCGCCCACCAGCGTTATAGTATGACGACCATTTTGTCGACAAGCCTTTGCCGGCCACACGACCAGCTGACGTCGGCTTCTCGAGCTTATCCTTGTTCTTCATTACATTCAACGCCCTATTTAGAGTCGTGTCCCAAGGGCTGCTCTTAGTCGGCCCCGCGCTACTTCTTTCAGTCGCCTGCGGCAGGAATGTGAATCATTTAGAAATTTGGCTTCATTAATTAGAATGCAACCATATGGAGCTAATTACGCGGGGGTGTATTCCTTACCAGAACAGCCTCAAGCGTCGTGGTCTTCGGATCCGTGGTAAGTTCCTTTGTTTTCGGGTCCTTCTTGTACCGGGCCCTGACAAAGTTCCTGGTCTGCTTGTCACCGTATTTATCGAAGAGGGGCGGTAGGCCTTGCTCGGCACGGTCCGCCTCCTCCTTGTCCCATATAGGCTCCGCCACTCTGTAACCGCCGGGACCGAGTGTGTGTTCCCCTAAGTTGAGCTCCCGCATTTCTTTCCCCCACTGACTTGATTCGGAGTGTGCGGTGCTCGAGCAATTAATCTTGAAGTCGTTGTAGTCATCTTCGGTGATCGAAGGATGTTTCTCCTTGATCTTCTCATAACTCTCACCTTTCTCGATCATTCTCTTCACATTGGTTTTCCAAGTAGACAGGGCCTTGCTCATCTTCGTGAGGGCAACATTGTTCACTTTATTCCCTTGGAGGCTTGTGTTATCAAATTGAGCGGGGAACTTGTATTGTTCGTGCAGCTTCGTGAAGAGGAAGTTGCGGTAATTCCCGTGGTCAGGATGCCTCAGGTTCTCGCTGTTGATCGAGACGGTGCTCCGGAGAATGCACCCGAGCTGAAGCGAGTACCCCTTGACTATTCGTTTGGGCGCCGTTGGATTCCCGTCGGAGTCCACCTCAGTAACTTCCTCCTTGAGGGTGCGGAGCACGGTCGGGCGCCGGTCCTTCCGTTGCCTCTTCGGTTGGCTGCCATCTGTGCGTGGGCCGCCATCATCAGTGGTGGCATTCTCGGCGGCACCATCAGTTGTGGCATCAGTGGGGTCATCCTCGGCGGTACCATCAGTGGTGTCAGGATCGGTGGGGAAGGCGGCGTCCTCATACAAGTGAGGTTGTTCCTCCATCTCCTGGGACAGCTCCCAGAATGCCTTCCCGCCCGAACCGCCGGCCTCATCGTTGTTGGCCATGTTTCTCTCTAAATAGGAACAAAGTTTGGTCAAAAAGTTGGTTATTGTCAAGGAACAAGATCATGGTCTCATCATTTAGGGTTTGTCGACACCGAGGCATCCTAAAAGCTAAGCTTTTATAATTGAGGGTTTTTCGACGCCGAGGCACCCTAAAAGCCTAAGCTTTCATCATTTCGGTTTTTATCGACACCGAGGCACCCTAAAAGCCAAGGTTTCATAATTTATGGTTTGTCGACACCGAGGCATCCTAAAAGCTAAGCTAGGAAGGAGAATTCTAAGTTGGGCCTAATCACTTGGCTCTATTGCCGCCTATGGTTTAATGCAGCTAGAATAAAGGGGCACTTGATCCTACTTAATTAACTACTAAGATACCCCGGCCCATCCATTAGTCACAACTACCCCATATGTCCTATTTTTTAGCAAATTCATGCTAAAATTCACGAAAAATTTCAGCATGACCTTTGCTGGAAATAGGACATATGGAGTACCCGAATTTGCCGGAACGGAAGTTAATCGACATTCCAGCAAACTCAAGGGCCTCTCGGGGTACCTGCAAAACTATCACAATGTGATCACAAGTCTTTCTCAATGTGATCATCATCTTTACAAGTCTTTCTCAATGTGATCACAAGTAATTCAGAGGCATCACAAGTAATTCAGAGCATCACAAGGCATTAGTAGTTCAGTACATGAACAAGTTTTACCAAGCACATCAATATGTACTGTATTTCATTGTAGAGTGATATACAGTATGTTACAGCAAAGAAACTGCTTAATCCACATGCCTCAGCTTATCAACAGTCATTACTTGTCAAATACAGAAGAAGGAACAATTTATTTGTGACATAGTTACAAATGATGACAGAATAAAGCTACACCCTGTACTAGCCTAAAAACATATAATTAGAGCAACTTCATATTGTCTAAAATCCCCCTTTTCTTTTCTTTTTCTTTTTCACCTGAGGGCATGTAAATCATGTACACATTATTATCTATTAAAAAAAACTGTAGACGCTTCCTTCAGTAAAAAAAAGGAACTATGGTAGTAGTGCCAGACCCATATTTTTAGGACTGATATTTAATCCATTGCTACAACTGGAGGTATATGTGTCAAGAACCCTCATGGCATGCTAACTGTCAAAAGGTCAGCCAACAAGGCAATGGCCTGAATGTCCTTATCATGGTATTAACCTAAACCAAAAAAAAAAATACCTCACTTATACGAGGGTTATATTCTACAAATACAAATTCCACATATGCACAAAAGCTCCCTCGAAAGAGAAACAAAAGTGTGGCCACACAAATACAACAAATGCTGTAAGCCAGAGTTGGCAAATTTAAAACACATATGAGCTACAGAAGTTTCAGAGTGAAGCCTTCTCTTGTTCAACCCATGTTAGACTGGCTGCTTCATCCTTTTGTTTGAACCCCCTTGTTTAAAATCCCCCTTATCTTATTTATTTTTTCACCTGAGGCCATGTAAATCATGTAAACATTTTTTATCTATAAAAAATCACACAGTGGGGGGCTTCCCCCTATGTTATTTCAGTCAAAAAAAAAGGGAACAGCAAACCCATCTCTTTAGCACTTATATTTAACTTAACCTAGACAAGCTAGCTGTGGCACCATCCTAGGCTCATTAGGCCATGGTCCAACCCAGATATAAGATTCACAAATAGCATTGCACTAAACTACTGAAACTACTAAACTACTGAAACTACTCCAAGTCCTACACTAAACTACTAAACTACTGAAACTACTCCAAGTCCTACACTAAACTACTAAACTACTGAAACTACTCCAAGTCCTACACTAAACTAGTTCGGGGAACAGTTTTCCTAAAAACATATAATCTATAACAAATGGTTAATCTACTAAACTACTGAAACTACTCCAAGTCCTACACTAAACTACTGAAACTACTCCAAGTCCTACACTAAACTAGTGAAACTACTGCAAGCAAACAAGTAAAGAACAGAGAAGAGAGCAGAAGAAAGAAGGTTTTAGTTAATTAATTTAAGGAGTGTACACTAAACTAAGCAAGTACTACTGCTTGCAAGTCCTACACTAAACTGAAAATGTTTCAGTTAATTTTATCCAAGCAAGCAAAAGTAGCTGAAGAAGCCATACTAGGTACCACTCCATTCATCACTCTCATTCCAGTACAAGTTCCTGGTCATAAGTAGTTGGGCATATGATTTATCTCATCCTAGAAGTATAAATGCCACATGCACGTATGCATATATGTCGGTTATTTATTTTCTGACCTACCCCTTTTTGACTACGAATGATCCAGGCTGGGAGAAAGCAGAGGCTGAAGCTATAGCTATCAAGACAGAACTTGATGATACTCTACATCAGAAAGCCATGGTTGAGCACCAGAGCAAAATCACCAACCCAAACACACCAACCCAAACACATGAAGCATTACACACGCGAATCATACTCCAACCAGAACAAAACCCAACGGAAACCCTAAATCTAGACAAACCCGAGGGGATTCAGACATAAAAGAGCTAAAAACCTAAGCAATTGTAAACCTAACTTGTACTGATTCAGTCCACAGGAGGAGGATGCCATGGGTAGGAGGAGGATACCTTGGCGTGGTGTTGGCGACGGTGAGGGGCCCGTCGAGGCCGGGGCGTCGGGGGCGCGGGCGGCGGCGGCGTAGCTCCGGGCGTCCGGGGCGTCGGGGGCG
>LR738709.1:596883795-596962221 GCA_902687465.1 Secale cereale
ATCTGGCGAGGTGGGATAGCGATCGAGATGGAGGGGGGGGGGGTCGAGATCGAGTGTCCATGAAATTTAAAAATATTCATGATAGTTCAAAAAGTGCCCATGAAATACAATCGAGAAATGAAGGGTACGATTTAAATACAATCGATCTTAGCTAGCTATCTGTTCACAATCTTCTTGCCCTTCTTTTTCGCAAATGGAGTTCTTCTGTGGAACGGACGTCCTTTAGGTAGGGTGGTCCTGCTTCTTCTTGTGGTGTAAGCTCCTACTTCATCATCGTCGTCATGTTCGATCCTCGGGTCACCGTACTTGCCGAAGTCTTGCTCATTGGCTACTCCATCCATTCCGATGATCTTCCTTTTGCCTCTCCTCACGACAACACGACTGGGCTTTGACGGATCGGTAATGAAGAAGCATTGGTCAACTTGGGAAGCCAGTACCCATGGCTCATTTTTTGCGGTGATGTTTGCGCCCGCGGTCTTGGATTTGGCTTCGGGTATAACCATGGTGGTGAAATACCGGTCTTCTTTTAGGACGCTCTTGGCCCATCTGACACGGAACATCAGGACCTTCTCTCCAGCGTAGCTCAGCTCCCAGATCTCCTCGATCCTTCCGTAGTATCTGTCCTTGTCATTACCGGTGTAGGATTCCATCGTTACCCCGGAGTTCTGATAACCATCGCTCTTCATGTCCTTGGCCTCGGTGTAGAATGTGTAGCCGTTGATATCGTACGCCTCATAGGTCATCAGGTTGTGCTCGGCGCCCTGTGACAAGGCGAATATGAGTTGTTCTTCCGCGGAAGAATCATCATGTAAAGGGTACGACAGAAGCTTCTGCTTGAACCAACGCGTGAAACATGAGTTGTGCTCTTTGATTATATCTCCGTCCGTCCTCTGTTGGCCTCGGTCATTGTACGTCTTCTCAATAAAGGTTTTGTGCTGAACCACCCAAGGATCGACCATGTCTATGTGTTGTAGCGCGACTAGGTTTGCTCTTTCAAAGTCGGCGAGTCGACCCTCGAAGTCGACATGCATTTCGCGGCGACCCTCACGGTGACCCCATCCAGCGAGCCTGCCGAGGTGCCTGTTGACGGGCAGACCAATGGGGTTCTCGATGCCTAGATAATTCGTGCAGTAGGAGATGCACTCTTCGGTCAGAAAGCCCCTGGCTATGCTTCCCTCTGGACGTGACATGTTGCGAACGTATCCTTTGATGACACCATTCATCCTTTCGGCATCATGCTGTGCAGGAACGTCGGCCCGAGTTGGATGATATCGTCCACGATATGGACCAGCAGATGCACCATAACGTCGAAGAATGCGGGCGGGAAGTACATCTCAAGCTCGCATAGTATCACCACGATCTCTTCCTGTAGCCTTCTGAGTTGCCTCACGCCAACAGACTTCCGAGAGATGACGTCGAAAAAGTTGCATAGGCCAAATAGGGTATCACGGACGTGCGCGTCCATGATACCACGGATTGCAACTGGAAGTATCTGCATCATCAACACGTGACAGTCGTGAGACTTCATCCCGCTGAACTTCAGCTTCGCCCGGTCTAGGTATCTGCTTATCTTCCCCGCGTAACCGTAAGGAAGTTGTACGCCTACGAGGCAGGTGAAAAACTGCTCAATCTCCTCCTGACCTAGAGTGAAGCACGCGGGAGGGTAGTCATTTCCGGTCTTCTTGGCCTTTTTGCCTTTGCGACGACTTTCCGTGTTCTGCTTCGCCTCATCATCATCATCATCATGATCATCATATATAGCGTGAAGCTCCTGCCTGATGCCCATTGATTTCAAGTCTGCCCTTGCTTTCGGCCCATCTTTGGTCCTCTCTGGCATGTTGAGCGGGGTACCAAGCAGACTCTCGCACACGTTCTTCGTGATATGCATTACATCAAGGCTATGAGGCACACGGTGGATCTTCCAGTACGGCAAGTCCCAGAAAACAGACCTCGTTTTCCATACCTTCAGCAGCGGCTCTGGCGCCTTTCGCTTCTTTCCCAGCTCTGGCGCCTTTTGCTTCTTTCCCGGCAGTGGGCAATCTTTCCAATTTTTAACAGCTCGTCTATTTCCTCGCCGCTTCTCGTACGCGGGCGTCCTCGGGGTTCAGTTTCACCATCGAACAGATCCTTGCGTTTTCTCCACAGGTCATCGTCGCAAAGCCACCTTCGATGTCCCAGGAACACGGTTTTCGAAGACCCGGGATCTCTATCTAGCTGGCGATACGTTGTGTCATCCATGCACCTGACGCATCCAGAAAATCCGTGGACCACCTGCCCCGCGACATATCCGTAACCGAGATAGTCGTGCACTGTCGTGAGCAGCGCGGCTCTCATAGGGAAATATTCTTTCTTTGCGGCGTCCCACGTATTGGCTGGCGTTTTCCACGGCGTGTCTAGCTCCTCTTTCAGCAGCCCCATATACAGATTGATGTCGTTCCCTGGTTGTTTCGGTCCTTCAATTAGCATACTCATGTGAATGTACTTCCTCTTCATGCACAACCAGGGGGGAAGGTTGTACATCCACACAAACACAGGCCAGGTGCTATGTGTGCTTCTCTGGCTGCCAAACGGATTGACTCCATCGGTGCTCGCGCCCAGCACGATGTTCCTTGGATCGTTCCCAAATTCTAGGTCTTCGAAGTTCAACGCTTGCCACTGGCTCGCATCCTTAGGGTGACTCAGCATCTTGTCTTTTTTATCTATCTCCGGATCATTTGCGTCATCTTCTCGCTTCTTCTCCTCCCTATCCGCGTGCCAACGCAGGAGCTTTGCTACCTTAGGGTCCACGAAATACCGCTGCAGACGAGGAGTGATCGGAAAGTACGACACCACTTTTTGAGGAGCTTTCTTCCTCTTCTTGTATCGAGTGACGCCACACACCGGACATGTGGTAGACTCCGCGTGCTCGTCCCGATAAATGATGCAATTGTTCATGCACACATGGTATTTCACGTGCGATAAATCCATAGGACACACGATTTTATTCGCCTCCTCCAAACTGGTGGGGCACTTGTTCCCCTTGGGAAGACGTTCGTGCCAGAATGACATGTTCTCGTCGAAGCATGCGTCGGTCATTTTGTGTTTTACCTTCATCTCCAGAGCCATGAGCGTTACTTTCAGGCGGGTATCCTCGGGCCTGCATCCTTCATACAATGGAGTAACCGCATCTAACTCAAGTTGATCCATCTTGGCTTTCTCTCGGTCGGCAGCTCTTGCGTTATCGGTCTGCTTGAGAAGCAGCTCTTGAATATGAGGGTCCTGCACCCAGCCCATCGATGGTCCAGCGTCGTCTGCTCCGCCGGCATCATCATCTTCATGATCATGCCGGTCGTCTACTCCGGCATCTTCCTCATCATCATGTCCTGCATCTTCTACATGATGACTGTGTACAGCATCACCGTCGTGATCGTCTCCTGGGGATTCTTCGTCTTCTCGCTCGCCCGAGCCGCGGTGGTTGTCTTGCTGCCCTTCCTCATTTCTTGCCCGGCCCCCATGGACGACTTCGTAGTCATCTTCATCAACTTGCCACCGATAGCCATCCATGAAACCACGCAAGAGCAGGTGGTCCCGCACCTGCCCGGAATCCGGGTCCGCAATAAGGCTCTTCAGCTTGCATCTTCGACACGGACATCTTATCTCCGTCTCGTTCTTTTGAAGCATCTCGGCCTTCGCGGACCTCAAAAACCTATTCACGATGCCTTCGGTCATCGTGCGCACCATGGTCGCCTGCGGGGTAGAGCAAAACGATATTTTAGAACCAAGAAAAAATTTGCCATGACTTTCCCTAAAAATAGTACAAAAAAGAATGCTTACTGCCAAAATTCTCACCGAAACGGAAATGAATCAACATTCCGGGAAAATATTGGCAACTATCGCATTTCAAATACCGGTACACCTCCAAACACAAACACATATGCAACACAACAAACATATGCAACACCACGAACATACATAGATCTAGCTAGGCCATAAAAAGTGCATGTGCACATTGTTGTATGGAGAACAACATAAATATAGCTTCACCCCTTACTTACCTATCAAAACAAGGTAATTTAACCACTTAATTTGAATGAATATATGGTGGAAATGAGGTGAAAAAGAGGAGGGACCCGAGAGGAGAGGAGGTGGAGAGAATGAAGTGGGGGAGAAAGTGAGTGTGGGTAGGAGAGGCTGTCCAAAATATCTTGTTGCTGCCCGCTTACTAATGGCGCACCAACTATAAATGCGCCATTAGTAATCAAGGTTACTAATGGCGCATTTATAGTAGGTGCGCCATTACTTGTTTTGCAAAAAAAAATAACATACTAATGGCGCACTGTCACACAGTGCGCCATTACTAGTTTAAACTAGTAATGGCGCACTCTGGGACAGTGCGCCATTAGTAGTTTTGTAAAAATAATAATAAAAAATATCATAAAAAAAGAACATTAATGGCGCACATTACTCCTGGTGCGCCATTACTAGTTACAACTAGTAATGGCGCACTTCGTCTAGATGCGCCATTAGTATGTTTGGACAGGCGCGCTAGTTCAAAAAAAAAACTTTTTGATACTAATGGCGCACCCTGGGCATGATGCGCCATTAGTAGTTTGAACTCTAATGGCGTATCTGTTGCTGGTGCGCCATTACTATATACTAATGGCGCACTGCTTGTCTGGTGCGCCATTAGTATCAATTCCATCTATAGCCCTTTTCCTAGTAGTGCATATTCTCGGTTCTAAGTTGTTCATATTGTTTTCCGGAGCTTCAAATTATTTCAATTATATCATTTCAAGCTGCATCTAATTCATCGCAGGCCTTGAATCTTATTCTTTTTATCTTCCACTTCTCATGCTTTCATTACCGGAGTTCTTCATGGTGGTTCATCATCTTTTAATTCATCCTCGAAGTCTTCATCAAGTTTCTTGTTGGAGCTCAAGCATTCTTCATCATGCATTCCAATTGCAATCCTTTCTACCTTATCTTTTCAGATGGTGTTATGTCATTCTTGACAATTCCTTCATGAATTGTGATTCACGAGTTTCAAGAATGAGATATTTAAAACCATCATTTTCCTTGTTCAGGAGATCTTTTCAACCCTTTAATTATTCGTTGGAGTTATCTTGAGTTATAATTCACCTAAAAGCTTTCCTTGAGAATTGTTGCTATTATGGTGTTTATAATGACCCAAGTTCTTCATTTATCCTCCCGGTGAAATAAGTTTTTCATCTCCCTGTTGATCTCAGTCAAATCAAATGTTTTTGTCAGTGGCCGGTTGTCACCTCATAATTTTGAGATGTTTTCCATAAGCCCACAACGAGCTTATTCATTTTCATTGTTGATTTTTCCATCAACCTCATTCAACCCTTCTTCGCAAGGAGGAATTCCTAATTCATTCGTGGGAGAAGTTGTCATTTTCTTCTCCGTTCTTTTCTTTCCAACGATCTATATGCTATTCTTCATTCCGGAGGCTTTGTGATGTTGCTCTCTCCAAACCATCATATCGTTTATCGAGATCATGTTCTTTCCCTTGCTTATCATTAACCGGAGTGTTGTACTCTTCATTCAAGTTCTGTCATCTTATCTAGTTTGCCTCTTTTTCAACCGGAGTGCTATCTGAAATCTTTCTTACCCCTTGTGCCATTCTTTCAATGTTCCGGAGGCTGTGTGTTGTTGTTTTCATCAAGTATCATCCCTACTTGGCAAGTTCATGTTAATTCCTTACATTTTCAGACGGAGTGCTGTCCAGATTATTTCGTTCTTATTCCTTCTCAATCTTGGTTAACCGGAGTGGTTTTGAAATTCGTTCGTCATCCGTGAGCTCTTGTTTCATGTCTTTCAACCTACAAGATTCTCATAATGTTCCTTGTTCCTCCTTTTTACCGGAGTGCTCTTAACTTCGTTCATCTCCGTTGTATTCTTTCTTTCAAGATTGTTCAACCTCTCAAGGTTCTTTGGTTTCACTCGTCTGTCAGAGAAGCAACTTTGTTTTACCTCTTCCTCTTCCGTTTTTACCCGGTGCTATCTCTAGGATCTCGGGTCGAGATCCTCTGTTAGTGTGGGAGAGTTGTGACGCCCGAAGACCGACGTCCCAGATGATTCCAGAAGATTCCAGATGTTCCGGGTTTCCCATGTGTTTATTTTGTGCTTGCGTTATTTATTTTGCATTGCATCATGTCATCATGCCATCATGTCATATTTATTTTGCATCTCAACCTAAATAAATCATATAGATCTTTTGATCTATTTAAATCGAGGGAAGTATGACTTCTCTTTATAACATATAAAAGCCTCTCAATATTATTAGGGAGCTATATTAAATATTCCATTTGTTTGGAATTAACCAACACACTTGCAATATTCCCCATGCCTCTTAATTCAAGTTTCACCGTCAAACCTTCTCTATATTTCTTTTCTCGTTTATCGAGGTTCTTCCAAAAACCCTCCAACAATTTTATTTAAATTCCTTACATTTTTGCGAGTCCGGAAAAATTGACCTCTTGTGCAAATTCTTTTCCAAACTACCCCTTTCTTTTTCTTCTCTCCTTTTTCTTCTCTTCTTGGTTGTGTTTTATTTTTTTCAGAGGGGAGAGAGGCCCAGCCATCCTTTTCCTCAACCTGCTCTCAGCCTCTTGGCCCAGCCGCCAGGCCAGACTCCTTTCCTCCCCCATCTGGCCCATCAGCCTCCTGGCCCAACTCCTCCTCAAACCCTAGCCCGACCAGACCGGTTCCCCTCGTCCCTCTCGTTCCCTCGCTCTCTCCCGCAAGCCGCCGCCTCCCCTCGTTCGCACGCCCGACCCCCCATCCCCTCGATCGCTGGCCCTCTTCTCCTCGCTCCTCTTGTCACCACCCCGCACCTCTGCCCGATTCTCTCCTCTGCCCGCCGTCGTCACCTCCAGGCCGGCCAGAGCCCTCCGTCTCCAGGTCAGCGCCGGGCGCCCGACCTCCTTCGTCGACGCCACGGGCCCGCAGCACCGTGCTGCGCCATGGCGCCCGCATCGTCTCCGCGAAGGCCCCTGCTGCCTCCTCTGCCAGGCCGCGCCGCACTTCTCCTCTGGGTCGGAGGCCAGCTCCTCGCCTCTTCCCCTCCTCGCGTCGCCAAGGCCGCGCCCCGGCCTCCTCTGCGCTGCGCCATGGTTCCTACGCGCCTCGGGCCTCTCCTCCAATGCCCTGAGCCCGCCGCCTCGCCATCTCCTGCGCGCCCCCGTCGGCCACTTTGTCCTTCACCGTCGTGCTGCCCTGCCTTGTTGCTTCGTCCTTTTGTTTTGGTCCAGCAGAAACTTCGTCAAGTTCCTCTACCGCGCCTCCGGAGTCGCCAAGACGCAAGTACCCCGACGACCGTGGTCTTCGGAATCGGCAAGTACCATGACATGACGGCATGAACATCTACAAAACGTGTACCATGATGACCCGCGAGTACCACTACATCAACGTGTTCCGCTACCGACGCCGATGATCTTCAAGTTCGACTACCGTCGTCGGAAACACCAAGTACCTCTTCGGAAACGGAAACGCCAACGTGTACAACTACCGTCGCCCCGTGTACAACTACTTCCACTACCGCCATGAGACCAACAACTTCCTCTCCGAACGAGAACGACAACTTCCCTCTACGACACGTGTTCCACGACGACCCCGTGTACAACTACTTCCACTACGTCCCTCGACGATCTCGAACCCCTCCGTAAACGTTCGTTCCGAAGGTATAACCCCGAGACGATGCCCGTGGACGAATGCTTGTGTTGTATGAGATGTTTGCCCTTGTGTGCACCGTGCCCGTTTCGTCCTTTTGTCATGTTCCTCAGTTGCCTCGTCGTCGACTCGTGGGAACCCGGTGACGGGATCACTCCACTTTTCTTCTCGTTTGACACGCTCTCTGTCGACCTTTCTTTTGCACCGGTCACTCAACGAGTTACCGGAACCGAGATGTTGCGTAGCATCATTTTCGGATCGTTGCCGTGGCACCCTTTCTTTCCACCACGGTGACAAATACCTCCTTGTCTTCTTCATGTGATCTTTTACTAAAAATTGCATAAACTTGATCATGTCATCTACATCATGTTAACAACATTATATGTTTAATTGTTGTTGCTTTAATAATTACTAAACATGCTCATGGGGATTTTCCGGATTTGTTGATGTTATTTTCCGGCCTCATTTAAAATACCTAAATAGTGTAGTTTTAATATGCTTCACCTCTTGCCATGTTAACAAACATTTAATCTTGTCTTGTAATAAACGAGAGTCAACTAAATAAATAAAATGTGGTGTTTCGTCAATATGCAACTCGTTGCATATTGAGCTCCACTTGACTTGTAGTATTTGTTTGTGCACATGCCATGCCATGCATAATTAAACCGGACATGCATCATACTTGTTTGTGCATCGTATGCCATGTTTATGCTTGTGTGTTTACCGTGTTGTTTGCTTCTTTTCGGTTGCTTCTCTTGTTAGCTTCGGTTTCGTTCCGGAGTTGTGAGGATTCGCTCGACTTTGTTGCTCCGTCTACTTCATGGATCCGTTCATCTTCCTTGCGAAATCCCAGGCAAGATGATCATACCCTTGGATACCTTTACTACCATTGCCATGCTTAGTTGCCTCGATGCTATCGTTACATGTCGCGCTACCCATCTTTTATGTCAGCCTCTCCTTGTTGCCATGAAACCTCTAACCTTGAAACCTTCCTAGCAAAACCACTGTTTGGCTATGTTACCCGCTTGCTCAGCCCCTCTTATAGCGTTGTTAGTTGCAGGTGAAGATGAAGTTCGTTCCAGGAGGGAACTTGTTGTTGGCATATCACAATATCTATAATTATTATTAACACACCTATATACTGGGCATGGGTGGAAGGCTTGGCCTTTTGCTCGGTGTTTTGTTCCACTCATGCCACCTTAGGCGCCGATAAACCGGCATTATGTTCCTTGATTTTGCGTTCCTTACACAATGGGTGGATGGGGATCCCTTGATAGTTCGACTTTGAATAAAACTCTTCCAGCAAGGCCCAACATTGGTTTTAATTTGCCTCATAATAACAACTTAATTAATTAATTAAATTTGCATAGGGGGTCGCACCCTCGGGTTCTTGATTCTACATAACAGGGGGCGCCAGTGCTGATGGTGTTGGTCCCAAACTATAGCCACTTGCGGTACCACCCAGTTATCTGGGGTCTTCGGTTACTGTACGTAGCGCTCATCCGGACGTGGCCTGAGACGAGATGCGCGCGGCTACCATCAGGGTGTCGGCACGCTGGGAGGTCTTGCTGGACTTGTTTTACCATTGTGGAAATGTCTTGTGCACCGGGATGCCGAGCCTGATCGGTTTTTCCCTAAGATAAGGGGTGATGATATTATATTTATCACTTCAGTTAATCGTGAGAGCTTGTGATGGGCTAAGTTGGAACACCCCTGCAGGGTTATGATCTTTCAAAAGCCGTGCCCGCGGTTATGTGGCAGTTTGGAATTTGTTAATGTTCGGTTGTAGAAAACTTGATAGAGGATCCGAAGTAAAACACACAACTGTGTGAGTAACCGTGACTGTCTCTTTTCACTTTGCGAAGAGAACACGGTGGGGTTATGTTTGACTCGTATGTAGTTCAGGATCTTTAGCGATCACTACTTTTGCGACCGTTTGCGTAGATGCTCATCTTATTCTGGTACTCGTAAGTTAGCCACCATATTATGCTTAGCCGCTGCTGCAACCTCATCACTTTACCTCCTCCTACCCATAAAGCTTTGCTAGTCTTGATACCCATGGTTATGGGATTGCTGAGTCCTCGTGGCTCACAGATACTACAACACCAGATGCAGGTTCAGCCGAGAATGATGTAGGAGCTGGTTCAAGTACTTCTGGGAGCTCGATGAAGAGAGTGGCCGTATGCTTGTGACGTTTTCGACGATCAGTAGTGGTTTCTACTAGGATTCGATCTTGACCTGTGGCTTTATGTTGTTTTGGTATCTTTCTTTTGGATCTTCACCCGTAGTCGGGTTGTGATGTTTGAATGATGTTTTGCTTATGTAATGTATTGTGTGAAGTGGCGAGTGTAAGCCAACTATCTCCTTTTGCATTTTAATCCCTCTTTTACATGAGTCGTGCAAAGATACCAAACTTGCGATCATTCCAGAATGGGCTTATACCTTTAAGTCGTGCCTCGACACGTAGGAGGTATAGTCCCATCCTGGGCATTACATTAGGGTTTTGATTGATTTGTGTCTTAAGGTGTTATTCTAGTACGAACTCTATGATAGATTGAACGTTACTACAGACTCTTGAATAGATCGATCAGAAAGAATAGCTTTGAGATGGTTTCGTACCCTACCATAATCTCTTCGTTTGTTCTCCGCTGTTAGTGACTTTGGAGTGACTCTTTGTTGCATGTTGAGGGCTAATAATATGATCCAATTATGTTATCCTTGTTGAGAATACTTGCACTAGTGAAAGTATGAACCCTAGGCCTTCTCTACTATCATTGCAACATCGTTTATGCTCACATTTACCACTTTCTACCTTGCTCTTTTTATATTTTATTATTACAAAAACCTATATCCACCATCCATATTGCACTTGTATCACCATCTCTTCGCCGAACTAGTGCACCTATACAACTTACCATTGTATTGGGTGTGTTGGGGACACAAGAGACTCTTTGTTATTCGGTTGCAGGGTTGTTTGAGAGAGACCATCTTCATCCTACGCCTCCCACGGATTGATAAACCTTAGGTCATCCACTTGAGGGAAATTTTCTACTGTCCTACAAACCTCTACACTTGGAGGCCCAACAACGTCTACAAGAAGAAGGGTGCGTAGTAGACATCAGTAGTGTTCCCACTATTCCCACTATAAGTTCATGCGCAATACTAGGATCAATTTTGACAAAATTTCCTTTGGCAACGCAATCCAAGAGTTGTCTATGGGACATATTTAGTCCAACATAAAAATTGTGAAGTACAATCCTAAAATTCACCTCTAAGGTACAGTTACGATAATATTTCATCATCCTCAACCAAGCCTCTTTTAAGTTTCCTCCTTGTTTTTGCTTGAAGTGAAGAACTTCAAACTCGGGGGACAAAGGAGCGGATAAGGGACTAGCCATGACGGCAAGGCAAGGCGAACGATAAACACACGGCAAAAAGAAGGGCAGATAAAACGGCAAGGGTGAAGTGGGGGAGAGGAAAACGAGAGGAAAAAAGGTAATGCGGAGGATAAGGGTTTGTGATAGGTACTTGGTATATGAGTTTTGCGTAAGCCTCCCCGACAACGGCGCCAGAAATTCTTCTTGCTACTTATTCAGCTTGCATTGTATTCCCTCGAAGAGGAAAGGGTGATGCAGCACAGTAGCGTAAGTATTTCCCTTAGTTTTTGAGAACCAAGGTATCAATCTAGTAGGAGACCACGCGCGAGTCCCTCGCACCTGCACAAACAAATAAGAACTTCACAGCCAACGCGATAAGGGGTTGTCAATCCCTTCACGGTCACTTACGAAAGTGAGATCTGATAGATAGGATAGTTTGATATTTTTGGTAAAAGCGGAAAAGTAAAGTAGATTGTAGATTGATATGTTGAGAATAGACCCGGGGGCCATAGGTTTCACTAGTGGCTTCTCTCATGATAGCAGATTTCTACGGTGGGTGAACGAATTACTGTTGAGCAATTGATAGAAAAGCGAATAATTATGAGAATATCTAGGCATGATCATTATATATAGGCATCACGTCCGTGACAAGTAGGCCGAAACGATTCTGCATCTACTACTGTTACTCCACACATCGACCGCTATCCAGCATGCATCTAGAGTATTAAGTTCATAAGAACAGAGTAATGCTTTAAGCAAGATGTCATGATGTAGAGGGATAAACTCAAGCAATATGATATAAACCCCATCTTTTTATCCTCGATGGCAACAATACTATATGTGCCCTGCTGCCCCTGCTGTCACTGGGAAAGGACACCACAAGATTGAACCCAAAGCCAATCATTTCTCCCATTGCAAGAACAATAGATCTAGTAGGCCAAACCAAACCGATAATTCGAAGAGACTTGCAAGGATATTATAATCATACATAAAAGAATTCAGATTAGAACCAAATATTTCTCATAGATAATCTTGATCATAAACCCACAATTCATCGGATCTCGACAAACACACCGCAAAAAGATTACATCGAATAGATCTCCTCGAAGACCGAGGAGAACTTGGTATTGAGATCCAAAAAGAGAGAAGAAGCCATCTAGGTACTAACTATGGACCCGAAGGTCTGTGGTAAACTACTCACAACTTATGGTGATGCGATGGTGTTAATGCAAAAGCACTCCGTCGAAGATCCCCCCTCCGGTTGAGCTCCGGAACAGGACCCAAGATGGGATCTCACGGGAATAAAAGGTTGCGGCAGTTTAATTAGGGTTTTCTCTGTTGCTTCGATGTTTTCAGGGTACATGGGTATATATAGGAGGAAGGAGGGCACCAGGGGAGGGGGCGCGCCCCCACCCTCGTGGATGCCATGTGTCCCCTCTGCCTTGGTTCTCAAGTCTCTCGTGAAGATATTTTTCCAAAAATATCTCTCCCGAAGGTTTCATTCCGTTTGGACTCCGTTTGATATTCCTTTTCTGCGAAACCCTGAACTAGGCAAAAAACAACAATCTGGACTGGGCCTTTGGGTTAATAGGTTAGTCCCAAAAATAATATAAAAGTGTATAATAAAGGCCATTAAACATCCAAAACATCATATATAATAGCATGGAACAATAAAAAATTATAGATATGTTGCAGACGTATCAGGAGCGTGAGATCACAGTAGCAGAGCCATCGTTCGATGCTCAGAAGCTGCTGAGGTGGTCCAAGCTACTTCTCGAGCTTGCGTTGTATTCCCTCCAAGAGGAAAGGGTGATGCAGCATAGTAGCGTAAGTATTTCCCTCAGTTTTTGAGAACCAAGGTATCAATCCAGTAGGAGACCATGCGCGAGTACCTCGCACATGCACAAACAAATAAGAACTTCGCAGCCAACGCGATAAGGGGTTGTCAATCCCTTTACGGTCACTTACGAAAGTGAGATCTGATAGAGATGATAGTTTGATATTTTTGGTATTTTTGGATATAAAAACAGAAAGTAAGCGGAAAAGTAAAGTAGATTGTACATTTGGTATGTTGAGAATAGACCCGGGGGCCATAGTTTTCTCTATTGGCTTCTCTCATGATAGCGGTATTCTATGACGGGTAAACAAATTAGTGTCGAGCAATTGATAGAAAAGCGAATACCTATGAGAATATCTAGGAATGATCATTGTATATAGGCATCACGTCTGAAACAAGTAGACCGAAACGATTATGCGTCTACTACTATTACTCCACACATCGACCGCTATCCAGCATGCATCTAGAGTATTAAGTTCATAAGAACATAGTAACGCCTTAAGCAAGATGACATGATGTAGAGGGATAAACTCAAACAATATGATATAAACCCCATCTTTTATCCTCGATGGCAACAATACAATACGTGCCTTGCTGCCCCTACTGTCACTGGGAAAGGACACCGCAAGATTGAACCCAAAGCCAAGCACTTCTCCCGTTTCAAGAACTATAGATCTAGTAGGCCAAACCAAACCAATAATTCGAAGAGACTTGCAAGGATATTATAATCATACATAAAGAGTTCAGAAAAGAACCAAATATTTCTCATAGATAATCTTGATCATAAACAAAGAATTCATCGGATCTCGACAAACACACCGCAAAAAGAGATTACATCGAATAGATCTCCTCGAAGACAGAGGAGAACTTGGTATTGAGATCCAAAGAGAGAGAGAGAAGAAGCCATCTAGATACTAGCTATGGACCCTGAAGGTCTGTGGTAAACTACTCACAACTCATGGTGAGGTGATGATGATGATGTAGAAGCACTCCGTGGTAGATCCCCCCCTCCGGCGGAGCTCCGGAACAGGCCCCATGATGGGATCTCACGGGAACAAAAGATTGCGGCGGTGGAACTAGGGTTTTCTCTGTTGTTTTGATGGTTTCGGGGTACGTAGGTATATACATGAGGAAGGAGGGCACCGGGGGCCAAATGTGGGCCCACAAGGCAGGGGGCGTGCCCTGTAGGGGGGGGCGCCCCCACCCTCATAGACGCCACGTGTGCGCTACTCCGTGGTTCTCAAGTCTCCCGTGCGTATTTTGCTCCAAAAATATCTCTCCCGAAGTTTCATTCCGTTTGGACTCCGTTTGATATTCCATTTCTGTAAAACCCTGCAATAGGCAAAAAACACCAATCTGGACTGGGCCTTTGAGTTAATAGGTTAGTCCCAAAAATAATATAAAAGTGTATAACAAAGCCCATTAAACATCCAAAACACCATAAATAATAGCATGCAACAATAGAAAATTATAGATACGTTGGAGACGTATCAAGCATCACCAAGCTTAATTCCTGCTCGTCCTCGAGTAGGTAAATGATAAAAACAGAATTTTTGATGTGGAATGCTAACCAACATAGTTTTCAATGTAATTCTCTAAATTGTGGCATGAATGTTCAGATCTAAAAGATTCAAGTGAATGTTCAGATCTGAAAGATTCAAGACAAAAGTCTATATTGACATAAGAAATAATAATACTTCAAGAATACTAACAAAGCAATCGTGTCTTCTCAAAATACTATGGCTAAAGAAAGTTATCCCTACAAAATCATATAGTCTGGCTATACTCCCTCTTCATCACACAAAATATTTGTATCATGCACAACCCCGGTTTCAGCCAAGCACTTGTTTTCATACTCTATTCTTTCAAACCTTTCAACTTTCGCACAATACATGAGCGTGAGCCATGGATATAGCACTATGTGGAATAGAGTGGTGGTTGTGGAGAAGACAAAAAGGAGAGAGATAGTCTCACATCAACTAGGCGTATCAATGGGCTATGGAGATGCCCATCAATAGATATCAATGTGAGTGAGTAGGGATTGCCATGCAATGAATGCACTAGAGCTAAATATGTATGAAAGCTCAACAAAAGAAACTGAGTGGGTGGGCATCCAACTTGCTTGCACCTGGGCGTTGGAATATACAAGCCAAGTTCTATAATGAAAATTCCCACTAGTATATGAAAATGACTAAACATGAGACTCTCTATCATGAAGAACATGGTGCTACTGTCAAGCACAAGTGTGGAAAAAGATAGTAGCAATTGTCCCTTTTTTCTTTTTTCTTTTTTTTCCTTTTTTTGGAGGGGCCTTTTCTTTTGTTCGGCCTTTCCTCACATGGGACAATGCTCAAATAATGATGATCATCACACTTATATTGGATTACAACTCGATATTACAACTTGATATTACAACTCGATACTATAACAAAGTATGACTCTATATGAATGCCTCCGGCGGTGTACCGGGATGTGCAATGAATCAAGAGTGACATGTATGAAAAGTTATGCATGGTGGCTTTGCCACAAATACGATGTCAACTACATGATCATGCAAGCCAATATGACAATATGAAGCGTGTCATATGAACGGAACGGTGGAAAGTTGCATGGCAATATATCTCGCAATGGCTATGGAAATGCCATGATAGGTAGGTATGGTGGCTGTTTTGAGGAAGATATATGGTGGCTGTTTTGAGGAAGGATATATAGTGGGTGTATGGTACCGGCGAAAGTTGCGCGATACAAGAGAGGCTAGCAATGGTGGAAGGGTGAGAGTGCGTATAATCCATGGACTCAACATTAGTAATAAGAACTCATATACTTATTGCAAAAATTTACGGGTCATCAAAACAAAGCAATCAGCGCATGCTCCTAGGCGGGGGAGGTTGGTAGGAGTTAACCATCGCGCGCCCCTAACCTCCACACAAAGGATGACACTCTACAAATACCTCATGCTCTAACTTCGTCACATAGCGGTTCACCATACGCGCATGCTACGGGAATCACTAACTTTAACACAAGTATTTCTCAATTTCATAATAACTCCACTAGCATGACTCTAATATCACTATCCTCATATGTCAAAACAATTATCAAGCATCCAACTTCTCATCATAGTCAATGCACTTAGTATGAAAGGTTTTACTACATTGATCTTGGATGCCTATCATGTGAAGGCTAGTTTTATAGCCAAAGCACATTACCATGCTGTTTTAATAGACTCTCAAAAGGATATAAGTGAAGCATGATAGATCAACAATTTCTACAAAATATAATTACCATCGTGCTCTAAAAGATATAAGTGAAGCACTAGAGCAAAAACTTATTCGACTCAAAAGATATATATAAGTGAAGCACATAGAGTTTTCTAACAATTCCTAGGCCATATTTTTCTGTGTCAAAAAGGTGTGTCCAGCAAGGATAATTGTGGCAAACTAACAAGGAAAGACTCAAATGATACATTATGCTCCAAGTACAACACGTATCATGTGGTGAATAAAATTATAGCTCCGAGTATAGTTACCGATAGATGAAGACGAAAGAGGGGATGCCGTCCCAGGGCATCCCCAAGCTTAGGCTTTTGGTTGTCCTTGAATTTTACCTTGGGGTGCCTTGGGCATCCCCAAGCTCAGGCTCTTGCCACCCTTTGTTCCATAGTCCATCAAAGCAATACTCAAAACTTGAAAACTTCACAACACAAAACTTAGACAAAAATCTCGTGAGCTTCGTTAGTATAAGAAAACAAACTACTACTCAAAGGTACTGCAATGAACTCATTCTTTGTTTATATTGGTGTTAAACCTAATGTATTCCAACTTCTCTATGATTCATATCGTCCAATACTACTCATAGATTCATCAAAATAAGCAAGCAACACACGAAAAACAGAATCTGTCAAAAACAGAACAATCTGTAGTAATCTGTAACTTTCGCATACTTCTGTAACTACAATTTTTTTGAAATAAATTGGGAAACGTGAGGAATTTTTCTATTAATCATCTGCAAAAAGAATCAACTAAATAGCACACTCCAGCAAAATCTGGTGACCATTCTAGCGAGCGTTGACGATTCTGTTTTTCACAGCAAGATCATATAAACTTCTCACAAGTCTTCCCAAAGGTTCTACTTGGCAGAAACACTAATTAAAACACAAAATCACATTTAAACAGAAGCTAGATGCAATATTTATTCCTAAACAGAAGCAAAAATAATAATATTGGGTTGCCTCCCAACAAGCGCTATCGTTTTACGCCCTTAGCTAGGCACGATACAGTGATAGATCTAGGTATTGCCATCTTTGATCTTCACCCTTTTAATGGTGTCAAGCTCGAATCTGGGAGGTTCTTTATGTTTTCCTTCATATTCGGAAATCTTTAGATCTAAAGAATCCAACCGCTTATTACAAAGGGTAATCAACATATTCATGCGGTGGAGATTCCCACTAACACTCTTAAGAGGTTCAAGAGACTTTTGTAATATTTTTGTTACTTTGCAAATTTTCTCAAAAACTTGTGTCCCTTACTGGGCTGGATGTGACCCTTTTTGGGGAGGCAGTGTTCCCACTATTCTCTCTAAAATTTCATGCGCAATACTAGGATCAACTTCGATAAAATTCCCTTTGGCAACACAGTCCTAGAGTTGTCTATGGGACATATTTAATCCAACATAAAAATTGCGAAGCAAGATTATAAAGTTCACCTCTAAGGTGCACTTATGATAATATTCCATCATCCTAAACCAAGCATCTTTTAAGTTTTCTCCTTGATTTTGCTTGAAGTGAAGATAAGGGAGACAAAGGAGCGGATAAGGGACTAGCCATGATGATAAGGGAAAGCAAATGATAAACACATGGCAAAAAGAAGGGCAAATAAAACGGCAAGGGTGAAGTGGGGGAGAGGAAAACGAGAAGCAAATAAATGTAATGCGAAGGATAAGGGTTTGTGATAGGTACTTGTTATATGACTTTTGCGTAAGCCTCCCCGGCAACGGCGCCAGAAATTCTTCTTGCTACTTCTCGAGCCTGCGTTGTATTCCCTCAAAGAGGAAAGGGTGATGCAGCACAGTAGCGTAAGTATTTCCCTCAGTTTTTGAGAACCAAGGTATCAATCCAGTAGGAGACCACGCGCCAGTCCCTCGCACCTGCACAAACAAATAGGAACTTCGCAGCCAACGCGATAAGGGGTTGTCAATCCCTTTACGGTCACTTACGAAAGTGAGATCTGATAGAGATGATAGTTTGGTATTTTTGGTATTTTTGGATATAAGAACAGAAAGTAAAAGCAGAAAAGTAAAGTAGATTGTAGAATGATATGTTGAGAATAGACCCGGGGGCCATAGTTTTCTCTAGTGGCTTCTCTCATGATAGCGGTATTCTACGGTGGGTAAACAAATTACCGTCGAGCAATTGATAGAAAAGCAAATACTTATGAGAATATCTAGGTATGATCATTGTATATAGGCATCACGTCCGAAACAAGTAGACCGAAACGATTCTGCATCCACTACTATTACTCCACACATCGACCGCTATCCAGCATGCATCTAGAGTATTAAGTTCATAAGAACAGAGTAACGCATTAAGCAAGATGGCATGATGTAGAGGGATAAACTCAAACAATATGATATAAACCCCATCTTTTTATCCTCGATGGCAACAATACAATACGTGCCTTGCTGCCCCTAGTGTCACTGGGAAAGGACACCGCAAGATTGAACCCAAAGCCAAGCACTTCTCCCATTTCAAGAACTATAGATCTAGTAGGCCAAACCAAACCAATAAATCGAAGAGACTTGCAAGGATATTATAATCATAGATAAAGACTTCAGAAAAGAACCAGATATTTCTCATAGATAATCTTGATCATAAACCCACAATTCATCGGATCTCGACAAACACACCGCAAAAAGAGATTACATCGAATAGATCTCCTCGAAGACGGAGGAGAACTTGGTATTGAGATCCAAAGATAGAGAAGAAGCCATCTAGATACTAGCTATGGACCCGAAGGTCTATGGTAAACTACTCACAACTCATGGTGAGGCGATGATGATGATGATGATGTAGAAGCACTCCGTGGTAGATCCCCCCTCCGGCGGAGCTCCCGAACAGGCCCCAAGATGGGATCTCACGAGAACAGAAGGTTGCGGCGGTGGAACTAGGGTTTTCTCTGTTGTTCTGATGGTTTCGGGGTACGTAGGTATATATGGGAGGAAGGAGGGCACCGGGGGACAAACGTGGGGCCCACGTGGTAGGGGGCGTGCCCTGTAGGGTGGGGGGCGGCCCCCACCCTCGTGGACGCCACGTGTGCCCTACTCAGTGGTTCTCAAGTCTCCCGTGCGTATTTTGCTCGAAAAATATCTCTCTCGAAGTTTCATTCCGTTTGGACTCCGTTTGATATTCCTTTTCTGTAAAACCCTGAAATAGGCAAAAAAACAACAATCTGGACTGGGCCTTTGGGTTAATAGGTTAGTCCCAAAAATAATATAAAAGTGTATAACAAAGCCCATTAAACATCCAAAACATCATAAATAATATCATGGAACAATAAAAAATTATAGATACGTTGGAGACGTATCAGTCCAACACTCCTATCATCTTTGACGCCGAGTCCCACCGTGATCGCACAACTGCGGTCGGGTGTTTGCTATTGTTGGTCTCACCAACAATATGCAACCTCAAGGTGACGAAGATGCTGATTGATGGCGGGGCCGGCCTGAACTTGATCTTACCCGTCGTAATCAAAAGGCTGCAAATCCCTGATGGAGACCTCGAGGAGACGGGCACGTTTCAAGGAGCCAACCCAGGAAGGAGTCAGCCCAAGGGTAAAGTCACGCTGCCCGTGACATTCGGGGGCGAGCTAAACTACAGGATGGAGAGGATTGTTTTTGATGTTGCCGAGATCCACTTGCCTTACAACGGGATCCTCGGCCGCCCAGCCTTGGCCAAATTCATGGCGGCGTCCCATTACGCCTACAACACGCTGAATATGCCTAGGCTGATGTCCATCATCACCGTCCCCTCCGACAAGAAGGATGCGCTGATCTGCGTTGATCAGCTGTACCGGGAGGTAGTTGCAGCAACTGCCGCCAAGGCACTTGCTCCTGCCACTGAAGCCCCGGGAGGAAACAAGACTGGTAAGACCTCTCGCGCCTACTCCGGCAAGAGCTCCTCTTCGGAGTGCAGTGCTCCTGTCGGAACACGCCAGAGAGCTCCACCGGCAAGAGCAAGAAATCCAGAGCTGCTCCACCAGAAACCAAGAAGGTGTCCGTCAAGGAGGATGGCACGGGAGGGGCCTTCACCATAAGCTCCACCCTCGACAACAAATAGGAAGAATCGCTCGTCACCTTCCTGCGGGCGAATGTCGACGTGTTTGCATGGCAAGCATCTGACATCCTCGACGTTCATAGGGAGGTGATTGAGCACCATCTTGTTGTCTGCCCTCATGCGCGAACCGTCAAGCAGAAGGTTAGGAAGCAAGCTCTGGAGCGACAAGAGTTTATCAGAGAGGAAACCAGGAAGTTAGAGGCGGCAGGCTTAGTGAAAGGAGTGCTCCATCCGACGTGGCTGACCAATCCGGTGGTGGTGCGTAAGGCAAATGGGAAGTGGAGACTGTGTGTTGATTACACATACATCAATAAGGCTTGTCCAAAAGACCCTTTCCCATTGCCGCGCATCGACCAGATTGTGGACTTCACGGCCGGATGTGATTTGTTATCATTCCTCGACGCTTACTCAGGCTACCATCAGATCTTCATGGCGAGAGAAGATGAAGAGAAGACATCATTCATCACCCCATGTGGTATGTATTGTTTCATACGGATGCCTTTCGGGTTGAAGAGTGCTGGCTCAACATTCGCAAGAGCAGTCCAGATTGGTTTTGAGCCTCAGCTACATAGAAATATGGAAGCTTATATGGATGATACAGTGGTGAAAACTAAGGACAAAGCAACGCTCGTACACGATTTGGAAGAGACGTTCGTGAATCTGCACAAGATCAACCTTAAGCTGAACCCTGAGAAGTGTTTCTTCGGCGTCCCATCCGGAAAGCTTCTCGGTTTCTTCGTGTCGCAGCGTGGAATTGAGGCGAACCCAGACAAGATCAAGGCCATCAAGCAGATTGAAGCACCCAGGTGGATCAAAGATGTGCGTCGGCTTGCTGGCTGCGTCGCCGCCATGGGCAGATTTATGTCCAAATTAATCTGCCGAGCGCGCCCTCCCCTTTTTCAGGATTTTGAAAAAGGCGGGCCCAATGGAGTGGACCTCAGAAGCCGAAGCGGCACTACAAGATTTGAAGAAATACCTCTCTGCTACGCCGATACTGGTCGTGCCTAAACCACATGAGCCGTTGCTGCTGTATTTAGCGGCAACGAATCAAGTGGTCAGTGCTGCGCTAGTGGCCCAGAGGGAGGTCAATACGGAAGCAATAGCAACGACAGAACCCGATGCCACTGGGGCCGAAGGAACGCAACCAGATGGGGTAATGTAGAAGAAGAAAATGATGCAGCACCCGGTTTACTTTGTCATCTCCCTACTACAGGGGGCTAGGTCAAGGTACTCCGGCGTGCGGAAATTGCTCTTCGGCCTCCTTATGGCCTTGAGGAAGCTGCGTCATTACTTCCAAGCACATGAAATTACCGTCATCACCCGCCTCCCATTGCAGCAGATATTGCATAACCCATATGCAACTGGGAGGATTGTGGAGTGGGCCCTGGAGCTGTCGAGCTTCGGTTTGAAATTTGAAAGCACTTCGACCATTCAGAGTAGAGTCCTGGCAGAGTTCGTTGCAGAATGGACCTCAATGCCCGATGAAGAGGTCCGGGAGACTACTCTCCCCGACAAGGATACGAGTCATGACTAGATTATGTACTTTACGAGGTTTTCTCGCTGCAAGGCGCTGATGCTGGTGTGCTGCTTGTTGCACCCACTGGAGAGCACCTCAAGTATGTGATCCAGATGCACTTCCCCAGGGAGGTGTCAACGAACAACACCGCTGAGTACAAGGGACTATTTGCTGGTCTCAGGATCGCGGCGGACCTCGGAATCAAGAAGCTCATCATCAGAGGTGATTCGCAGCTTGTCGTCAGGCAAGTGAACAAAGATTACCAGAGCCGGTTGATGGAAGCCTACGTGGATGAAGTGAGAAAACTGGAGGAGCGTTTCGACGGTATACAAGCAGAGCATGTCCCCCAAGCGGAGAACGACATCGCCTGCTACTTGTCAAAATGCACCGCCCTCAAACTACCTATGGAACTAGGTACCTTTGTGCTTCGATTAATTCAGCCATCTGTAGAACCATCAACGGAGCAAAACAAGCGAAGGAAATCAGGCCCCGGCAAGTACTTTCCCGCTGAACCCGCAGGGGTGGCCGGCAAAGGTGTTGCCGGGGACGGTGAGCCTGCCGTGGGGAGACAGACTCCGAGTGGGCATCAAGCCCTGGCCGTAGAGGCAATCGCTCATGTGGCAGAGGAAATGCCTTTGGTCCTTGCCGTTGAGCCCCAGGCTCCGGCATGGGCGCAACATACCGTCCAATTCCTCCAGACCGGGGAACTTCCCGAGGAGCAGGAAGAAGCGGAGAAAGTAGCCCGCCGGTCCGCCATGTACCAGTTCGTCGACGACGTCTTGTACAGGAAAAGGCCGAACAATGTGAAATTGAAGTGCATTCCCCAGGAGGAAGGGTTGGGGCTGTTGGCAGAGATACATGGAGGCATATATGGCTCCCACATAGGGTCGAGAGCCCTTGCTGGCAAGGCATTCCGACAAGGTTTCTTCTGGCCCACTGCCCTCTAGGATGCAATGGCACTAGTAACCAAGTGTGAAGCATGCCAGTTCCATTCAAAGAAGCTTCATCAACCAGCTCAAGCTCTCCAAACAATCCCTCTTTCCTGGCCATTCTCGGTCTGGGGGCTCGACATACTGGGCTCTTTCCCCCGTGCTATTGGGGGCTTTGAGTACTAGTACGTTGCAATCGACAAGTTCACAAAGTGGCCAGAGGTGGAAGCAGTGAGAAAGGTGACGTCGCAATCAGCCATCAAGTTCTTCAAAGGCCTGGTCTGCCGGTTCGGGATACCAAACAGAGTCATCATCAACAATGGCACGCAGTTCACAAGCCAATCCTTCATGTAGTATATTCAAGACCTCGGCAGCAAGGTCTATTTTGCTTCCGTTGCGCATCCTCGAAGCAACGGCCAGGCAGAGAGGGCAAATGTTGAAGTACTACGAGGCCTCCGGACAAGAACTTTTGACAGACTACACAAGTGCGGAAGGCGCTGGATCTATGAACTGCCGGTGGTTCTTTGGTCAATCAGAATGAAACCAAATCGAGACACCGGCCAGACACCTTTCCCCCTCGTTTATGGGGCGGAAGCAGTTCTCTCGATGGAACTCACATACGGCTCACCCCGAGTGCTCGCTTATGATGAGCTTGAGCAAGAGCAGTTGCGCCAAGATGATGCCACGCTTCTCGAGGAAGATCATCTTCGGGCGGCTATGCAAGTAGCGCGCTACCAGTAGGCCTTGCGCCGCTATCATAGCCGCAAGGTTCATGCCCGAAGCTTTGAGGAAGGCGACCTTATTCTTCGGCACGTTCAGTCGGCCAAGAATTCCAACAAGTTGACACCGAAGTGGGAAGGCCCTTATCGGGTAATACGAGTCATCAGGCCTGGCGCAGTCCGCCTAGAGACCGAAGATGGTATTCCAGTGAGTAACTCTCGGAACATTGAACATCTTTGTAAGTTTTACCCGTAAGGCGCAGTTGCCGGGCTTCCCGGCAAGCACCCCTTTTTTGTACAAGCATTGCCGGCTAGGCATGTAACCCTTCGTACAAAGCCAGGCGGCAGGCCCTGAGAATAAATAAATGAAGCGCTGGCGCCCTAAGTTTAGCATGCATGCTAAGTTGAGTCTCTTTCTCTGTTGGGGTTGATAGTGCTTAATGGCGGCTAACCCCTAGCATAGAAATCGAGTTTGCATCTCTCTGTTTCTTTTCCGTCCCCTTGTTCGCAGGATGCATGGACATTTCTGCTGAACTGTTTGAAAGAAAGAGAACGAGCCAACGCCCGACCCCGGCAAAACTGAGGTTGCCCGGGGCTGCACGACCAAGGGTCAAGCCACGGCAAGACAAGGTTGCCAGGAGCTATAGGACCAGATAAGTCTTTCATCCCCCACTCCTTCCTTCCATGTGAAACTTGGGCGTACGAGGCTTCGTTCGTTCTTATACCATCATGCTCCCTTTTTCCTATGTCCAACAAGCTTTGTCTTGGACCGGGGCTTCGTAGTAGTGCGATGGGAAGGGAGCGGCCGAAGGGCCTAACCCTACCCTGCTCCTACTTCCGCCAAGGGCGTGAATACAGTTATGGAGCGGGGAGGGGTGGACAGCAAGGCTTGTTGCCGGGGCATGTTGTTTATCTTAAGATAACAAGGATCCGTTCCTTGGTGTGGCTCCTGCCCGCGCACGAAGAAACCCAGCAAACACCCTTCTTTCCATTAATACGTTGCAAACAAGTACAATTCATACGGAATGCATACATAAGCGAGGGGTTACGAGATTTTAAATCTTACAAAGGCCTGTAGGCATAAAACTGAAAAGGGATAAGATGCCCGTAATCCCTTTCTTGTCCCTCTCCTCAGGAAATGGAACAAGATGGCAAAGGGCAAAAGGAGCGCGTAGGCGAAGCGCGAGCAGCAGAAAGCACCAAGAGAACATCCCGGCGGCCGTCCCGAAGGAGGCTGACGATGATGACGTCAAGAGAAGAGCCAAAATATGGGGCGGCGGGCCGGCAATGCGTGAGTTGACGCCCGCATACTCCGACATGACGACCGTCGCCCACCTTCTTCGCCTTCTTCGGCATCCCAACGCCAGCCGCCCAAGGAGGCGACCGCGAGAAGTTCGAGGGGCTAGCGGTGCAGATGATGGTGCTACCGGCTTCACCCGGGGACGGCGTATCCACCGCCTAGTCGGACACGTCATCCTCCCGCCCACTGTCCTCGTCGGCGCTGTCGCTGGCCTCCCCATCGCTCTCGCTCGGGGAGGAGTCTTCGTCGGCAGTCGAACTTTCCGCACAGCACCCTAGTCTGTGTCCCGAGCGCCCGAAGACCTTGACGGAGAGCAGATCGCTCTCAGCCAACCTGAAGCAGAGGACGTGCCCCTTCGTCAAGCAGTGGGCGCGCGTCAAGGTCTTCCACCCCTCGGCGGAGGAGCATTACGTGAAGAGCGGGGAACTTGGTGTCCACCCACATACCGCCATGGCAACACCCCTCCATGTGAAACCTCAACCTCGGTGGCTGATCGACCTCCAACACCTTCGCGAACGCTTCGGGAAGACGGAGGCGACTGTGCGGCGGCTCAAGCAGTTGCAAGATGAACTCCAGCGCCGTGTCCCTGACATGGCCGCGTGGGGAGGCAGGAGGAGACGACGGAGGAGATGGAGATAGAGATGATGACGGCGCGGGTGTTCCCCGACCTCGTCCACCCCTGCCTCGACCGCCTCACCGACCGCGATCCCAGTCGGTGCCTCTGCCTCCCGCGTGGTCCTCGTCCTGGGCATCCGGCTCTTCTTTGACCGCCGCCGCCTGCTACTTCTCGAGCTTGCGTTGTATTCCCTCGAAGAGGAAAGGGTGATGCAGCACAGTAGCGTAAGTATTTCCCTCAATTTTTGAGAACCAAGGTATCAGTCCAGTAGGAGACCACGCGCGAGTCCCTCGCACGTGCACAAACAAATAAGAACTTCGCAGCCAACACGATAAGGGGTTGTCAATCCCTTTACGATCACTTACGAAAGTGCGATCTGATAGAGATGATAGTTTGATATTTTTGGTATTTTTGGATATAAGAACAGAAAGTAAAAGCGGAAAAGTAAAGTAGATTGTAGATTGATATGTTGAGAATAGACCCGGGGGCCATAGTTTTCTCTAGTGGCTTCTCTCATGATAGCGGTATTCTACGGCGGGTAAACAAATTACTATCGAGCAATTGATAGAAAAGAGAATACTTATGAGACTATCTAGGCATGATCATTATATATAGGCATCACGTCTGAGACAAGTAGACCGGAACGATTATGCATCTACTACTATTACTCCACACATCGACTGCTATCCAGCATGCATTAGTATTAAGTTCATAAGAACAGAATAACGCCTTAAGCAAGATGACATGATGTAGAGGGATAAACTCAAACATAGTGATATAAACCCCATCTTTTTATCCTCGATGGCAACAATACAATACGTGCCTTGTTGCCCCTACTGTCATTGGGAAATGACACCGCAAGATTGAACCCAAAGCCAAGCACATCTCCCATTGCAAGAACTATAGATCTAGTAGGCCAAACCAAACCAATAATTCGAAGAGACTTGCAAGGATATTATAATCATACATAAAGAGTTCAGAAAAGAACCAAATATTTCACATAGATAATCTTGATCATAAACCCACAATTCATCGGATCTCGACAAACACACCGCAAAAAGAGATTACATCGAATAGATCTCCTCGAAGACCGAGGAGAACTTGGTATTGAGATCCAAAGAGAGAGAAGAAGCCATCTAGATACTAGCTATGGACCCGAAGGTCTGTGTTAAACTACTCACAACTCATGGTGAGGCCATGATGATGATGTAGAAGCTCTCCGTGGAAGATCCCCCCTCCGTCGGAGCTCCGGAACAGGCCCCAAGATGGGATCTCGTGGGAACAGAAGGTTGTGGCGGTGGAACTAGGGTTTTCTCTGTTGTTGTGATGGTCTCCGGGTACATAGATATATATGGAAAGAAGGAGGGCACTGGGGGCCAGACGTGGGGCCCATGAGGCAAGGGGCACGCCATGTATGGGGGGGCATCGTCGTGGACGCCACATGTGCCATGCTCCGTGGTTCTCAAGTCTCCCGTGTGTATTTTGCTCCAAAAATATCTCTCCCGAAGGTTTCATTCCGTTTGGACTCCGTTTGATATTCCTTTTCTGTAAAACCCTGAAATAGGCAAATAACCGCAATCTGGATTGGGCCTTTGGGTTAATAGGTTAGTCCCAAAAATAATATAAAAGTGTATAACAAAGCCCATTAAACATCCAAAACATCATTAATAATATCATGGAACAATCAAAACTATAGATACGTTGGAGACGTATCAAGCATCCCTAAGCTTAATTCCTGCTCGTCCTCGAGTAGGTAAATGATTAAAACAGAATTTTTGATGTGGAATGCTAACCAACATAATTTTCAATGTAGTTCTCTTAATTGTGGCATGAATGTTCAGATCTGAAAGATTCAAGACAAAAGTCTATATTGACATAAGAAATAATAATACTTCAAGCATACTAACAAAGCAATCATGTCTTCTCAAAATACTATGGCAAAAGAAAGTTATCCCTACAAAATCATATAGTGTGGCTATGCTCCCTCTTCATCACACAAAATATTCATATCATGCACAACCCCGGTTTCAGCCAAGCACTTGTTTTCATACTCTATTCTTTGAAACCTTTCAAATTTCACGCAATACATGAGCGTGAGCCATGGACATAGCACTATGGGTGGAATAGAGTGGTGGTTGTGGAGAAGACAAAAAGGAGGGAGATAGTCTCACATCGACTAGGCGTATCAACGGGCTATTGATATGTCCAAAACGTATCTATAATTTCTGCTTGCTCCATGCCTCTTTTGGGGTGATATTGCTATGATATTTGTACACTTCCATACACTTTTGATCATATTTGGACTAACCTATTAACTCAGTGCACCCCAGTGCCAGTTTTTGTTTTCTGCTGTTTTTGTATTTCAGGTTTTCCCATTACGAGAACTGCCCGAAAAATCCCGGAAAAATTATATAAAAAATCAGCGTTCCAGAAGCTTCCCGGTAGCCAAAGTAGAGCCGGGGGGGCCACCAGGGCTCCAGGCGCCCTGGTGGCGCCCCCCCCCCATGGCCGCGCCGGGGCGGCGCCTGGGCCCCCCGAGCCTCCGCTGATGCCCCCCTTTGGCATATATTTAAGACGCGTCTCGAAACCCTGGAGACGGGAACCCTTTTTCGCGATCTCATCTCTATTCCGCCGCCGCCGCGCTTCCAAGATCGGGAGCACCAGGAGAACTCTTCCCGGCACCCTGCCGGAGGGGAGGATCACCACCGGGAGCCTCTCCACCACCATGGACGCCTCCCGGATGAGTTGTGAGTAGTCTCCCTTGGACCATGGGTCCATGACCAGTAGCTATGTGATGTTCTCCTCCCCTTCTTGTGCTTCACTAATTAGACCTCGTGAACTGCCCTACATGATCGAGGCACATATGTAATCCTTATGCTGTTGCTATGTTGAGTTTGCTGGGATCCGATGGATTGTGAGATTATGTTCAGATTGTGTTTGAGTAATATATTTGATCTACCTCTTTTATATTTATGTTCGTAAGTAATTCTTGCATGTTCTCCGTTGTTATTTATAGCTTTGGCCAAGTAGTAGGTAGTGACTTCAAGAGGGAACGTTATGCTTGATTGTGGGTTCATGCCCCTCGATGACTAGCTTGAGTGACAGAAACATGAGTCTAGGGGATGTGCTGTTGCCACAAGGGGGAAAACAACGGTGCTTGTGCCCGCGGGTGCAAGGATTGTTTACTTTACGCAAAGTTATTTTAATGCAGTTGTCTGTTGCTTTGAGTTTACACTATGGGTGGGACTCGCAACTTAATACCAGCGAGATGTTCTGGATAGATATCTCAAGGTGGATGATTAGTAGTAGATGCAGATGGATTTCGGTCTACTTGCCTTGGCGTACCGCCCATGCTTTGAACCTCTACCTTTCTTGCAATATAATTAGCATTGGTTTGCGCACATAATTCTGTCAATTGCCCAGCTGTAATTCGTTTACCTCACATAGCTGTTTTATCGTCTTTTGGGAGAGAGACATCACTAGTGAACATCATGGGACCCCGGTCCATATTACCATCACTGATCACATCCGCTATTTACTTTCTGTTTTACTTACTATTGCAGCAATACCTATCACTATTATCACTTGCGTTTGATCCTTTGTAAACTACAAGGCCGGAGGGATTGACAACCTCTCTGTACTCGTTGGGAGCAAAGTTATTTGTATCTGTGTGCAGGTCCACGTTGATTGCTAATATCTGGCGCCGTTAGCAGTTGACACCTTCTTGTTGAAACTGGGAGTCTCAGGGGAAATCGATCCTTGGTATCTTTGCCAAGGGAAAACTTCCGCTACACTGCATCTCAAACCTTCCACTTGGGGTAACCAACGAGGGGCGAGAAGCCATCAAGCAAAGTTTTCTGGCGCAGTTGCCGGGGACTCCACTCTTCAGGATAAGGGAGTTGCACGCTATGTTTTACCTTTGCTTTTTAGTCTTGTTAGTTTACCTTTCAGTTTTTGCTTTAGTATCTTTTATCGAAAATCACAAAAATAGTTATTTCATTCTTTAGTTGTCATTATGTCGGGTCCTTTTGTCTTTGGCGAGGCAGAAGTTCTCACCTTTAAACAAAGAGGTGGGGAAAGTCTAAAAGATGCTTGGTATAGAATTAATGATTCTCAAAAAAGAGCCACCAAGAAGCAATCTACTACTATCCTGCTTAGAAATTTTTATGTTGGAATTACTTCTTGGAATTGGTTTATTCTAGACACTGCTATCAATGGAAATTTCCTAGAGGCCCCAGTTTGGGAGTCTCTTAGTATTATTGAAAATCTTGTTGGAAATCCCCCTGTTGTTAGCATTCAAGAGGACATCACCCTAGCTCACATTATGAAAAAACTTGAAAAGATAGAGTTAGAGATGCCAAACATTAATAAGATAAACGAGTTGGATCGTAAGATCCAAGGGAATTTGTATAGGCTTGATAGCTCCATGCATAAAATTTTCAAAACTTTGGAGACCATCAAATCCCATGACTTGGACTCTTCTAGGTTAGACAAGATTGAGGAAATCTTTGATACTCTAGGAACTACTTTCTCCTCGATCAAAACCAAAAAGGTAGAAACTCCGGCAAAGAGGGAGCCTAAGTTCGTTCACGTTCCAAAGGCTCCCCGCTCTAAAAGTAATCCATCTATTGCCAAAGGGGTTGAAACTGTAATGACTTTGGAAGAAACACCTCTCTTTGATGAATTTATAAATGAATCTTCCCTTGACTTTTATCCTTTTGGTCTTCTTCCTAGAAGTATCTCTATGAGGCCTTTATTTGAAAGTCCTCTTAAGACTAGTTGTATTATTGAAGAGCTTTTTGATGATGATGATGGTTCAATTGATACAACTTGATCTCTTTGCATTATGCCTAGCTTAAAGGCATAAAAGAAAGCGCTTTTGGGAGGCAGCCCACATGAATAAAATTTTGCTTTTGTTGTGTCTGGATGTTGTTACTACAGTAGCATCATCATTGTATCTTTACTTTTCAATTTTGTGCCAAGTGTAGCCTATGATTGCAAGAAAGTTCAAAAGTTGTGACGTGCTGTCCAGGAAACAGATTCTGTCCTTGGATAGAAAATTTCGTATAAAATAACCATATCATCTTTTTGGTCTGAATTTTTTCGACGGCGTGCTCTATACAATTGTCTTTCGAGCGTCTGTTCTGAGTTTTTTGATTAGAGTTGCAGAAGTGCCGCGAAAAAATCATTTACTACTTGTTGTTCTGTTTTTCACAGATTCTGTCCTGTTTTGCCTTTCCTTCATTTTGCAAACCTTGAGCTTGCTTTTTCTTTGCAAAAACCTTTTGGCAATCTTGAGAAACAGTAGAGCTTCAAGAATATCCTTAATTCCAGCAAGGAACAATTATTTTATTATGGGTACTAACCTCGCTAATCAGTTTATGATGAGTTATGTATGAAGGGAGTTTTCAAGTGTGCGAGGGAAGATGATAAAAAGATTCAGGAGTGTCAAACGCTCAAGCTTGGGGATGCCCCCATGCACCCCCAAGAAATATTCAAGAAGACTCAAGCTTCTAAGCTTGGGGATGCCCCCGTGCATCCCCTTCTCCATCAACATTATCAGATCGTCTTTCGTTCCACTATATTTTTATCACTTCATGTGTTATGTGCTATGCTTGGAGCGTCTTGCTTTTAGTTTTCTTTAGCTTTTCATAACGAGTCGGAACTCAGCATTTCTTTGTGTGGGAGAGAAACACGCTCCACTTCTACCTAGAACATAACATAGAATTTTCATGTCTATCTTTGCTGTGTGTGTTCTTTGTCTTTCAATAGCTACTATCATGCTTAGCTCTTAGTTTTCATGCTTATCTTTGTAAAGAGCTTTTGTTTAGTTGGTTGCTTGAACTCTCTTTAGTCATCATGCTTATCTTATTAAGAGAGTTTGCTTCTGTTGCATTGGTCGATATGTCTACGATAAAAATGCTACGTGCATAATGGTGCTTAGTAGTTCATGTTTTCTTATGGTTAGTCTCAAATAGCTGGGGGGTTTCCAATGTGTTATTGGAGTACCAACATGATTTGTTTGCCTATGATGTGGTATGGTTTAGTAATATCTTCCTTCAAGAATTTATTTTGATTGACTTGGCGTATGCTCACGCATATTTAAGACTGTAAAGAAAGTCTGTCAAGCCTTGATGATCTTTTATTTCTGAGTAGCGATATAACTTCCATGCCTGATTCAATGTTGCTTTGTCGCTCTGCATGATTATGACCATCATTGCTCTCTTAGTTGGTCGCTCCCAGTCTTTTGCTAACCTCCACCTGTACTAAGCGGACTGACTGCTTGTGCATCCAAAATCCTTTAAACCAGTTATGCCATATGAGTCCACCATACCTTCCTATACATGGTATTTACCTGCCATTCCTAACGAAGACTTTCATGTGCCATCTCGAAATTATTCAAAAAAAATGCATTTCTGTTTTGTGCCCCTGTTTTAGCTCATGAGGAAGTAGTAGTTAATTCATGATCTTTTTAAGTTGGACAAGCTTCACCCCGAGATTGCATGTATAATGTGCAAACCTATAATACGAGAAGGAACTGGCAATGAGTGCGCCCGGCTCAAAATTAATATAACAAACAAACCCTCCTTCACGCTTTGTTCATGAGAAATCAGAAAACTTTGGCAGTGATAAACAAAGGAGATTAAGAGGATGTGATCGTCCTCGTTCGGGAGCCGTTCCTCGAAACTTGTCCATCTCAAAAAGTAATTGAGTTATCTGCTAGCATTCGTTGACGAAACATGCATATTCAAAAAAATAATTATTACCTCTGTTTTTAAAACCAAGAGCTCTGGTACATGTTTTGTCTTTGCTTCCGACCACGGGTTTTCAACCTTGCCAACAAAAGCCACGGTTCGAGAGTCTCCACCTTCTTTTAAAAGCACCAACTATTGAGAGCATGATTGTCATTCTGAGTGTAATGTGCATTGTCCCAAAGTAGCATTGTCTTTTGCATGATTATGATATCGTTTATTTTGAAATCATTGTATCTAGTCATCACTTAAACCTTGGAGGTGCCCCTGCATTTATGTTTTGCTTCACTAAAGGGGACAAGCGAGATATCACTTTATTATATTTGCACACCATGCTCATTACAAATCTATTTGATGTTTCAGTATCATATTGTAAAACTTTCAGTTCTTTGTGATTTTCTCATGAGGCAACTTAATTACTACAGATTCATTGTCTCAGTAAGCTTTTGTCATATGACTATGAAAAAGTCCTATATGGTTAATAGCATGTCACCACAGAAATTATTCTTGTTATCATTTACCTACTCGAGGACGAGCAGGAATTAAGCTTGGGGATGTTGATACGTCCAAAACGTATCTATAATTTCTGCTTGCTCCATGCCTCTCTTGGGTGATATTGCTATGATATTTATACACTTCCATACACTTTTGATCATATTTGGACTAACCTATTAACTCAGTGCACCCCAGTGCCAGTTTCTGTTTTCTGCTGTTTTTGTATTTCAGGTTTTCCCATTACGAGAACTGCCCGAAAAATCCCGGAAAATTATATAAAAAATCAGCATTCCAGAAGCTTCCCGGTAGCCAAAGTAGAGCCGGGGGGGCCACCAGGGCTCCAGGCGCCCTGGTGGCGCCCCCCTGGCCGCGCCGGGGGGGCGCCTAGGCCCCCCGAGCCTCCGCTGATGCCCCCCTTTGGCATATATTTAAGACGCGTCTCGAAACCCTCGAGACGGGAACCCTTTTTCGCGATCTCATCTCTGTTCCGCCGCCACCGTGCTTCCAAGATCGGGAGCACCAGGAGAACTCTTCCCGGCACCCTGCCGGAGGGGAGGATCACCACCGGGAGCCTCTCCACCACCATGGACGCCTCCCGGATGAGTTGTGAGTAGTCTCCCTTGGACCATGGGTCCATGACCAGTAGCTATGTGATGTTCTCCTCCCCTTCTTGTGCTTCACTAATTAGACCTCGTGAGCTGCCCTACATGATCGAGGCACATATGTAATCCTTATGATGTTGCTATGTTGAGTTTGCTGGGATCCGATGGATTGTGAGATTATGTTCAGATTGTGTTTGAGTAATATATTTGATCTACCTCTTTTATATTTATGTTCGTAAGTAATTCTTGCATGTTCTCCGTTGTTATTTATTGCTTTGGCCAAGTAGTAGGTAGTGACTCCAAGAGGGAACGTTATGCTTGATTGTGGGTTCATGCCCCTCGATGACTAGCTTGAGTGACAGAAACATGAGTCTAGGGGATGTGATGTTGCCACAAGGGGGAAAACAACGGTGCTTGTGCCCGCGGGTGCAAGGATTGTTTACTTTACGCAAAGTTCTTTTAATGCAGTTGTCTGTTGCTTTGAGTTTACACTATGGGTGGGACTCGCAACTTAATACCAGCGAGATGTTCTGGATAGATATCTCAAGGTGGATGATTAGTAGTAGATGCAGATGGATTTCGGTCTACTTGCCTTGGCGTACCGCCCATGCTTTGAACCTCTACCTTTCTTGCAATATAATTAGCATTGGTTTGCGCACATAATTCTGTCAATTGCCCAGTTGTAATTCGTTTACCTCACATAGTTGTTTTATCGTATTTTGGGAGAGAGACATCACTAGTGAACATCATGGGACCCCGGTCCATATTACCATCACTGATCACATCCGGTATTTACTTTCTGTTTTACTTACTATTGCAGCAATACCTATCACTATTATCACTTGCGTTTGATCCTTTGTAAACTACAAGGCCGGAGGGATTGACAACCTCTCTGTACTCGTTGGGAGCAAAGTTATTTGTATCTGTGTGCAGGTCCACGTTGATTGCTAATATCTGGCGCCGTTAGCAGTTGACACCTTCTTGTTGAAACTGGGAGTCTCAGGGGAAATCGATCCTTGGTATCATTGCCAAGGGAAAACTTCCGCTACACTGCATCTCAAACCTTCCACTTGGGGTAACCAACGAGGGGCGAGCAGCCATCAGCTATGGAGATGCCCATCAATAGATATCAATGTGAGTGCGTAGGGATTGCCATGCAACGGATGCACTAGATCTAAAAATGTATGAAAGCTCAACAAAAGAAACTAAGTGGGTGTGCATCCAACTTGCTTGCTCACGAAGACCTAGGGCATTTGAGGAAGCCCATCGTTGGAATATACAAGCCAAGTTCTATAATGAAAATTCCCACTAGTATATGAAAGTGACTAAACATGAGACTCTCTATCATGAAGAACATGGTGCTACTTTGAAGTACAAGTGTGGTAAAGGATAGTAGCAATTGTCCCTTCTCTCTTTTCTCTCATTTTTTTGGAGGGGCTTTCTCTTCTTTTTTTTACTTAGCCCCTCTCTATTTTTTTGGGCCATCTCTTTTTTATTGGCCTTTCCTCATATGGGACAATGCTCTAATAATGATGATCATCACACCTTTATTGATTTACAACTCGATACTAGAACAAAGTATGACTCTATATGAATGCCTCCGCTGGTGTACCGGGATGGGCAATGAATCAAGAGTGACATGTATGAAAAATTATGCATGGTGGTTTTGCCTCAAATATGATGTCAACTACATGATCATGCATGCCAATATGACAATATGAAGCATGTGATATGAACAAGACGGTGGAAAGTTGCATGGCAATATATCTCGGAATGGCTATGGAAATACCATGATAGGTATGTATGGTGGCTATTTTGAGGAAGATATATGGTAGCTGTTTTGAGGAAGGATATATAGTGGGTGTATGGTACCGGCGAAAGTTGCATGGTACAAGAGAGGCTAGCAATGGTGGAAGGGTGAGAGTGCGTATAATCCATGGACTCAACATTAGTCATAAGAACTCATATACTTATTGCAAAAAATTATGAGTCATCAAAACAAAGCAAGCAACGCATGCTCCTAGGGGGGAGGTTGGCAGGAGTTAACCATCGTGTGCCCCCGACCTCCACACAAAGGATGACACTCTAGAAATACCTTATGCTCTAACTTCGTCACATAGCGGTTCACCATACGTGCATGCTACGGGAATCACAAAGTTTAACACAAGTATTTATCAATTTTCATAATAACTCCACTAGCATGACTATAATATCACTATCCTCATATCTCAAAACAATTATCAAGCATCGAACTTCTCATCATATTCAATGCACTTAGTATGAAAGTTTTTACTACATTCATCTTGGATGCCTATCATGTGAAGGCTAATTTTATAGCCAAAGCCCATTACCATGCTGTTTTAATAGACTCTCAAAAGGATATAAGTGTAGCACGAGAGATCAACAATTTCTACAAAATATAATCACCACCGTGCTCTAAAAGATATAAGTGAAGCACTAAAGCAAAAACTATTCAACTCAAAAGATATAAGTGAATCACATAGAGTGTTCTAACAATTCCTAGGCCATATTTAACTCTATCAAAAAGGTGTGTCCAGCAAGGATGATTGTGGAAAACTAACAAGCAAAGACCCAAATAATACATGATGCTCCAAGTAAAACACATATCATGTGGTGAATAAAAATATAGCTCCGAATATAGTTACCGATAGATGAAGACGAAAGCGGGGGTGCCTTCCCGGGGCATCCCCAAGCTTAGGGTTTTGGTTGTTCTTGAATTTTACCTTGGGGTGCCTTGGGCATCCCCAAGCTTAGGCTCTTTCCACTCTTTGTTCCATAGTCCATCAAAGCAATACTCAAAACTTGAAAACTTCACAACACAAAACTTAGACAAAAATCTCGTGAGCTCCGTTAGTATAAGAAAACAAACCACTACTCAAAGGTATTGTAATGAACTCATTATTTGTTTATATTGGTGTTAAACCTACTGTATTCCAACTTCTCTATGATTCATATCCTCCAATACTACTCATAGATTCATCAAAATAAGCAAACAACACACGAAAAACAGAATCTGTCAAAAACAGAACAACCTGTAGTAATCTGTAACTTTTGCATACTTCTGTAACTCCAAAAAATTGAAATAAATTGGTAAACGTGAGGAATTTGTCTATTAATCATCTGCAAAAAGAATCAACTAAATAGCACGGTCCAGTAAAATCTGGTGACCATTCTAGCGAGCGCTAACGATTTTGTTTTTCACAGCACGATCAAATAAACTTCACACAAGTCTTCCCAAAGGTTCTACTTGGCACAAACACTAATTAAAACACAAAACCACATCTAAACATAAGCTAGATGCAATATTTATTCCTAAACAGAAGCAAAAACAAAAAATATAAAATTGGGTTGCCTCACAACAAGCCCTATCGTTTTACGCCCCTAGCTAGGCACGATACATGGATATATCTAGGTATTGCCATCTTTGGAAGGCAATCCATAAGTGGCTCTCATAATAGATTCATATGGTAATTTGATTTTATTTCTAGGAAAGTGTTCCATGCCTTTCCTTAACGGAAATTGGAATCTAATATTTCCTTCCTTCATATCAATAATTGCACCAATCGTTCTAAGGAAAGGTCTACCAAGAATAATAGGACATGAAGGATTACAATCTATATCAAGAACAATGAAATTTACGGGCACATAATTCCTATTGGCAACAATAAGAACATCATTTATCCTTCCCATAGGTTTCTTAATAGTGGAATCCGCAAGATGCAAATTTAAAGAACAATCATCAAGCTCATGGAAGCCTAGTAAATCACACAATGTTTTTGGGATAGTGGAGACACTAGCACCCAAATCACACAAAGCAAAGCACTCATGATCTTTTATTTTAATTTTAGTAGAAGGTTCCCACTCATCATAAAGCTTTCTAGGGATAGAAACTTCCAATTCAAGTTTTTCTTCATAAGATTGCATCAAAGCATCAACTATGTGTTTGGTAAAAGCTTTATTTTGACTATAAGCATGCGAAGAGTTTAGTACGGATTGCAACAACGAAATACAATCAATCAAAGAGCAATTATCATAATTGAATCCCTTGAAATCCAAAGTAGTGGGTTCATCACTATGCAAAGTTTTAATCTCTTCACTCCCACTTTTAACAATTTTAGCATCAAGATCTAAAAACTCCGAATCATTGGGACACCTTTTAATTAAAGTAGACTCATCTCCAATCCCATCTTTATCAAGATTCATACTA
This sequence comes from Secale cereale, assembly GCA_902687465.1. NCBI lineage: Eukaryota > Viridiplantae > Streptophyta > Magnoliopsida > Poales > Poaceae > Secale > Secale cereale. Next base: position 596,921,165 of record LR738709.1, read on the forward strand.
GAAAACAAGGATCTAATAGGAGACACATCAATAACTTTTAGATCTTCAACTTTATTTTCATGATAACTAGAAGAACACACTTTTATATAATTCTCTCTTTTAGCACGCATCCTAGCGGTCCTTTCTTTTCATTCATCAATGGAAATTCTCATAGCTTTGAGAGACTCATTGATATCATGCTTAGGTGGGATAGATATAAGTTTTAAAGAATCAACATCAAGAGTAATTCTATCCACAATTCTAGCCAATTCATCAATCTTAAGCAATTTTTCTTCAAGCAAAGCATTGAAATTCTTTTGCGAATTCATAAACTCCTTAACACTAGTTTCAAATTCAGAAGGCATCTTTCCATAAGAGTTGTTGTAGGAATTACCATAATTATTAGATGAATTACTAGGAAAAGGCCTAGGATTAAAGTTTCCTCTATAAGCATTGTTTCCAAAATTATTCCTACCAACAAAATTCACATCCAAAGATTCATTATTATTTTCATTCAACGTGGATAAAGGCATATCATTAGGATCAGAAGAAGCACTCTTAGCAGCAAATAATTTCATAAGTTCATCAATCTTTCCACTCAAAACACTAATCTCTTCAATAGCATGCACTTTTTTACTAGTAGATCTTTCGATGTGCCATTGAGAATAATTAACCATATTATTATCTAGGAGTTTGGTAGCTTCTCCTAAGGTAGTGTCCATGAAAGTGCCTCGTGCGGCCGAATCTAAAAGATTTCTAGAAGCAAAATTCAAGCCAGCATAAAAGTTTTGAATAATCATCCATAAGTTCAAACCATGTGTAGGGCAATTACGTATCATTAATTTCATTCTCTCCCAAGCTTGTGCAACATGCTCATGATCTAGTTGCTTAAAATTCATAATATCGTTTCTAAGAGAGATGATCTTAGCAGGAGGGAAATACTTAGAGATAAAAGTATCTTTGCACGTATTCCACGAATCAATACTATTTCTAGGCAAAGAGGAAAACCAAGTTTTAGCGCGATATCTAAGTGAAAACGGAAATAACTTCAATTTAACAATATCGTTATCTGTATCCCTTTTCTTTTGCATATCACACAAATCAACATAGTTGATTAGATGGGTAGCGGCATCTTCACTAGGAAGGCCGGAAAATTGATCTTTCATGACAAGATTCAACAGAGCAGCATTGATCTCATAAGCATCGGTAATAGGAGCAATCGGAGTGCTAATAAAATCATTATTGTTGGTATTGGAGAAGTCACATAATTTGGCATTGTTCTGAGCCATAGTGACAAGCAAGCAAACCAACACACAAGCAAACAAGAAGCAAGCGAACGATAAACACACGGCAACAAGCAAACAAGAAGCAAGCGAACAATAAACACACGGCAAAAGAAGGGAAAATAAAACGGCAAGGGTGAAGTGGGGGAGAGGAAAACGAAAGGCAAAAAATGTAATGCGAAGGATAAGGGTTTGTGATAGTACTTGATATATGACTTTTGCGTAAGCCTCCCCGGCAACGGCGCCAAAAATTCTTCTTGCTACTTCTCGAGCTTGCGCTGTATTCCCTCGAAGACCAAAGGGTGATGCAGCACAGTAGTTGATGGCTTCTCGCCCCACGTTGGTTACCCCAAGTGGAAGGTTTGAGATGCAGTGTAGCGGTAGTTTTCCCTTGGCAAAGATACCAAGGATCGAATTCCCCTGAGACTCCAAGGTTCAACAAGAAGGTGTCAACTGCTAATGGCGCCAGATACTTAGCAATCAACTGGACCTGCACACAGATACAAATAACTTTGCTCCCAACGAGTACAGAGAGGTTTTCAATCCCTCCGGCCTTGTCGTTTACAAAGGATCAAACGCAAGAGATAATAGTGATAGGTATTGCTGCAACTAGTAAGTAAAAACAGAAAGTAAATAGCGGATGTGATCAGTGATGGTAATATGGACCGGGGTCCCATGATGTTCACTAGTGATGTCTCTCTCCCAAAAGACGATAAAACAGCTATGTGAGGTAAACGAATTATAGCTGGGCAATTGACAGAATTATGTGCGCAAACCAATGCTAACTATGCTGCAAGAAAGGTTGAGGCTCAAAAGCATGGGCGGTACGCCAAGGTAAGTAGACCGAAATCCATCTGCATCTACTACTAATCATCCACCTTGAGATATCTATCCAGAACATCTCGCTGGTATTAAGTTGCGAGTCCCACCCATAGTGTAAACTCAAAGCAACAGACAACTGCATTAAAAGAACTTTGCGTAAAGTAAACAATCCTTGCACCCGCAAGTACAAGCATCATTGTTTTCCCCCTTGTGGCAACAGCACATCCCCTAGACTCATGTTTCTGTCACTCAAGCTAGTCATCGAGGGGCATGAACCCACAATCAAGCATAACGTTCCCTCTTGGAGTTACTACCTACTACTTGGCCAAAGCAATAAACAGCAACGGAGAACATGCAAGAATTACTCAAGAACATAAATATAAAAGAGGTAAATCAAATATATTACTCACACACAATCTGAACATAACCTCATAATCCATCGGATCCCAGCAAACTCAACATAGCAACATCATAAGGATTACATATGTGCCTCGATCATGTAGGGCAGGTCACGAGGTCTACTTAGTGAAGAACAAAGAGGGGAGGAGAACATCACATAGCTACTGGTCATGGACCCATGGTCCAAGGGAGACTACTCACAACTCATCCGGGAGGCGTCCATGGTGGTGGAGAGGCTCCCGGTGGTGGTTCTTCCCTCCGGCAGGGTGCCGGGAAGAGTTCTCCTGGTGCTCCCGATCTTGGAAGCGCGGCGGCGGCGGAACAGAGATGAGATCGCGAAAAAGGGTTCCGTCCTCGAGGGTTTCGGGACGCGGTGTAAATATATGCCAAAGGGGGGCATCAGCGGAGGCCTGGGGGGCCCAGGCGCCCCCCCGGCGCGGCCAGGAGGGGGGCCGCGCCACCAGGGCGCCTGGAGCCCTGGTGGCCCCCCTCCGGCCCTACTTTGGCCGTGTGGAAGCTTCTGGAACGCTAATTTTTTATATAATTTTTCCGGGATTTTTCTGGCAGTTTACGTAATGGGAAAACCTGAAATACAAAAACAGTAGAAAACAGAAACTGGCACTGGGGTGCACTGAGTTAATAGGTTAGTCCAAATATGATCAAAAGTGTATGGAAGTGTATAAATATCATAGCAATATCACACAAAAGAGGCATGGAGCAAGCAGAAATTATAGATACGTTTTGGACGTATCAACATCCCCAAGCTTAATTCCTGCTCGTCCTCGAGTAGGTAAATGATAACAAGCATAATTTCTGTGGTGGCATGCTATTAACCATATAAGAACTTTTCATAGTCACATGACAAGTGCTTACTGAGACAATGAATCTGTAGTAATTAAGTTGCCTTATGAGAAAATCACAAAGAACTGAAAGTTTTACAATATGTTACTGAAACACTCAATAGATTTGTAATGAGCATGGTGTGCAAATATGACAAAGTGATATCTCGCTTGCCCCCTTTAGTGAAGCAAAACATAAATGCAGGGGCACCTCCAAGGTTTAAGTGATGACTAGATACAATGATTTCAGAATAAATGATATCACAATCATGCAAAAGACAATGCTACTTTGGGACAATGCACATTACACTCAGAATGACAATCATGCTCCTAATAGTTGGTGCTTTAAAGGAGGTGGAGACTCTCGAACCGTGGCTTTTGTTGGCAAGGTTGAAAACCCGCGGTCGGAAACAAAGACAAAACATATACCAGAGCTCTTGGTTTTAAAACCAGAGTTAATATTTTTTTTTGAATATGCATGTTTCGTCAACGAATGCTAGCAGACAACTCAATCACTTCTTGAGATGGACAAGTTTCGAGGAACGGCTCCCGAATGAGGACGATCACATCCTCTTAATCTCCATTGTTTATCACTGCCAAAGTTTTCTGATTTCTCATGAACAAAGCGTGAAGGAGGGTTTGTTTGTTGTATAATTTTTTAATGAGCCGGCGCACTCTATGCCAGTTCCTTCTCGTATTATGGGTTTGCACATTAGACATGCAATCCCGGGGTGAAGCTTGTCCAACTTAAAAAGATCATGAATTAACTACTACTTCCTCATGAACTAAAACAGAGGCACAAAAGAGAAATGCTTCTTTGAATAATTTCGAGATGGTACATGAAAGTCTTCGTTAGGAATGGCAGGTAAATACCATGTATAGGAAGGTATGGTGGACTCATATGGCATAACTGGTTTAAAGGATTTTGGATGCACAAGCAATCAGTCCGCTTAGTACAGGCGAAGGTTAGCAAAAGACTGGGAGCGACCAACTAAAAGAGCAATGACGGTCATAATCATGTAGAGCGACAAAGCAACATTGAATCAGGCATGGAAGTTATATCGCTACTCAGAAATTAAAGATCATCAAGGCTTGACAGGCTTTCTTTACAGTCTTAAATATGCGTGAGCATACGCCAAGTCAATCAAAATAAATTCTTGAAGGAAGATATTACTAAACCATACCACATCATAGGCAAACAAGTCATGTTGGTACTCCAATAACACATTGAGAATCCCCCAGCTATTTGAGACTAACCATAAGAAAACATGAACTACTAAGCATCATTATGCACATAGCATTTTATCATAGACATATCGACCAGTGCAACAGAAGCCAACTCTCTTAATAAGATAAGCATGATAACTAAAGAGAGTTCCAACGACCAACTAAACAAAAGCTCTTTAAAAAGATAAGCATGAAAACTAAGAGCTGAACATGATAGTAGCTATTGAAAGACAAAGAACACACACAACAAGGATAGACATGAAAATTCCATGTTATATTCTAGGTTGAAGTGGAGCGTGTTTCTCTCCCACACAAAGAAAGCTGAGTTCCAACTTGTTATGAACAGCAAGCAAAGCTAAAGAAAACTAAAAAGGAAACTAAAAGCAAGACGCTCCAAGCGTAGCACATAACACATGAAGTGATAAAAATATAGTGGAACGAAAGACGAACTGATAATTGTTGATGGAGAAGGGGATGCACGGGGGCATCCCCAAGCTTAGACGCTTGAGTATTCTTGAATATTTCTTGGGGGTGCATGGGGGCATCCCCAAGCTTGAGCGTTTGACACTCCTGAATCTTTTTATCATCTTCCCTCGCACACTTGAAAACTCCCTTCATACATAACTCATCATAATCTGATTAGCGAGGTTAGTACCCATAATAAAATAATTGTTCCTTGCTGGAAATAAGGATATTCTTGAAGGTCTACTGTTTCTCAAGATTGCCAAAAGGTTTTTGCAAAGAAAAAGCAAGCTCAAGGTTTGCAAAATGAAGGAAAGGCAAAACAGGACAGAATCTGTGAAAAACAGACCAGCAGGTAGTAAATGATTTTTTCGGGGCACTTCTGCAACTCAAATCAAAAAACTCAGAACAGACGCCCGAAAGACAATTGTATAGAGCACGCTGTCGAAAAAAATCAGACCAAAAAGATGATCTGGTGATTTTATACGAATTTTTCTGTCCAAGGACAGAATCTGTTTCCTGGACAGCACGTCACAACTTTTGAACTTTCTTGCAATCAGAGGCTACACTTGGCACAAAGCTGAAAAGTAAAGATACAATGATGATGCTACTGTAGTAACAACATCAATACACAACAAAAGCAAAATAAAATTTTATTCATTGTGGGCTGCCTCCCAAAAGCGCTTTCTTTTATGCCTTTAAGCTAGGCATAATGCAAAGAGGAATCAATAATCATCATAATAATCGGAGTTATAAATTGCTTCAAATGGTTCCTCAACAAGTTCACTCTTGTTCCTTCTAGGAAAGGGGTACACACCTTTTGCCTTTCCGCGTAAGCGGATTTGTCCCTTACCTATATCGATGAAGCCTTTAACTGCTCGGAGGAAGTCCCTTCCAAGCACTATATTTCCCTGGTTTGGCTTCATGATGAAGAAATCAATCATTGCAATCCCTTTAAGGAATTTAACTGGAACGTCTTTTATTCTTCCCTGGATTTCAGAAATATCTCCATTAGTGTGTTCATGATAAGATGATAACCTATCCATGTTAAATTTTAAAGAATCATGAACAATTTTTGGCATAGTAGAAACCATAGATCCAATATCACAATAAGCAAGGAAGTCTTGATTAGAGATGCTAATCCTAACAAAAGGCTCCCAATCATTGTCTATTTCCAAAATATCTCTCTTATTGGGTTTGGGTTTCTCTACCTTCATCAAGTCTAGAGCATCCATTCTCTTCTCAATAGTAGCAAGTCTATCTATGATAGTATCAAAGTTATGATCATAAACAAAGTAACTAGATAGACCATGTATAATTTCAAGAGCTCTAGCTTCATCACACTCCAGGAAATCTCCTTCAGCTATAATATCAAGAGAGTGTTTACACCATTTAAAAAGACCATGGTAAAAATTTCTAAGCACAATTTTTATAGGTATCCAAGGCATAATTCTCCTATGTGCATCAGAAATTCTGTCCCATGCCTTCTTCATATTTTCTCCATCCCTTTGATGGAAATCTAGGACTTCTGATTCCCTCAAAGCACCAAATCCTAACATGCTTGACTAAACAGATAGGACTACTAGCAAATAATTAAATTTTTTTTTGTGATTTTCGATAAAAGATACTAAAGCAAAACTGAAAGGTAAACTAACAAGACTAAAAAGCAAAGGTAAAAGATAGCGTGCAACTCCCCTATCTTGAAGAGTGGAGTCCCCGGCAATGGCGCCAGAAAACTTTGCTTGATGGCTTCTCGCCCCTCGTTGGTTACCCCAAGTGGAAGGTTTGAGATGTAGTGTAGCGGTAGTTTTTCCTTGGCAAAGATACCAAGGATCGAATTCCCCTGAGACTCCAAGGTTCAACAAGAAGGTGTCAACTGCTAATGGCGCCAGATACTTAGCAATCAACTGGACCTGCACACAGATACAAATAACTTTGCTCCCAACGAGTACAGAGAGGTTGCCAATCCCTCCGGCCTTGTCGTTTACAAAGGATCAAACGCAAGAGATAATAGTGACAGGTATTGCTGCAACTAGTAAGTAAAAACAGAAAGTAAATAGCGGATGTGATCAGTGATGGTAATATGGACCGGGGTCCCATGATGTTCACTAGTGATGTCTCTCTCCCAAAAGACGATAAAACAGCTATGTGAGGTAAACGAATTACAGCTGGGCAATTGACAGAATTATGTGCGCAAACCAATGCTAACTATGCTGCAAGAAAGGTTGAGGCTCAAAAGCATGGGCGGTACGCCAAGGTAAGTAGACCGAAATCCATCTGCATCTACTACTAATCATCCACCTTGAGATATCTATCCAGAACATCTCGCTGGTATTAAGTTGCGAGTCCCACCCATAGTGTAAACTCAAAGCAACAGACAACTGCATTAAAAGAACTTTGCGTAAAGTAAACAATCCTTGCACCCGCAAGTACAAGCATCATTGTTTTCCCCCTTGTGGCAACAGCACATCCCCTAGACTCATGTTTCTGTCACTCAAGCTAGTCATCGAGGGGCATGAACCCACAATCAAGCATAACGTTCCCTCTTGGAGTTACTACCTACTACTTGGCCAAAGCAATAAACAGCAACGGAGAACATGCAAGAATTACTCAAGAACATAAATATAAAAGAGGTAAATCAAATATATTACTCACACACAATCTGAACATAATCTCATAATCCATCGGATCCCAGCAAACTCAACATAGCAACATCATAAGGATTACATATGTGCCTCGATCATGTAGGGCAGGTCACGAGGTCTAATTAGTGAAGAACAAAGAGGGGAGGAGAACATCACATAGCTACTGGTCATGGACCCATGGTCCAAGGGAGACTACTCACAACTCATCCGGGAGGTGTCCATGGTGGTGGAGAGGCTCCCGGTGGTGGTTCTCCCCTCCGGCAGGGTGCCGGGAAGAGTTCTCCTGGTGCTCCCGATCTTGGAAGCACGGCGGCGGCGGAACAGAGATGAGATCGCGAAAAAGGGTTCCGTCCTCGAGGGTTTCGGGACGCGGTGTAAATATATGCCAAAGGGGGGCATCAGCGGAGGCCTGGGGGGCCCAGGTGCCCCCCCCCCCGGCGCGGCCAGGAGGGGGGCCGCGCCACCAGGGCGCCTGGATCCCTGGTGGCCCCCCTCCGGCCCTACTTCGGCCGTGTGGAAGCTTCCGGAACGCTGATTTTTTATATAATTTTTCCGGGATTTTTCTGGCAGTTTACGTAATGGGAAAACCTGAAATACAAAAACAGTAGAAAACAGAAACTGGCACTGGGGTGCACTGAGTTAATAGGTTAGTCCAAATATGATCAAAAGTGTATGGAAGTGTATAAATATCATAGCAATATCACACAAAAGAGGCATGGAGCAAGCAGAAATTATAGATACGTTTTGGACGTATCAGTAGTGTAAGTATTTTCCTCAGTTTTTTAGAACCAAGGTATCAATCTAGTAGGAGACCATGCGTGAGTCCCTCGCACCTGCACAAACAAATAAGAATTTCGCAGCAAACGTGATAAGGGGTTGTCAATCCCTTTACGATCACTTAGGAAAGTGAGATCTGATAGAGATGATAGTTTGATATTTTTGGTATTTTTGGATATAAGAACAGAATGTAAAAGCGGAAAAGTAAAGTAGATTGTAGATTGATATGTTGAGAATAGACCCGGGGGCCATAGTTTTCTCTAGTGGCTTCTCTCATGATAGCGGTATTCTACGGCGGGTAAACAAATTACTATCGAGCAATTGACAGAAAAGCGAATACTTATGAGACTATATAGGCATGATCATTATATAGGAATCACGTCCGAGACAAGTAGACCGAAACGATTCTGCATCTACTACTATTACTCTACACATCGACCACTATCCAGCATGCATCTAGAGTATTAAGTTCATAAGAACAAAGTAACGCCTTAAGCAAGATGACATGATGTAGAGGGATAAACTCAAACATAGTGATATAAACCCCATCTTTTTAACCTCGATGGCAACAATACAATACGTGCCTTGCTGCCCCTACTGTCACTCGGAAAGGACACCGCAAGATTGAACCCAAAACCAAGCACTTCTCCCATTGCAAGAACTATAGATCTAGTAGCCCAAACCAAACCAATAATTCGAAGAGACTTGCAAGGATATTATAATCATACATAAAGAGTTCAGAAAAGAACCAAATATTTCTCATAGATAATCTTGATCATAAACCCACAACTCATCGGATCTCGACAAACACACCGCAAAAAGAGATTACATCGAATAGATCTCCTCGAAGACCGAGGAGAACTTGGTATTGAGATCCAAAGAGAGAGAAGAATCCATCTAGATAATAGCTATGTACCCGAAGGTCTGTGGTAAACTACTCACAACTCATGGTGAGGCGATGATGATGATGATGTAGAAGCACTCCGTGGAAGATCCCCCCTCCGGCGGAGCTCCGTAACAGGCCCCAAGATGGGATCTCACGGGAACAGAAGGATGCGGCGGTGGAACTAGGGGTTTCTCTGTTGTTCTGATTGTTTCGGGGTAGGTAGATATATATAGGAAGAAGGTTGGCACCGGGGGCCAGACGTGGGGCCCACGAGGCAGGGGGCGCGCCCCCACCCTCTTGGACGCCACGTGTGCCCTACTCCGTGGTTCTCAAGTCTCCCGTGCGTATTTTGCTCCAAAAATATCTCTCCCGAAGGTTTCATTCCGTTTGGACTCCGTTTGATATTCATTTTCTGTGAAATCCTGAAATAGGCAAAAAACAACAATCTGGACTGGGCCTTTGGGTTAATAGGTTAGTCCCAAAAAATAATATAAAAGTGTATAACAAAGCCCATTAAACATCCAAAACATCATAAATAATAGCATGGAACAATAAAAATTTATAGATACGTTGGAGACGTATCACCGCCCTCTGACGGGAGGACGACCTGGTCGCCTTCGCGGAGGCACGGCCACGGCCACGCCCTCTCGGCATATATGGAGGAGAAATGGGATCGAACTGGAAGAGGATGTGTGGGGGGGTGAGAAACACCGTCCCTCTCCTCCCCCTCTTTATAGAGGGGTAACCGCCCGAATCAACCAGTCCAAACGCCAGAGGCACAAGAGAACAGGACCAACCCGCTGCTCGAATCAGCGGCGCCCGCCCCCCTGCTCCAGCGTTAAAACCCACACCCTCTGCATCCGCCGCCTGCCCTCCCCGATGCATGAGGAGCACATGGCGAACAAATCGGGGTTTCGGGTGGCACGTGGCACGACCACTTTTCACACCCCGTGATCATGGGGCGACCCAAGTCCGCCTAGTAAATGAGCCGCGCCCCCGCGACTTCCTCTATTTTTTTATGAGGAGGGTGTGAACCATCTCTTTACTATTAGAATCGCAAGGTGACGCAAGCATGTCGTGGTCATCCCACGCACGACCCTCACGTCAGCGCAGATCGTGGGGAAGCGCAACCACCAAAGGAGTTACTGCGGTAAAAAGAATCCAACCCTACTGCCCGCGCACCGTTCTGGGCGTAGCCCAACAACTCGTTGCACTTATGAATGGCCCAGGCCTGGGAGCTCCTGTCGGTGTACAAAAGTAGTGGCGCTCTTTTTTACCCTTTACTTGTGCACGGGTTGTCAGAGCCACGCCTGTGACCAAACATAACAGAGCAGAGGAGGGAAGCCAGGGACGCGGAGTTATTAGAACAACGCCAAGACGGTGGCACGAGGAAACCAAGCAAGGAGACAGGCGCTCCCCCGACAAGGACTCTTGCCGGGGCGGCCTGCGGTTCTTGCCGGGGCGATTCACCCAAACGCCTCCGTCGCAGCCGCCCTTGAGCCTATGAACTCCAACGTCATCAACAACATTGGAACCAAGGCTCGAGAAAGCGCCCACGTGATGGCATGCAGATCTTTGTGAAGACAAAGATCTGTCACTCCCAAGATATAGAACCAGAAGACACGACGATCGTGAGGCTCCTTGCCGATGATGCCCACGAGGCCCCGGCAAGGCTCCTTGCCAAAGACACCACGGAGCCCCGGCAAGCCTCTTGCCGAGGGACACTCACAGAGGCCCCGGCAAGATCCTTGCTGGGAACAGACGCAAGACTGCGGCAAGCCCTTGCCGCCCCCTCGTCGCCCCTGCTCGACTGCCGACCCGCTAGCCCAGGCAGGCCCCCACGTGGCGATACGTGGTTCCTGGTCCAGCTAATCAAGCACCTGCGTGGTAGCATGCACATCTTCGTGAAGACCCTACCACCACGCCATCTCAATTGCCTGCCCCGCTGGCCTGGACGCGCGTCGCGACCAGACGGAGCGGCCATGGACGGGACGGGCTTCTTTTTCATCTCCAATAAAGCAAATAGACCCCTAAACAGCGCATTTAATGCGTCTTGTCCCGTAATGACATGTGATAAGCTTATGCACTGTACACCTTTCCATCTCCTGTGTGTCACTGTGGCAGACCCTTTGAACTATAAAAGGAGGCCCGCGACATACTGGAGAAGGATTCGGACCCTGGAAAGCTAGACAGGCACCGTAGCTAGCTCAAGAACTCAAGAACACTCGAATATACACCAAAGCCGGACTAGGGTATTACGCATCCACGCGGCCCGAAGCTGGGTAAACGATCGCTATGCTGACTCTTAGACCCGCTCTTTACACAACCTCACGCTCGCCAACCGTAGAAGGGATTTCAGTAATCCCATATATGTCGTTTCGTACCGACAGGTTCGGTCGGTGTGAACAGACGCGCCGGGGCTGCAACGTGGTCGAGGTCGTCGCTTCCGCGCCTTGCTGGGTCGACCACAAGGCAAGTAGTACTGCGGCTCTTGTCTTCGGTTTGCAGCGCGTCGTCGTCACACAGGCCCTCTGACAGCGTGCTCATTCTCCCTCACTCCCCGGCTTCACTTGGCTCGACAAGCCAAGAGTTTGGTTCTGGCTTCTGGGGCAGCTCGGCTTGTCGCGCGCCTAGAGCTGGGTTCGGCTCGCCCAAAGCTTGAGCTCGGCACGTCGGTGAGCTGATTCAAACTAGACATGCCCTGAACGTTCAGCCGCGTGAGAATTTTGGGAGTTCGGAGTTAGCACTAAATTTTTTTTTTTGGGAACACATGTTCATTACAGTATGATTGAACAATGGCTGCTAACTCAAAAGCCAGTGGGCACTGCCAAGCAATTCCATGCCATGAGCTCCTTAGCCTGGCCTGCGTAGTCCTGCGAATCATCGTGCTCCAGCGACGCCTCCGTCGGCTCTACCCGCAAATCATACGTCACCGGCGGCGAAGCCCCTCTAAATCCGGCGAGCCCACCTTCTTTTGCCGCTGCAAAATTTTGGCTGTTCAAAGAACCTCACACACAACTAGAATCCCAATCAAGATTTCTTCGCTTTGTGGTAGCCGGAACTAAGGTATAAATAAATCGATCTGTGTTTGCAAGTTGGCATATGAATTCCATTGCTCACAATATTGCACACACACAGAGTGGTTTTTCTTGCAGCACATGGATGTTGGTCGATCTCGTAGAACTTTGCGTAAATCAGATGCTCAACTACTTTAACGATCACTTAAAAGAAGCTACATTTTTTTTTGAGAACTCTTAAAAAGAAGCTAGATGACGCGCTGGCAGATGCACACGAGAAGCAAGCCCACATCAACAAGATAAGAAAAATTAATAAGCTCCGTGTTGGGGATACCCCGGGTATCTTATTTGACGTGCGGGTCGCTGGTTAGGGACAGCGCGCACACCCCTTGCTTTCCGCTGCTTACATTTGGGCCGGTCCAACTACCTTGTTTCCGTTTTTCTCCTTTTCATTATCGTTTTTATTTTATTTTCCTTTTTCTTTCTTTTCCTTTTTTTGAACATTTTTCAAATTTGTGGACATTTTTCTATATTATGAACCATTTTGGAAATCATGAGCCTTGTTTTTGAAATTATGAACACTGTTCAAATCAGTGATTTTTTTAAAAATGTACATACATTTTTCGAAATTGTGAACATATTTTTGAAACTTGTGATTTTTTTTGAATCAATCTAATTTCGAAAAAATTGGGAACAGTTTTTAGAAATTCACAAACATTTCCTAACTTTTGCAAACATTGTATGAATTCATGAACAGTTTTTTAAATTCAAGAACATTCTTTCAATGCGTGAACATTCTTTTGTTTTCTAAAATTATTTTTTTGAAATCATGAACAGTTTTTGAATATGCAAACATTTTTTACAATTTTCTGAACATCTTTCGAATTTGCGAATAATTTTTACTAATTCGTGAACATTTTTTAAAGTTGTGAACATTGTGTACATATGCTTCGTGTTTTTGGGGTTTAGTTAGTTGGCCATAGTTTCTCTTGATGTTCTAGAACATCTAGTTCGCGCATATTTAATAGTCATTGGAGTTACATGTCTGGTCATCTATATATTTTGGTCAAATGCATAGTAATTTTTTTTCTATGGTACTGAACATCCATGTTTTTTCATATATATCATTAACTATTTTTTTACTTCGTTCCTTCATTTGTGATGATAGATAAGATTTGCATTATTCGAAATAGAATTTGTAATTTATATACACATATTCTCCCCTAGCTAACTCTTTCAACCCACACATCATTTTCTTAAAATCTCGGTGCTTACTTTGTCAGTTAAACTTTGGGTATGCTTTGCAATACTGAACATCTAGCGCTTTTTTACTATAGCAAAAACCGTGTGCATATTTTTTTCCTGTTTGACTTGTTGGTATATGGCCACCCACCTTTGGATACTCTTTATGTCCTGTAACCGTTGGTGCATTATAGCATTGCTATTAGTGAGATGTTTGTCTGGTTAGAGTCCAAGGAAACTAAAATTGGGGGACATGGGCTAAAATCGTATGCCATGTAGTTGAGCATGATGACAAATATAGACCAAGAATGCTGTGCTATTAGAAATATGATTGACGATCCATGCCAGTCCACAATACTAAGTACTTCTTTTACTTACAAAAGATCAAAAAGAGATGGTGCTTGCAAATGCTTTGCTGTTAATAGTTTTTGTTCTTCCAGAAGTGCACATCTGCAAGTAAATACCTGGCATGAATACTCAGCTCATATGCCTGTATGGAAGCAGCTCAACTCAATGATTATTTTTGAAGAGTTTTTGAGTAAACGAAAGGAATACCTTTGTCAGAAGTACAATAGTTTCTTAGGGCCCCGCTGTAAAATGTCAAAAAGCTCAGAGCTTGTGTTTTTAAACCAGAGCAATCGACCTTTGTACCAGCTATGGCTCTTTGATTCTGAATCGCACTAGCATCGAAAGCTTGTGTTATGCCCAACATGATGTGTGGTACCAAAGTACCCCCAAGAAAATACCGTGTATTATTACTCCTCAAATGGAACATTGTTCAGTGCCCCATTCTTAGAACAGGAGTATTCCCCAATACGGCAAATAATACAACCAACCATGTGAATGCATGGTTGTCCAGTAGTCAAGCTGATCGGTCAACAAAAATGGTGCTGCCAACATCCTAGACCTATGGTACAGAGGTCGGGCCAATATGAGCTAAGCAGATTCCAGGACTGGACTGCACAAAAGTGTACAACTATAGCTAGCTTCATGTGAGGCCGGGGACCGGGGTTAGCCCTCTTTTTCTAAAAGAAAAGCTAGCTTCATGTAGCTTCAAGGCCCATGCGCGTTTTAGAGTTTTAGGATACATCATATATACTACAGATTTTAAACCTAAGGCAAAAGGTAGTGCCCGCTCAAAAGGTAATGGGTACTACCAAGTAAAGTAGCATCCACACCGTTGACTCATGTAATTAAAATTTTCTAACTCAAAGATTTTTCCTTGTTTGTCTAACTCTAGAGCAAAGTACTCAAAACACAACTAAACTTTCTGTTCTGAAGTACTAAAACCATTCGTCAAATTTGACCTGTGAGCGGTACTGAAACAGGAACAGAAAACGAATGAATGCAGTCAACTCAAGCACCCAAAGCAAAGCAACTCGGTGAAAATTGATTCGATCGAGCAGCAACTTAGTCGTGATTCCATTAGGTACGGGAAGTATATATGTAACTCATCCCATCGATGGCAACAGCCCACAACGATCGATCTCGGCTTGTGCACAACATACATAAATTAGCCAGGCACTGGCACTGACACGCAGCTAAATTAAACTCGCTCACGAATCCACCTAAGTAGTACACGCATGAACCGGCGCCGCCCGATTCTCTGGCTGCATGCTCGTAGTAGTAGTAGTACTGCCAGTTTATTCTTCACTCCGGCGGGCGGCTAACGCCGTGCATGGGTCTAGCAGTCGACGCCCAGCCGCGGGTTGTCGGCGAGGCTGGAATTGATGTTCTTGAAGGGACCATCTGTCGGAATCGGGCCGCACAGATCGTTGCTTGAGAGGTTACTGCAAGCAAAACAATGGAGATGAAGATCGCTGGATTAATTGATCGTCGAGAGACAAGAGACCAACTGGAATTATTGCTGAGAAACTCGTCCTACTTACACGCTCGTCTGGTCGGACAGCCCATCCAGCTCGCGGGGGATCGGGCCGGTCAAGCGGTTCTGTTGAAGGTGCCTGTCAAATCGTCATGCAGATGTTCAGACTTCAGAGCCAGACTTGTTTTGTCATGAGAATCATGCACTGTAGGAGCAAAACATGCTTGAAAAGAAAAATATGACGGGCAGAAAACATCGGGAGATCATGGACTCACAGCTGTTTCAGAGACTTGAGTTTCCCGAGCGATGCGGGTATCTGCCCCGAGTGGCTGTTGTTGTGCAAATGCATGGTGCTCAGGTTCTCCAGGTTGCCCAGCTCTTCAGGGATCGTTCCTTGGATATTGGTCCACGAAATCCACCTGTGTTCATTACAAGCCATATAGAAGAGTTACTCGTCAAGGGAAGTAACAATCGCCAGAGGCAGAAACAGAGATGGGTTAGAGAGGCTCACAGTTTGGTTAGCTGGTCGAGCTTGCCCAGCTCCGGCGACAGAGGTCCGGACAGGTTCACAAAGCCGATTTTTCTATCAGAAGAAAGAAACCAAGAAACCCCGTATTGAAAATCGGATGAAGAAGACGAGGCGTCTAGAAATATACTCAGGCACAGAAGGAGTAGTATGGAAGGGAAGAAGGATGGGTGTGGCGGCCTCACTCACATCTCGGTGACGCGGCCCTGGTCGCCGCAGGTGACGTGGGACCAGTTACAGGGGCTCAGCTCCGGGTTCCAGGTACTCAGCGCGCCGTCGGGGTCCTGTAGGCCGCCCCGCAGGGCCAAGAGCGCGTCACGGTCGCCGCGCAGGTCAGCCGCCGCGGCCGCCAGCAGCACGGTCGACGCGACCGCCACCAAGACGGTCACCGCCAGGGGCACTCGGGCTCCGGCCGCCTTGGGCGCCATGGGGGCTGGGGTGGCGCGGTGATCTAAGGGAGCACGGTGTTGTGACTTGTGGACTTGCGAGCTGTGCTTTGGATGATCTTCATGCCGTGGTATGCTGCCGGGTTTTATAGGGGAAGGAAGGCACGGGCGACGGGGTGATGGTACGCGTGTGAACTCCTACTCCACCTCCTTGTCAACACTGTGGCATGGGAAATCAATTGCAATGTGCTGCTCAAGAAGGCAAGGTTCTGGACAATGGCAGCTGGCCACCTTTGAAATGCTACGAAATGGTGAGTTTTTGGACAATGGCAGTTGGCTACCTTTTCCTCCGGAACTGCCGGTTTAACCTGGACTTATCGTCTACTCCCTCCGTCCGGAAATACTTATCATCAAAATGAACAAAAAAGGATGTATCTAGAACTAAAATATATTTAGATACATCTCCTTTTATTCGTTTTGATGACAAGTATTTCCGGACGGAGGGAGTATGTTATAATTATATATGCCCGGTCATATATAGCTTTTGCCATTTTGATCACATCCATTATGCATTATGCATAGTAGTTTTTGGACAGATATTAAACTATATATACACTGTGTGGTCATGCACCATGATGAATATATGCATGGCTAAAAATCTTGGACAATATTGGATTGCAAATATTTCTTTTGTCCGAGTCGTCATATGTGACGATGGCATCTTAGTATCTTACAACGCGTCCGAAGCTGTGAAGCAATGTCATGTGTACATAATTTTTTTTGGTCGTGCGAATAGTAAATTTAATTGTCGTGGAGTTATATTTCTGTCCATGTATATATTTTGGTCAAATGCATAGTAATTTCTTTTCTACGGTACCGAACATCTATTTATTGTGGGTATTATTAACTAAAATCGGTACGTCGTTTCTCATGTGTGACGAGATAAGATTTGCATTATTCTTTCCTAGCTAACTTTTTCAATCCACCCCCGAAAAAAAAACTTTTTCAATCCACACGTCATCCTCTTAAAATGCCGGTGCTTGGCCACCTGTAGTTTGTGGTAAAACTTTGTGCATGTTTTTCTATTATGAATATCTAGCAGTTTTTCACTCTAGAGAAAATAATAATTTTCTTTTCTGTTTGATTTATTGGTACTTGGCCACCCACCTGTGGATACTCTTGATGTCCTACAGCCGCTCGTGCATTTATAGCATGGCTAAGTGAGATGTTTGTTTGCTTAGATATACATTTATGCCATATAAGCAGAGTGATTTTCTTTCGATGGATTCTAAAATTGGGGGACATGGGCTATGCCATGTAGTTGAGCGTGATGGCAGGTACAGGCCAATAATTTGTGCTATTTAAACAGAATTGACAATCCATAACAGTCGACAAAACAAAATACTTCCTCCGCCCGAAAATAAGGAGTCTAAGAAGAGAAGGTGTTTGCAAAAGCTTAGCAGTTAATAATTTTGTTCCTCCAGAAGCGCAAATCTGTAAGTTATTAACTGGAATGAACGCCTTATTTTTCGACAAAGGAAACCGTGAAGGTATCAATTACACGGACGAGACTTGCCTGCTCCCCTCATGTGTGCCCATCTGTGCTCCCGCGTACGTGGCTTAATTTGATTGGAACAAAATTAGGCCCGGCCCCACCCCCTTAAAATCAGGGGGGGCGATGATTAGATTAGAAAGGAGAAATGAAAAAGGACAACCGTAGGATGAACTGGGAGCACAGATGGGAGCATGGGAAGGGAGCAGGCAAGTTTTGTCCCAATTACACCTGACCTATGTATCAACAAGATCTCCAAAAGCACCAGGGATACACACTGCCAAAAAAGAAAATAAAAGAACATAAAAAGAAAAAAGACCCCACCACGATGAACAATCACTAGCAGCAGCAGCACTCTAACCACCACCAAAGACAACACTCGGAATAAAAAAGTGGTTCTCAACAAGCAATGCCTGCAAGGATGAAACAATGCACAAGCGTTGCCGTTGCCTGATCGAAGATCTTGGGCTTTCATCCCGGAGAAAGTCTGAGTTCACCCAAAAACAATGCCTTCAACAAGTCCATTGTCAGGTACAACCAATAAAGGCCAAACCTTGGGTTTTCGCCCTGGGAATCAAGACTCGGTACTCGAGGAGCACCACCAAAAATGCAAACCTCCGGTGCCGCCGCCCCCGCTTGCCGAGACCGCTGAAACAAGTCACCATACATCTGGCACACAAACTTCATCGCATCCAATATATTCTTCCAACGAAGCTTCAAGACCTCCAATCGCAGCCACCATGAGTTTCCCCACCTCCATTAATGCCTTGGAAATCTTGATTTAGACATATCCCATGACACAGATAAGAGAGCAAAGCTTCGTGCCGCGTCCTCCTAAGGCCGTGTTTGGCTGATAATAAGAGCGCGCGTGACCGGGGCTTTTCCGATAAAGATATCAGGGGCGACATACGCCAATCCATATAGATCTCCGATAGGGAAGACCGGAAATCGTCACCTGCCAGATCCAAGAGGCCAACATCCAGCCGAAAGATGACTTGGCAGAAGAAGAATGCCAGGGCCAAGATCCGGCAGAGCCAAATCGAGGCAAGCCACTACCAAGGACGGGAGCTCCACCACGACCTAGCCCACCGCCGGACAGACCCTCGCCTGAGCCGCGTGCGCCAACGAGAGAAGGCTAGGTCATCGGCCAGCAGGAGCCCCGCCAGCCGGCTGCGCGCCTCGCATGCCTGCCATGGCCCAGGTGCTGTGAAGTCGGCTGGAACCAGACGCGGCCGCCACCGCTCGGTGTCGCCCTCCGCGGCCTGTCACGCGTCCGACCCACTGCCAACGCGCAACCACTCGGGAGTGCAGTCGCGCAGTGATGCCCCGCAGCAGCACCACCTCCAGATGTGCCATGCCCACCCAAGACGAGCGGCCGCACGAGGAGACGAAGGAGACCCCGCCGCCGCGAGTGCCGGCCAGGCTTCGCTCAGTTGTGCACTATGGCGGCAGTGAGGAAGGTGAGGGAGAGGGAGGTATCGGCGGCGGAGATGTGAGGCACCTCCCGGCCGCCCTCGCGGGGCGGCTCGGGAATGTGAGATCCGAAAAAATCGGAGTGAACACCTCATATGCCTAAGGCATCTCACCTCAACGTTAAAAAAATGCTTGGGTAAATGAAAGGAATACCAAAGCATCTGTTAGAAGCAGTTTCTTAGGGCCTGCTGTAAAATGTTAAAACACTCAGAACTTGTGTATTTTTTTAAATCCATAGCAATTTACCTTTTACCAGCTATGGTTCTTTCCTGAATCAGGTTCCTTTATTCTGAGCCGCACTTGCATTGAAAGCCTGTGTTCTGCTCAACATGGCAATATTCTCAAAGTACCGAATAATACCATGTATTATTACTCCATGAATGGAATATTGTTCAGTGCTCCATTCATAGCACAAGATTACCTCCCAACATGGAAAATAGTCAAGCTGATCGGTCAATAAAAATGGTGTGCCAGCACCTTAGACCTATGGCACAGGGGCCGGGCCAATATAAGCTAAGCAGATTCCAGGATTGAACTGAACCAAAATGTACAACTACCTGATATCTTCATGTAACTTCAGAGCGAATACATTGCGTTTGCGTATATGTGTAGGCGTGTTCTGTCTCTTGCTACCTGCTTCAACTCAGGACTTTAGAATCATCCTCTAATTGCAAAGATCTGTATAAAATTATCAGGTTTGCTATTTCACATCTAGATTTTTTTTTAGAAAAGGGGATCGGTCCCCGGCCTCTGCATCAAAATAATGCATACGATCATATTATTAATAAGCAAATCAAAACAACAAAGTCTCCCAGTCTCAGATCTGAAATTACAAAGTGCTCATACCGAGCTAAAAGAAAAAATCGAGGTCACCACAACCGGTGGCATAAATGTAGACATGACTTAAAATCCTATCCTATTACATGACCGTCATCCTAACTGGTTGAAGATAGCCCGGGCTACCATCTCCCAACGGATAGACCCAGTAACCAAACGCTCCCTGGCATCCATCGGAGTGAGTAGCGACCACATACGGATCAAAGTAGTGGCCCGGAGAATAACCTGCAAAAAATGAATATTTGTTGCTCTATTAAAAACCATGTCATTCCTGCAATTCCATATAGCCCATAATAACGCACAAACGCCCACACGGATGTGACTCGCTAATTCTTTCTCAACTCCATGTAACCACGTTCCAAATAACGTGGTGATGCTAGTAGGAGGAGTAATGTTAAAGGCTATATGGACCGAACGCCATAAAACTTTAGCCAGAGGACAATCGAGAAAGAGGTGTTTGATTGATTCAGCTTGGTCGCAAAAACTACATTCCAGAGACCCATTCCAGTTACGTTTGGCCAAATTGTCCTTAGAGAGAATTACTTGTTTATGGACGAACCACATAAACACTTTAATTCGTAAGGGAACTTTGACCCTCCAAATGTGAACAGACCGAGGGATGGGCACACAGTTGATTAAATCCATATACATTGACTTCACTGAAAACGTCCCATTCTTGGTTAGTTCCCAGTGAATAAGATCTGACTGCTGAGACAGTTGAACATCCATTAGTCTTCTCACAAGATAAAGCCATGCTTCCCAGCGGTTTCCAACCAGCGTCCTTCGGAATTGAATATTAAGAGGAGTGGACTGCAACACCGTTGCAACGTAATCTTCTTTACATTGAACAATATTGTAGAGAGAAGGATATTGGATAGCTAGGGGCGTCTCCCTCAACCATGTATCCTCCCAAAATCTTGTGGAGACACCATTACCAACGATAAACTTAGTTCTATTGAAAAAGGCTGATTTCACTTTCATTAGTCCTTTCCAAAAAGGTGAATCGGTTGGTCTAACTGTCACCTGTGCTAGCATCTTAGTGGTAAGGTATTTATTATGCAGGATCTGGGCCCATGTGGCATGAGTCTCAGAGGATAACTTAAACAGCCACTTGCTGAGTAAGCACCTGTTCTTAACCTCCAGATTTTCAATTCCAAGACCCCCTTGATCCTTAGGTCTGCAAATAACATCCCATCTAGCGAGCCTATACTTACGTTTAAACTCATCACTCTGCCAAAAGAAACGCGATCGATAGAAATCCAGTCTTTTCCTTACCCCTACTGGGATCAGGAAAAAGGACAGCTGAAACATTGGCATATTCGTAAGCACCGAATTAATTAGAATCAGTCGGCCCCCGTATGACATAAGCTTGCCCTTCCAGCAGCTGAGTTTCTTTTCAAATCGATCCTCAAGACACTTCCACCCTTTATTAGAGAGCTTCCTTTATTAGAGAGCTTGCGATGATGAATCGGGATGCCGAGGTACGTGAAAGGTAACGACCCTATCCCACATCCAAACAGCTGTTTGTACGCACCTTGTTCATCTTTGGCTCTTCCAAAGCAGAACAACTCACTCTTATGGAAGTTAATCTTTAACCCCGATAACTGTTCAAAGAGGCAAAGCGCAAGCTTCATATTTCTCGCCTTAGCCAAATCATGCTCCATGAAAATAATAGTATCATCCGCATACTGAAGGATGGATAGTCCACCATCAACTAGATGTGGAACTAGACCACCTATCTGGTCATTCTCTTTCGCTCTACCAATCAGGATTGTTAACATGTCTGCTACTATGTTAAACAAGATAGGAGACATCGGGTCTCCCTGTCTTAAGCCCTTGTGAGTCTGAAAGTAATGACCAATATCATCATTCACCTTTATTCCGACACAGCCTTTTTGAGTGAAAGAATCAACCTGCTTTCTCCAGGAGGGGTCGAATCCTTTCATCCTTAAAGCTTGCTGAAGGAAAGGCCATTTAACCTTATCGTACGCTTTCTCGAAGTCCACCTTAAAAACCACCCCATCGAGTTTTTTCGTGTGGATCTCATGGAGCGTTTCATGAAGGACAACAACCCCTTCAAGGATGTTTCTATCCGGCATGAAAGCAGATTGAGAAGGATGCACAATGCTATGTGCAATCTGCGTCAGTCTGTTTGTTCCCACCTTAGTGAAAATTTTAAAACTGACGTTAAGAAGGCAGATGGGTCGAAATTGCTCAATCCGAGTTGCCTCTGCTTTCTTAGGAAGTAATGTAATTGTGCCAAAGTTAAGGTGAAATAGCATCAAATGTCCAACAAACAAATCATGGAACATCGCAAGTAAATCACCCTTAATAATATGCCAACACTTTTTGTAAAACTCGGCTGGAAAACCATCCGGACCGGGTGCCTTGTCATTCTTCATCTCGGAAATCGCGTCAAACACCTCTTTCTCCGAGAACGGGGCAGACAAGATCTCGTTCTCATCTATCGCAAGTTGGGGGACATCCTCAACTCGAGACTCATCTAAGGACACAAAGCTATCCTCAGGGGCCCCAAATAGCCGCTTATAATAATCTGTGATGTACAGCATTAGGTTTTCCTGCCCAACAATCGTTCCTACATCCTTCTCAAGCTGAAAGATTCTCTTCTTGCGATGTTTACCATTCGCAATCAAATGGAAGAATTGCGTGTTGTCGTCCCCTTGTACAACTTGGCGCACCTTGGCTCTAAGTGCCCATTTCAATTCTTCTTCACGCAACAATTCTTTCAGCCTAAATTCGGCCATCACCTTAGTCTCCAGTTCATTGGTCGCAAGGATGGACGACTCGGCTTTTACATCAAGAATGTGTATGAGGTTAAGGAGTCTATCCTTCTCAACCTTATACACACCGCTTAAGTGCTTAGCCCAACCGCGTAAGAACTGCCTTAAATGCCTAATCTTATTCTGCCATTTGTCAACGTTCCATCTTCCTCCTGAATCCTTTGCCCATTCCCTTGCAACTAGGTCCAAGAAACCTTCTCTCTCAACCCACGCTAGCTCGAAAGAGAAATTAATTTATTCCCCACATAAGTTGCCTCTCCAGAGTCAACCAGAAGTGGGGTATGGTCCCAGATCGCCTGCGACAAGGCCTGTACAGTCACCATGGGATACTTCTGTTCCCACTCCATACTAGTGAGAACACGATCTAGCTTCTCATAGGTTGGGTTCGGTAATGTATTGGTGATACGTCTCAAACGTATCTACTTTTCCAAACACTTTTGATATTGTTTTGACCTCATTCTTGCATGATTTGAACTAAACTAACCCGGACTGACGCTGTTTTCAGCAGAGCTGCCTGTATGGTTTTATTGTGTGCAGGAAAACGGATTTTTAAGTATCTCAGAAAAATCTACGAAAAATCACAGAAAATCCACGCACCCGAAGGAACCAGGAGCCAGAAGTGGGGCCAGAGGGGGGCCAGGGGGTGCCCAGGCGCCCTGTGGGCGCGCCCCCCTGGGCCGCGCCGGGGGGTCGCCTGGGTGGGGCCCACACGCCCTGGTGCCCTACTTTGCATCGTATTTTTACTCGCGACACGGAAACCCCAGATCAGAAGTTCTTTTCGCAGTTTTCCGTCGCGGAGCCGCCGCCACCCTCTGTTCTTCCTCGGGAGGGCTAATCTGGAGGCTGATTTGGCCTCCGGAGAGGGGAGATCGTCGCCATCGTCATCATCATCACCACTCCATCATCCCTCCATGACTTCTCCCTCCATGTGTGAGTAATTCCCCTGCTGTAGGCGAAGGGGATGGTAGGGATTGGATGAGTTAGATCATGTAATAGTTTATCAGATCGTTGGGGGCATGTTGCCTATCATCTACTATGGTGTTTATCATCTTTGCTTCAACTTGTTATTCTTAATGCTTGACACTTAGGGCCCGAGTGCCATGATTTCAGATCTGAACCATATGTGTTTGCATGAATATATTTGTGTTCGTGATCCTATCTATGAGTTGTTTGCACCTGTTACGGTTCGGAACCGGCGGTCCCAAAAGTGACAGCTTGGGACACCAAAGGGGATGGTCCGTAGTTTGAGGATTACATGTATCCATTGAGTTCATTGCTTTGTTCCGGTGCTCTTTGACAGGAGCACCTTAATATCCATAAGTTCCTTTTGGCCCCGTTCGTAGCGGGATGGTAGGACAAAAGATGTCGTGCAAGTTCTTATTGCAAGCACGTACAACTACCTACGGGATACATGCCTAATGTTTGATATTTGCCTAGATGATCATTACTTTTCCGTGTGCCGTGCCCCAAGTTAGAATCTATCTCATCCATGCAGCGCCCAACCATCCATCTCCCTAGCCTACAGTGTTTTAAATCCTGCTGGTTACTAGTTGCTATTTTTGCCATTTACTTTTGCTATTTACTTTTACTGTTTACTTTTACTATCACTATAATCACTATCATATCACTGTTACCACTTATCTTTTGTTGCAAGTAAGTATATTTCAGGTGCGGTTGAATTGACAACTCAACTGTCAAAGCTTATAAATACTCTTTGGCTCCCCGTGTGTCGAATCAATAAATTGGGTTATTCTTACCCGCGAAGACTATCTCGATCCCTTACGGTTGAGGGTTATCAAGTACCGTTTTCTGGCGCCGTTGCCGGGGAGCATAGCAATATTTACAAGTCTACTTGAGGTATCCTACCTGCTGCACTTCATCCACTATGGGTAAGAAAGGAGACCCCTAGGTTCCGATCTTACTATCCACTACAAGAAGAGGTACTGCTCTGAGCACTAGTGCTACACTTGATTCACCTTCCGTTATGAGTAAGTTTGCCTCACCACCACCACATTATTCTCCTACTGAATCTGTTACTATGTCTGATACTCTTGATGATGCTTCTACTACTTTTGATGATATTAGTTCGCTTGGTTATGCTCTTGAGAAACAAATTGCTGCTGCTGCTAAAAAGTCTGGAATTGAACTTCCTGTTACTCGCTACCCTATTGGTGAAACTTATGATTATCCTAATTTGAGTAAACTCAAAGAGAGGCTCCTTGATGATGATTACTATATGCTTGATGAAGATTTATGCAGGGAACTGACAGAGTTTTCCGGCTCTGACCCTGAAGTCATTAAGAAGCTATTTGAAAAACACTCTTTGAAGAACAAAACCGTTCCTAATCCTGAATTTGCTACATCTCCTATATGCATTGATGATCCTGATTATGATTTCTCTGTTGATCTTTCACTTATACCTATGGTTGAAGCTGACCCCTTTTATGGCAGAGAAAACGATGATGCTATTGCACACCTAACTAAACTCGGTGAGCTAGGTGGCCTATTTACCACAGATGAAAAGATACGATACTTTTATGTGACCAAGCTTCTTCCTTTCTCGTTGAAGGAAGGTGCTAAAGCATGGTATGATTCACTCCCATACGGTTCCATTAAGAGTCCTCAAGATTTAGCTCACTCTTTTGTTGATAAGTACTTTCCTGCTCACATGCAACATGCTGCTTTACAAAAAATTTATAACTTTAAACAGTTGCAGGATGAGTCCCTCCCTAAAGCTTGGGGGAGGTACTGCGGTCTGATTCGGGCTAGACCTGGACATGAAATCCCTAAGAACGAATTAATCGATATATTCTATGCTGGTCTAACTGATGAATCCAGGTCCTATTTGGACAGTTGTGCTGGTTGTGTTTTCAGGAAAAGAACACCGGACGATGCGGAGGATTTGATGGGCAGGATTGCCAAAAACCATGAAGATTGGTCCGTCCCTGAACCACCTCCACCACCAAAGAAGAGGGGCATGTTTGTTCTAAGCCCCGAAGATATGCGAGAAGCAAAGAAGTCTATTAAAGAGAAAGGTATTAAAGCTGAAGACGTGAAGAATCTACCCCCTATTGAGAAGTTGTGTGAGCCTACTACTCACCCTCCTATGGTAGAGGTACACTCTCTTTTAGATTTCAACGCAAGTGACATCCCTCATGGTAAGCCTCCTGATCAATGTTTAGATGAGCTTGATAATTTTATTATGAAACAAAATCATTTTAATGAGAGGATAGAAAGTCAATTGCATGATAATTCCCTTGCTATCAAAAGACTGCTTGATGTTTTAGATAGAACAATTAATGATGTTCAATGTCTTGTGAAGCATTTTCATATGGTTCAAACTCAGCTTGACCAAATTTCTAATGTGCAAAGAGATTTTCTTGCTAACAATGCCAAACAAGATAATTTGCAGGCTTTCGGGATTAAGACCCGAGGAGGAACTAGCACTCAAGATCCTCTCTATCCAGAGGGACATCCGAAGAGAATCGAGCAGGATTCTCAAATGCAGGAAGAAGAAATTGTTGGCTCTCCAAAGAAAAAGAAGAAACATAAGGAGACTGACAATTCTAATGACCCTATTGCAGATGAAGAGCCAACTATTGATCCTAACAGCGTATCTATCTCCGATGCTGAGACTGAAGACGGTGCTGAACCTGAAGGTAATAATAATGAGAAGAATGATCCGCCTGAAGTTCGAGAAGAAGAAGCACCTGACAAACGTAGGAGGTACACTAAAGAAGACTTCATCGCAAGAAAACATGGGAAGGAAAGAGAACCATGGGTACAGAAACCCATGCCCTTTCCAGGTAAGTCCATCAAATCTAAAGAAGAAGAGCATTATAATAAGTTTTGTGAGTGGATTAAACCTCTTTTTCTTCAAATCCCTTTGACTGATGCTATTAAGTTACTTCCTTATTCAAAATATATGAAAGATATTGTCACTAACAAAAGAAAAGTTCCTAATGATGCAATATCTACTATACTTGCTAACTACTCTTTCAGTGGCAAGATTCCTGAGAAGCTCGGTGATCCAGGTATACCCACCATTCCTTGCTCCATAAAGAATAATTATGTCAAAACTGCTTTATGTGATCTTGGAGCAGGAGTGAGTGTTATGCCTCTCTCTCTCTTTACGAGAGGCTTTGTTTAGAGAAACTAATTCCTACAGATATCTCCCTTCAGATGGCTGACAAGTCAACCGCTGTTCCGATAGGTATTTGTGAGGATGTTCCCGTAGAAGTTGCTAATTGTTTAATTCTTACTGATTTTGTTGTGCTTGACATGCCCGAGGATGGGAGCATGTCCATTATTCTTGGTAGACCTTTTCTTAACACCGCAGGTGCTATTATTGATTGCAATAAAGGGAAGGTTACCTTCCATGTGAATGATAAAGAACACACGGTATATTTTCCGAAGAAGATCG
Source organism: Secale cereale (assembly GCA_902687465.1). Classification (NCBI taxonomy): domain Eukaryota; kingdom Viridiplantae; phylum Streptophyta; class Magnoliopsida; order Poales; family Poaceae; genus Secale; species Secale cereale. The sequence goes on from LR738709.1 coordinate 596,948,563, forward strand.
ACAGGAGGCATGGCCTCAACTCTATAGAGAATATCGAGACCGTGAAAATTGGAGAATGGGACTGTCCACTACATGTGCCTCACAAATACAAAACTATCATGGTGGGGACAATGTCCATCAAAGTAAAGGTTCAGTGATTACTTCGTAAGAGGTGAGACTTTTTGCTCTATATATCGCTTGTTTGTTGGTAAGACTTGATCAACCTTACTAGTAAACATGTTTTATATGGATAAAAAGTTGAGCTTGTTATATTTTCACTTGTTTTTAGTTTTGTCCTACTTGCTGTACCAAGTATTTATGTTTTTGAAGCTTCACAATACTACTAACTGCTTCGAGTTTTCAGAGAGTTTCGCAGCTTTTTGAACTTCGAAAAGTTTTCAACAGTGAAGTTTTCAGAAAAATTCCAGAAAAATTATAATAAAAATTTCCACGTCGGGAGAGACCCAGAAAGTCCTAGGGCCAGCCAGGGGGGCCCACCAGTGGCCCAGGCGGCCAGCTGGCGCGGCCCAGCCCCTGGCCGCGCCCACAGGGCGCCTAGGGCCCACAGGACCCCCCTCCAGGTATGTCTTCTTCCTCTCTCTCTCTTTTTCTCCAAAAACCCGAGTTCTGCACTTGTTCTTGTGTTCTTGCTGTTCTTGGAGGCGATTCTTCGATCTCTCTCTACAGCCCATCATTTGAGCTGAAATTTTGAGCAAATACTCCCTGGTATGTGACTCCTCCACCCCTCCAATTAGATTTTTGATTGGTGGCTTCATTTGTGAGTATTTAGTAGTTCTTGGTGCTGTATAGATGAGCTTGCATGCATATGTAGAAAGTTATTTTTCAAGTTTTGATGCAAGTTTATGCCTTGGGCAAGTGAGTTGAGTAGTTTGCCTTAGCTCACTTTGTTTTAATCCTCGTTTTTGTAAATTGTAAAAAATTTCAGAAATGAGTTTGTTAGGAAGGGCAAAAGGGTGGCTTGAGAAGAGGAGGCCCGCACACTCCGATCGAGTTACTAGAGCCGCAGCTTCACCATCGACTGCTAGGGTGAGCTATAATGAAGATCATGTGCCCCTGGAGTTGTTGGAAGATACAAGTCCAGCACGTGCGATGACATTTCCATGTGATGAATTCATGGAAGCTGCGGGAATCAAGGATGAGTTTTATAATCTTTGTGCTAATGCAGGTTTGACACGACTCGTCACGAGCCGTGTTACCCAGTATCAAAAACTCACCTCCAGTTTCATTAACCGTTTTAGATATAATCCTGATTCAGGTGCTATTGAGTTTAAAATTTATAATGATCTTATCACCATGACTTTGGGAAATTTTTGTGAAATAATAGGTGTGCCGAATGTTGGGAGGACGGCTAGGATGGCCACTCAGCCCTCCGAGCTGAAAACCGTCATCAACTCTCTCTGCAGCATGGGTACGAGGGATATTCATCAGTCGAAGATCTCCAGCATCTTATTTCCTCACCTCAGGTATTTTGCATATTATATTGCTAGAGGGGTGTTAGCTCATGACAACACGAGCAACATTTCTGCTCCAGATATTGCTACCCTGGCGGCAGCCCTCTCAGGGAGGTCTGATTATAATCTGGGTACCTTAATTGCTCGACGCCTTGCTATGAACGGTAACAAGGGAGACTTATATGGTGGCGTTTATGCCACACTTATCTTAGAACATCTTGGAGGCATCCCACACCCTGATGATACTCCTTTTACTTATTCAAGCTTTGATCTTGCTGCTATGAAAAGGCATAAGTTTGTTACCATGGGTTCTGTGCTTGATAATCTTATTTATATCTTGCATTTCGGAACTGCCGCGGAACGCGAGATCCGTCTACCTGCACCTCTTTTGTTTGATTTTTCTCGCAGGAACGGATGGTCCTTTGATGTTGTCCAGTTCGATGAGTTCATGGTCCAACATCAGTTTCATAACCCCATGGAGGGGGTTGTGCCCGACGAGGAGAAGCATGATGAGTTACCACATTTTCAGGAAGAGACCGCCACCGAGTTTGGTGAAGGTTCTTCCTCTGTTTGGCGCTCGGAACCTTCCTCGTGGGAGACTCCGAGGAGTTCGGTGTACGCGCCAGCATCTTTCTACGACCCTTGGACTCACCACCATACCCCCGGAGCAGGAGGCTCCTGGGGGCAGTAGCTGCTACTAACTTAGGCCAAAAGCCTAAGCTTGGGGGAGTACGTGCCCCTCTCACTTTTCCATTGTATTATCCGTTTTATTCGCTTTGATCTTTTCGAAGTTTTTGCCCGTTCTTCTTTATTTCTCTCTTTGCAAAAACAACAAAAAGATTTTCTCTTTCTTTTGCTTTTATTCAACCTTTGAAAAATCCAAAAAGATTTCCTTTTCTCTTTAGTTTGCTTTGCTTTCAGAGTTCAGCTCGAGTCCGTGATGGCATTTAATTATATTTCCTACGTTCGATCGTGCAAGTGACAAGCAGTAATGACGAAGATCGACTGAAGGGAAGCAACAAGGAAGACCGGTATGAACTCTTTTTGTTTATACTTTTGTACATATGCCTGTACTTATGATCTAGAGACCAACTTGTAGCGACATAGTGCTATGTTTACAATGCTCTTCCAGTGGTTCATGCTTTCCTTGTGGCTAGTCTCGAATAACTAGAGTATATAATGTGTTATTGAAATGATCTACATGCATTGCACTGTTCATAGTCTAGTATACTAAGGTGGTATTTCCCTTTAGAGAATTTTTGGATTGACTTGGCACATGCTTACACATGTTAAGACTAAAAAGTCTACTCTGCCTTGACGATCTTTGAGTTTCAGAATAGTTATATCAGTTTCATGCCCGATTCAATGTTGCTTTGTCGCTATGCATGATTATGACCGTTATTGCTCTCTAGTTGGTCGCTTCCCAGTCTTTTGCTAAACTTCCACCTGTACTAAGCGGACTGACTGCTTGTGCATCCAAAATCCTTAAAACCAGTTATGCCATATGAGTCCACGATACCTTCCTATACATGGTATTTACCTGCCATTCCTAACGAAGACTTTCGTGTACCATCTCGAAATTAATCAAAAGCATTTCTCTTTTTGTGCCTATGTTTTAGCTCATGAGGAAGTAGTAGTTAATTCATGATCTTTTTAAGTTGGACAAGTTTCACCCTTGGATTGCATGTCTAATGTGCAAACCCTTAATACGAGAAGGAACTGGCATCGAGTGCACCCGGCTCAAGAAGATAATATAACAAACAAACCCTCCTTCACGCTTTGTTCATGAGAAATCAGAAAACTTTGGCAGTGATAAACAAAGGAGATTAAGAGGATGTGATCATCCTCATGCGGGAGCCGTTCCTCGAGACTTGTCCACTCAAAAAGTGATTGAGTTATCTACTAGCATTCGTTGACGAAATATGCACCTCTCAAAAACGTTTTTACCTCTGTTTTTAAAAACCAAGAGCTCTGGTACATGTTTAGTTTTTGTTTCCGATCACGGGTTTTCAACTTTGCCAACAAAAGCCACGGTTCGAGAGTCTCCACCTTCTTTCTTCAAAGCACTAACTAGGAGAGCATAATTGTCATTCTGAGTGTAATGTGCATTGTCCCAAAGTATTACATTGTCTTCTGCATACTTGTGATATGATTTATTCTGAAATTCTTAGTTCTAGTCTCCTTTAAAACTCTGGAGGAGTTTCTGCATTTATGTTTTGCTTCACTCATGGAGACTAGCGAGATACCACCCTAATATGCTCAAGCTATGCGCAATGTAATATTGTCTTGATTTTCAGTAGTATATTATTTACTTTTAAGTATTTGTGACTAGTCACTTGAAAGAAGGATTGCTCCTTGCATTGTCCTCATAGTATTGTTTTAATACTTGCTAGGCTCTTTTCGTAGTACATGCTTATATACATCTAATGAAGCAAAAGAGTTTGTCAAAGTTTTATTTGTCGCGTCCAGTTCGTTGAACTGAATTGCTTGAGGACAAGCAATATGCTAAGCTTGGGGGAGTTGATTCGTCTCAAACGTATCTACTTTTCCAAACACTTTTGATATTGTTTTGACCTCATTCTTGCATGATTTGAACTAAACTAACCCGGACTGACGCTGTTTTCAGCAGAGCTGCCTGTATGGTTTTATTGTGTGCAGGAAAACGGATTTTTAAGTATCTCAGAAAAATCCATGAAAAATCACAGAAAATCCACGCACCCGAAGGAACCAGGAGCCAGAAGTGGGGCCAGAGGGGGGCTAGGGGGTGCCCAGGCGCCCTGTGGGCGCGCCCCCCCTGGGCCGCGCCGGGGGGTCGCCTGGGTGGGGCCCACACCCCCTGGTGCCCTACTTTGCCTCGTATTTTTACTCGCGACACGGAAACCCCAGATCAAAAGTTCTTTTCGCAGTTTTCCGTTGCGGAGCCGCCGCCACCCTCTGTTCTTCCTCGGGAGGGCTAATCTGGAGGCTGATTTGGCCTCCGGAGAGGGGAGATCGTCGCCATCGTCATCATCATCACCACTCCATCATCCCTCCATGACTTCTCCCTCCATGTGTGAGTAATTCCCCTGCTGTAGGCGAAGGGGATGGTAGGGATTGGATGAGTTAGATCATGTAATAGTTTATCAGATCGTTGGGGGCATGTTGCCTATCATCTACTATGGTGTTTGTCATCTTTGCTTCAACTTGTTATTCTTAATGCTTGACACTTAGGGCCCGAGTGCCATGATTTCAGATCTGAACCATATGTGTTTGCATGAATATATTTGTGTTCGTGATCCTATCTATGAGTTGTTTGCACCTGTTACGGTTCGGAACCGGCGATCCCAAAAGTGACAGCTTGGGACACCAAAGGGGATGGTCCGTAGTTTGAGGATTACATGTATCCATTGAGTTCATTGCTTTGTTCCGGTGCTCTTTGATAGGAGCACCTTAATATCCATAAGTTCCTTTTGGCCCCGTTCGTAGCGGGATGGTAGGACAAAAGATGTTGTGCAAGTTCTTATTGCAAGCACGTACAACTACCTACGAGATACATGCCTAATGTTTGATATTTGCCTAGATGATCATTACTTTTCCGTGTGCCGTGCCCCAAGTTAGAATCTATCTCATCCATGCAGCGCCCAACCATCCATCTTCCTAGCCTACAGTGTTTTAAATCCTGCTGGTTACTAGTTGCTATTTTTGCCATTTACTTTTGCTATTTACTTTTACTGTTTACTTTTACTATCACTATCATCACTATCATATCACTGTTACCACTTATCTTTTGTTGCAAGTAAGTATATTTCAGGTGCGGTTGAATTGACAACTCAACTGTCAAAGCTTATAAATACTCTTTGGCTCTCCGTGTGTCAAATCAATAAATTGGGTTATTCTTACCCGCAAAGACTATCTCGATCCCTTACGGTTGAGGGTTATCAATTGGCCCAAGTAAATTGTCTACCAGAAAGCTCTATCTTTCGGAGATCCAAACTTTCAATAATGGAATTAAACATGAACGACCATCTGCCGTCAAAGTTATCATTATTCTTCTCCCCCCGTCTTCTAATAACATTGAAATCACCTCCCACCAGAATTGGGAGCTGTTCATCTCCACAGATCCGAACGAGGTCAACCAAAAAGTTTGGTTTGAACTCAGGTTGCGTGGCTCCATACACTGCCACCAGTGCCCACTGGAATCCATCGACCCTGGATCTCACCTTGAACTTAACGACAAACTCCCCCAAAACAACATTTCGAACTTCTAAAGACTCTCGCCTCACCCCAAGTAAAATCCCACCGGACCTTCCTCTGGGGGGTAAGCAGTGCCAATCAAAATCAACCCCTCCCGATAATGTACCAAGAAACTAGGAGGTAAAGTTGTCTCTACCAGTCTCAGAGAGGGCGATGAAATCTAACTTGTGCTCGATCGAAGCATTCACCAAGAACCTCCGTCTAGCCAAGTCTTTCAGACCTCTGCTATTCCAGAAGATGCCTCTCATTTTTCATCATGAAATTTCTTGCCAGTCCGAATCCGAACACTCCTGCGCACAGCCGAAACTAGATAAATCTTCCGGCTCCACTTATGCTTAGGCTTAAAGTGCTCCCCATCTCGGTCCATACAACCAAGCTTAGGGAGATAATCAACCTGGGTATCGTCCTGGATCGACTCCTCCCTGACTTCCCCACTCTCCTCATCATCAGACTGCACGAAAGACGAACCAAGGTCCTCACGAAGACTGTCCAAGACCCGCACCCCTAAGGCATCAATTTCCGAGTTATTCAAAGGCTTAACGGTTGCTAAGTTTCTAATAACCTCAATCGCCCGCTCTGCCTCACGGTCAAACAAGTCGTTAACAGATTTAGCAATTTCTTTCCCATTACCGCCTAACGAGACTTCCAATTGATTTGCATTATTAATAACGTCATTATCAGAAAAGTGCAGAATCGAATTGGAAGTGTTAACTGACATACCTGTCAAGTCCTCAATGTCCCGCAGCTTGGCCTGCCGCATGGCACGGCCCATCTGCAGATCATCGACGTCAGGCTGGTCCTGGAGGCGGCTGCTAAGCCATCGACCGTCGGTCCTGGGATCAGGTATCCCCCCGAAAGCGATGACGTCGACGGTCGAGGGTCCACTCGGGGTAGGGCCTCCTGCCGTAGACCCAAGTACAACCCGCCCACCTGACCAGTAGTGCCTGGGCCGCCTGCCAAGGACACCACTGGAGACGACACCGGCGCCACCAAAGGCGAGCACACCGGGGACAACCTCGTCGGCGAGCTCCTGCCAATGGAGGTTCCTGAGTGCCTCCCGCCGGGAGAAGTGACGCCAGACTCAGCCACACAGAGACCGGTCGCCACGCCCCCCGAGACCTCCTCGTGAGCTGGTGATAGATCAGCAGAAAGCGGGTTGTCAGACCCCAAAGGAGCTTCCCGCTCAGGAACCCCCTCTAGCACTCCAGCTCGAAGACGACAAGATGGAGGTGGCGAGGCTATTGGGGACTCCCCCCTCACTCCCTCCTCCACACCATAATGCGCAGCATCCACCACCAGTGGCGACAAAGGTGGTAACTCCTGTTCTACCGGATCGTCCAGATCAGCCCTGTGGCCCCACAACCGACTGGGGGCTGAGGCCGCCCCGAAAGAACCAAATCTGAGAGAATTTAAAGGGGTCTCAGGAGGTGCCGCCCCTTCCCCCCAGAACCTCCGGAAGACTGCGATGTCTTACCCAACTCCGGCCTCGGCCCAGTCTGGGCCGGCCCACCCGCAGCTGACTCACTCAAGCCACGCGAGTCATCTCCCTCTGTCATGTCCGTGTCCGTATTCCCATCGGCAAACTAAAAAAGCTCCCAACTCTCGAATTCAATCTCCAGGTCATACATCAGACCAGCATGATACCATCTCACAGTGTAGGGGACAAGCTCGACATCCAAGACACTCACCAGCAAGCGCGCAATGCCATTAGCTCGAGTGAAAGGCATATCTACCTTCTCCGTCTTGCCAATAAGTGAACCTAGACTCCAAGTAGTCCGTGCGCTCTGCAGAGGCTTCGGAGGGACCCCGATAAACCGAAACCAAATCGACGGAAGGGCCTTTCCTTGAGGTTCCGGTTTCTTCCACGGAGCGAACTCAAGGATGCAATTAGTGCTCGCCACTCTACACATGCCATACTTGAGGGTATGATTCAGATCTTCCAACGAAGGGAAATCAACCTTATAAGATTGCCCCTCAAGCTTGACCAGCTTCCACTGAAAGTTACCAGGCACCAACTCACTGAGCCTATGCACAATCTGAGCCTCATACAGAGTCCCGTGAGTGACCTTGACAACACCCGTGAGCGATACCTCCGTTGCAGGTGCCTCAGACTCAATAAATGGATACTCGAAGAACATAAGATCAGCAGAACAAACACCATAAATAGCAACCACCGGCATGGGCCCCTGTAGTTCAGGGCACTCCCTTGATTCATGCATGGGCTTTTGACACGTGTCACACATCACCGTGGTACACTCAGCAGCGAAGTGACCCGCCACCCCACAACGGCGACAAATCATCTTCTCCTTCTTACGGAGCCATTTGGACAAACGATCACCGTCCGTCTTGTCAACAGACTTAGCAGCCAGCACAACATTCAGCTCCGGAACCTCGACTGAAGCAAGAGCCCGAACCGCCTCCACCGCAGCAGCATTAAGCACAGTAGGGGCCGCCTCCGTAATCTCCCCGGTAGGCACGTCGGGGGTGACCACAACTTGCCGCGGAGGAGGAGGATGATGTCGCCTACCCCCTCCCCTACCTCCGCGGTACTTCCCACGGAAGCGATGATTCGGACCCGAGGCACCCTCAACAAAGCTTCCTGGAGGTCCGTAGAACCCGTCATCTTGACGGTACCCTCCCTGCGACCCGTTGCCACGGCCAACACCACCATCGCCTTGCCAAGCATAACCACGGCCAACTCCGGTGGACGAGTAACCCCGATGCCGCCCCTCGTCGTATGCATCATAGCCATCGTCGCCCCACCGTCCTCGCGGGGGGTTTCGGTTGGCGTAGCCACTGCCAGCGCCTTGGCCATAACGCCCTCGGCCCGCCTCCGCAGCGGCCGGTGCCGCAACAGCCGCGCTGGACCGCACCGGTGCCACGCCACTGCCGGACTGGGGCGGCGGAGGCTGGGACACGGTCAGCTGTGCCGGCGCACCCCGGGAAGCACCCGCAGCGGCAGAGATGGGAGCGGCCGACTTCGACGGCGGTGGACCAGTGATACGTCCAAAACGTATCTATAATTTCTGCTTGCTCCATGCCTCTTTTGGGTGATATTGCTATTATATATATACACTTCCATACACTTTTGATCATATTTGGACTAACCTATTAACTCAGTGCACCCCAGTGCCAGTTTCTGTTTTCTGCTGTTTTTGTATTTCAGTTTTTCCCATTACGAGAACTGCCAGAAAAATCCCGGAAAAATTATATAAAAAATCAGCGTTCCAGAAGGTTCCCGGTAGCCAAAGTACAGCCGGGGGGGGGGGGCACCAGGGCTCCAGGCGCCCTGGTGGCGCACCCCCCCTGGGCCGCGTCGGGGAGGGGGGGGGCGCCTGGGCCCCCCGAGCCTCGTCTGGTGCCCCCCTTTGGCATATATTTAGACCGTCTCCCAAAACCCTCGACACGGAAACCCTTTTTCGCGATCTCATCTCTATTCCGCCGCCGCCGCCGCTTCCAAGATCGGGAGCACCAGGAGAACTCTTCCCGGCACCCTGGCGGAGGGGAGGATCACCACCGGGAGCTTCTCCACCACCATGGACGCCTCCCGGATGAGTTGTGAGTAGTCTCCCTTGGACCATGGGTCCATGACCAGTAGCTATGTGATGTTCTCCTCCCGTTCTTGTGCTTCACTAATTAGTCCTCGTGAGCTGCCCTACATGATCGAGGCACATATGTAATCCTTATGCTGTTGCTATGATGAGTTTGCTGGGATCCGATGGATTATGAGATTATGTTCAGATTGTGTTTGAGTAATATATTTGATTCACCTCTTTTATATTTATGTTCGTAAGTAATTCTTGCATGTTCTCCGTTGTTATTTATTGCTTTGGCCAAGTAGTAGGTAGTGACTCCAAGAGGGAACGTTATGCTTGATTGTGGGTTCATGCCCCTCGATGACTAGCTTGAGTGATAGAAACATGTTTTCCGCTTTTTACTTACTATTGCAATTATATCTATCACTATTATCACTTGCGTTTGATCCCTTGTAAACTACAAGGCCGGAGGGATTGACAACCTCTCTGTACTCGTTGGTAGCAAAGTTATTTGTATCTGTGTGCAGGTCCACGTTGATTGCTAAAATCTGGCGCCGTTAGCAGTTGACACCTTCTTGTTGAAACTGGGAGTCTCAGGGAAATCGATCCTTGGTATTGCCAACGGAAAACTTCCGCTACACTGCATCTCAAACCTTCCACTTGGGGTAACCAACGAGGGGCGAGAAGCCATCAAGCAAAGTTTTCTGGCGCCGTTGCCGGGGACTCCACTCTTCAGGATAGGGGAGTTGCACGCTATCTTTTACCTTTGCTTTTTAGTCTAGTTAGTTTACCTTTCAGTTTTGCTTTAGTATCTTTTATCGAAAATCACAAAAATAGTTATCTCATTCTTTAGTTGTCATTATGTCGGGTCCTTTTGTCTTTGACGAGGCAGAAGTTCTCACCTTTAAACAAAGAGGTGGGGAAAGTCTGAAATATGCTTGGTATAGAATTAATGATTCTCAAAAAAGAGCCACCAAGAAGCAACCTACTACTATCCTGCTTAGAAATTTTTATGTTGGAATTACTTCTTGGAATAGGTTTATTCTAGATACTGCTATCAATGGGAATTTCCTAGAAGCCCCAGTTTGGGAGTCTCTTAGTATTATTGAAAATCTTGTTGGGAATCCCCCTGTTGTTAGCATTCAAGAGGACATCACCCTAGCTCACATTATGAAAAAACTTGAAAAAATAGAGATAGAGATGCCAAGCATTAATAAGATAAATGAGTTGGATCGTAAGATCCAAGGGAATTTGAATAGGCTTGATAGCTCCATGCATAAAATTTTCAAAACTTTGGAGACCGTCAAATTCCATGACTTGGACTCTTCTAGGATAGACAAGATTGAGGAAATCTTTGATACTCTAGGAACTACTTTCTCCTCAATCAAAACCAAAAAGGTAGAAACTCCGGCAAAGAGGGAGCCTAAGTTCGTTCACGTTCCAAAGGCTCCCCATTCTAAAAGTAATCCATCTATTGCCAAAGGGGTTGAAACTGTAAAGACTTTGGAAGAAACACCTCTCTTTGATGAATTTATAAAAGAATCTTCCCTTGACTTTTATCCTTTTGGTCTTCTCCCTAGAAGTATCTCTATGAGGCCTTTATTTGAAAGTCCTCTTAAGACTAGTTGTATTATTGAAGAGCTTTTTGATGATCTTGATGATGGTTCAATTGATACAACTTGATCTCTTAGCATTATGCCTAGCTTAAAGGCATAAAAGAAAGCGCTTTTGGGAGGCAGCCCAATGAATACATTTTGTTTTGTTTTTGTTGTGTCTTGATGTTGTTACTACTGTAGCATCATCATTGTATCTTTGCTTTTCAATTTTGTGCCAAGTATAGCCTCTGATTGCAAGAAAGTTCAAAAGTTGTGACGTGCTGTCCATTAAACAGATTCTGTCCTTGGATAGAAAAATTCGTATAAAATCACCAGATCATCTTTTTGGTCTGAATTTTTTCGACAGCGTGCTCTATATAATTGTCTTTCGTGCGTCTGTTTTGAGTTTTTTTATTAGAGTTGCAGAAGTGCCCCCGAAAAATCATTTACTACCTGCTGTTCTGTTTTTCACAGATTCTGTCCTGTTTTGCCTTTCCTTCATTTTGCAAACCTAGAGCTTGCTTTTTCTTTGCAAAAACCTTTTGGCAATCTTGAGAAACAGTAGACCTTCAAGAATATCTTTATTTCCAGCAAGGAACAATTATTTTATTATGGGTACTAACCTCGCTAATCAGATTATGATGAGTTATGTATGAAGGGAGTTTTCAAGTGTGCGAGGGAAGATGATAAAAAGATTCAGGAGTGTCAAACGCTCAAGCTTGGGGATGCCCCCATGCACCCCCAAGAAATATTCAAGGAGACTCAAGCGTCTAAGCTTGGGGATGCCCCCGTGCATCCCCTTCTCCATCAACATTATCAGTTCGTCTTTCGTTCCACTATATTTTAATCACTTCATGTGTTATGTGCTATGCTTGGAGCGTCTTGCTTTTAGTTTTTCTTTTTAGTTTTCGTTTAGCTTTTCATAACGAGTCGGAACTCAGCTTCTTTATGTGGGAGAGAAACACGCTCCACTTCTACCTAGAACATAACATAGAATTTTCATGTCTATCCTTGCTGTGTGTGTTCTTTGTCTTTTAATAGCTACTATCATGCTTAGCTCTTAGTATTCATGCTTATCTTTTTAAAGAGCTTTTGTTTAGTTGGTTGCTTGAACTCTCTTTAGTTATCATGCTTATCTTATTAAGAGAGTTTGCTTCCGTTGCATTGGTTGATATGTCTATGATAAAGATGCTACGTGCATAATGGCGCTTAGTAGTTCATGTTTTCTTATGGTTAGTCTCAAATAGCTGGGGGGTTCCCAATGTGTTATTGGAGTACCAACATGATTTGTTTGCCTATGATGTGGTATGGTTTAGTAATATCTTCCTTCGAGAATTTATTTTGATTGACTTGGCGTATGATCACGCATATTTAAGGCTGTAAAGAAAGTCTGTCAAGCCTTGATGATCTTTTGTTTCTGAGTAGCGATATAACTTCCATGCCTGATTCAATGTTGCTTTGTCGCTTTGCATGATTATGACCGTCATTGCTCTCTTAGTTGGTCGCTCCCAGTCTTTTGCTAACCTCCACCTGTACTAAGCGGACTGACTGCTTGTGCATCCACATTCTTTTATACCAGTTATGCCATATGAGTCCACCATACCTTCCTACATGGTATTTGCCTACCATTCCTAACGGAGACTTGCATGTACCATCTCGATATTATTCAAAGAAAAATGCATTCCTATTTTGTGCCTCTGTTGTAAGTCCATGAGGAAGTAGTAGCTAATTCATAATCTTTTTAAGTTGGACAAGCTTCACCCCGGGATTGCATGTATAATGTGCAAACCCATAATACGAGAAGGAACTGGCATTGAGTGCGCCCGACTCAAAATTAATATAACAAACAAACCCTCCTTCACGCTTTGTTCATGAGAAATCAGAAAACTTTGGCAGTGATAAACAAAGGAGATTAAGAGGATGTGATCGTCCTCATCCGGGAGCCGTTCCTCGAAACTTGTCCATCTCAAGAAGTGATTGAGTTGTCTGCTAGCATTCGTTGACGAAACATGCATGATCTAAAAAAAATTATTACCTCTGTTTTAAAACCAAGAGCTCTGGTACATGTTTTGTCTTTGTTTCCAACTACGGGTTTTCAACCTTGCCAACAAAAGCCACGGTTCGAGAGTCTCCACCTTCTTTTAAAGCACCAACTACTGAGAGCATGATTGTCATTCTGAGTGTAATGTGCATTGTCCCAAAGTAGCATTGTCTTTTGCATGATTGTGATATCGTTTATTTTGAAACCATTGTATCTAGTCATCACTTAAACCTTGGAGGTGCCCCTGCATTTATGTTTTGCTTCACTAAAGGGGGCAAGCGAGATACCACTTTATCATATTTGCACACCATGTTCATTACAAATCTATTTGATGTTTCAGTATCATATTGTAAAACTTTCAGTTCTTTATGATTTTCTCATGAGGCAACTTAATTACTATAGATTCATTGTCTCAGTAAGCTTTTGTCATATGACTATGAAAAAGTCCTATATGGTTAATAGCATGTCACCACAGAAATTATTCTTGTTATCATTTACCTACTCGAGGACGAGCAGGAATTAAGCTTGGGGATGTTGATACGTCCAAAACGTATCTATAATTTCTGCTTGCTCCATGCCTCTTTTGGGTGATATTGCTATTATATATATACACTTCCATACACTTTTGATCATATTTGGACTAACCTATTAACTCAGTGCACCCCAGTGCCAGTTTCTGTTTTCTGCTGTTTTTGTATTTCAATTTTTCCCATTACGAGAACTGCCAGAAAAATCCCGGAAAAATTATATAAAAAATCAGCGTTCCAGAAGGTTCTCGGTAGCCAAAGTACAGCCGGGGGGGG
>LR738709.1:596962339-596972449 GCA_902687465.1 Secale cereale
GGGGGGGGGGGGGGGGGGGGGCACCAGGGCTCCAGGCGCCCTGGTGGCGCCCCCCCCTGGGCCGCGCCGGGGGGCGCCTGGGCCCCCCGAGCCTCGTCCGGTGCCCCCCTTTGGCATATATTTAGACCGTCTCCCAAAACCCTCGACACGGAAACCCTTTTTCGCGATCTCATCTATGTTCCGCCGCCGCCGCCGCTTCCAAGATCGGGAGCACCAGGAGAACTCTTCCCGGCACCCTGCCGGAGGGGAGGATCACCACCGGGAGCTTCTCCACCACCATGGACGCCTCCCGGATGAGTTGTGAGTAGTCTCCCTTGGACCATGGGTCCATGACCAGTAGCTATGTGATGTTCTCCTCCCGTTCTTGTGCTTCACTAATTAGTCCTCGTGAGCTGCCCTACATGATCGAGGCACATATGTAATCCTTATGCTGTTGCTATGATGAGTTTGCTGGGATCCGATGGATTATGAGATTATGTTCAGATTGTGTTTGAGTAATATATTTGATTCACCTCTTTTATATTTATGTTCGTAAGTAATTCTTGCATGTTCTCTGTTGTTATTTATTGCTTTGGCCAAGTAGTAGGTAGTGACTCCAAGAGGGAACGTTATGCTTGATTTTGGGTTCATGCCCCTCGATGACTAGCTTGAGTGACAGAAACATGAGTCTAGGGGATGTGCTGTTGCCACAAGGGGGAAAACAACGGTGCTTGTGCCCGCGGGTGCAAGGATTGTTTACTTTACGCAAAGTTCTTTTAATGCAGTTGTCTGTTGCTTTGATTTTACACTATGGGTGGGACTCGCAACTTAATACCAGCGAGATGTTCTGGATAGATATCTCAAGGTGGATGATTAGTAGTAGATGCAGATGGATTTCGGTCTACTTACCTCGGCGTACCGCCCATGCTTTGAACCTCTACCTTTCTTGCAACATAGTTAGCACTGGTTTGCGCACATAATTCTGTCAATTGCCCAGCTGTAATTCGTTTACCTCACATAGCTGTTTTATCGTCTTTTGGGAGAGAGACATCACTAGTGAACATCATGAGACTCCGGTCCATATTACTATCATTGATCACATCCGCTATTTACTTTTCCGCTTTTTACTTACTATTGCAATTATATCTATCACTATTATCACTTGTGTTTGATCCCTTGTAAACTACAAGGCCGGAGGGATTGACAACCTCTTTGTACTCGTTGGAAGCAAAGTTATTTGTATCTGTGTGCAGGTCCACGTTGATTGCTAATATCTGGCGCCATTAGCAGTTGACACCTTCTTGTTGAAACTGGGAGTCTCAGGGAAATCGATCCTTGGTATTGCCAAGGGAAAACTTCCGCTACACTGCATCTCAAACCTTCCACTTGGGGTAACCAACGAGGGGCGAGAAGCCATCAACCAGCGATGCCCCGGCCAGCCATCCCTAGGAGCAACGGGATGCGGCCCGCCGTCGAGTCTGACGACGAGGGAAGCCCGTCAGCGCACGTACGGGACGAACCCTAGCAACATGCGACGAGGAAGGAGGAAGAAGACGTGCGCAATCTACATCATCTCGGTCGCCTCCTCCCAGGTTACGATCGTCGTGACGGTCCACTACGCGGACCGAGACTCTAGCGCCGCGCAGCCCAAACCCATACACACCAACCTGGATGAAAGAACATGCGGTGCCCCCATGTTTGGTTTTGGTAATTGATGACAATCTCTATGGACTAATGGTTTCCTTGAGTTACATTTGAAGGGTTTGTCCATAGGCTTTTCTTGGAGTTCATTTGTTGGTTTCAAGGAGAGTTTGTGATGACCAAGGTGCTATTAAGGAATTATCCAAAGATTGGTCTTGTGAGTGTTGAGCTTATTGCAAGCATGTCTTGAAGAAGAAGAGTGTGTTATCATTCATGTTTACCTTCAAGACATCATCCAAATGAAGAGAATTGGAAAGATTCAAGGTTGATCAAGACTAAGTGAAGGAGTGAATCAAGTTGATCAACACACAAAGTGTAGAAGATGTACCGAGAGGGATCAAGCAATCCCATGGTATGGTAAGCATTGTCAATCATGCTTTGTGTACTAACCCATGTTCTTCGTGAGAGTTTTTTGTGGGGTTAGGTTGCGGTGTGCAAGTTCAAGTGGAGCATCACAAAGAAATCAAGTGCTTGAATCTTGCCGTCCATTGTCGTGACAATGGACTTGTGAAGATATGCCGAAGAGTGGCTCACCCATAGAGGAGTATGGGGGAGCAATCTACTAGTCTTCACCGAGACAACGCAATCAAGAAAGATGGTTCAACTTGAGGAAGTCAAGATCGTCTACATCTAGCTCAAGTGGACTTTGTGCAAAGCAAAGGTTTGCCCTTGATAGGTTTTCTATTTTACCGGTCTCGTGGTGGTAGTTGGGAGACCGGGTTATAGGATCGTTTGTCGTTCTATCAAGGGGGGCTCTCAAGTTGGTAGCTTGATCGTATCGTTAGTAGAGAGCTCAAACCATTGCATCCTTGCATCATGTTTCTTGGTTCTTGTTTGGTTCTCTTTGTAGTCTTAGAGCTTATGGTCATCTTGATGACAAGCTTGAGTTCATCGAAAACGGAGTTCACATGTGTCTTCTATGATGTTTTCGGTGTTGGAGGTTTTACCGGTCTTATCCGAGAAAGGGTTCTCACCATTTTCTTTTGGGACTTTTCTAACTTGCTTCTTATTGATATTTCTATCAAGATTGTGTTAGCCCTTGTCGCTAGCTTTCCAACAAACTTGGTTTCATCGAATTCGGAGTCCGTATGCAAAAGTTATTGTCGTTTTGGTGTACTGAAAAGGCTGCAGCGGTACTACCGCGCGTAGGAGCGGAAGTAATTTTTTACTACCGCTTTCGGAAGCGGTACTACCGCTTTCGGGAGCGGTACTACCGCTTGGAGCAGTACTACCGCGGCTACTTCCGTGGCTACTTCCGCTCGGGACCAAAAACTCGTCACAAGTCCAGCGGTGGTAGGCACGGATGTAATTTTTTAGTACCGCTCGCAAGCAGTAGTACCGCTACCGCTTGGAGCAGTACTACCGCGGCTACTTCCGTGGCTACTTCCGCTCGGGACCAAAAACTCGTCACAAGTCCAGCGGTGGTAGGCACGGATGTAATTTTTTAGTACCGCTCGCAAGCAGTAGTACCGCTACCCTTAGCAGTACTACCGCTACCCCTAGCGGTAGTACCGTGAGGTCAAGCGGTACTACCGCTCCGACGGTTTTTCTGGACTTTTTGCCTCCTCGCTGTTGTTTTTCTAAGGAGTACTAATGCCCTAGCGGTAGTACCGCTCCTGGAGCGGTAGTACCGCTCTGTGCGGGCTGTGAGCATAACGGTTGGATTTTTCCCCACCTATAAAAGGGGCTCTTCTTCCCCAATGAACCGAATCCTTTGAGCTCGTGTTCTTCCCCCATTGTTGACCTTCTTCGAGCTTGCTATCTCTCAATCCCTCCATGGATTCTTGCTAGTTTTTGGGGGAAAAGAGAGAGGAGATCTAGATCCACATTTCCACCAATCACTTTCTCCTCTAGGTGAGGGGAGCCACTTGGATCTTGATCTTGGAGTTCTTGGTGTTCTCCTTCTTGTTCTTCCTCTCATTTCCCTCCCTAGCATTAGTTGCTTTGGTGGGATTTGGGAGAGAAGGACTTGGGCACTCCATGTGCCCTTGCCATTGCATTTGGTGCATCGGTTTGAGTTCTCCACGGTGATACGTGGAAGTGAAGTTTGAGAAGCTTATTACTCTTGGGTGCTTGGTACCCTTGAGCTTGTTCCTCTTGGGTGCTTGGGTGCCCTAGACGGTTGTGGTCACCTCGAAGCCATATTCCATTGTGGTGAAGCTTCGTGGTGTCGTTGGGGAGATAGCCCCAACCTTGTGGTGTTCGGAGCTCAATCATTGTGGTGCAAAGCTCCGGGCAAGCATCGGGGTCTCCAATTAGGTTGTGGAGATCGCCCCGAGCATTTTGTACGGGTTCGGTGACCGCCCCCAAGGGTTGCCATTTGTACGGGTTCGGTGACCGCCCTCAAGGGTCCCTTAGTGGAATCACGGCATCTTGCATTGTGCGAGGGCGTGAGGAGATTACGGTGGCCCTAGTGGCTTCTTGGGGAGCATTGTGCCTCCACACCGCTCCAAACGGAGATTAGCATCCGAAAGGGTGTGAACTTCGGGATACATCATCGTCTCCGCGTGCCTTGGTTATCTCTTACCCGAGCCCTTTACTTATGCACTTTACTTTGTGATAGCCATATTGTTTCTTGTCATATATCTTGCTATCACCTAGTTGTTTATCTTGCTTAGCATAAGTTGTTGGTGCACATAGGTGAGCCTAGTTATTGTAGGTTTTGTGCTTGACAAATTAACCTCTAGGTTTATTCCGCATTTGTTCAAGCCTAAACCGTAATTATTTTAAAGCGCCTATTCACCCCCCCCTCTAGGCGACATCCACGATCTTTCAATTGGTATCAGAGCCTCGTCTCTCTTTATAGGGCTTAACCGCCTAGAGAGTAAGGATGTCGACTAGGGGTTTAGGTTTCTCTGACACTCTTAGTTTCGATGGCACAAATTTTGATGTTTGGGTAATTCGCATGCTTAATCTCTTTAGGGTCATGGACCCAAATTTAGAGCGAATTGTAGATATGGGTTTTTCTCCTCCAAAGGATCCACAAAGATTATCTTTAGAGGATGAGAAAAACTCTTATCTCAATGCTCAAGCTTCTAATGTGCTTTTTGATGCTTTGAGCAATGTAGTTATATTTCAACTCATGTCGTTCCGGGATGCTCATGAGTTATGGACAAAGCTTCAAGATAAATATGGTGTGTCCAAGAATTGTAGGAATGATTGTTCTCCCTCCACCTCCGGCCGTGTTGTCTTCTCAACTTCTTCTACTTCACCTACATGTGGTTTGCCACAAGGTAATGATATGGTGAGTCGTGTTGGTCATTGCAATGATGATAGTATGCTTTTTGTGGATGATCCTTCATCACTATCTTACTGCAATGCATCTTCTTTGGACTTTAACACTTCGAGCACCCTACATGTTTCACATGCTTATGTTGATAGTCCTTGCATATCATGTAGAAATTGCTTGACTAAAACTCATGATGATATGCTTGCTATGTCTTGTTGCCATGATAAAAATGCATCTATTTCCTCGAATTGTTGTGCTAACAATGTAGAGGAAACCCAACACCCCATGGAACAAGATGTAGTCTTGAATGGTGCTTCAAGGGATCCTACATCATCATCTATTGCGTTTTGCCTTATGGCTAAGGCTTCAAAGGTATCTCCCACTTGGAACCCCAATATATCTTGTCATGATAGTGATGATAACAATGATGATGATGTAGAAAATGATGAAGAAAATGATAATGTTACCTCCTTAAAAATTAAGGGGGAAATGATTTTTAAAGCTCTTCATAAGAATAAAATTGCTCGTTCGAACTTCATGGAAATCATGTCTATTGCCATTGAGGGCAAGAAATATATAGAGGAGTTGGAATCTCATCTAGAGGAGCATGAGGTCACCATTGAGAAAATGGAAGGTCATGAGCGTGATTACGCTAATGAGATCGCCGACCTCTCGCAAGCTCTTGAACTTGAACAAACCACCAAGGAATCTCTTGAGGAGACTTTTGCTCTAGAACTATCTAGAATAAAGGAATCCCGTGATAGAGCTCTCGAGGTGGTTAATGATTTTGAAACTAAAAATGAGAAGCTTGAAGTTGCACATGCTAAACTCCTTGAGGATTTTGAGCACCTCAAAAATGGCTCAAGGGTCATTAAGGGTGAGCTCATAAAACTCACCGAGTCTCATGCTCAACTTAAAGCTTCATATTTTAAGGAGCTTGCCAAGTTGCCTTCTCCTCTTGCTATTATTGATGATGCTTGTGCTACTAACTCTATTTCTAGTGAAGCATCCATTTTGAAGGAGAATGTTGAGCTAAGGGCTCAACTTGAGTTGCTATCTGGCAATTATGGGAAATTGGAAGAAAGTCATGTAAAGCTCACAAGCTCTCATGATGATCTTCTAGTATCCCATAATGTGCTAAAGATAGCTCATGAGGCTATGAGTATCAAGGTAACATCTAGTGAGCCTCATGTGGATACTAGCACTACTTCAAGTCAAAATGCTATATTGCCATGTGCTAGTCCTCGCAATTCATCTATGCATAACATTGGTACATCTTGTGATGAATTGCTTTCCCTGCCTTGTTGCTCTAACAATGAAGCATATACTTCCTCTAGTACTTGTGTTGATACTAACCATGTAGAGGAAACCAAAGAGCTCAAGGCCCAAGTCTCTTCCTTGAAGAAAGACTTGGAAAAGTGTCATGAAGGGAAGTCCACACTCAACAATATCTTGAGTGTGCAAAAATCCACCAATGACAAAGGTGGACTTGGATTCATCTCCAACAAGATGAAGAAGTCCAAAATTCATAAGAAGAAGAAGGGCCAAGAACAAGTCAAGAATTCGGCCAAGATTATTTGCTTCAAGTGCAAAATTCAAGGGCACCATGTTAGATCATGCCCATTGAAGAAGAAGCCCATTAGTGACAAGCAACAAGGGAAGCAGCCACAAGTTCATTCTCATGCTCAACCTCAAGTTGAAGAAAGGCCACTTCCCAAGAAGACTCGGGTTAATGCTTCTCATGTTGAGAAATCAAGTGAGAAGAAAGTGAAGAGTAGACGTTGCTACTTATGTTGTGAGAAAGGTCACATCGCTTCTTCATGCACTAGTGGTAACTTATCCAACCCAATTATTATTGATGATGTCTATTCTCTTGGGAAGGATAAGGTTGGCAATGTGTTTGCCAAGTTTCTTGGGACTCAAAGTGGTGTCAAGAAAAGAACCATTTGGGTAGCCAAGCCTATTGTGACTAACCTCTTAGGACCCAACTTGGTTGGGGACCAACTAGCTCAAACTTGATCAATAGGTGTATTTGGAGGGCTTTGGAGACTTGGCTACATTATGAAGATTTGAGGGGTCTTCATCATTCATATTGTCTCAAGCCAAGTCATTCGGATTATCTTTCTATCGTATATCCAATGTTCCTCCTTGCGGTAACTCGTGCTTAAATTGTTTACATTGAAAGTTACTTGCTCCTTAGCATGTTATGGTTTTGTACCTTGCATGAGCGTGTATATGTTGTGCTCCCAATTTGCTTATCTTGAGAAATCAAGTATGTGTATGTTGGTTTGTACATCATGTATGTGTGTGTAGTGATTTGAGCCTTTGTGTATCTTGTTTGTATCTTAGTTGGCTCTTGTGAGAGATTAATGGAACATCCCATTTTGGGGGAGTGATGTGCTTTGTGCACCTCATAATCCTATAAATGTGTGTACATGAGGAATATCATCTAGTTTTGATATTACAAGATTATCTAGTCTCTATGTGGTATGTCTTCTCATGAGAAATTCAAATTCTAAAAGTTGCATTAATTATCTCGTGTTGGTTCTCTTTTGCATCTTGTCAAGTTTTTCATTGGTATCACATTATGGGGGAGTAATATGTTATGTGTATATTACAAGCCTAGAAAATGTGTAAATTTGAGATATTGTCACCTAGTGTTGATATTATAAATTGTTGTTCCTAGGTGACATGTTAGCTCTACAAGTTGCAATTTGCTTGTGTTTGGTGTGAAGATGATGTTTGATATCATTGCTATCACCGGGAATTATTCCCAAATACTTCTTGCCTCTTGACAATTGGTAATCTTTTTGTGGTAGAAATTGTTGATCATCTTTACATTGACTTTTGCTTTTGTTCGTCCTATTCCTTGCCAAGATTGTGTCATCTCCCATAGCCTTCTGTGCCACTTGTGGATCTTGTTGTTTTCTTGATCTTGTCTAGTGGTTTCGAGATATAGTGAAAGTGGTGATCCCATCTTGTGCATTTTGTATTCAAATGCAAATTCTCTATAATGCACAACTCTTGTGGGAGCTATCCTATTTTCTATGAGACACACATTTTGTGATCCATTTCAAGTGTGTGTTGATGGAAGGCAAGCCGTTTCTTTTTGGTACTTTGTGCCATCATGAAACTTTGTAGATGGGTTGGTTTGTTTGGAACCATCCTCTCTTTTGGGAGTCTGGTATCTTTCCTTTTGCATGTATCAATGGATATCTCATTCTTTGATGTATCTTCTAAATAGATATCTTCCAAGTGATGATTTCTCCATTTGGTATCCTATTTTCACTTGGTATTTATTTTTCTTTTTGTTTCGTTTCTTGAAAGTCTTGAGCATGCATATTTACTACATGTATTTTGTTTGGCATGCTTTCTTTCTTTAACCCAATATATAGGGGAAACTCCACCTAGTCTCAATTTGGATGAGATGTGCATGAAATTCATTTTCATATATAAATGCACATGTGTCTGTGGAGTTTGTCCTATGTATTGGTGTTTCTAACTCTTTGGTCCCAATGAGTTTGGGTACCATTTTGTTTGCGTTGTTGTTCTAGGAACAATTGGAGATGCATTGGAAGCTCGGCTCATTCAAAAGGAAGGTGGTGTCACCATGTGCTTATTAGAGTCAAGCTAGGATGATCAATGAACTACTTTCTACCTTCAATTGGTATCTACTACAACCTTCCAATGGTATCTCGGTAACAAGTATCACCATCTACTTCATGCACACATTTCTTGCACCAACCTTGTGTAGGTTCTATCATGGCTTGTTAGTCATTCCTTCTTATGATACTTGTTTCCTTTCTCAAAGCATCCCAACAATGATCTCTTGTTGCTAGTTGTGATGTCTTTGATGCTCGTGTTGTTGGAACTCATTTATATACAATGAGAACATATCTAGCCATGTGCTATGCCTTCAAGCAAATATCTTATTGGTATATTTATGACTTCCTTGGGGATAACTTATTCATTCCTTTTTGCAACAATTTCCTGTGTACATCCTTCTTTGTATATTGATATCATCATGATCTTCATCTACCTAGAATCTTATACACTTGAGAGAAGTTGCATATATATTTGATATCCCCTTCTTTCACGTCCACCTTATCGTTCTTGTATCATTTCTTTGGTGGCTCCGTGAAAGCCTTTGCCTTGAGTGCGGATCTTATCTTGTTGCATCTAGATGCACTCTTGTGTGGTGAGGATATTTTTGTCTCTTGCTTGTCTTGACAAGCTTTTGCCAATTAATTGGTATCCCTCGTCTTGATAACGCTCTCTTTTATATATTCACCACGGGTTGTCACAAGCATAGGTTCTTTATATGCTTATTAGTGAGCTTGTGAACCCGTTTGCTTGTTGTGTGTGGGAATGATAGGCCTTGCACCGAGTATCTCTTTCATTCAAGACTATATTGATGCTTAATGTTCATCCATACATTAGTCTTCTCAAGTGCTTTGCCATGACTCACACACATCATTTTGGTTGAGCATACTCTTAAGTTGTCTCTTTTATATGTTGCTCAACCATTTGTTTGTTGCAAGTGCTAGGCTTTGTTACCTTCATGCTCACTTGCACTTGGTGTGAGTTTCTATTGATTTTGGGGGAGTGATGATCCTATTTTGTGCACTTGGTATCCTAATGAAAATTTTCTAAGGATTGCACAAATTATGGGGAGCTTCACCAGTGTCTTTAGAAAAATCAGTTGCTATGTCGTGAGTTCTATTGATCTTGGGGGAGCGGCGATCCTATTTTGTGCTCGTTGTATCCAGATACAAAACTAAATTGTGCACAAATCATGGGGAGCTTCTCTAGTTTCTCTAGAACACTCCTTTGCTCTTATCATAATATCTTTTATTCATTTGGCATGTAGGATCATTGGTCTAGTTGGGTCAATTGGTATCTTTTGATAGCTTAATTCATTGGTATCATTTGATTGCTTGATTGCATGTTTTTCTCCCTTTGTTATGCCTTTGTGGCATATCATTCTTTTGCAATCTTTGGGCCTCAATATAGTTTGTCTTCCTCCAAGTATTTACAGTTGGATATATGTATTGCATTCCACTCTCTATTTTGAGGAATACATAATTTATGGAGGAACACAATTTATATGGACCTTCTAAGTTTTTCGCCCATTTTGGCAATCGATGCCAATGGGGGAGAAGTTTCAGAGAGTTTAGTTTTGTGAGGAAGTTTAGAGAGTT
>LR738709.1:596972459-597087805 GCA_902687465.1 Secale cereale
GAAGGGCCAAGAACAAGTCAAGAATTCGGCCAAGATTATTTGCTTCAAGTGCAAAATTCAAGGGCACCATGTTAGATCATGCCCATTGAAGAAGAAGCCCATTAGTGACAAGCAACAAGGGAAGCAGCCACAAGTTCATTCTCATGCTCAACCTCAAGTTGAAGAAAGGCCACTTCCCAAGAAGACTCGGGTTAATGCTTCTCATGTTGAGAAATCAAGTGAGAAGAAAGTGAAGAGTAGACGTTGCTACTTATGTTGTGAGAAAGGTCACATCGCTTCTTCATGCACTAGTGGTAACTTATCCAACCCAATTATTATTGATGATGTCTATTCTCTTGGGAAGGATAAGGTTGGCAATGTGTTTGCCAAGTTTCTTGGGACTCAAAGTGGTGTCAAGAAAAGAACCATTTGGGTAGCCAAGCCTATTGTGACTAACCTCTTAGGACCCAACTTGGTTGGGGACCAACTAGCTCAAACTTGATCAATAGGTGTATTTGGAGGGCTTTGGAGACTTGGCTACATTATGAAGATTTGAGGGGTCTTCATCATTCATATTGTCTCAAGCCAAGTCATTCGGTTTATCTTTCTATCGTATATCCAATGTTCCTCCTTGCGGTAACTCGTGCTTAAATTGTTTACATTGAAAGTTACTTGCTCCTTAGCATGTTATGGTTTTGTACCTTGCATGAGCGTGTATATGTTGTGCTCCCAATTTGCTTATCTTGAGAAATCAAGTATGTGTATGTTGGTTTGTACATCATGTATGTGTGTGTAGTGATTTGAGCCTTTGTGTATCTTGTTTGTATCTTAGTTGGCTCTTGTGAGAGATTAATGGAACATCCCATTTTGGGGGAGTGATGTGCTTTGTGCACCTCATAATCCTATAAATGTGTGTACATGAGGAATATCATCTAGTTTTGATATTACAAGATTATCTAGTCTCTATGTGGTATGTCTTCTCATGAGAAATTCAAATTCTAAATGTTGCATTAATTATCTCGTGTTGGTTCTCTTTTGCATCTTGTCAAGTTTTTCATTGGTATCACATTATGGGGGAGTAATATGTTATGTGTATATTACAAGCCTAGAAAATGTGTAAATTTGAGATATTGTCACCTAGTGTTGATATTATAAATTGTTGTTCCTAGGTGACATGTTAGCTCTACAAGTTGCAATTTGCTTGTGTTTGGTGTGAAGATGATGTTTGATATCATTGCTATCACCGGGAATTATTCCCAAATACTTCTTGCCTCTTGACAATTGGTAATATTTTTGTGGTAGAAATTGTTGATCATCTTTACATTGACTTTTGCTTTTGTTCGTCCTATTCCTTGCCAAGATTGTGTCATCTCCCATAGCCTTCTGTGCCACTTGTGGATCTTGTTGTTTTCTTGATCTTGTCTAGTGGTTTCGAGATATAGTGAAAGTGGTGATCCCATCTTGTGCATTTTGTATTCAAATGCAAATTCTCTATAATGCACAACTCTTGTGGGAGCTATCCTATTTTCTATGAGACACACATTTTGTGATCCATTTCAAGTGTGTGTTGATGGAAGGCAAGCCGTTTCTTTTTGGTACTTTGTGCCATCATGAAACTTTGTAGATGGGTTGGTTTGTTTGGAACCATCCTCTCTTTTGGGAGTCTGGTATCTTTCCTTCTGCATGTATCAATGGATATCTCATTCTTTGATGTATCTTCTAAATAGATATCTTCCAAGTGATGATTTCTCCATTTGGTATCCTATTTTCACTTGGTATTTATTTTTCTTTTTGTTTCGTTTCTTGAAAGT
This sequence comes from Secale cereale, assembly GCA_902687465.1. NCBI lineage: Eukaryota > Viridiplantae > Streptophyta > Magnoliopsida > Poales > Poaceae > Secale > Secale cereale. The sequence goes on from LR738709.1 coordinate 596,974,250, forward strand.
CTTGAGCATGCATATTTACTACATGTATTTTGTTTGGCATGCTTTCTTTCTTTAACCCAATATATAGGGGAAACTCCACCTAGTCTCAATTTGGATGAGATGTGCATGAAATTCATTTTCATATATAAATGCACATGTGTCTGTGGAGTTTGTCCTATGTATTGGTGTTTCTAACTCTTTGGTCCCAATGAGTTTGGGTACCATTTTGTTTGCGTTGTTGTTCTAGGAACAATTGGAGATGCATTGGAAGCTCGGCTCATTCAAAAGGAAGGTGGTGTCACCATGTGCTTATTAGAGTCAAGCTAGGATGATCAATGAACTACTATCTACCTTCAATTGGTATCTACTACATCCTTCCAATGGTATCTCGGTAACAAGTATCACCATCTACTTCATGCACACATTTCTTGCACCAACCTTGTGTAGGTTCTATCATGGCTTGTTAGTCATTCCTTCTTATGATACTTGTTTCCTTTCTCAAAGCATCCCAACAATGATCTCTTGTTGCTAGTTGTGATGTCTTTGATGCTCGTGTTGTTGGAACTCATTTATATACAATGAGAACATATCTAGCCATGTGCTATGCCTTCAAGCAAATATCTTATTGGTATATTTATGACTTCCTTGGGGATAACTTATTCATTCCTTTTTGCAACAATTTCGTGTGTACATCCTTCTTTGTGGATTGATATCATCATGATCTTCATCTACCTAGAATCTTATACACTTGAGAGAAGTTGCATATCTATTTGATATCCCCTTCTTTCACGTCCACCTTGTCGTTCTTGTATCATTTCTTTGGTGGCTCCGTGAAAGCCTTTGCATCTTATCTTGTTGCATCTAGATGCACTCTTGTGTGGTGAGGATATTTTTGTCTCTTGCTTGTCTTGACAAGGCTTTTGCCAATTAATTGGTATCCCTCGTCTTGATAACGCTCTCTTTTATATCTTCACCACGGGTTGTCACAAGCATAGGTTCTTTATATGCTTATTAGTGAGCTTGTGAACCCGTTTGCTTGTTGTGTGTGGGAATGATAGGCCTTGCACCGAGTATCTCTTTCATTCAAGACTATATTGATGCTTAATGTTCATCCATACATTAGTCTTCTCAAGTGCTTTGCCATGACTCACACACATCATTTTGGTTGAGCATACTCTTAAGTTGTCTCTTTTATATGTTGCTCAACCATTTGTTTGTTGCAAGTGCTAGGCTTTGTTACCTTCATGCTCACTTGCACTTGGTGTGAGTTTCTATTGATTTTGGGGGAGTGATGATCCTATTTTGTGCACTTGGTATCCTAATGAAAATTTTCTAAGGATTGCACAAATTATGGGGAGCTTCACCAGTGTCTTTAGAAAAATCAGTTGCTATGTCGTGAGTTCTATTGATCTTGGGGGAGCGGCGATCCTATTTTGTGCTCGTTGTATCCAGATACAAAACTAAATTGTGCACAAATCATGGGGAGCTTCTCTAGTTTCTCTAGAACACTCCTTTGCTCTTATCATAATATCTTTTATTCATTTGGCATGTAGGATCATTGGTCTAGTTGGGTCAATTGGTATCTTTTGATAGCTTAATTCATTGGTATCATTTGATTGCTTGATTGCATGTTTTTCTCCCTTTGTTATGCCTTTGTGGCATATCATTCTTTTGCAATCTTTGGGCCTCAATATAGTTTGTCTTCCTCCAAGTATTTACAGTTGGATATATGTATTGCATTCCACTCTCTATTTTGAGGAATACATAATTTATGGAGGAACACAATTTATATGGACCTTCTAAGTTTTTCGCCCATTTTGGCAATCGATGCCAATGGGGGAGAAGTTTCAGAGAGTTTAGTTTTGTGAGGAAGTTTAGAGAGTTGTCTCTTCGCTCTTCTTGCTTTGGTTTTGTTCCTAAGCTTTTGCATCTCATGCGCATACATTATTGTTGCATGGTATGGTGATGCATAATTCCTTATATAAACTCTCTTGAAAGTGATTGTCATCAATTACCAAAATGGGGGAGATTGAAAGAACATGCGGTGCCCCCATGTTTGGTTTTGGTAATTGATGACAATCTCTATGGACTAATGGTTTCCTTGAGTTACATTTGAAGGGTTTGTCCATAGGCTTTTCTTGGAGTTCATTTGTTGGTTTCAAGGAGAGTTTGTGATGACCAAGGTGCTATTAAGGAATTATCCAAAGATTGGTCTTGTGAGTGTTGAGCTTATTGCAAGCATGTCTTGAAGAAGAAGAGTGTGTTATCATTCATGTTTACCTTCAAGACATCATCCAAATGAAGAGAATTGGAAAGATTCAAGGTTGATCAAGACTAAGTGAAGGAGTGAATCAAGTTGATCAACACACAAAGTGTAGAAGATGTACCGAGAGGGATCAAGCAATCCCATGGTATGGTAAGCATTGTCAATCATGCTTTGTGTACTAACCCATGTTCTTCGTGAGAGTTTTTTGTGGGGTTAGGTTGCGGTGTGCAAGTTCAAGTGGAGCATCACAAAGAAATCAAGTGCTTGAATCTTGCCGTCCATTGTCGTGACAATGGACTTGTGAAGATATGCCGAAGAGTGGCTCACCCATAGAGGAGTATGGGGGAGCAATCTACTAGTCTTCACCGAGACAACGCAATCAAGAAAGATGGTTCAACTTGAGGAAGTCAAGATCGTCTACATCTAGCTCAAGTGGACTTTGTGCAAAGCAAAGGTTTGCCCTTGATAGGTTTTCTATTTTACCGGTCTCGTGGTGGTAGTTGGGAGACCGGGTTATAGGATCGTTTGTCGTTCTATCAAGGGGGGCTCTCAAGTTGGTAGCTTGATCGTATCGTTAGTAGAGAGCTCAAACCATTGCATCCTTGCATCATGTTTCTTGGTTCTTGTTTGGTTCTCTTTGTAGTCTTAGAGCTTATGGTCATCTTGATGACAAGCTTGAGTTCATCGAAAACGGAGTTCACATGTGTCTTCTATGATGTTTTCGGTGTTGGAGGTTTTACCGGTCTTATCCGAGAAAGGGTTCTCACCATTTTCTTTTGGGACTTTTCTAACTTGCTTCTTATTGATATTTCTATCAAGATTGTGTTAGCCCTTGTCGCTAGCTTTCCAACAAACTTGGTTTCATCGAATTCGGAGTCCGTATGCAAAAGTTATTGTCGTTTTGGTGTACTGAAAAGGCTGCAGCGGTACTACCGCGCGTAGGAGCGGAAGTAATTTTTTACTACCGCTTTCGGAAGCGGTACTACCGCTTTCGGGAGCGGTACTACCGCTTGGAGCAGTACTACCGCGGCTACTTCCGTGGCTACTTCCGCTCGGGACCAAAAACTCGTCACAAGTCCAGCGGTGGTAGGCACGGATGTAATTTTTTAGTACCGCTCGCAAGCAGTAGTACCGCTACCGCTTGGAGCAGTACTACCGCGGCTACTTCCGTGGCTACTTCCGCTCGGGACCAAAAACTCGTCACAAGTCCAGCGGTGGTAGGCACGGATGTAATTTTTTAGTACCGCTCGCAAGCAGTAGTACCGCTACCCTTAGCAGTACTACCGCTACCCCTAGCGGTAGTACCGTGAGGTCAAGCGGTACTACCGCTCCGACGGTTTTTCTGGACTTTTTGCCTCCTCGCTGTTGTTTTTCTAAGGAGTACTAATGCCCTAGCGGTAGTACCGCTCCTGGAGCGGTAGTACCGCTCTGTGCGGGCTGTGAGCATAACGGTTGGATTTTTCCCCACCTATAAAAGGGGCTCTTCTTCCCCAATGAACCGAATCCTTTGAGCTCGTGTTCTTCCCCCATTGTTGACCTTCTTCGAGCTTGCTATCTCTCAATCCCTCCATGGATTCTTGCTAGTTTTTGGGGGAAAAGAGAGAGGAGATCTAGATCCACATTTCCACCAATCACTTTCTCCTCTAGGTGAGGGGAGCCACTTGGATCTTGATCTTGGAGTTCTTGGTGTTCTCCTTCTTGTTCTTCCTCTCATTTCCCTCCCTAGCATTAGTTGCTTTGGTGGGATTTGGGAGAGAAGGACTTGGGCACTCCATGTGCCCTTGCCATTGCATTTGGTGCATCGGTTTGAGTTCTCCACGGTGATACGTGGAAGTGAAGTTTGAGAAGCTTATTACTCTTGGGTGCTTGGTACCCTTGAGCTTGTTCCTCTTGGGTGCTTGGGTGCCCTAGACGGTTGTGGTCACCTCGAAGCCATATTCCATTGTGGTGAAGCTTCGTGGTGTCGTTGGGGAGATAGCCCCAACCTTGTGGTGTTCGGAGCTCAATCATTGTGGTGCAAAGCTCCGGGCAAGCATCGGGGTCTCCAATTAGGTTGTGGAGATCGCCCCGAGCATTTTGTACGGGTTCGGTGACCGCCCCCAAGGGTTGCCATTTGTACGGGTTCGGTGACCGCCCTCAAGGGTCCCTTAGTGGAATCACGGCATCTTGCATTGTGCGAGGGCGTGAGGAGATTACGGTGGCCCTAGTGGCTTCTTGGGGAGCATTGTGCCTCCACACCGCTCCAAACGGAGATTAGCATCCGAAAGGGTGTGAACTTCGGGATACATCATCGTCTCCGCGTGCCTTGGTTATCTCTTACCCAAGCCCTTTACTTATGCACTTTACTTTGTGATAGCCATATTGTTTCTTGTCATATATCTTGCTATCACCTAGTTGTTTATCTTGCTTAGCATAAGTTGTTGGTGCACATAGGTGAGCCTAGTTATTGTAGGTTTTGTGCTTGACAAATTAACCTCTAGGTTTATTCCGCATTTGTTCAAGCCTAAACCGTAATTATTTTAAAGCGCCTATTCACCCCCCCCCCTCTAGGCGACATCCACGATCTTTCACTGGACACCAACCTCACTGGGCCGAAGATCCGAGCTCGCACCTGCGTCTGGCCCAACTAGGCCCAAGACGGAATTCAAACGAGCCCTCCTCGCCGCTGGGATCTCGGACGCCTGGTCGACCGTCGGCGCCGCCGGCGCCGTCGTCACCACCGCCCTCGGCCTACTCTTCTTCCTCCTCTCAACTTTCTTCCAGGTATGCATAGGAATAAGATCAAAAAAGCGTAAGATTGGGGAGACATACCTTCGGGAGGGGGCCGCGCCATGGTCGAACCGCCGTCGCTGCCGTCCTCCGATGAGCGACTCGCCGGGCGATCTCCACCACTGCCTTCTCTGAAATCCCGATCCTCGCCGGATCATCGCGCGACACCACCGTATCCACCAGCAAGGCCAAATCCGTCTCCAAATAACCCGCCGCGAAAGCTTCGCAGATCAGATCAGATGGCGTCGGTGACAAGGACTCGGGCGACCCGGCGCTGTCCTCATCACCCCCCTCGTCGTCGTCCTCCACCAGCGCCCAGAAGCGCCCTCCAACGTGGCGGACACCCGAAGTGCCGGCCACCCGAACCTGCCGGGTCGCTCTGGTCGCCTCCTCCATCGGCCCTAACTCCTATCTAGATGTGAGATATTATCTCACATCTAACTCTCTCACCCTTGTTTTTTTTTCTAAAGTCTCCCATGAATTTTAAGAATGAGGGAGTTAGATGTGAGATAATATCTGACATCTAGATGTGATATAGACAGACCCTAAAATTATATTACAATTACGAAACAACACTTCGTGGTTGAAGGGATCATTGCAGTTCTGAAGGTCCATACAATGCTCGATGTGTTGTTAAGATGATACATATAAACATCAAGTTTTAAACAGTATGCTATTTCTCTTCTATAGTGTCGGTATAGCTTTTGAAGAGGACTCCCGCAAACGTTATGTGCTTTTAACTCTGAACTGAAATGACGCTAATAGCTCTCTGAATCCCGTGATAGAGCTAAATTTGAAGTCATTTAACGCCGCTATCAAACATGAGAACTTGTTAAGAAGGGAGTTATTTGGAGGATAGGGGACAGTTCCAGAGTACACATGTGGCAGGATCCATGGATTCCAAGAGGACATGATCAAAGATTGATGGGGTCCTGTACCGGGGGTGGCCGACGGCAAGGAGCCCGGCCTTGTCAGCTGCAAGGGGGGCCAATAGGCCCACGGTGAGACGCTAACCCTAGGAGGCCAGGCGACCTTCTTGACGCCCAAGACTAAAGGATGGCGGCACCCCAGATTGCATCCAACATGTAAACCCTAGACCTCTCCTGCCTATATAAAGGGAGGTCTAGGGTTCCCCTTGATCCATCTATCCTCAGATAGGGGACAGTTCCAGAGTACCCGCGTGGCAGGATCCATGGATTCGTAGAGGACATAATCAAAGATCAATTACCCCGAAAATAAATTTTCAATCTAACTGAGTCTCAGATTTTTTGTATGACCACGGTGGCCGGAATGTTGTGCGGCTCCAGGAGCATTTTTGCGACGTTGATGTACAACAGATTTCTGACGTCACCGCATAATCGTGTGGATTTTCTTGCATGGCTCCTAGAGAAATATGGTCGGTTTACCGTCAAAAGTGCTTATAACCTGGCTACACAAGAACATGATGAAACCTATGCAGGAGGGGCATCAAGTTCTAACCAGGTGGCGAGCTTTCTCTATGGAACAATGTATGGCGTGTAAAAGTACCATTGAAGATACGTATTGCTGCATCGAAAGCTGCATAAGAAGCACTTGAGACATGCCAAAATAAGTTATTTCGGTACCTTGCTACAATCGGCCGTTGTAGGTTGCATGGCCGGGACATTGAGGGTTCGTTGCATGCTCTTATTGCTTGCCCTTAGGGAAGAACTGTATGACAAGCCATGCGTTATGGCCTTTTCCGTTGGATGAGGTCCTAGTTGACAATGGGGAAGACGGGTTGTTACACGTTCTTGCAACATGCAATAGTAAAACTCGAGATATGGCTATCCTAATTATATGGAGAGTTTGGCAGCTTCGGAATGGTGTGGTGCATGGTAAGGAGATACCTCCGGTGGAGATTACAAAGGAGTTTATGGACAATAACTATACGTCTATTGATCTAACACGTAAACACTGCTTGGAGGAGATTATCGAAGGCAAAATTATTGTTGGAGAAGGTAAACCATGTCCGGTGATACAACATGCAGGTCAGTCGGATCCTTGGCCGCCGCCACCTTCTGGCCAGACAACTCTATCGGTCGACGAGTCATTTCCCTTCTAGGATGGCAATGCAGGTACTGGTATGGATTTACTTCGGGAGGATGGTTCGGTCATCTTTGTTGCTTACAAAGTTATTTTCATTGCAATATGGCTCTTGAGGCGAAGATACATGCATGGATGCATGCAGGGCATGGCCCTTGCTATACAACATACGGATCGACCATTGGTCGTCCAGTCGGATTCCTCGGAGGCTCTGTTAATCCTTTTTGGCGATAACTTGTCTTATTCGACCTATGGTCATTTGGTAGCTGAAATTAAATCGTGGATGAGTGAGAGGGAGTTTATTCCATATAAAATTATGAGAACTCAAAATAGGGTAGCAGACTGTCTGACTAATTACAGCCGCACCGAGTCTTGCACTGTCCTGTGAGGATTTATGGTCCCTCGATTTTAACCTTATGATTCATGAATAAACTCCTTTTATTCGCGGAAAATAACCCGCCGCTAAGACGGTGCGGCAAGGGGAGGAACACAACTGAATTCTGCAAAGCCAATGCATTGATGCAAAGCTTATTAGTTACTGAATTAGGATGCCCAATCAATGCTTAATTTATTTATGTATGAATATGTGTATGTCAAGTATACATGATATATAATATATGATATAATAAATGATTGTATTCTTATTTTCTCTTTATTTTTCCATGATTTTAAGAAAAATGCTAGAGGGGTTTAGCTTTGCTATAGCTTTTCATAGAATCTGGCCGAACCCATTGGTGGACCTAGAGGGTGTGTCGTGGCAGGCCTAGAATTATAGGAAAACGTTTCTACTATGTAATAGTATTTGTGAAAGGCCCAACAAATTAAATGGAGCCCACACCCCAGGCCCATCACTCCACCTAGTGTCCTCACCCTGCGCTCCTCCTAGAAGGAGTGCATGATGCCTCTGTTCCTCAGGCCCGCGGTGACTTTTGGCTCTGTAAGGCGACAGATTGCCATGTTGGAAAGGAGACTGCATGCCTTGCGGCGGCAAGCAGTTTCCACAGAAGTGATCGCTAGTGAACGAGCCATTGAGGCTGAACTTTGTGAACTTTTTGAAAGGGAAGAGATAATGGCTCGACAATGATCAAGAGTGGATTGGCTCCGCGAGGGAGACCGTAATACTGAATTCTTTCATGCCAGGGCGTCTGCAAGACGACGTACTAATACAATTAAGGTGTTGATTAAAGATGATGGTACACGTTGTTCAGACCAGGGTGGTACGAAGAATATGGTTCAAGATTTCTATGGGAACTTATTCACATCAGAACCATGTATTGCTTCAGATGAGGTTCTTGATGCGATACCACAAAAAGTTGACGCGGCAAGGAATGATAGTCTTTGTAGCCCCTTTACAGACGACGAGATCAAAACTGCTCTTTTTCAGATGGGCCCAACGAAAGCGCCGGGTCCAGATGGGTTCCCAGCATTGTTTTACCAAACACACTGGGAATTTCTCAAACATGAGATATGTGCCACTGTGCGGGGCTTTCTATTGGGGGAAACAATTCCAGAGGGTTTGTGTGATTCTGTGATTGTTCTTATTCCAAAGATAGCAAACCCAGAGCACCTCACTAATTTCCGCCCGATAAGTTTGTGCAATGTTCTGTACAAGATTGCATCAAAGGTCTTAGCGATAGACTTAAGGTGTTTTTGCCAGACATTATTTCAGAGTATCAGAGTGCTTTTGTTCCAGGAAGGTTGATTACAGACAGTGCTCTGATTGCATATGAGTGCTTGCATACCATCCGGAGACAACACTCCAAGCGCCCTTATTTTGCACTCAAGTTGGATATGATGAAAGCCTACGACCGTGTTGAGTGGTCTTTCCTTCATGATTGCATGAGTAAATTGGGCTTTACTACTTGATGGATTGACATGGTGATGCGGTGTGTGACAACTGCTAGATATGCAGTTAGAGTTAATGGGGAGCTCACCGATCCAGTTGTCCCATCTCATGGTTTTCGACAGGGTGATCCCATCAGCCCCTATCTATCCCTTCTTTGCACCGAAGGTTTATCATGTCTGTTGCAACAAAAGGAACGCCTTGGTGAGCTACATGGTTTACGTAATGGTCGACAAGGCCCTCCAATCTCACATCTGTTGTTTGCAGACGATAGTATCTTTTTTGCAAAGAGTGATCGCCATACGGTGGAGGCATTGCGTTCCACTCTAACGGCCTACTGTGATGCCTCTGGCCAGAAGATAAATTTGAGGAAGTCCTCAATTTTCTTTGGCTCTAGGTGTTCGCACATTGTTAAACAAGAGGTTAAGAACATACTGCAGGTTCACAATGAGGTACTACAAGACACATACCTTGGTATGCCTACTGAGATAGGCCGAGCTGTCTGTGGTTCTTTTAGTTTCTTGCCCGATCGTGTGTGGAAGAGCATACATGGATGGACTGGTCGGCCCTTGTCAAGGGCCGGTAAGGAGGTACGCTTGAAAGCGGTTGCACAGTCCATACCGACTTATGTTATGAGTTGCTTCCAGGTTCCCGTGTCAACCTGTGACAAGATGAGAAAGTCCATTGCTGATTATTGGTGGGGCGTTGAGGATGGCCGAAAAAAGATGCATTGGCGCAGTTGGGAATGGCTATCCACTCCAAAATCCCTTGGCGGCATGTGATTTCGTGATTTTGTACTCTTTAATAAAGCAATGCTAGGGAAGCAGAGCTGACGCTTACTGACTGACCCGTCGTCATTGCGCGGTAAGGTCCTTAAGGGCAGATACTTTCCGGACTATGATTTTATGGATGCAACTTGTCCGAGGGCAGCATCCTTTACCTGGCGCAGCATTTTGTTTGGCAGAGAGCTGGTTTCAAAAGGCTTGAGTTGGGTGGTGGGTAAAGGAAACAAAATTAAGTTGATGGATCATAATTGGATTCCAGGCCACCCAGCGGGGTCTTTTCATACTCTAGTCCCTATTCCAGAGGGAGTGACAGTGGATTTCCTCCTTAGTGTTGATCGAAAAGCTTGGGATGAGGAGGTGGTCCGAAATGTTTTTCCTGAGTGGATGGCCAGTGTAGTGTTACAAATTCCACTAAGTGTGCGTGTGGTGGATGATTTTGTCACCTGACCTCATGATCGATTTGGATCCTACTCAGTCAGATCGGCATATAACTTGGCCAAGTCCGATAAATTTCATGCTACTCTTAATTCTTATGGCCATGGTGTGCAATCAGACTTTGGTGCTGAAGAGAAAAGCTGTCAAGCTCTTTGGAAGGTCAATGCTCCAGGCAAGATGAAGATCGTTCTTTGGAGAATGGCCCACGATTGTCTGCCGACGGGCAGTCAGTTGCTACATCGCCATGTTCCGAATGTAGGGGCATGTTTTTTCTGTAGCAGAGATGAGTGGGCTAAGCATCTCTTTATGTTTTGTCACTTCGCGCATCAGGTATGGCGAGTGGCGAAGCGTAATTTAGGCTTCCATCTGTGTCGTAAAGGTTTTGTTCATACCAAACAGTGGATATTTGATTTCATTTAACGAGCAACCTCTCTCGAGGCCACGGCTTTGGCAGTAATAATTTGGCACATTTGGGAGGCCCAGAATGATGTAAGAAACAATGATGTTAGGGTGCATCCTCGCAGAGTGGCTGAGAAAGCTTTGGCTTATATTGACTTCATTGTGCAGAATTGTGGTAGGACTGCAATTGCTATAAGGTGTGATACCCCAGTTTCTCCTGTTAAATGGGTTCCGCCGCCGGCAGATGCAGTGGCCGTTAATGTGGATGTTGCACTCTTTAAGGAATCTCGACGGATGGGAATTGGCATGGTAATTAGGAACCACATCGGAGATTGCTTGCTGGCTTGCCGCGAGCATGTTGACGAGGTTACCGCCCCAGAATTAGCTGAAGCACTAGCGCTACGGCGTGCGGTGACTCTCACCCGTGAGGAAGGATTTTCAAGGGCCGTTTTCTAGTCAGACTGTTTGTCAATTATCCAGAGAACCAATGCTTCGACGATTGATCGCTCGCCGGTGGGGCTTATCACTGCTGATATCAAGGAGTTGGCGTCGGTCTTCTCGTCTGTTCGCTTTAGTCATGTAAATCGTTTGTCGAATGTCGCGGCACATATTCTAGCTAGATCTTGTGAGTCCTCTAGTGACTCTATTTTTCATGTAACCCCTGATTGTATCCGGGAGGCACTCTCTCTTGATTATGCTTGATCAATAAAGCGCGATATTCCTAAAAAAAACGATAGGAGCTCGTGGCGGTGGGAGGGGGCGGGTCATGCCACCATGGGAGAACCGGCGACCAATGAGGAGAGGGGAGCAGGAGAGCCGGGCATGCCAGGGGCTAGGGGGACAGCAGTCATGGGGCGAGGACCAGTCCGAGACGGAAGCCCTGTTTGGATACTGTAACACAATTAGAGTTAGAGTTATTTTCTAACCCACTCTAACTCAAATAAGCACCTCTTCACCGGGATAGTTGGGTTAGATGGAACTAACCCACTCTAACCCTACCTGTTTGGATACTTTTGGGTTATTTAAGCCCCCAACTAACCCAAACTAGCTCTAACCCCATGATCCAAACAGGGCCGGAGAGGGGAGCGAGTATCTGAACGATGGCAGGAAGGGTAGCGAGCGATCCGAGGACAACAAGTTAGGTCTCACCTCGTGATCGTGGTCTGAGTTTGTCGTCTCCATCTTCCTGGTGTTGTCACAAAGTCACTTCTTTAGGTCCCTTCGTCAATTTTGAGCCGTGATTATCATCAACAATGTTCGAGTAAGGCACGACAAAAATAAAGAGGATCGAGCATCAATTATGCAACATAGCTCCTATACTTTTTTTCCCGAAACAAGAAGCATCAAGAGAATACGAGAGCAGATATCGGGCTTCTGTATAGTTAGAATGTATACAACCAACCACAAGGCATGCACACAAAAACACGCCATCAAATAGAAAAGTCATATAATACCAAAGCTATGTGAAGGGGAGGAAAAAAGAAAAACCCAAAGCTATCAGATCTGTAATCGTCAAACTACGACAATGACCGCACCAATCATATCATGACACCCCACATATGACGAGATACTTAAACAACAAGGCCTTTATGAAGGGAGCGAAACTCAAGCGTTGCCAACACCGGATCCAACCACCAAGGCCAGAATCTAGGTTTACACACTGATCAAACCGAGCATATTGAACAATGCCTTTAGCAAGGTAACGATGTAAAAGAAACAATACCATTGCCAAGTATAGCCAGCATGGGTCAGATCTAGGCTTTCAACCCGGAGCTCGAGATCGGGTACTCTAGTAGTACCGCCATCGATGTCACTTTTCCGCGATCCCAACAGCTACATGTGATGTGATTGCCGCCATTGCACAACCATCCCTCTATGTCAAGTCGTTGTCCATAATTTACATCGATCTCACCACCGAAATCAACCACTTGATCTTGAGAGATGAACACTCCCGAGGAATATTCAATGAACACCACAATTGTCGAGCCATAGGATGATCACAACTCGTGGGAAGTCCAACAGCTCGCAGCCGTGGTCTACCTTCCAGTAGAGAGCCCCACACATGCCGGGACCCAATGCCAGGGTACCGGCCTGCACAGAGGCAACGTCATGCAGCACTGATGAGGTTACAGACCTAGGGTAGGGTCACAGGCCTGACCCAGATACCCCACCCAAGGTCACTACCCCAGAAGCTCAAAAGACAACTCGAAGGGCAACAAGAACAGTCGACTGACACGGACCAAGAGGACATTCCACTCGACTGTACACCCCCGTTCAGACGACTCCACTTCACTCGACCCCTCCAAGACACTCGAACCATGAAGATCAAAGGTCCCTTAGGATAGCAATGGTCCAGCATTCACTCCGCAACAATGAATGCCTTTATCACTCTTTACTGCGGGCGTTATCAGTAACGTCTGCCTTTATGTAGATTGAACCCTTGTAATGTGGAGCGGAGCTGGGGTCCTGGCGCACTATATAAGCCACCCCCTCCTCCAGTACAAGGGTTCGCACCCCCTGTAACTCAAACACCCATATACATTCCAGTCGACCGCCTTAGGGCACCGAGACGTAGGGATTTTACTTCCTCCGAGAAGGGTCTGAACTCATAAACATCTTGCATACAATCTCACCATAGCTAGGGCCTTGCCTCCTCTTACGTACCCCCTTCTCGTACTGTCAGACTTAGAACCACGACAGTTGGCGCCCACCATGGGCAGGGTGTCTTAGCGACTTCTGGTGAGGTTGCAAACTTTTCTCTGACCTCCTTCATCATGGTTTCTGGTGGTGGTCTGGCGTTGGGCCACGAGATCCGACTCGGCGCGCTCTTCTTCGTCGCCGACGACTCCGCTTGGCTCCAGGAGGCTCCCCTCGACGTCGAGGCGCTGCCCGTCCGCGAGGCTGCGCACTTCCATGCCAGTGCTTGCGGCGTCCTTCTCCGGCAGCCATCGACTCAGTACCTGCCGGTGCCTTCATCATCCGTCGTCCCCGCCGGACGCCGCCGCAAGCGATCCGGTCGCTCGCGGCTCCAGCGGTGGGTGAAACACACAGTGGCCCGCCAGGCGGCCACCCCTCAAGTTGCGGCCATCGAGCCCGACGAATACCTCTACGGGCCGGTCAATCCGTCGGTCGAGCTCACAGATTCGATTTCCGAGTGCGGGAGCAGCGACCCCGCAGCGGAAGTCCTCATGGTCGACTCACGCCGCAGTTCGCCAGGATTCCCTCGCGGCGGCGACGGCGGCAGCGACAATGGTCATTCGTTCGACCACGACGGGTACATTCCCCAACCCCTCACTGCCGAGCAGAGGGACGAGCTCTGCCGCCGCAATGAGGATGCACTCTTCACCCCCATCATGGGAGATACTCCAGAGGCTCGGGCCCTGGAAGCCACGCGCCTGGCCATCGTGGCGGAGCACGGACGTCTGGAGAATATCCAGCGCGCACTCGACAAACGGCCCGCCGATTGGTCCCCGAATCCAGTCGACGGCCGCGGCAGTCGTTCCCACGCGAGACTCAGGTGTTCCGTACGCCTGTCCAGAACCTCGAAGCCGTGGCTCGCATCGCGGAATCAATTCAACCATCTCTGTCGGAGGCTGGGAGAGGCCTACAACAGATCCGGGCGCTGCTCCGAACAGCCGGAGAGCAGAACGCGGTTGTTTCTCAGTCGCGCAACATGATTCACAGCAGATCGGTGGCTGCAGACACCGTTTGGTCAGCTCACAGTCCAAGATCGCCTCTGAGGCGTGAGGACCATGGCCCTCGTCAAGACCGACATCTGGGTCGGAATGATGAGCAGTACGACCGTCGACCCGGTCACCACGACCGCCATCTAGTGCCTACGTCTCCTCCGGGAAGCGGATCATTCTCGCCCAGGCGACACGAGGGCAGGCGCTTACGCGACGATGAGCGGGGAATTCCCCCAGATCCCCGGAGGCCCGGCTTCGATGCAAGGTCTATTCTTGTGCAGGGGCTGGTCGACAGGAACAGAGCGTTCAGAGAAGAGCAAGGCAGAGATCGTCTGAGTGGAAGCCGAGCGTCCGTCTCTGGACCCGAGTGCTTTAGCAGTGCCATCAGGGCCGCTGAGATCCCCCCAAATTTCAGGTTGGCGACGGGAGTAAATAAGTTCACCGACGAGTCAAAACCAAACACCTGGCTCGAGGATTACCGAGTGGATGTGCAAATCAGAGGTGGCAACGATGACGTAGCCATGAAACACCTTCCTCTGATGCTGGGTGGCTCGGCTCGGGCGTGGCTGAATCAGTTGGCCCATGGGAGGATATACAGTTGGGAAGAGCTGGCCCGAGTGTTTATTCGGACCTTCGAAGGTACCTGCAAACGACACGCAGGGCTTGCGGAGTTGCAGCATTGCATACAGAAGCCGAATGAAACCTTGAGGGATTACATACAAAGATGGACCACCTTACACCACACGGTGGAGAATGTGTCCGAACACCAAGCAGTCTGCGCCTTCAAGGAGGGCGTACGATACCGAGAGCTGAATCTGAAGTTTGGTCGAACGAGAGATATGTCCCTGTCCCGGATGATGGAAATAGCCAGTCGGTACGCTAACGACGAAGAAGCCGATCGACTCCGCAGTGGCAAGAAACCAGTCAGACAAGATGATCAGAACTCCAATCGGAAACCCAAGCGCAAGGCCGAGCCAGCCGCTCAGGGCGAAGCCGCGGTTGTTAACCAAGGGAAGGGCAAAGGAAATCCCAAGGGGCCTTGGGTCCCCAAGAAAGTGAAAGATCAAGCTGGGAATGATGTACTCGACCAGATGTGTCCTATCCACACGAAGAAAGACGAAGAGGGGAACTTGGTTTATCCCAAGCACACCACTCGACAGTGCCGGCTCCTGATCCAGAGCTTCCAGAAAGAGCAGTCGACTGAGAAGGAAAAGGAATCAGAGGAGACCAAGGACAAAGAAGGGGATGGAGGTTACCCCCAGATTAACTCCACCCTGATGATTTTCGCCGACGTTGAAAGCAAGAGTCGAATGAAAATAATCAACAGAGAAGTCAACATGGTTGCCCCGGTAACAACCACGTATCTGAAGTGGTCCAAGACCCCCATCACATTCGACCAGTTCGATCACCCTGCGCACATCGCTACCCCTGGGCGGCAAGCGCTGGTGGTCGACCCAGTGGTCGAAGGCACACGTTTGACCAGGGTCCTGATGGATGGTGGAAGTGGCTTGAATATTCTGTATGCTGAAACCCTCCGTGGGATGGGCATTCCAATGTCCAAGCTAAGTGAAAGCAACATGAGGTTTCACAGGGTCATCCTCGGGAAGAAGGCCGACTCACTTGGCCAAATCTCACTCGACGTAGTCTTTGGCGACTCAAAGAATTACCGCAAAGAGAAGTTGACGTTTGAAGTAGTGGACTTCAACAGTGCTTATCATGCCATTCTGGGTAGGCCCGCCTACGCCAGATTCATGGCTCGACCGTGTTATGTATACCTCAAGCTGAAGATGCCGGGGCCCAACTGCGTTATAACCGTCACAGGGAACCAACAGAAAGCGGAAGAATGCTACCAAAAAGGCTCGAAGATCGCTGACGAGCAGATGGCAGCAGTAGAGATGGAGGAGTACCAGAAGATCGTGGATCCGAGTGATTTGCTGCTGGCCAAGAAGCCGGCTTCCGAGTCAGCTTTTCTGTCGGCCGGGGAGACGAAGCCCGTACACATTCACCCGACCGACCCCAATGCAGCACCGACCCACATCTCAACTACACTCGACAGCAAATAGGAAGAAGCGCTCATCCAGTTCCTCAGTGAGAACTGGGACATCTTCGCATGGAAACCATCTGACATGCCAGGTGTACCCAGGGGACTGGCTGAGAACCGTTTGCGAGTCGACCCAAAAGTGAAGCCCGTAAAGGAACATCTCCGTCGGTCCGCTGCGGAGAAGAGAAAGGCAATTGGCGAGGAGGTGGGTCGGCTTCTGGCAGCTGAGTTCATCCGCGAGATCTACCACTCCGAGTGGCTCACCAATGTGGTCATGGTCCCCAAGAAGGACACGTCTCTCCGCATGTGCATCGATTTCAAGCATATCAACTGGGCCTGCCCGAAGGATCATTTTCCTCTCCCCCGCATCGATCAGATAGTCGATTCGACTGCGGGGTGCGAGCGTTTGTCCTTTCTGGACGCGTATTCCGGGTATCATCAGATCCGACTATTTGGACCCGATGAAATCAAGACAACTTTCATCACCCCATTCGGGTGTTTTTGTTATGTCACCATGCCTTTCGGTCTCAAGAATGCCGGCGCTACCTTCATGCGCATGATTCAAAAGTGCCTACTGAAGCAAATCAGTCGGAACGCCGAAGCATACATGGATGACATCGTGGTCAAGTCGCGCAAAGGTTCCGACCTGTTGACTGACCTCGCTGAGACATTCACAAATTTGAGAAGCTATGATATCAAGCTCAATCCGTCGAAGTGTACATTTGGAGTTCCGGGCGGCAAATTACTCGGTTTCCTTGTTTCTGAACGGGGAATCGACGCCAACCCAGGAAAAGTCGGTGCAATCCTCCGAATGAAACGCCCCAAGCGTGTACACGACGTCCAGAAGCTAACTGGTTGCTTGGCTGCATTGAGTCGATTCATTTCTTGTCTCGGTGAGAAGGCATTACCTCTCTACCGACTAATGAAGAAATCCGAAAAGTTCGAGTGGAATTCTGAAGCTGAAGCAGTGTTTGAAGAGCTCAAAGCCCTGCTGTCCACCCAGTCGGTGCTTGCTGCCCCAATCAGCAAAGAGCCTCTCTTACTGTATATCGCAGCCACCAGACAAGTTGTCAGCACTGTACTCACGGTCGAGCGGGAAGAAGAAGGCAAGGCCTACAAAGTCCAACGCCCAATCTGTTACATTTCCGAAGTATTGACCCCCTCCAAGCAAAGATACCCGCATTACCAGAAGCTTGTGTATGGGATCTACTTGACCGCAAAGAAAGTTGCCCATTACTTCTCGGATCATACAATCTCAGTCGTCAGGGACACCCCACTATCAGAAATCCTGAACAACCGAGATGCAACCGGTCGAGTGGCAAAATGGGCGATTGAACTCCTTCCGCTAGATATCAAGTTTGAAGCAAATAAATTTATCAAGTCTCAGGCAATAGCAGATTTTGTGGCCGAGTGGATCGAACAAGAGCTGCCGACTCAGATCTAGTCGGACCACTGAACTATGTTCTTTGATGGATCCAAGATGTTGAACGGATCCGGTGCAGGCGTGGTCCTGGTATCTCCCAGGGGCGACAAGCTCAGTTATGTCCTTCAAATCCACTTTGACTCATCGAACAACGAAGCTGAATACGAAGCACTTTTGTACAGATTTCGTATGGCCATCTCACTTGGCGTCCGTCGCCTGGTGGTCTACGGCGATTCAGACTTAGTGGTAAACCAGGTGATGAAGGAGTGGGACGTCAGAAGCCCGGCAATGACCAGTTATTGCAGTGCAGTGCGAAAGCTTGAAGGTTTAGAGCTCCATCACGTGCCCAGAGCAAAGAATCAGCTTGCTGACGATCTCGCGAAGATAGTGTCCACTCGGAAGCCCATACCCAAGAATGTATTTTTGGAGCATCTGCACACCCCCTCAGTCAAAGAAGACCCTTTCACGGAGGAACCCCCACAGCCAGTCAGTGCATCTGATTCGACTGAACTCGAAGTACCTGCAGTGGTCGACCTAATCATGGAGATTTTGGTGATCACGCCCGACTGGACTGTGCCATACACAGCGTATCTGCTGAGGCAAGAACTCCCAGAGGATGAAGAAGAAGCGCGCCAGATTGTCCGTCAGTCCAAGGCTTTTACTGTCATTCAGGGTCAGCTCTACAGGGAGAGTGTCATAGGAGTCGCTCAGCACTGCATCGCCCCAGAGGAGGGTCGACTGATTTTGAATGAAATTCACTCGAGGACTTGTGGCCACCACGCTTCCTCTCGGACTATAGTGGCCAAGGCGTACCGAGCTGGATTTTATTGGACCCGAGCTAACGAGATGGCTAAAGATATCGTGGACAAGTGTGAAGGCTGCCAGTTCTACTCCAACATGTCTCATAAGCCGGCATCTGCCTTGAAGACCATTCCGTTGGTTTGGCCCTTTGTCGTTTGGGGGTTGGACATGGTCGGCCCCTTCAAAACTAGCAGAAACGGAATCACTCACATGCTCGTAGTAGTCGACAAGTTCACCAAGTGGACCAAAGCCAAGCCCATCAAGAACCTCGGTTCAAGCACCGCCATCAGCTTCGTTAGGGGGCTGATATTCAGATATGGAGTCCCCCACAGCATCATCACGGATAATGGCTCCAACTTTGACTCGGATGAATTCAGAACTTTCTATTCCTCCCAAGGTACGTGAGTCGACTACGCCTCCGTAGCACACCCGCAGTCGAATGGACAAGCAGAAAGAGCGAACGGTTTGATCCTCCAAGGCCTGAAGCCGCGTCTTATGCGTGACCTTAAGCATACCGTCGGAGCTTGGGTGACCGAACTACCGTCTGTCTTATGGGGGCTGAGGATGACTCCGAACCGGTCGACTGACCGTACCCCCTTCTTCATGGTCTATGGAGCTGAAGCCGTGCTACCGAGTGATTTGTTGCACAATGCCCCCCGCGTGGAACTCTTCTCCGAAGCCGAAGCAGAGCAAGCCCGTCAAGATGCAGTTGACCTCTTAGAGGAAGAACGTGAGATGGCTCTAATCCGGTCGACCATCTATCAACAGGACCTGCGCCGATTCCATGCTCGCAATGTCCGAAGCCGAGCATTCCAGGAAGGAGACCTGATCCTTCGAGTGCATCAGAAACGACCGCACAAGCTCACCCCGGCTTGGGAAGGCCCCTTCATCATCACCAATGCACTGCACAACGGAGCGTATCACCTCTACAACATCGCCAAGAAGATAGATGAACCCCATTCGTGGAATGCGGACCTGCTCCGCCGCTTCTATACTTAAAGCACTCGATCAGTCGAGTTGTAATAAAGATTTTCCAGTTTTGTTTCAAAGACAAGTTCACAACAATTCCTTAATGATTGTTGGTTTCTAAGATGCTGGTCCTCAAATCCCCTAGTGGGTGCTTAGCCGCGAACCCGATTCGCCTAAGTTACAAAAACTACTCCGAGTGAAGAGCAACCCTCTCACTCGGGGGCTTAGCTGCGGTCCTCCGAGCTACGCCACAAGTACAACATGGCTCTGTACTCCGAGCTCCCCCACAAGTACAACGTAGCTTGTAATCGCCTAAGTTACAAAAACTACTCCGAGTGAAGAGCAACCCTCTCACTCGGGGGCTTAGCTGCGGTCCTCCGAGCTACGCCACAAGTAGAACGTGGCTATGTCCTCCGAGCTCAGCCACAAGTACAACGTAGCTAGTAATCGCTTAAGTTACAAAAACTACTCCGAGTGAAGAGCAACCCTCTCACTCGGGGGCTTAACGGCACACCTGATTTTCCTAAGTTACAAAAACTACTCCGAGTGAAGAGCAACCCTCTCACTAGGGGGCTTAGCTGCGACCCCGTAATCGCGTAAGTTACAAAAACTACTCCGAGTGAAGAGCAACCCTCTCACTCAGGGGCTTAGCTGCGGTCCTCTGAGCTACGCCACAAGTACAATGTGGCTCTGTCCTCCGAGCTCCGTCACAAGTACAACGTAGCTCGTAATCGCCTAAGTTACAAAAACTACTCCGAGTGAAGAGCAACCCTCTCACTCGGGGTCTTAGCTGCGGTCCTCCGAGCTACGCCACAAGTACAACGTGGCTTTGTCCTCCGAGCTCCGCCACAAGTACAACGTAGCTCGTAATCGCCTAAGTTAGAAAAACTACTCCGAGTGAAGAGCAATCCTCTCACTCGGGGGCTTAGCTGCGGTCCTCCGAGCTACGCCACAAGTACAACGTGGCTTTGTCCTTCGAGCTCCGCCATAAGTACAACGTAGCTCGTAATCGCCTAAGTTACAAAAACTACTCCGAGTGAAGAGCAACCCTCTCACTGGGGGGATTAGCCGCGAACCCGATTTGCCTAAGTTACAAAAACTACTCCGAGTGAAGGGCAACCCTCTCACTCGGAGGCTTAGCTGCGACCCCGTGATCGCCTAAGTTACAAAAACTACTCCGAGTGAAGAGCAACCCTCTCACTTGGGGGCTTAGTTGCGACCCCGTAATCACCTAAGTTACAAAAACTACTCCGAGTGAAGAGCAACTCTCTCACTCAGGGGCTTGGCTGCGGTCCTCCAAGCTACGCCACAAGTACAACGTGGCTCTGTCCTCCAAGCTACGCCACAAGTACAACGTAGCCCGTGCTCGCCTAAGTTACAAAAACCACTCCGAGTGAAGAGCAACCCTCTCACTCGGGGGTTTAGCTACGGTCCTCCGAGCTACGCCACAAGTACAACGTCACCATCAAATGGTTCGACCGTCAGAGCATGCCACAGAGATGACGTCGACTCAAAATCCAAAAAGTCAGAAAGAGTCGGAAGCGAAACGAGCAAATGCAAAAGGAATCAAATCCAGATAAAGCCCCGCAAGATTCGGGCAGGAGTACTTGGGCATTAAGACCATTTGAGTTTAACGGTTACAGGATCACTCGGCATTCCGAGGCAAATTAAATTGAGGTATCAAAGTTTGTTCACTCCCCGGGAGGAGGTGGGCTCGTAGGCGCAACGAACTCATCCAGGTCGATCCCATCGGCGATGCGAGTAGCAGCTTCCAAGAAAGTCTCCATGAGCGACTGAAACTGGAGTTCCTTCATGTTGGCAACCTTGAGCGCGGCCAGCCTCTTCTCTTTCACCTCCTTGCAGTGCACCCGAACCAGAGACAATGCAACGTCGGCTCCACATCGGGCAGATGACTTCTTCCACTACTGCACTTGACCGGGGATCTCATTGAGTCGAGTCATCAGGGACTCGAGGTCGTTCTCTTGCACGACTCCCCTCCAGAGCGCAGTGTCGATCCGAGACATCACTACTTTCAGTCGACCAAGATAACCTGTGGCGCTGGTAAGGCGTGACTCCAACCTCAAGATGTTCATAGCAGCTTCATCCTTGACAATAGAATTGGTGGGGTCCAGAACAGTCTCGACCCGCCCAGTCTCCTCCTCGAAGTCGCGGCAGAACTCTGCGCATGAGAGGACACGACAAGTTAGCAAGCAAGTTATGAGTCAACCACCTTGACTCTGTCCAAGCGAAAGAGGCATACCTTCAAGCACAAGATACCACTTTTTAGTGAGTTGATACGTCTCCAACGTATCTATAATTTTTGATTGTTCCATGCTATTATTTATGAAGTCTTGGATGTTTAATGGGCTTTATCATTCACTTTTATATCATTTTTGGGACTAACCTACTAACCCAAAGGCCCAGTCCAGATTGCTATTTGTTTGCCTATTTCAGGGTTTTGCAGAAAAGGAATATCAAACGGAGTCCAAACGGAATGAAACCTTCGCGAGAGATATTTTTGGAGGAAATCACGCTCGGGAAACGTCAGGACCAAGTCAGGGGACGAAGTGCCAGCCCTCGAGGGTGGGGGGCGCACCCCCTTCCCAGGGCACGCCCCCTGCCTCGAGGCTGGCCCACATGCCCCCCGGTGCCCTCCTTCTTCCTATATATACCTACGTACCCCAGAAACTCCATAAGCAGAGAGAAAACCCTAATTCCACCGTCGTAGCTTCTGTTCCCGTGGAGATCCCATCTTGGAGCCTGTTCCGGGAGGGGGATCCATCACGGAGGCCTTCATCATCATCATCATCTCCCTCACCATGAGTTGTGAGTAGTTTACCACAGACCTTCCGGTCCATAGCTAGTATCTAGATGGCTTCTTCTCTCTCTAGATCTCAATACAAAGTTCTCCTCGGTCTTCAAGGAGATATTCGATGTAATCTCTTTTTGCGGTGTGTTTGTCGAGATCCGATGAATTGTGAGTTTATAATCAAGGTTATCTATGAAAGATATTTGGTTCTTCTCTGAACTTTTTATGTGTGCTCATAATATCCTTGCAAGTCTCTTCAAATTAGTGGTTTGGTTTGGCCTACTAGATCTATAGTTCTTGCAACGGGAGAAGTGCTTGGCTTTGGGTTCAATCTTGCGGTGTCCTTTCCCAGTGACAGTAGGGGCAACAAGGCACGTATTGTATTGTTGCCATCGAGGATAAAAAGATGGGGTTTACATCATATTGCTTGAGTTTATCCCTCTACATCATGTCATCTTGCTTAAAGCGTTACTCTGTTCGTATGAACTCAATACACTAGATGCATGCTGGATAGCGGTCGATGTGTGGAGTAATAGTAGTAGATGCAGGCAGGAGTCGGTCTACTTGTCTCGGACGTGATGCCTATATACAATGATCATGCCTAGATAGTCTCATAATTATTCGCTTTTCTATCAATTGCTCGACAGTAATTTGTTTACCCGCCGTAGAATATCGCTATCATGAGAGAAGCCACTAGAGAAAACTATGGCCCCCGGGTCTATTCTCAACATATCAATCTACATCTACTTTACTTTCACCGCTTTTATTTGCTGTTTTATTAAACTAAAAATACCAAAAATATAATTATCATCTCTATCAGATCTCACTCTCGTAAGTGACCGTAAAGGGATTGACAACCCCTTATCGCGTTGGCTACGAAGTTCTTATTTATTTGTGCAGGTGCGAGGGACTGGCGCGTGGTCTCCTACTGGATTGATACCTTGCTTCTCAAAAACTGAGGGAAATACTTACGCTACTATGCTGCATCTCCCTTTCCTCTTCGAGGGGGTACAACGCAAGCTCAAGAGGTAGTAAGAAGAATTTCTGGCACCATTGCCGGGGAGGCTTACGCAAAAGTCATATACCAAGTACCTATCACAAACCCTTATCCTTCGCATTACATTTATTTGCCTCTCGTTTTCCTCTCCCCCAGTTCACCTTTGCCGTTTTATTCGCCCTTCTTCCACCGTGTGTTTTTCGTTCCCTTGCTTCTTGTTTGCTTGTGTGTCTTGGATTGCTTGCTTATCACTATGGCTCAAAACAATACCAAATTGTGTGACTTCTCCAATACCAACAACAATGATTTTATTAGCACTCCGATTGCTCCTATTATCGATGCTGAATCTTGTGAGATCAATGCTGCTTTGTTGAATCTTGTCATGAAAGATCAATTCTCCAGCCTTCCTAGTGAAGATGCCGCTACCCATCTAAACAACTTTGTTGATTTGTGTGATATGCAGAACAAAAGGGATACGGATAACGATATTGTTAAATTGAAGTTATTTTCGTTTTCACTTAGAGATCATGCTAAAACTTGGTTATCCTCTTTGCCTAGAAATAGTATCGATTCGTGGAATAAGTGCAAAGATGCTTTTATCTCTAAGTATTTCCCTCCTCCTAAGATCATCTCTCTTAGAAACGATATTATGAATTTTAAGCAACTAGATCATGAGCATGTTGCACAAGCTTGGGAGAGAATGAAATTAATGATACGTAATTGCCCTACACATGGTTTGAATCTATGGATGATTATTAACAACTTTTATGCTGGCTTGAATTTTGCTTCTAGAAATCTTTTAGATTCGGCCGCCGGATGCACTTTCATGGTAACTACCTTAGGAGAAGCTACCAAACTCCTAGATAATATTATGGTTAATTATTCTCAATGGCACACCGAAAGATCTACTAGTAAAAAAGTGCATGCTATCGAAGAAATTAGTGTTTTGAGTGGAAAGATGGATGAACTTATGAAATTGTTTGCTGTTAAGAGTGCTTCTTCTGATCCTAATGATATGCCTTTATCCACTTTGATTGAGAATAACAATGAATCTTCGGATGTGAATTTTGTTGGTAGGAATAATTTTGGTAACAATGCTTATAGAGGTAATTTTAATCCTAGGCCTTTTCCTAGTAATTCCTCTAATAATTTTGGTAATTCCTACAACAACTCTTATGGAAAGATGCCTTCTGAATTTGAAACTAGTGTTAAGGAGTTTATGATCTCGCAAAAGAATTTCAATGCTATGCTTGAAGAGAAATTTCTTAAAGTTGATGAATTGGCTAAAAGTGTGGATAGAATTACTCTTGATGATGATTCTTTGAAACTTAGATCTATCCCACCTAAGCATGATATCAATGAGTCTCTCAAAGCCATGAGAATTTCCATTGATGAATGCAAAGAAAGAACCGCTAGAATGTGTGCTAAAAGAGAAGATTATATTAAATCATGTTCTTCTAGTTATCGTGAAAATAAAGATGAAGATCTGAAAGTTATTGATGTGTCTCCTATTAGATCCTTGTTTTCTAGTATTAATCTTGATGAGAATAGGATTGGAGATGATTCTGCTTTAAGGTGTCCCAATAATTCGGAGTTTTTAGATCTTGATGCTAAAATTGCTAAAAGTGGGATTGAAGAGATTAAAACTTTGCATAGTGATGAACCCACTACTTTGGATTTCAAGGGATTCAGTTATGATAATTTCTCTTTGATTGATTGTACTTCCTTGTTGCAATCCGTGCTAAATTATCTGCATGCTTATAATCAAAATAAAGCTTTCACTAAACATATAGTTGATGCTTTGATACAATCTTATAAAGAAAAACTTGAGTTGGAAGTTTCTATACCTAGAAAGCTTTATGATGAATGGGAACCTACTATCAAAATAAAAATAAAAGATCATGAATGCTATGCTTTGTGTGATTTGGGTGCTAGTGTCTCCACTATCCCAAAAACTTTGTGTGATTTGCTAGGGTTCCATGAGCTTGATGATTGTTCTTTAAATTTGCATCTTGCGGATTCCACTATTAAGAAACCTATGGGAATAATTAATGATGTTCTTATTGTTGCCAATAGGAATTATGTGTCCGTAGATTTCATTGTTCTTAATATAGATTGCAATCCTTCATGTCTTATTATTCTTGGTAGACCTTTCCTTAGAACGATTGGTGCAATTATTGATATGAAGGAGGGAAATATTAGATTCCAATTTCCGTTAAGGAAAGGCATGGAACACTTTCCTAAAAAGAAAATCAAATTACCATATGAATCTATCATGAGAGACACTTATGAATTGCCTTCCAAAGATGGCAATACCTAGATCTATCTTGTATCGTGCCTAGCTAGGGGCGTAAAACGATAGCGCTTGTTGGGAGGCAACCCAATTTTATGTTTTTTGATTTTGTTGCTGTTAGGGAATAAATATTGCATCTAGCCTCTGATTAGATGTGTTTTCATGTTTTGTTTAGTGTTTGTGCCAAGTAGAACCTTTGGTAGGACTTGTGTGAAGTTTATACGATCTTGCTGTGAAAAGCAGAATCGTTAGCGCTCGCTAAAGTAGTCTTCAGATTTTACTGGAGCGTGTTTTTTAGTTGATTATTTTTCTGCTGATTGGTAGACAAATTTCGCAAATTTACCAATTTAGTTTGAATTTTTTGGAGTTCCAGAAATAGGCGAACCCAGCAGATTACTACAGACTGTTCTGTTTTTGACAGATTCTGTTTTTCGTGTGTTGTTTGCTTATTCCAATGCATCTATGAGTAATATTGGAGGATATGAATCATAGAGAACTTGGAGTATAGTAGGTTTAACACCAATATAAACAAAGTATGTATTCCTTGTTGTACCTTTGAGTGGTGGTTTGCTTTCTCTTGCTAACGAAGCTCACGAGAATTTTTGTCTAAGTTTTGTGTTGTGAAGTTTTCAAGTTTTGAGTATTGCTTTGATGGACTATGGAACAAGGAGTAGCAAAGGCCTAAGCTTGGGGATGCCCATGGCACCCCAAGTAAATTCAAGATAATCAAAAGCCTAAGCTTGGGGATACCCCGGGAAGGCATCCCCTCTTTCGTCTCATACATCGGTTACTATACTTGGAGCTATATTTTTATTCGCAACATGCTATGTGTTTTGCTTGGAGCGTCTTGTATAATTTGACTCTTTGCTTGTTAGTTTTCCACAATCATCCTTGCTGGACACACCTATTTGAGAGAGTTCAATATGGCCTAGAAATTGTTAGAACAGTCTATGTGCTTCACTTATATCTTTTAAGTTGAATAGTTTTTGCTCTAGTGCTTCACTTATATCTTTTAGAGCATGGTGGTGGTAATATTTTGTAGAAATTGTTGAATTCTCATGCTTCACTTATATCTATTTGAGAGTATATTAAAACAGCATGGTTAAGTGTTTAGGCTAAAGAAACTAGTCTTCACATGATAAACATCCAATGTCAATGTAGTAAAAAAATTCACATCAAGTGCATTGAATAGAAAGAGATGTTGGATGCTTGATAATTGTTTTGAGACATGCGGATAGTGATATTAAAGTCATGCTAGTGGAGTGATTATGAAATTGAGAAATATTTGTGTTAAGGTTAGTGATTCCCGTAGAATGCACGTATGGTCAACCGTTGTGTGACTTAGTTAAAGCATGAGGTATTTGCAGAGTATCAACCTTTGTGTGGAGGTCGAGGGCGCGCGATGGTTAACTCCTACCAACTTCCCCCCTAGGAGCATGCGTTGATTGCTTTGTTTTGATGACTCATAAATTTTTGCAATAAGTATATGAGTTCTTATGACTAATGTTGAGTCCATGGATTATACGCACTCTCACCCTTCCACCATTGCTAGCATCTCTTGTACTGCGCAACATTCGCCGGTGCCATAAACCCACTATATATCCTTCCTCAAAACAGCCACCATATTGTTCCTCAAAACAACCACCATACCTACCTATCATGGCAATTCCATAGCCATTCCGAGATATATTGCCAAGCAACTTTCCACCGTTCCGTTTATATGACACGCATCATATTGTCATATTGCCATGCATGATCATGTAGTTGACATCGTATTCGTGGCAAGGCCACCATGCATAATCTTTTCATACATGTCACTCTTGTTTCATTGCACATACCGGTACACTGCCGGAGACATTCACATAGAGTCATACTTTGTTGTTGTAGTATCGAGTTCTAATTTCATGTTGTAATGAAAGTGTGATGATCATCATTATTAGAGCATTGTCCCATGGGAGGAAAGGCTAAATCTATAAAGTCCCTCCACAAAAAAATAGAAAAAAATAGGGGAAGGAAAAAAAAAGGCCCAAAAAAAAGAAAAAAGGAAAAAAGGAAGAAAAAGAAAAAAATGGACAATTGCTACTATCTTTTTCCACACTTGTGCTTCAAAGTAGCACCATGTTCTTCATTGTAGAGAGTCTCATGCTTAGTCACTTTCATATACTAGTGGGAATTTTCGTTATAGAACTTGGCTTGTATATTACAACTATGGGCTTCCTCAAATGCCCTAGGTCTTCGTGAGCAAGCAAGTTGGATGCACACCCACTAGTTTATTTTATTGAGCTTTCATTCATATTTAGCTCTAGTGCATCCGTTGCATGGCAATCCCTACTCACTCACATTGATATCTATTGATGGGCATCTCCATAGCCCGTTGATATGCCTAGTCGATGTGATACTATCTCCCTCTTTTTGTCTTCTCCACAACCACCTCTATTCCACCCATAGTGCTATCCATGGCTCACGCTCATGTATTGCGTGAAAGTTGAAAGGTTTGAAAAGATAGAGTATGAAAACAAGTGCTTGGCTGAAATCGGGGTTGTGCATGATATGAATATTTTGTGTGATAACAAGGGAGCATAGCCAACACTATATGATTTTGTAGGGACAAATTTCTTTAGCCATAGTATTTTGAGAAGACATGATTACTTTGTTAGTATTGCTTGAAGTATTGTTATTTCCTATGTCAATATAGACTTTTATCTTGAATCCTTCAGATCTGAACATTCATACCACAATTAAGAGAATTACATTGAAAAACTATATTGGTTAGCATTCCACATCAACAATTCTTTCTTTATCATTTAACTACTCGAGGACGAGCAGGAATTAAGCTTGGGGATGCTTGATACGTCTCCAACGTATCTATAACTTTTGATTGTTCCATGCTATTATTTATGAAGTCTTGGATGTTTAATGGGCTTTATCATTCACTTTTATATCATTTTTGGGACTAACCTACTAACCCAAAGGTCCAGTCCAGATTGCTGTTTTTTGCCTATTTCAGGGTTTTGCAGAAAAGGAATATCAAACGGAGTCCAAACGGAATGAAACCTTCGCGAGAGATATTTTTGGAGGAAATCACGCTCGGGAAACGTCAGGACCAAGTCAGGGGACGAAGGGACAACCCTCGGGGGTGGGGGGCGCGCCCCCTTCCCATGGCGCGCCCCCCTGCCTCGAGGCTGGCCCACACGGCCCCCGGTGCCCTCCTTCTTCCTATATATACCTACGTACCCCAGAAACTCCATACATAGAGAGAAAACCCTAATTCCACCGTCGTAGCTTCTGTTCCCGTGGAGATCCCATCTTGGAGCCTGTTCCGGGAGGGGGATCCATCACGGAGGCCTTCATCATCATCATCATCGCCCTCACCATGAGTTGTGAGTAGTTTACCACAGACCTTCGGGTCCATAGCTAGTATCTAGATGGCTTCTTCTCTCTCTCTCTCTCTCTGGATCTCAATACAAAGTTCTCCTTGGTCTTCAAGGAGATCTATTCATTGTAATCTCTTTTTGCGGTGTGTTTGTCGAGATCCGATGAATTGTGAGTTTATGATCAAGGTTATCTATGAAAGATATTTGGTTCTTCTCTGAACTTTTTATGTGTGCTCATAATAGCCTTGCAAGTCTCTTCGAATTATTGGTTTGGTTTGGCCTACTAGATATATAGTTCTTGCAATGGGAGAAGTGCTTGGCTTTGGGTTCAAACTTGTGGTGTCCTTTCCCAGTGACAGTAGGGGCAGCAAGGCACGTATTGTATTGTTGCCATCAAGGATAAAAAGATGGGGTTTACATCATATTGCTTGACTTTATCCCTCTACATCATGTCATCTTGCTTAAAGCGTTACTTTGTTCGTATGAACTAAATACACTAGATGCATGCTGGATAGCGGTCGATGTGTGGAGTAATAGTAGTAGATGCAGGCAGGAGTCGGTCTACTTGTCTCGGACGTGATGCCTATATACAATGATCATGCCTAGATAGTCTCATAAATATTCGCTTTTCTATCAATTGCTCGACAATAATTTGTTTACCCACCGTAGAATATCGCTATCATGAGAGAAGCCACTAGAGAAAACTATGGCCCCCAGGTCTATTCTCAACATATCAATCTACATCTACTTTACTTTTACCGCTTTTATTTGCTGTTTTATTAAACTAAAAATACCAAAAATATAATTAACATCTCTATCAGATCTCACTCTCGTAAGTGACCGTAAAGGGATTGACAACCCCTTATCGCGTTGGCTGTAAAGTTCTTATTTGTTTGTGTAGGTGCGAGGGACTGGCGCACGGTCTCCTACTAGATTGATACCTTGGTGCTCAAAAACTGAGGGAAATACTTACGCTGCTGTGCTGCATCTCCCTTTCCTCTTTGAGGGAATACAACGCAAGCTCAAGAGGTAGCATGAGTTCACCCAGATAAGCCTCAATCTCGTTCTTCTTCTAGAAGAGGCCCTCGTACTTCTCATTCAGGGCGTTCTTACCCCCCTTCAGTCGAGTCACTTCCTGGTTGGCTGCGTCGAGAGAGCCCTCCAGCCTGGTGATCTCTACTTCGAGCGTGCCGACTGAAGCCAACTTCTGCTCCGCCAGTTCGGTCTTCTCCTGCGCCCTCTGCTGCGCCGCCGCCAGGTCAATGTCCTTCTGCTCCAAGGCTGCCTTCATTTGATCTACAAGAGACGTTACAAGACAAATGAACATAAGGATACACATGACATATTTATCGAAGATCAGTCGACAAGTTGTTCGCTTTAATTACCACCCGCTTCGTCCTGGGTCTTCTTCAAATGGTTCCGAGCCAGTTGCAAGTCAAGGTTGAGCTGGACCTGCTTCTTCTCAAGATCCGCAAACTTGGCTCCGAACTCACAAGATCTCTGCATCGACACAACAAATTAGAATTCTAAGACTACAGCCGAGTCAAACACTCAACAGTAGTCTCGGGGGCTACACCCAGTGGGTGCACTGAGCATGCCCCCACTGGTTCTCACTCGGCCAGATCATCTGACCAGAGCAAAAAAAAGGGGGGGAGAGGCTCTATTCTCAGACCATGGCCGACTACCAGCAGTCGACCACGGTCTCGGGGACTACACCCAGTGGGTGCACTGAGCATGCCCCCACTGGTTCTCCCTCGACCGGATCCGTACTGCGCAAGCAAGAAAGGTTCGAAACAAATGGACAAGACACATTCTAAAGACCACGGTCGACTGACTTCAGTCGATCATGGCCTCGGGGACTACACCCACTGGGCGCACTGAGCGTGCCCCCACTGGTACAATCGATTGGGCTAAAAGACCTAAGGCTACAAGAGAAGACACCCAATGGGTGTGACATCATCTCATGAACAAGGCAGAAATTTTTAAAAACAAAGCCTACACCAACACATCAAACCAGTCGGAAGAGACAAACCTGGACATTGGTCCGAAGAGCTGAGCTAGCGTTGTAAGCAGCCATGCTAGCCTCATATGCCGCCTTCGTCCTCTCCATCATCAATCCCGCCTGACGAACGGCTTCTTGGGCCACGCTCACGGGGTCCTCTGGGACGTGATGAGTGGAGAAGAGAACAGACAGCGGAGCAGTCGCTGGGTCGACGGCCGGATCAGTCGACGAAGAGGGGCGGACAGTCGACACAGTGACAACAAAGGAGACCGTGGTCCGGACCACGTCCCCTTGTTGCTGGGCCTCAGAGCCAGAGGGTGTCTTCCAACCCCTCCTTCCTGCGCCTCGTCGAGTCACTCCCGCGCGCTCCTCGTCGTCGTCATCGTCGTCATCTGGGAGCTCTATGACATGGCGCGGCACTTCAGAAGACAACCACAAAGTTCAGTCGACCGTTAGTTCAAACAGACAAAAAGCAAAAAGCAATGTACAACCCGCACCTGCGCAAGACGTGGCAGCATCAGCGGTCTCCTCGTTGTCTCGACCCTTGTCAATATCCATCGAGGTCGCAGAAGCAGCAGCACTAAAGATTTCATTGAAAGTGAGTCGACGAAGAGAAAGTCGATCTCCGAAGAGCGGGAGGAAATGAAGCAGAGCAGCACTTACGTGGAGGCGATTGGGACGTACCTTGATCTTGGGCAGGGCCTTCCGAGGCTTGACGGCGGCGACCTTAGGCTGCTTTGATGCCTTTTCGGTCGGATCCGGAGTGGCCGTGCGAGCTCGCTTCTGCACTTGGGAGTTGGAGGGGCCCGCCCTGGAACGCACGGCCTCTGGGTCGTGCTTCTCCTTGGAGCGCTTTTCGCCATGGGGAGGTGACTCGACCTCCTCGCCGCTGCTGGAATCTTCGCTCTCCTCTCCAGTCTCCTCGCCGGACCTCCAGTCGGAAGCTTCGACCGCACCTTCTTCGCCCTCCTAGACCTGATCCCCATTGGGCACCGAAAACATTTCGGTATAGATCTGCAGAAAAGAAGATTAATCAAACATCAGTCATATTCATCGAACAGCCACAAACAAAAAACACGGAATCACTCGGAAGTCAAGGCCAGACCTTTTTAGGTTGGTGGCCTGCGTCGAATGGGGGAACTCTTCCGAGCCCCCTGGGGTTGTCCTTGTTCCCCGTGACACACTTCAAACACTGCGCTACCGTCTTCGCAGCAGCCTCCTCTGGGTGGACCCGAGACGAGTCTTCGACGCCGAAGTACAACCACATCAGATGGTCTCGAGCTTGGAGAGGCTGGATCCTCCTCATGAGGAACACCTCAAGCAGATCCAACCACGTAACCCCGTCGCGGACCAACTGGACCACCCGCTCCACCAGCATGTCTACTTCTACCCTCTCAGTCCGACTCACGAGCAACGACGGTGGCTGGCTGACTCGACCAAAAGAAAAGGGAGGAAGCCCAGTCGGCTGACCAGGAGTCGGAATATCCCTACAGTAGAACCAAGTCGACTGCCAGCCCCGGACTGACTCTGGAAGGATCATGGCAGGAAAAGCACTCCTATTCCTAAGCTGGATACCCAGTCCGCCGCACATTTGGATGACATGCGGCTTTTCGTCGCTCGGGTTCGCTTTCTTGATGGTTTGAGAACGACAAGTGAAGATGTGCTTGAACAAACCCTAGTGTGGTCGGCAGCCGAGGAAGTTCTCACACATCGTAATGAATGCAGCCAAGAAGGTGATGGAGTTGGGTGTGAAGTGGTGCAGCTGGGCGCCATAAAAAGCTAGGAAAGCACGGAAGAAAGGGTGCAGAGGCAAGGAGAAACCTCGGTCGACGTGGGTCGCGAGGAGAACACACTCGCCCTCCCACGGCTGAGGCTCGAGCTCGCTCCCCGGCAACCGCCAGGAGTCACGGGCGACCATGCCCTCCTCCTCCAGCTCCTCCATGTCCTCCGGCGTCATCGTGGACCTGATCCAGTCCCCTTAGATCCAGCCAGGTGGGAGCCCGGACCTTGACGACGACCCTCCGCGGTTGGACCGCTTCGCTTTCCCCGTCCTCACCGCCTTCTTCGAGCGCTCCAGCGCCGCGGTCTTGTCCTTGCCCATGGCGAGCAAGCCGGCGTTGGCCAAGGAAAGGGAGACAAAGGCAGAGGCACGACGGAGGAACGGAGTCGGAAGAGGCAGAGAATGGGCGCACAGTGCCCTCGCCTCGGCCGCGGTGCACATTTATAACGCAGCGGTCGAGTGGCTGGCTGGTGGCCCCGAGCTATCCCGTCAAATCCCGCAACAGGCGCACACCCGATACGTGGCGAAAAAGGTGGCACGGAGATCGAGGCGCCCCGGGCATATCCGATCCGATTACCGCGGCACGACCCGTCCCGCACGCTTTCCCAAATTTCGAAATCCCGCAAAATCCGGAGACCAGAGGGCAGCCGATCCCGCCGAAAACTGCGCGCCCCAACGGCGCACGGGGCAGCACGCGAGGTTCAGTCGACGGTCAACACAAACAAATACACTTGACGGTTCCTGAATCGATTAAGGCGACCAAGTCGAGGTTGAAGAGTCGGCCTGGCTCACAAACTCAAAGTAGATCACCCCAGAGACATCGGACCCGATCTGAAGCCAACTACAACACTCTCCTCTGCTCAAGCCTCAATCCATTCGGAAGCTACTGATGAGGTTACAGACCTAGGGTAGGGTCACAGGCCTGACCCAGATACCCCACCCAAGGTCACTACCCCAGAAGCTCAAAAGACAACTCGAAGGGCAACAAGAACAGTCGACTGACACGGCCCAAGAGGACATTCCACTCGACTGTACACCCCCGTTCAGACGACTCCACTTCACTCGACCCCTCCAAGACACTCGACCCATGAAGGTCAAAGGTCCCTTAGGACAGCAACGGTCCAGCATTCACTCCGCAACAATGAATGCCTTTATCACTCTTTACTGCGGGCGTTATCAGTAACGCCTGCCTTTATGTACGTTGAACCCTTGGTAACGTGGAGCGGGGCTGGGGTCCTGGCGCACTATATAAGCCACCACTCCTCCAGTACAAGGGTTCGCACCCCCTTTAACTCAAACACCCATATACATTTCAGTCGACCGCCTCAGGGCACCAAGACGTAGGGCTTTTACTTCCTCCGAGAAGGGCCTGAACTCGTCAACATCTTGCGTACAATCTCACCATAGCTAGGGCCTTGCCTCCTCTTACGTACCCCCTACTCGTACTGTCAGACTTAGAACCACGACAAGCACCACTCGGGCTCACTAAGAGGGAGGCCCGGCATCCTTGGCACCATGCACCCGCTAAATCAGTCGCCATGGGGCCAATCCGCAGCAGCACGTCTGCCTGGCTCCTTTGTCACAGTCATGTGCTTCCACGCCGCCGGGAGTCGCCATTCAAGCCATTCCAGCCATCACAGAGCGCCCCCACCAATCATCTACAGATCGGCGTGCCGAGCGGTCGCCGAGCCCTGCCGCCCAACGAGACCTAGCGCAACTGCGAGAGAGCGCCCGTCTCTGCCGTCGGCCGCGCGGGCTTTGCCCGGCGTCCTCCTCCTCCCACGGCATGGCATGAGTGAGAAGGTGAGGGTGTTGGCGGCGCTAGGTCGAAGACACGCCGGTGTCGCCCTGGGTAGGACGACTAGGCTAGCTAGCTAACTATCCTGGGAAGAGAAAAGTATGTTTTTGGTCCCCCAAGTTTCCCAAAAGTATAGACTTGGTCCCTCAAGATGCTTTGGTACACATTTGGTCCTTCTAGTCTCAAAACCGGGTAAGTTTAGTCCAAAACCAGATTTTGACCACTTTGACCGGGTTTTAGACTAAACTGATCTGATTTGGACTAAACTTACCTGATTTTGAGACTTGAAGCACCAAATATGTACCAAAAATCTTGAAGGACCAAGTACATATTTTTGAGGAACTCGTGGAACCAAAAACATACTTTTCTGAACTCGGAAACCCCCCGCAGCGCAGCTAATATACTCCATAGAAAGTTTTACCAACCTCTATCTTCTGTCAATAAAGGCGAAAGTTTTCAGTCCTTGGGAGAAATCAAAGATATATAGGCTCGAGTATCAGTTGGCGATTTTATTAGGGGATGTAATGTCACATCAACAACAGCCACCTCGATCTCAGCTTGTACAGAACAGAAACTAATCAGCATGTCTACTCTGGCGCGCACACACACAGCTAAACCTCGCTCACGAATCCAGCTACTCCATGAACCGACGCCGCCCTGCATGCTACCACCAGTTTATTTCACTCAGGCGAGGCGACCAGCGCCATCTAGCACTTCCTGCCCAGGCGCGGGTTGTTGGCGAAGCTGCACCAAATAAAAAATGGACATGCATGCATGGTCAGCGCTTGCGAGCAGTGGTGGAAGAAATACATGGAGTATATAGCAACAGACTACTTGATTATCGGAAGTATACTGAAGGCGGATGCGCTGTACATACCTACTCCGAGGTATGTGCCGAAACGGTCCGGAGGTTGGGATCGGGCCGCAGAGGTCGTTGCCTGAGAAATCCCTGCAAGCGAAACGTAGAGTGGATGAAACCAAGTTCGTGGAGAAGAATTGGAATGCATGAACTGAGCTCCACTCACGCATTTTTCAGGTTGGACAGCCTAACAAGTTCCTTCGGGATCGGGCCGGTCAAGCGGTTGCCATAAATTTCCCTGTTGATCATATAACAAGAGAGTGGGTCAATACCATTCCGGAAGCGTGCGTTAACGTCCTTGGTAAATTCTCACGGCAGAAATAAACTGGGTTGGAGAGGCTCACAGATATTCTAGCCGGTCCAGTTGGCCAAGCTCCGGCGCCAGCGGTCCGGACAGGTTCTTGCGGCCAAGGTCTCTGTTAAAACAAAAAAATAATATCATTATTGCTCCAGTTAAAATTAGATGCGTCCAGAAATACAAAACGAACAGTGTTCAAAGCAGTCACTCCACATGTTCCCTCAAAAAAAGCAGTCACTCAACATGAGGAGCCCTTGACTGGGCCAGGTTCATAGTCTTCAGGCCCACGAGTTTTGGACTAGGCCTACCAGATTCGCCCAAGAACTTCATGTTAAAAAAATCATATCTACAAGTTCTTTAGATTGTGGTAGACATGTCTGCTTGGGACAGCCACATGACCCCGTTTGTATCCCCAGTTTTGTGAACTATGACTAATAAAGGTTGGTGGTTCCCCCCTCCCCCCCAAAAAAACTAGGCACTCTATATTTAGAGCAAGGTCGTCACACTTGGCTTGGTCATCCCACGACCTGAACATTATTCCTGTAATCTTGCCGATTGAGTAATAAAGCATGGATTTATTACCGTAAAAAAATAAAAATAAAACATCCATCCAACTATTTTCAGATTCTTTTTTTGGTTCTTCTAAAAATAAATAAATTCAAACAACCAAACAATACGTTTCTTCCATGTTTTACTCCATGGATTTGCTCCTCTCCAAAAATAAAAGAGGGAAAAGGGCATCTGCTCCACTCCAAGTGAGTACCAAAAACCCTCTAAAACCTGAGTAGCAAAAACCGTGCGGCAATCCAATGAAATTGATCGGGAGACATGGTCAAAGCCCGGAATTAAATAAATAAAACCACGTAAACCAAACGCGGCACATTAGATCAGCAGATTGAGTCCAGTTTTTTTTTTAAAAAAACAAGACAATCGTAATCGATTTGCTAATCCAGTTACACACCAGCAACGCCAAAAGTTTGAACAAGGGTGGTGGCTGGATACAAAGCACTTCCTTCATTCCAAAATAAATGGATTATAATATCTTTCTAATGTATTGAATATATTTTATATGAAAATATATTTTATCATGAATCTAATGAAACATATTTTTTATAGGTGTCGATATATTTGTATATAGACTTGGTCAAACTTAATGAAGATTGACATAGGACAATCCTATAACACCAATTATTTTGAAACACAGGGAATACCAGAGGCACGCACAGAGACGGAATCAGAATCTCGCGTAAAGGAATGGAGGTATCCAAGTCTACTCACATGCGGGTGACACGTTTGTTGTCGTCACAGATGATGTGGAACCAGGTGCAAGGGTCCACCAACTGTGGGTCCCAGGTCTCCAACGCGCCGTTGGGGTCCTTCAAGCCGCTCCTCATGGCCGAGAGTGCGTCGATGTCATTAGCCGCCACTGGCGCCAGCAGAAGGGTCGACATGACGGTCACAAGGACGATGACTGATAGGGCTAGTAGTGATCCGTCCGCCGTGGGCGCCATAGGTGTTAGGCAGGGTTAGTTGTGTCTTGATGTGAGGGAGGTGGGCGAGCACGGTGGGAGATTGTATGTGGTGTTTCACTTCGATGAACGGGAGTCAATTGGTGTGAGGGGTTTTAAAGAGGAGACACTGAGGGCGGGGATGGTGGTGTGCCTTGTAACGATGGGGGTACGTGCCACCTTTGGTTACTAATGCTAAATATATGACCTTAAGATATGATGCATGCATCGGAAAAGTTATATCTATACGCTCATCTAATGCGCACTGGTAGAGTTATATGTATACGCTCATTTTAGTGCCAAAGATATAACCTTATTATTAAAATGCATGCATTGATAGAGTTAGACCTATACAGTCATTTTATGCTAAAGATATCATCTTAAGGACGTAAGGTATGATGTGTTGTGACTGTAATAAAAGATATATCACCATTTTTTTCATTTACTCACAATCAGTTTCTTTATAATAAAAATATTGCCCTCATTGATGTTTTTATGCAACTCTATCTATGTCAAACATTGGGGTTTCATGCTGGCAATTGTGGGTTAAAGCTATAGGCGATATTGCCGTGCACCTTTTCTCTTTCATATTTTGAGCCTACAATTCTGACAATGCCGCGTCTTCCCTGAGGCGTTCATAAACTACTTACATATATAACACTTGTCCGGGTTGCCTGTTAGAATTTGCGGGTTAAATAAATGACATGTCGTTATCCATAGTTGGTCAAGTTTTGTCTTTGATGTTCTGTGGTGGTTCCAATATTGGTGGGTCCTTGCTGAGGTGTTTCTACAAGTTTATACAGTGTACCATATATTGGCCAGGTTTTGGTGATGGAAATTGTGGACTAAAGTTATATGGCATGTCGTTATGCATAGTGGGTCACCTTTTCTGTTTCGGTATGGTCCTAAACTCCTAATACTGGTCTTCCTGAGTTGTTCATGCAATGACTCCATACATGGTGTCGATGTGATGGGTTTCCTCACGTTGGACATTACATGGCTAAATCTATACGCAAATTATCATCATGGAGAATAGGCTGGCTACCTTTTCTCTTCATGGTTCAATCATCATGAACGCAAAAGTGCACATATTTGAACACGTTCTAAGAGCAACACTAGGAGAATAGGCTGGCTACCTTTTATCTTGATGGTTCAATCATCATGAACAGAAAGTGCACGTATTTGAACATGTTCCAAGAGCAACTCTAGCAGCATCACTGCCGGACAGTCATAATAACTACCCCTACTACGTTCGCGGCCAAAAAACGGGTCTACAAGATTCGTCATACACTCACCCGGCCTCGGCGAGGCTGCTTCAAATAATGGGATGCTGTTGGAATTTGCTAGTATGCTTTTGGTCCAAAGCCCGACTAGAATCTGAAATTCTCCTGGCTCATTTATGCATGGTTGTGTGTGTTGTGAGTGAGACTAATATTTAGTATCATAGCTAGGTGAGTAGAAGATGCACCATTTGATAAGGTGAGCACTACTAGAACTTGTATGAGCATGAGAAGAGGAGACGTGCTCCTCCTCCACGGCACGCCACATCGGATTCGGGAATGAGCCGGGCCGAGGACAAAACTATGCATGTTGTATATATTTTTGCTGGTCAAAAAATTTAATGAGTCATCAATTAATAATTAACAAACGTGTTAATTATTCAGCCGTTTTTTGATACTTTTGGATCGTGGGGCTATTACTGACTTGGATACGAGTTTACTCCCATGACCTGCCCGACCCATACTATATAGATAGGAAAACATCTACCATAGCCTCCGTCACAACATATGATTTCGCATCGTTCCAGAACATTGCGCCGACATGCAAGTCTTCTCCATCCCTTCTTCCGGCGTACCGCGAGAAGGGACAATAAGCCTCCGAAACCCCACCTCTCGTGATCCTATACGGGAGATGGGCGATCAGGTTTTTGGGAAGCGCACTCGCACGATTGTTAGCAGCGACGACTTCTTCCCCAACCTTGGCAACTTCATCAATGACATGGCCGACAACATCAACTCCAACGGTTCTGCTCCGGCTACACCGTATGTAATTATTTCCTCTGTATTTGAGATCGTGCTAGAATTCATGTTTCTATTCCGTGCCTTAGATTTCATCTATTCATCTACTATGCTAGTCAGCATTATTTGTTCAATATCTGTTATTGTTGTCATGATTTGTTTACTATTTATTCAGATTAAATCTCGTAGTAATTTGCTCATATATTCAACAATCCCAAAACCCGATTATAATTGGCAATTTATTCCGAGTGGCTTTCCTGCGCATTTGAAGACGCCTACCTTCAAGGGATGCAATATAGGAGGTGGCGCACTATAGCATTTTACTGGTTCCAGACCATGTATTGCTATGATGCCACCAAGGGCAAGCCTGAGGGCGATCTTAATCCTGCACAACAGGAAGTTTTTGAGAAGATCGATACCCTCTTCAAGGTCAAGTTTGGGGCCTCGAACACTAGCAGCAAGTTGTGCGTCATGGAGCGATTATATGACTACAAGATGGCCGATGATCACTCTGTTGTTCAATAGGTTCATGAGATACAAGCACTCGCAATGAACTTGAGTCCTACAAATGCCTATTGCCGGGGGCATCATTGCCAAGCTCCACCTTCGTGGAGCAATTTTGCTACTTCCCTGAAACACAAGAGACAGGAGTTTTACATTTCGAATCTCATTGCTACTCTTGATGTTGAATAGAAGGCGAGAGCAAAAGACACACATGCTCGAGTTGCAGAGGGAGCTTCTAGTGCCCACATGGCACATAAGAAGAACATCCAGCCCAACAAGCCCAAAAACAACAAGAACAAATCTCAGGGCAAAGGCAAGTTTGATGAAAGGAACAAGCCGTCACATTCTACCAACTTGAAGAAGAATTTTCATAAGAAGGTGAAGGGACTATGCCATGTTAGCGGTGATCCTAATCACCGGGGTCTGAGATGTCCTAACTGATATGAGGAGCGCGAACTTGAGAAGCGTGGTAAGTCCGCTAATGTTGTCATCGGTGATACTGATATGAAGGAATCTGGGTACAGTATTTTTCCTACCATCCTTTCAGTATGTCATTCTCCTGATTGGTTAAATTGACACTGGTGCCAATGTACATGTGTTGTGCCAATGCTTCCATGTTTTCTTCTTATCAGGTCACATGGACTTCTCCCATGCTGATGGCGAACGGGTCACATGCCATTGTTTGAGGTGTCGGTATGGCCATTGTTTGAGGGGATGATCGTGTGCCTGAAGAACGTTCATCATGTGCCCTCTATCAATAAGAATCTAGTCAGAGATTCTTGTTTATGTCTAGATGGTTTTAAGTTGGTTTTTAGTCCAATAAAGTTGTAATCTCCAAGTATGGACAATTTTTTTGAAAAGGCTATGAGTGTGGAGGCTTGTTTTGCCTGCCTTTGTCATATATTTGCACTAAAGTTATTAATCATGTTTGCCACAATAATGATGAATTGTGTGAAACTTGTCCCGCAGAAAACTTGTAGTTCAAAGCATAGTCTACTATTCAAGATGTGATCCAGTGTAGGATAAAGTTCAAAGTAGAAGTTCAAATTAACAACCTCCACTAAGCATTGGTATAAACAATGTTTTGGAACTAAATGATGAGATGTGCCAATGAGACTTCGTGTGGTATTGATGGAATTTGCTAGTAGGATTTTGGCACAAAGCCCAAGTAAAATATGAAATTCTCATGGCCCATTCATGCATGACTGGGTGTGGTGTGAGCCGGACTAATGTTTAGTCTCATACTGCTAGGTGAGTGGGAGATGCACCATTTTACAAGGTTAGCTTTACTAGCACTGCTATGAGCATAAGAAAAGGATACCTATATGCACGCCCCTCCTCCCCACTCACCTCGTCATGTCTCGCCTCGCCTCATCACGACGCGCCGTGTCGGGTTTCGGTAATGAGCCAAGCTGAGGACAAAGATATGCATGTTGTATATATTTCTTTTTTCTCAGGAAAATTAATGAGTCATTAATTAATAATTAACAGACGTGTTAACTACTCAGTTGTTTCTGATTTTTTGGATCGTAGGACTATTACCGACTTGGACGCGGAGTTTACTCCCACGACCTACCCGACCCTCATTATATAGATAGACAGACGTCTACCCTAGCCGCCACATCATATGATTTCGCATCGTTCGAGAACATTTGGCCATCACGCAAGTCTTCTCCATCCCTTCTTCCGGTGTGCACCGCGAGAAGGGACAACAAGTCTACGGAACCCTGCCTCTCGTGATCCTGTACGGGAGAGGGGCAAACCGACTTTTGGGGAGCGCATTTGCACGACTGCTGGCAGCGACAACTTCGCCAACGACGACTTCTTCTCTGACCTCGGCAATCTCTTCATCAAGGACATGGCCAACAACATCAACTCCAGTGATTCTACTCCAGCTGCACCGTATGTCATTATGTCCTCTCTAT
The DNA here is from genome assembly GCA_902687465.1 of Secale cereale. Taxonomy (NCBI): domain Eukaryota; kingdom Viridiplantae; phylum Streptophyta; class Magnoliopsida; order Poales; family Poaceae; genus Secale; species Secale cereale. The sequence goes on from LR738709.1 coordinate 597,015,875, forward strand.
TTGAGATTGTGCTATTAAGGGAAAATAGCATCCATTCATTAAAAAACACATGTTCATCACAGACAGTCTGGTTGCACAATGGCTGCTATCCATTCATTAAAAAACACATGTTCATCACAGACAGTCTATTTGACACCAGGCACGACAAGGGAAAACCCTCCCGACCCCGACTCCTCCTCCCAACCCCGTGCGGCCATCACCGGGCCGCACTGGGCGGCCACATCCCGACCTCCCCTCGACTCCCCGTGCACCCTCTCCCTCCGCCGCCGCCGGCAACGTCGTTGGGCGAAGGCCCCGTGGCGCGGCGGCGGCGGACCTCCTCTGGCGTCCCGAGATCTGAGGCGGCGGCGGCCTGATTTGGATCTCTCTCCCGACGAGGATGGCGGGCAGCGGCAGCCGGGGCATGACGGGGGGTTTGACTGCAGCCGGCGGGAGTAGTACGAGATGGCGGCAGCGGCGGCCGGTGCGAGTCCCGGGCTACCGTTACGTCCTCAAACTGCTGCATCTCATCCGATTCGGCGACGGCTCGCTGAAGCACTCCGGGTCTGCATCGCATCACGAGGATTATGGCGGTGGTGGTCATCTCCTACGTCCGAGGTGGATGACCTGAGACTGGATGATTGGATCTCGAGATCTGTAATCTAGTCCCGACTGCGAGTCGGGGAAACATAGTTGCCGGTGAAAACCGAGCCGATGGCGGACGATGGCGGCGTTCTACGCCGTTACCTTGATGAAGGCATCGTTCTGTAACTACTGTCGACCCACTCGTGCTGCTCCGGGGGAAACCCTATGATCTGGTTTTCCAGATCGGATGATGGCGGCACTGCGGTGTCGTTTCTCTCTTGGGAGCATCGTTTGTGGAGCAGCGCTGGAAGTCAGAGGCAGGAGGTGGAGCGGCTTCGTCTTGCACAGAGCTTCGGTGGAGATGTCAAGTCACGCCTGACCGACAGGTGCTACGCTTTGTCATGCCTGGTCGGCAGGTGCTACGCACGACAGATCTTCCAAGGACTTCAAGCTGTGTCGACTGGTGGTACTTGGCAGCATGGCGCTGAGGTGTATCAGTGGCGACCGCGACGTGCTCAGCTGTTTGCGCGCAGGGAGGAGGTGCCGTTGGGCGCCGTGGTGGCGTCGACGATAGCTAGACCGAGCAAGGTTGATGCATCAGTACAGTTCTGAAGATGGAGCGGTGGCAGTTGGCGGCGGCGGCCTCTGAGAGCACGCCGGACCAGTGTGTGCCCCAGACCCGGCAAGTGGTTAGGTTGGGGTCTCAGGTCTTAGATGTTAGGCTTGGCTGCGATGTCTGTTTGGTATTAGGCCCAGGCTATCTGCGCCCCTTCATCAACTGGATAGGTATAGCGACAGTCTGTTGCTTAGACGACGGCTTTAGTCTTACTGTTGTATCACTTTGTAAGGTCTTGTGAGAATAATTAATAAAGTGGCCGTATGCATCGCCCAGATGCAGAGGCCGGGGGTCATCCTCCTTTTCTAAGAAAACTCAAAAGGTAGTGCCTGCTCAAAAAAATTTCAAAAGGTAGAGGGTTGGGTACTGTACTGCCAAGCCAAGTAGCATGCACACCGTTGAGGCATGTAACTACAATTTTCTAACTCAAAGGTTTTTTGTATGTTTGTCTAACTCTAGAGGAAAGTACTCAAATCATAACTCAATTTTCTGTTCTGAAGTACTAAAACCATTCGTCAAATTATAACGCGCGACAGGAACAGAAAATGAACTGACGCAGTCAACTCAAGCACCCAAAGCAACGCAACTCTGTGAACAGATTCGATCAAGCAGCAACTCAAGCATCCATATATATGTAACAGCCAGAAACAAGCCCACAACGATCGATCTCGGCTTGTACACAACATACATAAATTAGCCTGCCTGCTCTCTGGCACTGGCACGCAGCTAACTTTAACTCGTTCACATATCCACCTAAGTAATACATGCATGAACCGGCGCCGCCCGATTCTCTGGCTGCATGCTAGTAGTAGTAGTAGTACTAGCATTTTATTCTTCGCTCCGGCGGGCCGCCGTGCATCGGTCTAGCAGTTGCCGCCCAGGCGTGGGTTGTCGGCGAGGCTGGAATTGATGTTCTTGAAGGGTCCATCTGTCGGAATCGGGCCGCACAGATCGTTGTTTGAGAGATTCCTGCAAGCGAAACAGGACGGATTAATCGTCGAGAGACAAGAGAGCAACTGAAATTAATGCTGAGAAACTCGTGCTACTTACACGCTCGTCTGGTCGGACAGCCCATCCAGCTCGCTGGGGATCGGGCCGGTCAAGCGGTTCTGTTGAAGGTGCCTGTCAAATCGTCATGCAAATGATCAGACTTCAGAGCCAGACTTGTTTTATCATGACAATCACTGTACGAGCAAAACATGCATGCTTGAAAAGAAAACCATCTGAAAATCATGGACTCACAGCTGTTTCAGAGACTTGAGTTTCCCGAGCGATGCGGGTATCTGCCCTGAGAGGCTGTTGTTGTGCAAGTGCATGGAGTTCAGGTTCTCCAAGTTGCCCAGCTCTTCAGGGATCGTTCCTTGGATATTGGTGTACGAAATCCACCTGTTCATTAGATGCCATAAGAGTCAATACATTTTGATCGATCAACCGCGTCAACGGAACAATTAATCGCCACAGGCAGAAACAGAGATGGGTTAGAGAGGCTCACAGTTTGGTTAGCTGGTCGAGCTTGCCCAGCTCCGGCGACAGAGGTCCGGACAGGTTCACAAAGCCGATTACTCTGACAGAACAAAGAAACCCCGTATTAAAAATCGGATGAAATATACGACAGAAGGAGTAGTATGGAAGGGAAGAAGGATCGGTGTGGCCTCACTCACATCTCGGTGACGCGGTTGCCCTGGTCGCCGCAGGTGACGTGGGACCAGTTACAGGGGCTCAGCTCCGGGTACATCCAGGTACTCAGCGCGCCGTCGGGGTCCTGTAGGCCGCCCCGCAGGGCCAAGAGCGCGTCACGGTCACCGTAAAGGTCAGCCGCCGCGGCAGCCAGCAGCATGGTCGACGCGACCGCCACCAAGACGGTCACCGCCAGGGGGACTCGGGCTCCGGCCGCCTTGGACGCCATGGGGAAAGGGTGGCGTGGTGATCTGAGGGAGCACGGTGTTGTGACTTGTGAACTTGCGAGCTGTGCTTTGGATGGTCGGCATGCCGTGGTTTGAAGCAGGTTTTATAGGGGAAGGAAGGTCGTGGTACGCGTGTGAACTCCTACTCCACCTCCTTTGAAATGAGTTGCAATGTGCTGCTCAAGAAGGTAAGGTTTTGGACAATGGCAGCTGGCCACCTTTGAAATGCTACGAAATGGTGAGGTTTTGGACAATGGCAGTTGGCCACCTTTTCCTCCGGAACTGCCGGTTTAATTTGGATCGGCTAGGTAGAGTCATATGCCCGGTCATATGTATATCTAGTATCCATTATGCAGTATACATAGTAGTTTTTTGACGGTTATTAAAGTGTACTCTGTGAAGTCATGCACCATGGTAGATAATGGATTGCAAAAATATTTTTGTTGTCCGAGTCATATGTGAAGATGGCATCTTACAATGCGTCTTAAGCTGTGAAGCAATGTCTAGTGCACATAATTTGTCCTAGTTTACTCTTCCATCCCCCCTCCCCTACATCCACACACTTTTCCCCTCATGTGAATAGTAAATTTAAGAGTGAATTCCAGTTTTTACCCCTTATTTTGACATTTTTGACACTAATTACCTCATTTAGCGAGATTTCATCCGTTTTACCCCATTTAGCAAAAATGTTGCCACAATTTACCCCATTTAAAATTTTGTGAGCATTCTGACCGGTGGGTCACAATTATGAGGTCCGGCTGGCATGCCACGTCAGTGGTTTTTCCTTGCTATTTTTCTCACTACTAAACCAGGCCGCGCGACTTCTTCCGACCGGCTCAGCCGATGGAGGTCGCTTGCATCACGTCCAACGCCCAAGTCGGCCGCGTGCCACGCTCGCCTCATGTGGCTTCTCGTTTGCGTTGCTCTCCCCCAATTAAACATGCAAACTGATTTCCTTATAAGTATCAAATTCCTCTAGCATGTTCACCAATCACCATGCCTGCACCATCTGTTAACTCAACCATGGAGTTCCCGTTGGCGGTTGGCCCCCTTCTTCTGATAATAAACGCTGTCCCAAGGGTTAGAAACAAATTTCTTCATCTTCTCCTTTATATCAAAATAACTAATGAAATCCCTCTCAATCATCTCTAGCTCTGGATTCTTGTATCCACGGACATGTACAATATGCCTAACACTAAAAATCTCCATTGCCATCCGATTTGTGCAAGAAAAATAAAATTGAATTAGTGCCTGCAATCATAATATACTGTAATACGGTAAACAAGCATGTTTCAGCATGGATCATAAGATACAAAGATCCAAAATTCCTTTACAACTAGCAAGTCACAACACACGTATTAATACTCTTAGTGTATTTACACCCCTTTAATCTAATCTACAGAACCATCCATATTTAAGGCCGTATGTGATAACTGGAAAAAAACATACATGATTTTACATTATATCAGTCACAATTTTTCCTATAATTTATTCAATGGTAATATGCCATGCTGATCAAGTACAGTCGTCCCATCAGAATTTTTCAAACCAGAAATGAGTTTAGTAGGGAGAAAAATAGACAAGAAAAACCCGTTGACGTGGCATGCCAGCTAGAGCTGACAAATTGCGATCCGTCGGTCAGAACACAAGCAAAAGTTAAAACAGGGTAAATTGTGGCAACACTTTTGCTAAATGGGGTAAAATGGATGAAATCCCGCTAAATGGGGTAATTAGTGTAAAAAAATTCCAAATAGGGGGTAAAAACCGGAATTCACTCTAAATTTAATTGTCCTGGAGTTATATTTCTGTCCATATATATACGTATTTTGGTCAAATGCATAGTAATTTCTTTTCTACGGTACCGAACATCAATGTTTTTTATGGGTATTATTAACCAAAATTGGTACATCGTTTCTTCATGTGTGATGAGATAAGATTTGCATTATTCTTTCCTAACTAACTTTTTCAACCCACACACATCCTCCTCTTAAAATCTCGGTGCCTGGCCACCTGTGGTTTGTGGTAAAACTTTGTCCATCCTTCGCTATTATGAATATCTAGCGATTTTCTCACTCTAGAGAAAATGCTAATTTTCTTTTTTGTTTGACTTATTGGTACTTGGCACCCACCTTTGGATACTCTTGATGTTCTGTAACCTCTGGTGCATTTCTAGCATGGCTAAGTGAGATGCTTGTCTGCTTAGATATACATTTATGCCACAACAAGCAGAGTGATTTTCTTTCTATGGATTCTAAAATTGGGGGACATGGGCTATGCCATGTAGTTGAGCGTGGTGGCAGGGACAGACAATGAATTGTGCTATTTAAACAGAATTGACAATCCATAACAGTCGACAATACAAAATACTTCCTCCCCCCGGAATTAGATGACGCTCAAACGGAGTCTAAGAAGAGAAGGTGCTTGCAAAAGCTTAGCTGTTAATAATTTCGTTCTTCTAGAACTGCACAACTGTAAAATACGCTCCTCATATGCCTGTATCAAAGCATCTCACCTCAACGTTTTTTTTTAAATGCTTGTGTAAATGAAAGGAATACCAAAGCATCTGTTAGAAGCAATTTGTTAGGGCCTGCTGTAAAATGTTAAAACGCTCAGAACTTGTGTATTTTTGAAAGTCCAAAGCAGTTTAGGTTTTACCAGCTATGGTTCTTTCCTGAATCAGGCTCCTTCATTCTGAGCCGCACTAACATTGAAAGCTTGTGTTCCGCTCAACATGGCAATATTCTCAAAGTACCCAAAAATTACCATGTATTATTACTCCATGAATGGAACATTGTTCAGTGCTCCATTCATAGCACAACACTACCTCCCAAAATGGCAAATAATACAACCAACCTTGTGAATACAGAGTTGTCCAGTAGTCAAGCTGATCGGTCAATAAAAATGTTGCGCCAGCACCGTAGACCTATGCTATGGCACAGGGGTCGGTCCGATATAAGCTAAGCAGATTCTAGACCTGAACTTAACCAAAATGTACAACTACCCGATATCTTCATGTAGCTTCAGGGCCAATGCATTGCGTTTACGTGTATGTGTGGGCATCTTCTGTCTCTTGCTACATGTTTCAACTCTGGACTTTAGAATCCTCCTCCTGATTACAAAGACCTGTATAAAATTATATTTCAATTGCAAAACAACACTTCGTGGTACGTGGTTGAAGGGATCGCCAGATCGTTGCAGTTCCGAAGGTCCGTACAACATTCGATCTGTTGATAAGACGATATATATTCACATCAAAGTTTTAAATAGCCTGCTATTCCTCTGCTATAGGGTCGGTACAGCTTTTGGAGAGCATTCCTGCAAAAGTTATGTGCTTTTAACGCTAAACTGAAAATGACACTAATATCTCGCTGAATCCCGTGATAGCACTAAATTTGAAGTCATTTAATGCCACTAGCGAATATGGCTTAGGATGCCCGTAATGGGAGTATCATATGTAGTATCATGCATGCCAACTAGGCAATTTTGATGATGTGGCATAGAATTAAATGAAGAGAGAGGGGGTTGAGTATCATATTATGATTTTTAGAAAAGGAGGAATCATCCCCGGCCTCTGCATCTGGGAGATGCATGCGGCCATATTATTTATTATTCACAGAGACCTTACAAAGAAATACAACAGTAAGCCCGAGGCCACCATCTAGACGACATCTGCCGCTACTCCTCTCCTCTTGATGAAGGGGTGCCGAATGTCCGGGCCAAATACCAAACAGACATCGCACAAAAGCCTAACATCTAACGCCGGATGCCCCATCCAAGCCACATAGGCGGGACTGGGTAACGCTCCAGTCCGGCGCACTCTCAGTGAGTACCACACGCACACGCTGCAAAGTGCCGTCACCTCCGTCTTCCCTCGATCCATCCTCAAAGCATGTACTGACGCATCGACCTTGTCAGGCCTCTCTGCCATCGACGCCACCACGACGCCAGATAACGTCGACCTCCTGCGCGTGTCCATCGCCACACATCTGACGCCAAGCCTCCGCTGCCCCATGCCGCCGAGAACCGCCGCCATGAATATGTAGAAATAAATACCGCTCAACCGAAGAAGCCATCCGCTGGTCCTTCGAGCCCGAGTGCCTCTCCAAGAATGCCGCCCCCAAGGGGGTAACGACACATGAATGCCGCCGTCATCTGATCAGCTGATCTAGGGTTTCCCCCGGAGGTATTGGGTGGGGTTGGGAGCTTCACCTCGATGATGCCTTCACGAAGGAAACGATGATAAGGGCATCGTCATCACCGGCTTCGACCAACAACCGAAGACCAAGTTTTCACCCGGATCCGTCCCAAGAAATCCACCCGACAACCTGTGCACTGTCTCGACCGCCTTCAAAGCCCCAGATCTAGCCGCCTAGATACCATATCATATTAAATGATGTGCTAGTATGTGTCATGCATGGCAATAAATGACTATCCTATAATACTAACATATGATACTATGCACTACGGATGTAGTATCATACACTAGTATCATGTGCATGATATTAGTATATGATACTCTCCATTACAACCAGATAGGGGACAGTTCCAAACTACGCAGATGGCGGGATCCATGGACTCAGACAGGACATGATCAAAGACCGATTACCCCAAAAATAAATTGTTAGTTTAGCCGAGTCTCAGATTTTCTGTATGATCATGCTGGGTGCAATGTTGTGTGGCTCCCGGAGCATATTTGGGACGGTGATATACCTAAGGATACACACGTCACCGCAGAATCGTGTGGATTGCCTTGCATGGTTCCTCGAGAAGTCGGTTTACCGTCAAAAGTGATTATAACCTGGGTACACAAGAACATGATGAAACCTATGCAGGTAGGGCATCAAGTTGTAATCATGTGGCCAGCATTCTCCGTGGAACAATTTATAGCGTGCAAAAGTACCATTAAAGATGCATATAACCACATGAAAAGTTGCATCAGGAGCCATTGAGACGGATCGAAACAAGGTATTTTGGCAACTTGCTACCATCGCACGTTGTAGGTTATGTGGCCAGGACACTCAGGGTTTTGTACCATGCTCTGACTGCTTGCCCTCAGGCAGGAAGTGTCTGGCAAGCCATGTGCACAATATGGCCTTTGTCGTCGGACAAGGTCCTAGTTGACAACGCGAGAGACTGGTTGTTTCACGTTCTTGCAACATGCGATAGTAAAAATGGAGATATGGTTATCTTAATTATATCGAGAAGTTGGTAGCTTAGGAGTGATGTGGTGCATGGTAATGAGACACCTTGGGTGGATATTACATCGGAGTTTCTGGACAATTAGTCAGTTACTATAAATTTATTGATCTAACATGTAAACACAGTTGGAGAAGATAAGGCAAAATAATTGTTGGATAGAATACACCATGTCTGGTGATGCAACATGTAGGTCAGCTCCTTGGCCGCCGCCACCTGGTGGCTGGACAACTATATCAGTCGACGAGTCGTTGATGGTAATGCATGTGTTTGTATGGTTTTACTTTGGAAGGATGGTTCGGTCATCTTTGCTGCTTACAGAATTATTTTTGATTGCAATAAGGCTCTTGAGGCGGAGATACATGCATTAATGCAGGGCATGACCCTTGCGATACAACATATATACGGATCGACCAATGGTGGTACAGTCGGATTCCTCGGCGGCTCTGCCAATCCTTTCCGGCGATAACTTGTTTTGTTCGGCCTACGGTCATTTGGTAGCTGATTAAGTTGTTCATGAGTGATAGGGAATTTCTTCCATACAAAAAATTATGAGAACTCAAAATAGGGTAGCAAATTGTCTGGCTAATTATAGCCGCAAAGAGTCATGTACTACGGTATGGATGAGTAGATGTCCTTCATGTTGTGAGGATTTACGGTCTCTCGATTGCAACCCTATGATTCATGAATAAACTCCTTTTATTGCACAAAAAAGCGCCGCTATGACATTGTAGCAAGGGAAGGAAGACAAGCGAGTTCCGTAAAGACATCCATCCGCCTTATCCATTTTGGTATTGATATATATGATGCATTGATGTAAAGCTTAGTTACTGAATTAGGATGCCTGATCAATGCTCGCTTTATTTATGTCTGAATATGTGTATGTCATGTATATGTGCTATATAGTATATGATATAGTACATGATTGTATTCTTATTTTCTCTTTAAGTTCCCATGATTTTAAGAAAAATGCTAGATGGAGTTTACCTTTTTTGCATGGTAATATGTGTCCCATTCATATCATAAATATCAAAGTACAAATCACGTCAAGACTGACATGACAAAACTGAAAAGATAGGTGAATGTCCGTGAGTTTGACACCAACGTTCGTTACCTACCTCCAGCACTACCACAACAACCATCAAGGGAAAAAAAATGACAGATCACCTTCTCACCCATCGCCGATATGCAGCTTCGCGGACTTCCAATGTGGCTCTGTTGAACGAATAAGACCGGGGGTACACCGCGGACAGCCAATCGAACTCCAAATCTGGCACTCCACCGCAACTAAGACGCCGAAGGGAGAAACAATACCTGCTGTCGGTGTCAAAACCGGCAGATCTCGGGTAGGGGGTCCCGAACTGTGCGTCTAAGGATCGAAGGAAACATGTTGCAGGGGACACTTTGTTTACCCAGGTTCGGGCCCTCTTGATGGAGGTAATACCCTACTTCCTGCTAGATTGACTTTGATGAGTATAGGGGTTACAAGTGTTTATCTACCTCGAGATCGAGATGACTAAACCCTAGATGTCTAGTCTGTATGATTATGAATGCCTCTACGGACTAACCCCTCGGGTTTATATAGACACCGGAGGGGCTAGGGTTGTACAGAGTCGGTTTACCGAAAAAGGCTTTCGCCCCGCTTTATATATAAATCAAAGATCATCGACACAACTTTACAAACGCACGCCACCACACACGCACACACCCAAGGCAGGATACATAAGTGTTGGGTGCAGCAACACCACCCTTATCTACGAAGAGATGAAGCCGCATACAAAGAATTGTGGACTCCAAGGCAGCGCCTTCAAGAAGGATACGACACCGGAGCGCCGCCGCCGCCCGACCAGAGGGTCAGAGTATCCCCTGGAGCAACACAACGAGCAGTGAGAGCCGCGACAACGCCTTCAAGAAGGGAACGAACTTCGCTGTCGCCGGTCCGTCCGAGGATAGAGCATGTTTTCCCCCCGGCCAACACTCACCGCCACCGGACACCACACCCCGGCCACCACCCGCCGACACGGCCATAGCAGCCGGGCAGCACCAAGACACGGGTTCTGCCCATGAGCACCGTGCTACCACCATCAGGGCCGCAGCCCCGGCATCCAAGACCTAAGACACCACCTCACACGGGACCCGTTGCAACCCCAACCAAAGAGACGAGCAGAAAGGTCCGGCCTTTCGCACCCCTGAGCGACCCCAGCGCCGAGACCCAATAGGCCGGCCACGACTGGCCACCATCGCCCTGTCCTGCAGCACCGGGCGCGAGACGAGCTCGATCCTGCCGCCGGGCGCGAGACGAGCTCGGTCCCGCTACCGGGCGCGAGACGAGCGATGGCCCATAGCTGGGAGCAGGCCAGCCCTTCGATGCAAGTAGAGCCCAGACGAGGAGGAGGAGAAGGAAAGGTCGAAACGGCCCGACCGCAGACGGGCCAACGCCGGAAACGCCGGCCGCCGCCGTGGCCAAAGCCGCCGGCCATCGTGTAGCCGTTGCGTCACCAGGAGGCCACCACCCCCGGACATCCCCGCACCACCGCCCATGGCCGGAGCAAAAGCCACGCTCGGCCTCTGCCCCAACCCGCGCCGCCTGCCAGAAAAGTCGCGTCAGATCCGGCCGGCACGCCCCCACATCCATCAGCTCTAGCCCACCTCCGGCCCCGACCGAGAGGAGAGGGAGGCCGAGGCAGAGCCCGTAGAGAAGGGATCCACCAGATCCACCCGCAGCAGCCCCTGGTCAGATCCGAACCACAGCCGCCACCACGGGCACGCAGCCGCCACGCCACTGCCATCGCCCTCCACGCTGTCGCTCGCACACCGCCGCCGGGAGCCACCGCCGCCGCACCACCGAGCCCTGCGTACGCCCGGCGCCACCGCTAGACCAAGCCGCCGCGCACCGGCCAACCCCGCACTGCAGAGGGAGGGGGCCCCGCCGCCAGCCACCGCGAGGGACTTTGCCCCAGCGGCTGCGGCCGGCGGCGAGGGCAGGGAGGGGAAGAGGAGGGAGGGAGGCGCGCTGCCGCCCGAGTCGCCCACGGGGGGCATGACTCGGGGGCTAGGTCGGGAGGGGAGGGGTCACATAGTCGGTTGACACAGAAAGGAATCTTCATCTCCGCACGCCAAGCTTGCCTTCCACGCCAAGGAGAGTCCCATCCGAACATGGGGGAAAGTCTTCCATCTTGTATCTTCATGGCCCATTAGTCCGACCCACGTCACATAGCCCGGACGCCCGAGGACCCCGTAGTCCAGGACTCCCTCAGTAGCCCGTGGACCAGGCTTCAATGACGATGTGTCCAGCGCGCAGATTGTCTTCCGCATTGCAAGGCGGGTTCCTCCTCCGAATACTTCAGAATAACTGATCGACATTTAGTTATGTGCGGCTCTGTTTAAACAATTACAACCCACTACCACAAGGGTATCACACTTAGTTAAAAAAACATAATATGTCTTTGCTGACAGCTTTTGCTGGCGAGGCATCAAGTCTGGCCTTTCCATCATTTCGAATCATTTTTCAACTTTCCGTTTCGTGTTTTGAGACGCTGCCGCGGGTGACATGTCTTATCAAAACAGAGATCACGTCCCCTTATCATGGGATTTTCATCAATACGGGCTTTGGTAATCCAACCGTGCCGTCTGCACGACTCCTTGGGAACAGGCGAGTTTTAAGGCTCATGGGAGGGATGCTCTATATTCTCTGCCCTTATAAGGGGATAATAACCCACATTTCATCCCACACCTTTCTTCTTCCTCAGCCCATCCGCCCTCGAGCGCCAGCGCCCAAGCTTCGACTCCCCCCGTCCTCAGAAAACATTCTAGCCATGTCTGGGTCCGGATCGCAGGGCAAGTGGATGCCCTCCTCCATCATAGAGGATAACATCAAGGAGCTTCGGGACGCGGGGTATTTAGCCGAGGCAATAGCACATCGGCTCCCAGCCAAGAAACACATCGTTCCCACTTCGGAGCCTCACGAGAGGGTAGTATTCATTCCTCATTTCCTCCGTGGACTAGAGTTTCCCCTTCATCCCCTCGTCTGCGGCCTTATGTTTTACTACGAGCTTGATTTCCATGATCTAGCCCCGAATTCCTTTCTCAACATCTCGGTGTTCATCATCGTGTGCGAGGCATTCCTCCGCATCCCTCCCCACTTCGGCCTTTGGCTCAAGGTTTTCAATGCGAAGCCAAAAGTGGTGGACGGACAACACGCGGAGTGCAGCAGCGCTATGGTGAGCAAAGTCCCCAACATCACTTGGCCCAAAGGCACCTTCGTGGAGACCGTGAAGGGGTGGCAGCAGGAGTGGTTCTATGTCACGGAACCCCGTGAATCCATATGGGCCGCTCCTCCCGAATTTAAGTCTGGGCCTCCCCTGCGGCTGACATCCTGGCTCAATAAGGGCGTGGACTAGGCGTCATCCGATGAAGTGACGATGCTACAGAAGCGCATCAAGAACATGGTAGACAAAGATACCAGCCTTGCTAGCGTGATCCAGATAATGATTTTCCGTCGGATTCTGCCTTGCCAGGGCCGGACTCAGCGCATGTGGGAGTTCGACCCGGCCGGTCCCCGGACACTTCAGCGGTTCTTTCGCACGGTGCACGAAGATATGTGGAAATTGTTGTTCAAGACCCAAAAGAACTGGACGAAGACGACCGAAGACCTCGGCCTCGATTGTCTCACGCAGCATCTGCCATAAGTTTTCATGATGTTTTTACGATTGGTAAATCCAAGAGGCATACTAAGCTTTCCCATCTTCCCATAGGGTTGGACGAAGAAAGTGGAGCGGATTCACTGTTCGGCTCCGCTACCCGAAGACCCAGCCATCCCTCTATTAACGAGGATGCTGGTTCTGGCGCCATATAAGGTACCGAAAAAGAAGGCTAAGAAGAAGGGCCAGGAGGAGAAAAGTGGCCTCCGCCATAAAGGTGCTTCGGACGTAGTGTTCGAGGATGCTGAGACTCACTCCTCCCCTAACGAAGACGAAGGGAGGAAGAAGAGAGTAATTCTCCCCTTAAGGGAGGAAAGAAGAAAAGGAGGGCGCCCGCGGATCTGGAGGCGGAGACATCCAAGAAAGGGAGGATCTCCCTTATGGACGACTCCGAATCAGGCGCCGATGAGTGGCGCCCTAGGCCGAAGCCCCTGGCTGAATCGTAAGTGCCCCTAAAGGTATTTGCACTTGTATAATTTTCCGCCTTGTGATTGTAATGTACTGTATTGTGTGCTGCAGTCTGGCTCGCATCCGCCCCCAGTGATCCTCGTCTTCGGAGAATTCGATAGATCCAAACGTGATGGATAGCGAGTCGCCTCCACTGGCCTCCTCCCCTAAAGTTGCGGATAACACCAAAGTGCTGTCCCCAAGGACCGTTCCGGGTCAGGGAGGGGCGCGGAAGGACGTCGAGGAGGCACCAGAGGGCAATACCTCTGTTTCCAGAAACCCGGGGGCGCCGACTGATGACCCACAGGTGTAGGGGAGCAGAAGGAAATGATAGGCAGTTTTAAGTAATGTATTTTCTGCAAGCACTGAAATTATCGGTAACACATAGTATTGTGATAAGGTAATTGGTAGCAAGTAACAAAAGGTAAAAGTAAATAAGGTTCAGCAAGATGGCCCAATCCTTTTTGTAGCAAAGGACAAGCCTAGACAAACTCTTATATGAAGGAAAACGCTCCCGAGGACATATGGGAATTATCGTCAAGCTAGTTTTCATCACGTTCATATGATTCGTGTTTGGTACTTTGATAATTTGATATGTGAGTGGACCGGTGCTTGGGTGCTTTCCTTACTTGGACAAGCCTCCCACTTATGATTAACCTCTATTGCAAGCACTCGCAACTACAAAAGATGTATTAAGGTAAACCTAACCATAGCATGAAACATATGGATCCAAATCAGCCCCTTACGAAGCAACACATAAACTAGGGTTTAAGCTTCTATCACTCTAGCAACCCATCATCTACTTATTACTTCCCAATGCCTTCCTCTAGGCCCAAACAATGGTGAAGTGTCATGTAGTCGACGTTCACATGACACCACTAGAGGAAATACAACATACATCTCATCAAAATATCGAACGAATACCAAATTCACATGACTACTTATAGCAAGACTTCTCCCATGTCCTCAGGAACAAAAGTAACTACTCACAAGACATAATATTGTTCAAGATCATAGGGGTATTAATATGCATAATAGATCTGAACATACGATCTTCCACCAAGTAAAGCAACTAGCATCAACTACAAGGAGTAATCAACACTACTAGCAACCCACAGGTACCAATCTGAGGTTTTGGTACAAAGATTGGATACAAGAGATGAACTAGGGTTTGAGAGGAGATGGTGCTGGTGAATATGTTGATGAATATAACCCTCCCCAAGATGGGAGAGTCGTTGGTGATGACGGCGGTGACGATTTCCCCCTCCCAGAGGGAAGTATCCCCGGCAGAACAGCTCCGCCGGAGCCCTAGATTGGTTTCCGCCAAGGTTCCGCCTCGAGACGGCGACGTCTGGTCTCGGAAGCCTCCTTATGATTTTTTCCAGGTCAAAATACCCCATATAGGAGAAGATGGGCATCGGGGGGGTCACCGGGTGGCCCATGAGGCAGGGGGGCGCGCCAAGAGGGGGGCGCCCCCACCCTCGTGGATAGGTGGTGGCCCCCCTGGTGGATCTCTGTCGCCAGATATTTTTTATATTTTTTGAAACGGTGTTTCGTGGAGTTTCGGAGCTTTTTGAGTTGTGCACAATAGGTCTCCAATGTTTTCTCCCTTTCCAGCCCAGAATTCCAGCTGCCTGCATTCTCCCTATTCTTGTAAACCTTGTAAAATAAGAGAGAAAAGTCATACGTATTGTGACATAACGTGTAATAACAACCCATAGTGCAATAAATATCAACATAAAAGCATGATGCAAAATGGACGTATCAACTCCCCCAAGCTTAGACCTCGCTTGTCCTCAAGCGAAAGCCGATATCGAAAAATATGTCCACATGTTTAGAGATAGAGGTGTCAATAAAAATAAAATACGGACATGAGGGCATCATGATCATTCTTATAACAGCAACACGCATATATTGTCATATGATTCTTATGCTAAAGTAATAATTCATTCACAATGTCAAGTATGAATCAAAAACTTCATTGAAAACTAACAAACTATGATCTCAGTCATTGAAGCAATTGCAATTTATCATAACATCGGAAAGAATCAATGTAAGAGCTTTTCAGCAAGCCCACATACTCAACTATTATATAGTCTTTCACAATTACTCACACTCACGCAATACTTATGGGTATGGAGTTTTAATCGGACAGAGAGAAAGATAGGGGCTTAAGGTATTGCCTCCCAACCTTTTGCCCCAAGAGTAATGTCAACAGTAATAGATTATGATAACTTACATCCAAGTGGGTATATATGTCAGGATCTTTCCAACACAATGTGCTTGCCAAAGGATAAATGTAAAAAGGAAAGGTGATTTTCACCTTGACTCCTATAAGGCAAGAATAATAGATAGGCCATTCGCAGAGGGAAGCAGAGGTTGTCATGTGCTTTTATGGTTGGATGCACAAAGTCTTAGCGCAAAAGAATGTCACTTTATATTGCCACTTGTGATAGGGACCTTTATTATGCAGTCTGTCGCTTTTATTACTTCCATATCACAAGATTGTATAAAGCTTATTTCCTCCACACTAATAAATCATAAATATTTTAGAGAGTTTGCAAACATGAAAACTTACTTGAAGGATCTTAATCAATCCATAGGTAGGTACGGTGGACTCTCACGGCAAAACTGGGTTTAAGGATGTATGGAAGCACAAGTAGTATTTCTACTTGGTTCAAGGAGTTTTGGCTAGCATGAGGGGGAAAGGCAAGCTCAACATGTTGGATGATCCATGACAATATACTTTATTTCGAATATAAGAAAACATAACCCATTATGTTGTCTTCCTTGTCCAACATCAACTATTTAGCGTGTCATATTTTAATGAGTGCTCACAATCATAAAAGACATCCAAGATAGTATATTTGTATGTGAAACCTCTCTTTCTTTATTACCTCCTATTAATTGCAACGATGACCAAAACTATGTTTGTCAACTCTCAACAACTTTTATTGAATTCAATCTTCGGCAGGGAGACATGACTAGAGCGCTCCCAGGCACCCACCCCACTGATACGTCCAAAACGTATCTATAATTTCTGCTTGCTCCATGCCTCTTTTGTGTGATATTGCTATGATATTTATGCACTTCCATACACTTTTGATCATATTTGGACTAACCTATTAACTCAGTGCACCCCAGTGCCAGTTTCTGTTTTCTGCTGTTTTTGTATTTCAGGTTTTCCCATTACTTAAATTGCCAGAAAAATTCCGGGAAAAATATATAAAAAATCAGCGCTCCAGAAGCTTCCATGCGGAAGAAGTTGGGCCAGAGGGGGGCCAGAGGGGCTCCAGGCGCCCTGGGGGGCGGCCCCACCCCTGGCCGCGCCAGGGGGGCGCCTGGGCCCCCATCTCCGCCTCTGGTGCCCCCCTTTGGCATATATTTAACACGCGTCTCGAAACCCTCGAGGACGGAACCCTTTTTCGCGATCTCATCTCTGTTCCGCCGCCGCCGCGCTTCCAAGTTCGGGAGCACCAGGAGAACTCTTCCCGGCACCCTGCTGGAGGGGAGGATCACCACCGGGAGCTTCTCCACCACCATGGACGCCTCCCGGATGAGTCGTGAGTAGTCTCCCTTGGACCATGGGTCCATGACCAGTAGCTATGTGATGTTCTCCTCCCCTTCTTGTTCTTCATCGATTAGACCTCGTGAGCTGCCCTACATGATCGAGGCACATATGTAATCTTTATGATGTTGCTATGCTGAGTTTGCTGGGATCCGATGGATTATGAGATTATGTTCAGATTGTGTGTGAGTAATATATTTGATTCACCTCTTTTATATTTATGTTCTTGAGTAATTCTTGCATATTCTCCGTTGCTATTTATTGCTTTGGCCGAGTAGTAGGTAGTAACTCCAAGAGGGAACGTTATGCTTGATTGTGGGTTCATGCCCCTCGATGACTAGCTTGAGTGACAGAAACATGAGTCCAGGGGATGTGCTGTTGCCACAAGGGGGAAAACAACGGTGCTTGTACTTGCGGGTGCAAGGATTGTTTACTTTACGCAAAGTTCTTTTAATGCAGTTGTCTGTTGCTTTGAGTTTACACTATGGGTGGGACTCGCAACTTAATACCAGCGAGATGTTCTGGATAGATATCTCAAGGTGGATGATTAGTAGTAGATGCAGATGGATTTCGGTCTACTTGCCTTGGCGTACCGCCCATGCTTTTGAGCCTCTACCTTTCTTACAGCATAGTTAGCATTGGTTTGCGCACATAATCCTGTCAATTGCCCAGCTATAATTTGTTTACCTCGCTTAGCTGTTTTATCGTCTTTTGGGAGAGAGACATCACTAGTGAACATCATGGGACCCCGGTCCATATTACGATCACTGATCACACCCGCTATTTACTTCCTGTTCTTATTTCCTAGTTGCAGTAATACCTATCACTATTATCTCTTCTGTTTGATCCTTTGTAAACGACAAGGCCGGAGGGATTGACAACCTCTCTGTACTCGTTGGGAGCAAAATTATTTGTATCTGTGTGCAGGTCCTGTCAAGCGAAAGTTTCTGGCGCCCTTGACACCTTCTTGTCGACCCTCGGAGTCTCACGGGATTCGATCCTTGGTATCTTTGCCAAGGGAAACTTGCCGTTACGCTACATCTCAAACCTTCCACTTGGGGTAACCAACGAGGGGCGAGAAGCCATCAAGCAAAGTTTCTGGCGCCGTGGCCGGGGACTCCACTCTTCAAGATAGGGGAGTTGCACGCTATCTTTTATCTTTGCTTTTTAGTCTTGTTAGTTTACCTTTCAGTTTTGCTTTAGTTTCCTTTACCAAAAATCACAAAAATAGTTATCTTGCTTGCTTGCTGCTATGGGTTCCACCGAGAACACCAAGTTGTGTGACTTCACTAGTCATAACAATGATGACTTTATCTGCACGCCTATTACTACACCTGCCACTTCAGCACCTTCTTATGAAATTAAACCTGCTTTACTGAACCTAGTTATGAAAGATCAATTCTCCGGTGCTGGAGATGATGCTGCTTTGCACTTAAATAATTTTGTTGAACTCTGTGATATGCAAAAGTACCAAGAAATAGATGGTGATATTGTTAAGCTTAAGCTTTTTCCTTTCTCCTTGAGAGGAGGAGCTAAAATCTGGTTTCAATCCTTGCCTAGAAATAGCATAGATTCTTGGGACAAGTGCAAGGATGCCTTTATTAGGAAATACTATCCCCCTGCCAAAATTATCCAACTAAGGAGTAACATAATGAATTTTAAACAATTGGATAATGAACACGTTGCCCAAGCTTGGAAACGCATGAAATCTCTTGTCAAGAACTGCCCTACTCATGGTTTGACTACTTGGATGGTTATCCAAACTTTTTATGCAGGCTTGAACTTTACCTCGCGGAACTTGTTAGATTCGGCCGTGGGAGGAACCTTTATGTCAACTACACTTGGTGCTGCCACGAAGCTTCTCGATGAGATGATGACCAATTATTCCCAATGGCACACCGAACGTGCTCCAACAGGTAGGAAGGTAAACTCTGTCGAGGAGATCTCCTCCCTAAATGAAAAAGTTGACTTGATCATGTCTCTACTTTCCAAGCAATCTTCTATTGATCCTCGTAATGTTCCTTTAAATTCTTTGATTTCTCAAGATCAAGTAGATGTGAACTTTATCTCTAGAAACAATTTCAATAACAATGCTTATAGGAGTAATTTTGGTAGCAACCCTAGAACGTTCCCCTCTAATTCCTATGGGAACAACAATGCTTATCCTAGCACCAAGAACTCCACCTCTGAACTAGAGATTATGCTTAAAGACTTCATCACTACCCAAAAAGCCTTCAATAAGAATGTAGAAGAAAAACTAAACAAACTAGATAATCTCTCTTCGAAGCTAGACAATTTAGCCCATGAGGTAGAATTGCTTAAAATTAGAACTTCCCCTCTTGAGGAGAGGAAGACCACTCCTATGAATGCTATTCAAGTGCAAATTAATGAAAACATTAGGATGTTGGCTAAACTTAAAGAGAGATGGGCTAGAGAAAAGGAGGAAGAAGATAGAATTAAGAGCCTTCTTACCCATCACACTGTTGCTACTATCCAAGTTGTTGAGGATATCCAAACTCTTAGCACCCAATGCACTCCTGGTCCCATTGGACCTATTAATGGTGATGCTATGACCTCAACCGTAGAAACTCCTATGACCATAGAAGCTACCAAACAAGTGAGCCTAAAGGACACCACTACCACTTTACTTGATAGTAGTGACCTTGATTTTGATAATTGCACCCTTCCTGAAGTTATTGATTTTCTTCACAAGATGTCTAGAGATCCCCACACTAGCACACTTAATCTTGCCTTCACGGAGCATATCACTAATGCTCTTATCAAAGCTAGGGAGGAGAAGCTTAGGGTCGAAGCCTCCATACCTAGAAAGCTAGAAGATGGTTGGGATCCTATGATTAAAATTAAGTTGAATAACTTCTCTTGCTATGCTTTATGTGATGTTGGAGCTAGTACCTCCGTTATGCCCAAAAGAATATATGATATGCTTAAATTGAAACCTTTTGATTCTTGTTCTTTTGGTGTTCGTCTTGTTGATTCTTCCATAAAGAAACCCTTGGGGAGGATCGATGATGTTCTTATCATTGTTAATGACAATTATGTTCCCGTTGATTTTACTATTATGGATATTGAATGTGAACCTTCATGTCCAATTATTTTGGGACGTCCTTTCCTTCGCACCGTTGGTGCTATCATTGACAAGAAAGAGGGGAATATAAAATTCCAATTTCCTCTCAAGAAAGGGATGGAACACTTCCCTAGAAACAAGATTAAGTTACCTTTTGAGTCCGTCATACGGGCTAGCTATTCTTTTACTCTTGATAAAACTTGATCCTCTCTTTTTGTATTATGCCTAGCTTAAAGGCATAAGAGAAAGCGCTTTTGGGAGGCAGCCCACAATGAATAAAGTTTTATTTTGCTTTTGTCGTGTCTTGATGTTTGTTACTACAGTAGCATCATCATTGTATCTTTACTTTTCAGCTTTGTGCCAAGTTTAGCCTCCGATTGCAAGAAAGTTCAAAAGTTATGATGTGCAGTCCAGAAAACAGATTCTGTCCTTGGACAGAAAAATTCGTATAAAATCACCAGATCATCTTTTTGATCTGAATTATTTTGACAACGTGCTCTATACAATTGGATTTCATGCGTATGTTCTGAGTTTTTTGATTTGAGTTGCAGAAGTGTCCCGAAAAAATTATTTACTACCTGCTGGTCTGTTTTTCACAGATTCTGTCCTGTTTTGCCTTTTCTTCGTTTTGCAAACCTTGAGCTTGCTTTTTCTTTGCAAAAACCTTTTGGCAATCTTGAGAAACAGTAGCTCTTCAAGATTATATTTATTTCCAGCAAGGAAAAATTATTTTATTATGGGCACTAACCTCGCTAATCAGATTATGATGAGTTATGTATGAAGGGAGTTTTCAAGTGTGCGAGGGAAGATGATAAAAAGATTCAGGAGGGTCAAACGCTCAAGCTTGGGGATGCCCCATGCACCCCCAAGAAATATTCAAGAAGACTCAAGCGTCTAAGCTTGGGGATGCCCCCGTGCATCCCCTTCTCCATCAACAATTATCAGTTCGTCTTTCGTTCCCACTATATTTTAATCACTTCATACGTTATGTGCTATACTTGGAGCGTCTTGCTTTTAGTTTCCTTTTTAGTTTTCTTTAGCTTTGCTTGTTGTTCATAACGAGTTAGAACCCAGCTTTCTTTGTGTGGGAGAAAAACACGCTCCACTTCAACCTAGAACACAACATAGGCTTTTCATGCTTATCTTTGCTGTGTGTGTTCTTTGTCTTTCCATAGCTACTGTCATGTTTAGCTCTTAGTTTTCATGCTTTTCTTTTTAAAGAGCTTTTGTTTAGTTGGTTGCTGAACTCTCTTGAGTTTTCATGTTTATCTTGTTAAGAGAGTTTGTCTGTTGCACTGAGTTGTGTGTCTTAACTTAAAGTAGGTAATTGAGGTTGCTATTTTATTTTAGTAGTAACTTGCAATAGTTTTGAGGTATTGCCATGAGTAATGTCTGAACTTTTGGTGTCAAGAGCTTTAGCCTATTAGTGATAGATGTCGTATTTTGGGCAATCCGTGTTTATTTTCGAAAACCTACAAAATAGTTGAGAACTTTAGCTACTAAATAGATCACTAATCTTTGGAGGGATCGAATATTAGAGTACACTCACGTACCATGGGTCGAGGATGCGCAAGGGTAACCAAACCCCCATACACACCTCCTCGGGGTACTTGTCTCTTTGTGAACCTCCTAATTAGATTGAGAGTTACCGATAATAAGTGCATGAGTTCTTCGGACTAATGTGAGTATTCGAAGGTTGACACTTCCACCTATCCATATTTTTCTAGCCTCTTCGGTACCGTGCATTACCCTTTCTCACCTCGAGAGTTGGTGCATACTTCGCCGGTGCATCCAAATCCTTGGCACGATACGCTCTGTCATCATAAGCCTCATTATATCCTTCCTCAAAACAGCCACCATACCTACCTATTAAGGCATTTCCATAGCCTTTCCGAGATACATTGCCATGCAACATCCATCCTCTCATGACTTGATCTTCATGGCATACATGCTTTTTGCTTGATCGATGAGCTGCATGCTAGTTGGGCCTTGCCCTAATCATTGCTACATGACGTGCTAGTATCATTGCATATCCTGCTACACTGGCAGAGGCATACATTTGCATACATCATGATAGTTTCATTTTCTTTATGTTGAGTACTTTTGTAAAGTGTGAAAGATCTTCTATACTTCTTGTAATACATAGAGTGTTGCCCCTAAAGTGAGGAAAAGATCCCAAAGAGGACAAATCAAAAGATCCCAAAGAGGACAAAATCAAAAGATCCCAAAGAGGACAAATGAGAGATAAATAGAAAGAGCCATTGAGGCCACAAAAAAATAAAAAAAAAGAGAAAAAGAGAAAAAGAAATAAAAAGAGAGAAGGGGGCACACTACTATTTCTTTTGAGAGATCCACACTCGTACTCCATCTTATACTTTGTACTCCATAGAGATTATCATTTATGCATATAGATATGTGGGGACCTTTACACTATAGAACTTGGCTTGTATATTCCAATGATGAGCCTCCTCAAAAGAGCTCTAGGTCTTCTTGAGCAAGCAAGTTGGATGCACCCCCACTAGTTCCATTGGAGAGCTTACCTTAGCTCATATGTGCATCCGTTGCATGGCAATCCCTACTCCTCGCATCATATCTATCATTTGGCTTTCTCTCGCCGATGATTGTCCTCGTTGATGTGAGCCTTTCACACCTTTTTTGTCTTCCCCCTCTATCATTTTTCTCTCTTTGCCATCCTAAGTGTCGACTTTCTTGCTTACGCTCATCCATTGATGAGTGCTCAAAATATCGAAAGGGAGTGGATCATTTTGACTTGTACCTGGCTGACGGTCTGGGGATGAGTCAAGATAAGATTCCAAAGAAGACCAAGTGTGAAACTTTAGTAGATTAAGTTCTCAACAATATAAAAACTATGTTTTACGCTCATATATCCCTATGCCCTTTCTTGCATGCAAACACCATTTGGAGACATTCGAGTCACGGACAACGAGAGCTCTTGCACCTTTATGTTCTTATGTTACTTGTTACAATGCTAATATAGACTCTTGCTTGTTATGACTTGAATTGGATTACATGCCTTGATTACTTTACTTAAAAGTTCTTATATGGTTAACAGCATGTCACCACAGAAATTATGCTTGTTATCATTTACCTACTCGAGGACGAGCAGGAATTAAGCTTGGGGATGTTGATACGTCCAAAACGTATCTATAATTTATGCTTGCTCCATGCCTCTTTTGTGTGATATTGCTATGATATTTATGCACTTCCATACACTTTTGATCATATTTGGACTAACCTATTAACTCAGTGCACCCCAGTGCCAGTTTCTGTTTTCTGCTGTTTTTGTATTTCAGGTTTTCTTATTACTTAAATTGCTAGAAAAATTCCGGGAAAAATATATAAAAAATCAGCGCTCCAAAAGCTTCCATGCGGCAGAAGTAGGGCCAGAGGGGGGCCAGAGGGGCTCCAGGCGCCCTGGGGGGGGGCGGCCCCACCCCTGGCCGCGCCAGGGGGGCGCCTGGGCCCCCCTCTCCGCCTCTGGTGCCCCCCTTTGGCATATATTTAACACGCGTCCCGAAACCCTCGAGGACGGAACCCTTTTTCGTGATCTCATCTCTGTTCCGCCGCCGCCGCGCTTCCAAGATCGGGAGCACCAGGAGAACTCTTCCCGGCACCCTGCCGGAGGGGAGGATCACCACCAGGAGCTTCTCCACCACCATGGACGCCTCCCGGATGAGTCGTGAGTAGTCTCCCTTGGACCATGGGTCCATGACCAGTAGCTATGTGATGTTCTCCTCCCCTTCTTGTTCTTCATCGATTAGACCTCGTGAGCTGCCCTACATGATCGAGGCACATATGTAATCTTTATGCTGTTGCTATGCTGAGTTTGCTGGGATCCGATGGATTATGAGATTATGTTCAGATTGTGTGTGAGTAATATATTTGATTCACCTCTTTTATATTTATGTTCTTGAGTAATTCTTGCATGTTCTCCGTTGCTATTTATTGCTTTGGCCGAGTAGTAGGTAGTAACTCCAAGAGGGAACGTTATGCTTGATTGTGGGTTCATGCCCCTCGATGACTAGCTTGAGTGACAGAAACATGAGTCTAGGGGATGTGCTGTTGCCACAAGGGGGAAAAGAACGGTGCTTGTACTTGCGGGTGCAAGGATTGTTTACTTTACGCAAAGTTCTTTTAATGCAGTTGTCTGTTGCTTTGAGTTTACACTATGGGTGGGACTCGCAACTTAATACCAGCGAGATGTTCTGGATAGATATCTCAAGGTGGATGATTAGTAGTAGATGCAGATGGATTTCGGTCTACTTGCCTTGGCATACCGCCCATTCTTTTGAGCCTCTACCTTTCTTACAGCATAGTTAGCATTGGTTTGCGCACATAATCCTGTCAATTGCCCAGCTGTAATTTGTTTACCTCGCTTAGCTGTTTTATCGTCTTTTGGGAGAGAGACATCACTAGTGAACATCATGGGACCCCGGTCCATATTACCATCACTGATCACACCCGCTATTTACTTCCTGTTCTTATTTCCTAGTTGCAGTAATACCTATCACTATTATCTCTTGCGTTTGATTCTTTGTAAACGACAAGGCCGGAGGGATTGACAACCTCTCTGTACTCGTTGGGAGCAAAGTTATTTGTATCTGTGTGCAGGTCCTGTCAAGCGAAAGTTTCTGGCGCCCTTGACACCTTCTTGTCGACCCTCGGAGTCTCACGGGATTCGATCCTTGGTATCTTTGCCAAGGGAAACTTCCCGTTACGCTACATCTCAAACCTTCCACTTGGGGTAACCAACGAGGGGCGAGAAGCCATCACCCACCCACTCCGGCGATCTCCTTAGTTGGTCACTGATTTCTTCATCTACTCCAGTGATTGGCTTCGGCGTTCTCAGTGTATCACGCTAATACCCATCTCAAATGGGTTCCCGTGGTGGTTTGACACTAGGCTTGGATTTCTCCCGGGGTCTCAAGTTTGCGGATGAAATCTACATATCTACTGGGTTTTCGGTGCATCCCATGGATGGGAGGCGTTCTTTCAAGTTAGTGATCTCCTTCAGCCGTCATATCTTCCGTCTTGATGAAGATTCAGTGGCGGCGGCCCTTGAATCAGTGATCGGAGGCTCTGCCATTGATCTAAGCGTTTCCCACATATCGGGCAAGGTATTTGCTTTCCATGTTTCTTGCAAGCAGGTTGGATTTTATATCATGGATCTATGTTCATTCTCCTGCTATGATTTCAAATGCTACTTTAATCTTTGGGGCAATGGGGGGCCCAATGGGAGAGAGAAGTGAGCATTTGGAGAAAAGAGCGTGACGCCGAATGGATTTTTGTTAGTCCTAATAAGCGGCATTCTACCATGGATCTTTTGGCCATGCATAAGCCTCCAGCTCGCTCCTCTATCAAATATGCGAATTCAATAAGGAAGAAATTGTCATTTGCTACGTTCGAGAACTACACTGCTTGTCGTGGTTATCGTTTCCAATCTTCTGAAGATCACATCAAAACTGTCTTAGATGGTGGGTATGATTTACCCCCCCTGAGAGAGTTGTTATTCACCCTCCTCCTCCTGCTGATCTTCACTGGACGGTGGCAAGGCCACCCATCACGTTTGGCACAGTTGGATCATCCTCGCTGTCGGCGGGTAGTTCGGTCGCCCCCCAATCTGCGGTGGCCCCTCAGCTGAACTCTCCTCCCGTGATGGACGTGAGCAGTTCAACAATCTTGGAGGCGCCATGCATGGCCTCTCAAAATAATGGACATTTTGTTCTGCACGGTATGGATACTTCTGGGGTGAGCCCAATGGACCCTGAGCCCTCAACTCAGCAACACCTAGAGCCCTTGGGCATTGGGCCTATTTCGGGTGATATTGGGCCTCCCACCACCCATGTGACTGCTGGGCCTCCTCCGCCATCCCTGTCGCCAAGCCCCGCCATTCCATCCTCACAGGAGGCGGCAGCTCAGTTCTCATCTATGGTCAATGACATGGTGGACCGGATTATGACCTGTTCCTCTTGTTCTCAGCTGGGCCACCTGTCATCCTCATGCGGAATACGAGTAGTTTGCTCGGCTTGATCCCGCTTGGGTCACTCTAAAAAAGATTGTAATGATTTCGCTCAACGTAACAGATTGGCTTGGAAACCGGTTCTGCAGCGGCAATACTCTGATTTCACGGCATCGCCTGCCTCTCTTGGAAATCGCTCCCCGTTTAATGCGTGCGACCCCAAGGTCTCATCGCCTCTTCCATCTAGCTCATATCCTGCGGGCGACTATAATCGCATCCCTGCTCCACCACCACCACCTTCATTGCTGTCGCCCCTGACTGCGACCCAGCAACCTGCCATGGCCAACTACGAGCTCGACTCGGAGCGCTTCGCCCCGGCGGGCCATCACATCATTGATGGCAGTGCGTTCCGGCTTCCTCGCACCTTCATCACACCTCCCTCCCGCCCTGCTAAAAGCCATGAATATTACATGGTGGCGGAGGTGATGCCCACGCCGCCGGGGGGCGAAGCTGGCCAGGTCAGAGAAGAAATTGTCCTATTCCTGCAAAACAGAGGTATCATGGTCCGCTGCTCAGCCATGGTTTCATGGGGTTGGTCTGTTACAAGTGCGTGACCTTGTGGTCCGTTTTAGCTTGATCCAACATGTTCCTTTTGATCTTGGCAATGACCGTTTTGTGCGTTTTATGAAGCATGATGAAGGCGATAGTTTTAAGGGGGTTCACGGTTTTTGTACTGGCTGGTTAATGTTCATTGGCATCCCGCTTGATTATCGCACAACATAGCATATATCTCAAGCTGTTAGCACCTTTGGCAAATTTATCTCTTGGAACAGTGAGGACCCGTATCTTGTTAGAACTATTGTTCATGCTAGCTTCCAGGACACACCTCTGGTTCCCCGTGATGTCGTGTTTGGTGATTACGCTGATTGGGGAGGGGCTAGACTCTCATGGACTGCTGCATGCTATGTACTGGGGGCTGATTTTGCAGATCAGATGCCAAATGATGAAGATCCAATGCCGCTTGATGGAAATCATCATCCTCTGCCTAGAAACCTTGTGCCTGACAACTTGCCAATTGTTTTACCGCCGTATCCTCAGCTCGGTTGGAATGACTTACCTGAACTCGCCCCGGGGCAACCTAATGCTGAGGTTTGGGGTCATGCAGTTTGGGGGGAGGAGGAGGAGGAAGTTAATGGACCTAATCAGCAAGCCCCTCCAGAGCAAGAGCAGGTTTCGATTGTTATTGATCAGCCCGAGGAATCAGTGTCTTCTCAACCCCAGCCGGCTCTTATTCAGCAACAGGAAGAGCCTCAAATGCAACATCTAGCCATTGTGCCCTATCAGCCACCTTTGTTCCAACAGCAGCAAGTTTTTGTGGGAATGATCAAAATTGTTGCAGGCCCAGTGCTTCCCCCTGAGATGGTTTGGAGGAGGTCTTTTGAATCAATAATGGCGGATATTGCAATCTCAAAAGTTCCTACCCCTATGTTCCTACAACCTATGAGTTCTGTATTCCTCCCCAAGAAATTGTGGTCCATTGAGTTGATGAGAGCGCTGGTTTCTCTTCTCTGATGCCACATCAGGGTGGCTCTGTCTCTCTGACGAAGAGAGCCTTTTCTCCGGTTAAAAGACCAGTGGCTAGAGCTCTCTTTCATGCTCCTGAGAAGTCTGTCGACAGAATGGTGTTCGCTGCACAGAAGGAGAAAGTTGTGAACAAGATCCAAACCAAGAAGAGGAAAGTTGTTCCTGTAGTGGATTCTTCAGTAAGGAGATGCACTCGGAGCACTGCCAAACTCGATGGATATAAAAATGTGGTCTTCGAGCAACTGGTTTCATAGCCACGGAAGAAGCGCCCTCGCTCAAAACCTGTTGATGTGTCAGTTAAGCTGCAACAATCCAACACTGAAGATGGGCCAGATCCGAAGATGGACGCTACTGGAGTACCGCCTTATACCCCAATTAAGGTGTTGCAAGCTGCTGGAGCCGAACTGGAGATAGATCCTCAGCTCCTAACGTCGGAGAAGCTTATGGATGATCCAAAGGAGGACTCTTCTTCATCGCAGGATTAATGATGATGCCACCAAGTACTGGGTTTTGCAAGCCCTTCAAATCTGCTAGTTATGTTTTATGCTTTCTTTGTTATGATGAGAACAATGATGTAGACTATGATGATCTCCTGGGTATTTTCGAACCTTTCATGACATTATGTGTCACTCAGTTGCTGCTATTTTTCTACTCTTTTATCTATGAGTAGAGGTCCTACCCGTAGCTGGAAAATTTTGTGTTGGAACGTGAGAGGGCTAAACTCTGACGCCCGTCAGCGCGCTGTGAGGGAGAAAGTATCAGATAGCCAATGCGCAGTCCTCTGTCTACAGGAAACCAAGTTAGCCTCCACTGATCGCGCTATTATTAAAAAGATATGTCCACCTTGCTATGATTGTTTCATCGAGTCACCCTTTAGTGGTGCCTCCGGGGGTGTCTTAACAGTTTGGCATTCAGATATGTTAACTGGAAAGTTGATCCAAGTTAAACCTTTTGGAACTATCGTTAACTTTACTTCTATTCATAGTAATGAATCATGGACCCTAGTGAATGTCTATGGACCTTGTCAGGGAGCAATGAGAGATGATTTTGTCACTTGGTTATATGGCCTTGAAATTGACCCTGATGAAAATTGGATGCTAATGGGTGATTTCAATTTAATAAGATCTCTTGATAACAGAAACCTCCCTGGTGGTGATGTGAACGGCATTTTCATATTCAATGAAATAATTGGGCACCTGGGTTTACTTGAGCTGCCTCTGAAAGGTAGAAGATATACTTGGTCTAATATGCGGGACTCACCTTTGCAGGAACAACTAGACTGGATGTTCACTTCTGCAAATTGGATACTCCAATATCCAATGACACAGGTTACCCCCTGGCCAAAACAACATTAGATCATGTTCCTTGCTTAGTTTCCATTAGCACCACTTTACCCAAGGCACATATTTTTCGTTTTGAAAACTACTGGGTCCAACAACCTGGTTTCATGGAGTGCGTGCAGTCTGTTTGGCGGCAGAAATCCAATAAGTCACATATTTCAGCAGTTATAGTTGACAAACTGAAAGCTTTGAGGTATGCATTGAAGAAATGGCAGAAGAGCCTCTCTCATATTAAAAGTTTACTTCTGAAGTGTAACTGGGTCATTCTTTGGTTTGATGAATTGGAGGAGCTCAGACCCCTGTCTAGACCAGAGAGCAACTTCAGGAAATTAGTAAAGCTGCATCATGAGCATCTCCTTCACTTGCAATTCCTATATTGGAAAAAGAGGTGCACTATCAGGTATATCAAAGTAGGAGAGGAAAACACCAAATTTTTCCAGGCTATGGCCACAGAGAGGCATAGGAGAAATGTTGTGGCTAGCCTAATTTTGCCTGATGGATCTTATACTATTGACCATGACACAATGGCAAATGAATTTTTGAAGGTTTTAAAAAATAGAATGGGAACAATGAGGCACATAGAAATGGGTGGGGAGATTTTATCTTTAATTCAGTATGTGCCAGGTCTGGAGGTTCTATCTAAACCTTTTGAGGAACAGGAAATCCAGAGGGTTATTAAGGAAATGCCAATTGACAAGGCACCTGGGCCGGATGGGTTCAATGGTCTATTCATCAAAAAATGTTGGCATATCATCTCACAGGATTTCACCACTCTGGTCCATGAATTTCATGCAGGAACAGTTAGACTGGAAAACCTCAATGATGCTTTTATTACTCTGGTTCCCAAAAGGAACTCTCCAGAGACATCAAGTGATTTTAGGCCAATATCTCTGACTAGTGTGGGCCTTAAATTCCTAACAAAGTTGGCTGCCAACAGGTTTCAGGAAGAGATCATTGGATGTATTCACAAGAATCAATATGGGTTTATTAAGACCAGAACCATCCAAGACTGCTTGACTTGGAATTTTGAATACATTCATCAAAGCAATCAATCCAAGAGGCCAATCATCCTGCTCAAGCTGGATTTTGAAAAGGCTTTTGACTCAATTCAACATGAGGCAATTATCAGGATTTTGAAAGCCAAATGTTTCACTGAAAGATGGATACAATGGGTTAAGGAACTGCTGTCATTAGGTACTTTATCAGTGTTACTCAATGGAGTCCCTGGTAAACATTTCAAATGCAAATGTGGTGTTAAGCAAGGGGATCCTATGTCCCCCTTGTTATTTGTAATGGCTGCTGACCTCTTGCAAACAATGCTCAACAATCTTCTACATCATGGAAATGTAAGCCTCCCTATCCCAACACATGATCCTGACTTTCTAGTGGTGCAGTATGCTGATGACACACTTATGTTCTTACATGCAGATAGATCCCAATTGCTTGCTCTCAGAACAGTGTTGACTTCTTTCTCCAAAGTCACTGGTCTGGAGATCAATTACCACAAATCCTCAATGTACCCAATTAATGTGGATGAGGTGACAGCTTCTTCTCTTGCAACTCTGTTTGGATGTCAGCTTGGGAAAATGCCTTTCACATATCTGGGCTTGCCAGTAGGTACCACTAGACCTAAGATTGTAGATTTGTTACCTACGGTGGACTGCATGGAAAGAAGACTTACTGCAAGTTCCTGGTTTCTTCCTTAAGGCAGTAGACTTCAATTGGTCAATTCTGTTATTTCATTGCCCATCTGCTTCCTCTGTAGCTTATCCATCCCACATGGAATTCTTAAACAGTTGGAAAGAATTCATAGACAGTGTTTATGGAGAAAATATGGCCAGGAAAAGGGGCCTTCCTTAGCTGCTTGGCCATTGGTTTGCAGACCAAAGTCCAAAGGGGGCCTAGGAATTCTTAACCTATGTCTCCAAAATGAAGCTTTACTTATGAAACATCTGAACAAATTCTACAATAAGGCAAATGTACCTTGGGTCCAACTAATTTGGGATACTTATTACTATAATAGGGTCCCCCATGATACCACTTTGTGTGCTTCATTCTGGTGGAAAGATGTTTCCAAACTAATGGACAAATTCAGATCAGTCACAATGATCAAAGTTTCCAATGGGGATACTGCACTCTTTTGGTCTGATAATTGGGAACTAGGCAATCTGGCTATACCACTGAAGGAAAGATTCCCAAGACTACATTCTTTCTGCACTGAGAAAGCCATGTCTATCAGAGATTTCTGTACAACTGAAAATGCTTATGATATGTTTTCCCTACCTCTGTCACAATTGGCCCATGATGAATTTGACAATCTATCTGCCCTCCTGTCCAACTTTAGCCTGAACCAGCACCTTCCTGATTCATGGCTATGGAAGCATGGAAAGGTTTCTGATTACACTGCAAAGAAGTTTTACCTGCATGTACATCTGTCAATCATGGCAAACCCTTTCTTGGGATGGATTTGGAGGAGTTCATGTACCATGTCCATTAAGATGTTTGCTTGGTTGGTCATTATGGATAGGATTAACACAAAGGAGATGTTGCAACGCAGACACTGGAAGATCAATGATGGCCCACAGTGTGTACTCTGTTACAACTATGCCCTTGAGGACAGAAACTATTTATTCTTTCAGTGTGAGAGTATGGAATTACCTTCAAATTGAATGGACTAATGACACAGATATGGTTAAAATTGTTGTGCAATCTAGAAGGGATTTTGGCCAACCTTTCTTTGCAGAAGTGGTTTTCCTTGCATGGTGGAACATCTGGAAAGTCAGGAATGATAAAACATTCAGACACATCAAGCCCTCTTTTCGGCAGTGGGGATCTGGTTTTATTCATGACATCACATTGCTTTCTCACAGGATCAAGACCAAATTCAGAGACCAACTTCTCAGATGGATAGATTTCCTTCCACCTTGATCTCCTTTGTCTTCACTCTAAGTAGCTTACTTTTTTTAGTCCAGTATATAGTAGGTCTTTGCTCTTTTCTGTCTTTTTGCCTCTCCTAGGGAGAAGCTTGTACATACTGTGTCTTTCTTTTAATAAAATGATGTGAGGTGTAAGCCTTGCAGTCTTCATGGTAAAAAGCAACTTTTATTCATCATACTCTTTGTATGTGAAGTCATTACTTTCCATAAGATCAATATGATCTCTTTGATACTTTTTATATTTTGTTTTATTCTCTCATGAACAAAGTGAGGAAATCAAGCCCTTGACTTAATACTAATCTTTATTATATAGCTCACAGACTCGATTACAAAGATAAAGATCATAAAGCAAAAGCTCACAACTAGATCATGCTAACTTTCATCTACTAGATCAAGATATTACCAAAAGGATCGAACTAAGAAAAATAGTAAAGATAGGAGTGTGATGGTCATACGATACCGGGGAAAGTCCCCCAAGCTTGGCAGTTGCCAAGGGGAGTGCCCATACCCATATGATTATGTCTCCTTCTTCGGAGTTGGTGATAATGGAGTTGAAAGCAGTGATGCCGGATCATCACACATCGAGCGTAGTAGATCTTCCAACTTGCGGATAATACCCTCGAGTGCGGCGATATGCTCCTTCAGCAAAATATTTTCACTTGTGAGATACTTGTTTTGTATTTGAGCTAACTCGATCATCTTGAAAGCTTCAATCTCGGTTGAAGTAAAAAGGTTTGGAAGGGGTTCAAGGATGTCTTCTTCTCCTATTGCCGGAGCTTGATCTTCTACAACCTTCTTGATCCTATTATCCTTGTTGATCTCCTCGGGTTCTTCCCTCTTCAGCTCTATCTTCATTAGCCAAGAATGGTTGCCCTCATTGTTGGAGGAGGAGGACGACATGATGCCTGGCCTTGTCAACCCTAGCAGAAAATAGCTCGAAGCAATAACAGAGGTGAATTTTTAGCGACCAAAAGAAGTAACGTGCAAGAAATCGGAGTCCGGGAGGCACACGAGGTGCCCACGAGGCAGGGGGCACGCCCAGGGGAAGGGGGCGCGCCCTCCACCCTCGTGGACGCCTCGTGTCTCTTCCGGACTGCCTCTTATTTTTCAATTTTTCTAAATATTCCAAAACGGTGAAAATTTACCATTACAACTGTTTTGGAGTCGGTTTACTTATCGTACAACATACCTCTTCCTTATCAGGGTATGAATCGTTCTGGAAAGTGTCCCTTATGTATTCCTCCGGGGTTACAGTTTCAATAACATTGGTTTCAACATTTATCGTTACTTGAGATATAATGTTTGATTCTTTGGCTGTTCACCACCTTCAGGTTCGTGCCTTCGAAGTTGTTGATTTTTATGGCACCGGAACGATAGACCTCCTTGATAATGTAAGGACCCTCCCATTTAGAGAGAAGTTTTCCTGCAAAAAATCTTAAACGAGAGTTGTATAGCGAGACATAATCACCTACATTAAACTCACGCTTTTGTATCCTTTTGTCATGCCATCTTTTAACCTTTTCTTTAAATAGCTTGGCATTCTCATAAGCTTGGGTTCTCCATTCATCAAGAGTGGTAATGTCAAATAACCTCTTCTCACCGGCAAGTTTGAAATCATAATGAGCTCTTTAATAGCCCAATATGCCTTATGTTCTAGCTCGAGAGGTAAGTGACATGCTTTTCCATAAACCATCTTATATGGAGACATACCCATTGGATTTTTGTACGCGGTTCTATAGGCCCATAATGCATCATCAAGTTTCTTGGACCAATTCTTTCTAGATCTATTAACTGTCTTTTGCAAAATTAATTTCAGCTCTCTATTACTTAATTATACTTGCCCACTAGTCTGTGGGTGATAAGGGGATGCAATTCTATGGTTAACATCATATTTAGCAAGCATTTTACGGAAAGCACCATGAATAAAGTGTGAACCACCATCAGCCATTAAATATCTAGGGACTCCAAACCTCGGAAAAATAACTTCTTTAAGAATCTTAATAGAGGTGTTATGATCACTAGTTGGAATAGCTTCTACCCACTTAGTAACGTAATCAACATCAACTAAAATATGTGTGTACACATTTGTGGAAGGGAACTGTCCCATATAATCAAAGCCCCAGACATCAAACGGTTCAATAACAAGTGAATAATTCATGGGCATTTCTTGACGTCTACTGATACTACCAATTCTTTGACATTCATCACAAGATAGGACAAACTTACGAGCATCCTTGAAGAAAGTAGGCCTATAGAAACCAGATTGCAATACCTTATGTGTAGTTCTATCTCCAGCATAGTCTCCTCCATAAGCTCCGGAGTGGCACTTGCGTAGGATCTGTTCCTGTTCATGCTCAGGTACACAACGTCTAATAATACCATCTACTCTTTCTTTATAAAGATGTTCGTCATCCCAGAAGTAATGCCTCAAATCATAGAAGAACTTTTTCTTTTGCTGGTATGTGAAACTAGGTGGTATAAACTTAGCAATAATGTAATTAGCATAATCAGCATACCATGGAGCAGTATGAGAAGTATTTATGACAGCTAATTGTTCATCAGGAAAGCTATCATCAATAGGTTGTGGTTCATCAAGAATATTCTCTAGCCTAGACAAGTTGTCTGCAACGGGGTTCTCAGCTCCCTTTCTATCAATAATATGCAAATCAAATTCTTGTAGTAAGAGAAACCATCTAATAAGTCTAGGTTTAGAATCTTTCTTTTCCATAATGTATTTGATAGCAACATGATCAGTGCGAATAGTTACTTTAGAATCAACAATATAAGGTCTAAACTTATCACAAGCAAATACAACTGCTAAAAATTCCTTCTCAGTAGTAGCATAATTTATCTGCGCACTGTCTAGAGTTTTACTATCATATTGGATAACATTCAATTTCTTATCAACTCTTTGCCCTAGAAAAGCACCTACAGTATAATCACTAGCATCGCACATAATCTCCAAGGGTAAATTCCAGTCAGGAGGCTAGACAATAGGTGCAGAGATCAATGCTTTCTTAAGTATTTCAAATGCTTCTAAAAAATCATCATCAAAGACAAAAGGAACATATTTTTGTAAGAGATTAGTCAGAGGCCTGGAAATTTTGGAGAAGTCCTTAATGAACCTCCTATAAAACCCGTCATGACCAAGGAAACTTCGTATAATTTTGATGTCCTTGGGACACGGCATCTTTTCAATAGCATCAACTTTAGCTTTGTCAACTTCAATACCTCTTTCAGAAATTTTATGTCCCAAGACAATGCCTTCATTAACCATAAAGTGGCACTTCTCCCAATTCAAGACACGATTACTGTCTTCACATCTCTGCAAAACTCGATCAAGGTTGCTGTCGGGGGAAACTGTCCTCCCACGAGCACCTATGGGACCGGAGCCCCTTCTACGTTGCGGTAAGGGAGCGGAGGGAGCACGAAGAGCAGATCGAGGAACGCACGCGGGCAGTTTACCCAGGTTCGGGCCGCGCGGACGCGTAAAACCCTACTCCTGCTTGGATTGTATTGAGTTCTTGAGCTCGAGAGCTTGAAAAGCTAGCTACACCGAGCCAGAGAGCTGTCTAGGTTCCGAACCCTTTCTACGTTGTGCATGGGCCTCCTTTTATAGCTCAAGGGGTCACCGACAGGTGTCAACGTAGAGGAGGGTAAAAATGTAACTTTGGTGGTAGTTGTAACAGTGCGGGAATAGTGCGTGAATAGTGGATGAACAGTGGTCTTCACCTAACCTTGACAGTGGGGGACAAGAGCATTAAATGCCCGTCGCCGTCGACCCCAAAAGCGCCCGTCCATGCGTCTCCGTTCGACACGGCGGTAGCCTCGTCACCTTGGCTTGCCACCGTGTGCCCCAGGCTGCACAGCCATCCGCCACGCGTCCCTGGAAGGGCCCCAGGGCGACGCGTGGGTAGATGAGCTGGAGCGCGGGCACACAGCGTAAGTTTCCCCGGCAAGCACCTTGCCGGGGGCTTGACCTTGCCGGGCCCGGAAGCTTGTCGCTCCTCGGGCCCTGCCGGGGAGCACGACGCGCCGAGGCATATCTTTAAGTGCGTATTCTTTGGTCTTCCTGGCAAGCTCCTCTTGCCAGGGCCTTGTGCTGAAGTGATAGTCTTGAGCCTGGTACGGCCTTCCCGGCAAGCTCCTCCTTGCCGGGGCCTTGATCTTCTGACTTGTATACTTTGTTCTTGAATGGCTTCATAGGGACCAGAAAGGTTTCCGGCGAGCACGTGGTGAACCCTGCCGCGGGAAGCTGCCACTGCCCGTGCACAAGTTGGGGTACTAAGGTACCCCTATCTTAGTACACCGACAGGAGCCCCCGGGCCTGGGCCACACACGGTGCCGAGCGCTGTTGGGCCAGGCCCAAAACAGTGCACGGGCACACGCGGCCCACGGCAAGCCGTATCTCCTTCCGCATCCGCCGCGCCCCTCCCTAACGGCACGCGTCGATTGCGGCATCGTGGGAGAGATCGTGGCCTCGTTCTTTAATGGGAAATGCGGAGCGTCCCCCACTTCCCCCTTAAAAGCAGAGGAAGCAGGGGCAGTTTCCTCCTTCGTCTTCATTGCGCCTTCATCCTCCAGAAATCCTCCGCTGCTCCTTGCCTCCACCCCTCCTCCGCCGTCTTCCGCATCCGCGGCGCCGTAGAGCTCCTCACCTCTTCCCTCGCCGCCTCCGCCATGGCTCCGAAGAGCGACAAGGCGAAAGCAGACAAGGCCAAGAAGGAGAAGTCCGAGCAGGCGGCGAAGCTGGCCGCCCTGCAGAAGAGGAATGTGGTCTTCGCGCCGAGGCTTGGCGCGAAGGAGCTGCGGAACAAGTACTACCTCTTCTGGTCGGGGGAGACCAAAGCTCATCCCCGCACCAGAGCCTTCCCCGCCGTCGCCAAAGATCTGTTTCCCGGCGGGTACTTCTTCTTCGCTGCTTTCTTCCATTGTGGCTTGTGCCCTCCGTACTCGGAGTTCTTTTACGACATTATGAACACATACATCCTCCACCTCCTAGATTTCACTCCCAACGCCATCCTTACGATGGCCGTTTTCGCACATCTGTGCGAAAACTATGTTGGGATCCATCCAAACGTCGCCCTCTTTCGCCATTTCTTTATGCCTAGAGTAGAGGCTGGCGCTCCCCTTTCCGGCGGCATCTCCTGGATCTTCCGGCTGAATAAGAAGGATTCGTACCTGAAGGGAGAACTCCGCGGCAAGTGGGAGGAGTGGCGTGCAGATTGGTGTTGGATAGTGGAGGATAGGCCGGAGCCCTTCACTGCGCCGCGCACAACAGCCATAGTGCGCGGCAGGGATTGGAGCGAATTGGCCCCGGAGGACAACAGACTCAGTATTGCCATCGTCAGGATCATCCGTCTCCGGGTAGCCAATCTGACCATCGGAGAGGTTGGGGCAGATTTCCTCCGCCGCCGCATTGCCCCTTTACAAGAGAGGAAAAGGCCCGCCTGGGAATTTGGCAATGCGGCAGATATTATGAGGCTGCGCCCTGGACTAAACTTCAATTTCACGGCTTTGGAGCTGAAAGGGATGGTCCGAGAACTCTTCAAGCATGACCCAGCCCATCTGGAGTGGTTCAGACCCGCCAAGGGAGTGGTGCCGCTATGCAACAGCACCGCCTGTGATGCCTTGCGTGCAATGATGCCGGCGTGCGACTCCCATGGCATCATCCCCACCTGGATCCAGCCTCCGCCGGATGCCGTTCTGAGCTTCTTTGACAACTTAGTTGAGACGCCCAAGAACTCCGATGAGAACAGGGGCCTCACCCGGGCCACTACGGCCCGGGACATAGCTTACATTGCTTCCAGGATGGAAGAGGCCGCCGCAGCTGCGGTGGCAGGTGACTTTGGATACACCGCGGACGATGCAGAGGCCGCGGACGCGGCGTGCCAAGCAGAGGAGGCAGAGATCCGCAGGCTGCTCAAGCTTCCGCCCGAGGAGTTTTCCGGGGTGCCTTCCCTGAGGCTTGCCGGGATACCCGGGGTTGTCGGGGCGAGCGAGGTCGCCGGAGGGAGCGGGGCTGCCGGAGGGAGCGGGGCTGCCGGAGGGAGCGGGACCGCCGGAGGGAGCGAGGCCGCCGGGCACGGTGCTGGTTCCAGCGGGCCTTCCGGGGAGGAGGAGGAGGACGTCGAGGCCGATGAAGACACCGGTGGATCTCTGGGGCTTGACGACGATGCCTCCTCGTCCTCAGAGAACTCCCCGCCTCCGGCAAGTCCTACGCAACCGCCGAGGAAGCGCCTCCGCAAGGTGGCTACAGCGACGAGGCCGCAGGCGCCTCGACAGCAGCCTGCGCGCCGGGCGACGCGCGCCACCAGGGCGAGCCAAGCCGCGACGGAGGCGCCCCACGCACCAGCGCCAAGCGGAGGGGGATCCTCCCGGAGCGGAGCGGCCGCTCCACCTGCTCCTCAGGCCCCGGCGTCAACGGAGGCTAGGTCTTCGCAGCCCACAGCCTCGGAAACTGCCAAGCGCCCGAGGGAGCCTTCTCCTCCTGCTCCTCGCGCGGGAGCATCTCAGGTGGAGTTCGACTTCTCCGCCCTCAGCTCCGACGACGAGGAAGAGGAGTAAGTACTTGCAACTTGTAATTTCTTTGACTTTGTCTTGATCTTCCTTGATGATTCTGATCTTGTTTTTATTTTGCTTTCAGGACCCTGGCACAGCGGATGGCGAAGAGGGCCAAGATCCCTGTGGTTGAGGTTGAGGACGACTCGCCCACCGCGGCGACCGGGGACATGCCAGCGGCGAGCTTGCCGGATCAACCTGCTGCCCCGAGGAGCAGCCCCCAGCGCAGCCCCCAGCGTAAGTCTGGTTTTTGTCTTTCTGATTGACGGGCGCGCTTGAGTGGTTACTTAAACTGATATTTTGTTGTCTTGTTTGACTTGTGCAGAGGTGGAGCCGCAGCCGCAGGAGCGCCCGGAGACTGCCCCCGACGAGCCACCTGCTCCACCCTCCCCGCCAAGGGTGAACTCCCCGGCGAGGGAGGACGTTCCGCCAAGGACGGGCACCCCGCCAAGGGTGACCACCTCGCCAAGGGAGGGCGCGGGCGGTCCTCCGCCAGCAGGGGCCACTGCTCCACCGCCAAGGGAGAACTCCCCGGCGAGGGAGCCTGTCGTCGAAGAAGTCCGCGAAGGTAAGTCTTGCAACTTCATCTTCTTGGACTCGTCTTTTTGGATATTTGCTTGACTCTTTCTTTCCTTTTTCTTCTACTAGATCCTCCTGCACCGGAGCGGATGGAGACGGAGACCGCTGCTGAGGAGGAAGTGCGCGGCGACGGCGGCGGCGCCACTGCTACTGAGGGCATGGCTGGAGCCGACGAGCCTGCCGCTGAAGAGACCGCCCCGACCGCAGACGCCGCGGCGGGAGGGGAGACCGGCGACCACACTGCTGGCCCGGAGGCAGCAGGAGCGTCGAGCGCTGCACCGGCCGCCGACCCCTCCGCCTCCAAGGAGCGGTCGGACGTCTATCTTGAGGCCCCCAACGGGGTCTTTATACAAGTCCCGTGGGGGTCTTCGTCGCGAGCCCCCGTGGAGGGAGAGACCTTTGATGGAGAGGTCCTCTTCTCCGCGGGGTTGAAGGTCGTTGAAGCGCCTGGCGGTGGAGACGAGCCCGAGGAGGAGAAGCTCCTTCGCCGGCTCCTGGCCCTTTACCGGGCCAGGCAGGCGAAGCTGGACTCCCGGGAAGCTCTTGCCGCCAAGGCTGGAGTTGACTTGGAGAAGCGCGCCGCGGAGCTTCGCGCCGCCAACCAGGCAGCCCTCCGCAACTTGGCGGAGGAGCGGGAAGAGCTCGCCGGGGAGCAGCAAGCCTTCCTCCTGGAGAAGGCGGAGGCAGAAGAGCGACAGCGGCTGGCCGCCGAGGAGTTGTCTCGGCGGGAGGGGGCGCTCAACCAGCGGAAGGTCGAGCTCGACGCCCATGACGACGAGCTCACCGCCCGGGAGCAGGCCCTTGGCGGGGCCCTGAAGGAGGCAAAGGAAGCCGCAGCCGCCGCGGAAACCGCCAAAAGGGACCTGGAGCTCAAGGTGGATCAGCTGGAGCGGTACCTGAAAGCAAGTGAGGACAGGGTCACTGCGCTCAACGTGGAGCGCGAGAAAGATGCCCACACCAACTCAGACTTGCAGGTACGCCTCTCCAAGAAGGGCGACGAGCTCACTGCCGCCAAAGATTCAATTGCTGACTTGGAGTTGAAGGTCTCCACTCTGACCGATTCGCTCGATGCCGCCCGGGATCGCGAGACGAAGCTGAAGGACGAGCTCCGCAAGGAACAAGGCCTGGTGGAGAGCGCCGCCGTCTCCGCGAACAACTTCAGCCGGGCGGTGGAGCAATGGACTGACGATCTGGTCACCTCCGCTGCCAACATCGACAAGGAGATGATGGCGCTGAGGGCGGAGCACCTTGTGTACTCTCCCAACGAGGACCTCCCCCACAGCGCCAAGCTAAGTCTCTTCTTCAGGGGAATCGCGCCGGCGCTTGCACGGCTGCGGGAGAAGCTTCCCGCGCAGCTGGCCGACGAGTCGCGTCAGCTCTGCGCGGGCACCTTGGAGCGCGTCTTGACGAAGGTCGTCTACCGCAATCCTGGCATCAATCTTGTCAACGTCCTCCGCTCTTTGCCGGACGACGCAGATCTGGAGGCGTTGAAGGCGCAGGTCGCCCACATCGTCGCCAAGGTGAACAAGGTCACGAGGCGTGAAGGCGACCGCGTAGACTAGATTTCTTTCTTCTTGTCTCCTTTGCTGCTGTAAAGTATGTCATGGACATGAATTAATTAGTTATTGCGGCAAGTTATCTTTGTAATATACTATCTTATTTTTGAGTAATCAATGCAGTGTTATCTCCCTTGCTTTTGGTCCTCCACTTTGTATGCTTTTTGCCCTACGCTTTCAGGGGGCTTGCCGGCAAGGGGCCCTTGCCGCGAGCGCTGAGTGCTGGACTCTTAGCAGCCTGTTGGCGAAAGGCCCTCGCCGGCAAGTAACCTCGCTGCAGCTAGTCGCAGCGCACTTAGCTTGCTGAGCGAACTCGAAAACGAAGCAAGGGCGCGACACTTGTCGCAGCTCACTTAAGTCGTTGAGCGTGCTCGAAAACAAAGTAAGGGTGCGGCTAGCCGCGGGTAGGTTCCTCCGCGCACAGGTTTTCCATACAAAGTGTGGTTGTTCAAGGAAGATAACTAGAATTTAAAATTTTGAACTGCTCAAATTCTGGTAACTTAGCTTTCATAGGCTGCTTGTTCCCCGACAAGGCTTCTCTTTCTTGAACAGTACTTGGTTCATACCTCCATCTCCTTCCCCCCCCCCGGCAAACTTGTGCGCGAGGAATACTCCTTCTGCTTAAGAGAGGAAGAAAAAGAGGAGGAAAACAAGTATAGGGCCTCACGGCTTGCTAATGCTTACCGGGGATGTGTGTCGCACAAGGTGCCAAACAATGCATGCAAATAACAAAGAGAAGCATGGAAATGGCAAATAGTGCAAAGCACAAAAACTTTACTGATGCACGGGATCTGCGCCCGGCTTTGTACAAAGGTTTACATGCAACGGGGGCAAGACTTGTACAAAAGGTGGTTGCCGGAGCGGATCACGGCAACCGCGCCTTATGGATGAAACTTGCGAAGATGCTCTATGTTCCAGGAGTTGCTCACCGGTAAGCCTTCTTCGGTCTCAAGGCGGACAGCGCCGGGCCTTGTGACTTGTCTCACCCGATAAGGGCCTTCCCACTTCGGCGTCAACTTGTTGGAATTCTTGGCGGACTGAACACGCCGAAGAACAAGGTCGCCTTCCTCGAGACTCCTGGCCTTTACCTTGCGGCTATGATAGCGACGCAAGGCTTGCTGGTATCGAGCAGCTCATACAGCAGCCTGGAGACGTTCCTCCTCAAGGAGCAATGCATCATCTTGTCGCAGTTGCTCTTGCTCGAGCTCATCATAAGCGAGCACTCGAGGAGATCCGTATACGAGTTCTGTGGGGAGAACTGCCTCTGCTCCATAGACAAGAGCAAAGGGTGTCTGTCCGGTGGCTCGACTTGGTGTCGTTCTGATTGACCAAAGAGCCGCCGATAACTCCTCTATCCAGTTTCTTCCGCACTTGCGCAGCCTGTCGAAGGTTCTTGTCTTGAGTCCGCGCAGCACTTCAGCATTGGCCCTCTCCGCTTGACCATTGCTCCTCGGGTGAGCAACAGAAGCGAAGCAGACCTTGGCGCCAAGGTCTTGGACGTACTGCATGAAGGTGCGACTTGTGAATTGTGTGCCGTTGTCGGTGATGATCTTGTTAGGGATCCCGAAACGGCAAACAATTGACCTGAAGAACCTGACCGCTGACTGTGCTGTCACCTTTCTCACTGGTTCCACTTCTGGCCACTTTGTGAACTTGTCGATTGCAACGTACAAGTACTCAAAGCCCCCGACTGCGCGGGGGAAAGGGCCGAGGATATCGAGCCCCCAGACCGAGAAGGGCCAGGACAAAGGGATCGTCTGGAGAGCTTGAGCTGGCTGGTGAATTTGCTTGGCATGGAATTGGCACGCTTCACACTTGGTTACTTGTGCAGTTGCATCTTGGAGGGCTTCCGGCCAGAAGAACCCTTGCCGGAACGCCTTCCCGGCAAGCGCCCTTGCGCCAATGTGGTGGCCACATATGCCTCCATGTATTTCTGCCAACAGCTTCTGTCCATCTTCACTGGAAATGCACTTCAACCTGACACCGTTGAGTCTTCTTCTGTACAGTTCATTGTCAAGGAACTGGTGCATACTTGACTGCCTGGTTATTTTCTCTATTTCTTCTGGGTCGTCGGGAAGTTCTCCAGTTTGCAGAAAACGGACGATTTGCTGTGCCCATGCTGGAGCTCGAGGCTCAACGGCAAGGACTAAAGGCATGAGGGCCGCTGCGGGAACCTCAGCTTCTACGGCAAGAACCTCTGGTTCTGCCGGAGCTGATGGTCCCCCGGCAAGCCTGCCGGGGCAAGGCTTGTCGGGAACGCTTGCTTCTACTGTACAGACCCTTGGGTCTGCAGGAGCAAACTGTTCCTCAGCGTTTTGGTTGTTGATCTTGGGGACCTTGGCGGCGACTTCAGGGAGATCCGCCGGCAAGTAGTCGCCGGAGACCAACTTTCTCTTCTTGTTCTGCCCAACTGATGGTGTAACGGATGGTTGAGTTAACTTGAGCAGGAAGGTCCCTGGTTCCACAGGTAACTTCATTGCAGCACACTTTGAGAGGCCGTCTGCAATATCATTCTGAGCTCTTGGGACGTGCTCCATTTGCAGACCTTCAAAGTGTTCTTCAAGCTTCCTCACTTCATCAACATAAGCTTCCATCAAAGGGCTCTGGTAACTCTTGTTCACTTGTCGGACCACCAACTGAGAATCTCCCCGCACGATAAGCTTCTTGATCCCAAGTTCGGCCGCAATCCTGAGGCCGGCAAGCAAACCTTCATACTCAGCAGTATTGTTCGTCGCTTGCTCCTTGGGAAAGTGCATCTGGACCACATACTTGAGGTGCTCTCCGGTGGGCGCTATGAGTACCACGCCGGCACCGGCGCCTTGCAGCGAGAAAGCACCATCAAAGTACATTACCCATTCGTTGCTTGTTTCTTGGACGGGGACGCTTGTCTCTAGAACTTCTTCATCTGGCGTTGGAGTCCATTCGGCTATGAATTCTGCCAAAGCTCTGCTCTGTATAGTTGAAGTACTCTCAAACTTGAGGCCAAAGCTCGACAGCTCCAGTGCCCACTCGACGATCCTGCCTGTTGCTTCTGGATTGTGCAATATCCTCTTCAACGGAAAGCGAGTGACCACTGTTATCTCGTGTGCTTGGAAGTAATGGCGCAGCTTTCTCGAGGCCATGATGAGGCCAAAAAGCAACTTCTGCACCCCAGAGTATCTTGATCTAGCCCCCTGTAAGAGGGAACTTACAAAATACACTGGGCGATGCACCATCTTCTTTCGCACTTGACCTTGTTCCTGCGCAGACTTGTCCTTGTCGGGGCCAGAGCTTGTCGGAGTAGCCCCCTGCTTGTCGCTGGATTCACTTGCCGGTGGTATGGGTTCCTCATCTACCTCCCTCTCCGCCACTAACGCAGCACTAACCACTTGATTGGTTGCTGCTAGGTACAGCAGTAACTTCTCTTGTGGTCTA
Source organism: Secale cereale (assembly GCA_902687465.1). Taxonomy (NCBI): domain Eukaryota; kingdom Viridiplantae; phylum Streptophyta; class Magnoliopsida; order Poales; family Poaceae; genus Secale; species Secale cereale. Next base: position 597,059,905 of record LR738709.1, read on the forward strand.
GGTGCGACAAGTATTGGAGTGGAGGACAGGTATCCTTTCAAGTCTTGCAGCGCTGCCTCTGCTTCCGGAGTCCATTTCATAGGACCGACCTTCTTCAAGATTTTGAAGAAAGGCAGGGCGCGTTCTGCAGACTTTGAAATGAACCTACTGAGGGCAGCCACACAACCAGCAAGTCTCCTTACGTCCTTGACGCGCTTCGGGGCTTCAATCTGCTCGATGGCTTTGATCTTGTCGGGATTAGCTTCAATCCCCCTCTGGGACACAAAGAACCCGAGAAGCTTGCCGGAGGGAACTCCGAAGACGCACTTCTCGGGGTTCAACTTGAGCTGGATCTTGCGCAGGTTCTCAAAAGTTTCCTCTAAGTCTTGGATCAGGGTATCTTTGCTCTTGCTCTTGACCACTATGTCATCCATGTAAGCTTCTACATTTCTGTGGATCTGTGGCTCAAAAGCAGTGTAGACCACCCTTGCAAATGTTGAGCCTGCATTCTTCAATCCAAAGGGCATGCGTATGAAGTAATATGTGCCGCATGGAGTAATGAATGCAGTCTTCTCCTCATCTTCCTTGGCCATAAAAATCTGGTGGTAGCCTAAATATGCATCAAGGAAGGAAAGCAGCTCACATCCAGCGGTGGAGTCAACAATCTGGTCAATACGCGGCAAGGGAAATGGATCCTTAGGACATGCTTTATTCACATCAGTGAAGTCTATACAAAGTCTCCACTTCCCGTTGGCCTTGCGTACGACAACTGGATTGGCCAACCACGTAGGATGGATCACGCCTCTAACCAGGCCTGCTGCTTCCAACTTCTTGATTTCCTCGGCAATGAATTCTTGGCGCTCCACGGCTTGCTTCCTGACCTTCTGCTTGACGGGCCGCGCATGAGGACAAACAACAAGCTTGTGCTCAATTACCTTCCTGGGAACGCCGGGGATGTCAGATGGTTGCCACGCAAACACATCGACATTCGCCCGCAGGAAGGCAACGAGCGCGCTTTCCTATTTGTTGTCGAGCGTAGCACTGATGGTGAAGGTACCACCAGTGCCGTCCTCCTTGGCGGACACCTTCTTGGTTGCCGGTGGAGCTGCCATCCCTTTCTTGCACTTGCCGGTGGAGCTCGATGGAACGTCCTCGACGGCAGCGCAGCACTCCGAAGAGGTGCGTTTGCCGGAGTGGGCCCCAGAGCTCTTGCCGGACTTGGTCTTGGTCTTCTTCCCCCCGGGAGCTTCAGCGGCAAGTGCGCTGCTCTACGCTGCGGCTGCTGCATCCCGGTAGATCTTGTCGGCGCAGATAAGCGCATCCTTCTTGTCGCCAGGGACAGAGATGACGCTTATCGGCCCCGGCATCTTGAGTATGTTGTAGGCATAGTGGGAAGCTGCCATGAACTTGGCGAGGGCAGGACGTCCAAGTATCCCATGGTATGGCAATGGGATATCGGCAACGTCGAAGGTTATCCTCTCCGTCCTGAAGTTAAGCTCCCCGCCAAAGGTCACTGGCAGAGTAATCTTCCCCTTCGGCTTGCTCCTTCCCGGGTTTAGTCCTTGGAACGACCCGGTTTCTTCGAGCTCGCCGTCTGGGATCTGGAGTTTCTTGATCACAGCTGAGGAGATCAAGTTCAGGCCGGCCCCGCCGTCAACCAACATTTTGGTGACCTTGAGGTTGCGGATGGTTGGTGAGACCAACATCGGCAAGCACCCGACCGCTGTTGTGCGGTCAGGGTGATCCTCAAGATCAAAAATGATGGGCGTGCTGGACCACTTCAGGAGCCTGCGTGACTCGACGGGCGGCTCAGCTGCGTTTACTTCCCGCACCCACTGCTTGAGTTGGCGGTGGGAAGTGTGCAGAGAGGCGCCTCCGTCGACACACAGGACTTCTGTGGCCTTCTGGAACTCCTGCTCGCTGTTATCTCCTTCCTCCATGTCGTCGTCGTCGTCTTCTTCCTCATCCTTGTCGCGGCCCCGGGGAGGTCGATCACCTTGCCGCTGCTTGGCCTTGCCGCGGCGTCCTCCCCGGCCGTTGAATGGCCGCTTCTTGCTTGGCTCTCCTCCGCCACCTTGGGCCTTCTCCTTGTCGCGACGCTCGTATTCAGCCTTCTGCTGTTCTACGAGGTACTCGACTCGTTTGCAGTTCGAAAGGTCGTGGCCCTTGGTGCGGTGGATCTTGCAGTATTGCTTGTCGGAGCCGTCCTGCTTGTCGGCTGCCGCTACAGGGGCAGGTTCCTTGCCGGGACCGCCAGCCTGTGCCTTCTTGGCGGGAGCCTCCTTGCCGGACTGCTCGACGACTAGCACCTCCTTGCTCTTCTTCTTTCTGTTGTTCCGCCGCCGGCTTTTCCTTGCCGGGGCGGCATCATCACTGTCGCTTCCTCCTGCGCCAGTATCTTCTCCGGGGAGTCTCCTCCCCTCTTCGGCGCGCGCGCACTTGTCAGCCAGAGCGTAGAGCTCGCTGACATCCCGAATCTTGGTCATGGCCATCTCTTCTCGCATGCGGCGGTTACGCACGTTCTGGTGGAACGCGCTGATAACCGCGGCAGGGTGGACGTCGGGAATGTTGTGCTGCACGCGGCTGAATCGTTGAATGTACTTGCGCAGGGATTCTCCTTCCTTCTGGGCCAAGATGTGGAGATCACTCTCCTGGCCATGGGGTTTGTGGCCGCCCGTGAAGGCGCCAACAAACTGGTGGCACAGATCTGCCCACGAAGAAATGGAGCCTTCCGGCAAGTGCATAAGCCAAGAGCGGACGTTTGGCTTAAGCACCAGCGGAAAGTAGTTAGCCAGTATCTTCTCGTCGCGTCCCCCGGCAGCCTGCACCGCGATGGTGTAGATGCTGAGGAACTCCGAGGGGTGCGTCTTCCCGTCGTACTTCTCGGGTATGTCGGGCTTGAAGTTTTTCATGCTGGGCCACTAGACTCGCCGCAGCTCACGGGTGAACGCAGGGCAACCTGCCGCGTACGGCAAGTCGCCTGGCTCACCGGGCGCGTACGTGTCGACAGCGTTCCCAGCGCGCTGATCCGATTGTCGCCGGGTTTCTCGTCGGCGCTCGATGCGCGTCCGAGCGTCTTCTTGTCGCCGGTCGTCGAGGACTTGGCGCTGGTCCCGACGGGCCCGCGGATCCGACGACGCCGTAGAGTCGTCGTCGACGTTAATCCGGCGGGGTGGCGTCTTCTGCTTCCGCGGCGGGGAGTGCACGGTAGTTGCACCCCCGGCGGTCTTGTTGCCATCGGCCTTCGTCTGGTCGACTTGCCGTGGCCGTGATGTCGCCGGCTGCTGCGGCGTGTCGTTGTTGGCGAAGGCGATGAGACTCTGGATCGTCGCCCTCCAGTCTTCGGCCTTGTCCGCCGCTGGAGGGAAATCGAGGAGCAGTTGTGCTCTTGCCAGAGCTTCTGCTGGAGAGGAGGGGAGCGGCGGCGAGCGGTGCGAGGAGCGAGATATGCTCGGACTTCTAACAGGGTTAGAAGGAGCAGTTTCTCGCCCCGGCGACCGCGCGCTGCTCGTGCCAGGACGATGGCCTTGAGCATCCCGCGAGCCTCCGGCTTGTCCTTTCCCCAGCAAGCGGATGGTACCTCCTGTACCACGGCGCTGCTGGGTTGTCGTCTGCTGAGAGGGACGTGGTGCATCTACGGACACCGAGGCTTTGGAATTCGCCCGGTCGTCCGTCTTGTCCTTGGATTTGGTGGCGCCGTGAGTTTCCTCGCCGGCGACCACCCTTCCGCCTGCATCTCCTCCACCAACCGTCGGTTCTGGTGGTGGTGGGATCGATGCAGACGGGCCTGCGACCTCCGAAGCCTTCTTCTTCGGAGCCATGTTGGTGCTGCTGATGAAGTTGATGAAGCTGGAGAAGTTGATGAAGAATGCACCCGCGTGAGCGCCGGATCAGGTTCGCACAACCTCGATGCCCCCTACCTGGCGCGCCAAAGATGTCGGGGGAAACTGTCCTCCCACGAGCACCTATGGGACCGGAGCCCCTTCTACGTTGCGGTAAGGGAGCGGAGGGAGCACGAAGAGCAGATCGAGGAACGCACGCGGGCAGTTTACCCAGGTTCGGGCCGCGCGGACGCGTAAAACCCTACTCCTGCTTGGATTGTATTGAGTTCTTGAGCTCGAGAGCTTGAAAAGCTAGCTACACCGAGCCAGAGAGCTGTCTAGGTTCCGAACCCTTTCTACGTTGTGCATGGGCCTCCTTTTATAGCTCAAGGGGTCACCGACAGGTGTCAACGTAGAGGAGGGTAAAAATGTAACTTTGGTGGTAGTTGTAACAGTGCGGGAATAGTGCGTGAATAGTGGATGAACAGTGGTCTTCACCTAACCTTGACAGTGGGGGACAAGAGCATTAAATGCCCGTCGCCGTCGACCCCAAAAGCGCCCGTCCATGCGTCTCCGTTCGACACGGCGGTAGCCTCGTCACCTTGGCTTGCCACCGTGTGCCCCAGGCTGCACAGCCATCCGCCACGCGTCCCTGGAAGGGCCCCAGGGCGACGCGTGGGTAGATGAGCTGGAGCGCGGGCACACAGCGTAAGTTTCCCCGGCAAGCACCTTGCCGGGGGCTTGACCTTGCCGGGCCCGGAAGCTTGTCGCTCCCGGGCCCTGCCGGGGCGCACGACGCGCCGAGGCATATCTTTAAGTGCGTATTCTTTGGTCTTCCTGGCAAGCTCCTCTTGCCAGGGCCTTGTGCTGAAGTGATAGTCTTGAGCCTGGTACGGCCTTCCCGGCAAGCTCCTCCTTGCCGGGGCCTTGATCTTCTGACTTGTATACTTTGTTCTTGAATGGCTTCATAGGGACCAGAAAGGTTTCCGGCGAGCACGTGGTGAACCCTGCCGCGGGAAGCTGCCACTGCCCGTGCACAAGTTGGGGTACTAAGGTACCCCTATCTTAGTACACCGACAGTTGCTCAAGCAATCATCAAAAGAAGTTCCGTAAACCAAAAAATCATCCATGAAAACCTCAACAATCTTTTCACAAAAATCAGAGAATATAGCCATCATGCATCTTTGAAAGGTAGCAGGTGCATTACATAAACCAAAAGGCATACGTCTATAAGCAAAGGTACTGAAAGGACAAGTAAAAGTGGTCTTTTCTTGATCCCCTTTTGACACAGGTATTTGAGAGAAACTAGAATAACCATCTAGAAAGCAAAAAATGAGTATGTTTGGATAACCTTTCTAGCATTTGATCAATAAAAGGCAAAGGGTAATGACCTTTCGTAGTAGCTTTATTTAATTTGCAAAAATCAATTACCATCCTATAACCTGTAACAATTCTTTGCGGGGTCAATTCATCTTTATCATTAGGAACAACAGTCATACCTCCCTTCTTAGGGACACAATGGACAGGACTTAACCACTGGCTATCAGATTGGATAGATAATACGTGCCTCTAGAATTTTTAGTATTTCCTTCCTTACCACTTCTTTCATCTTAGGATTTAACCGTCATTGATGATCAATAACCGGTTTAGCGTCCTCTGCCAATTTAATCTTGTGTTGGCATAAAGTGGGGACTAATGCCCATAAGATCATCCAGAGTATATCCAATAGCAGCACGGTGCTTCTTCAGAGTTTTCAATAGTTTCTCTTCTTCCTGGTCTGAAAGGTTAGCACTAATAATAACATGATATATCTTATTTTCATTGAGATAATCATACTTAAGATTATCAGGTAATGGTTTGAGTTCAAACACGGGATCACCCTTGGGTGGAGGGGGATCCCCTAGAATTTCAACATGCAAGTTGTTTTTGAATACGGGTCCCTGCTTAAAGATTATTTCATCTATTTACCTTCTCTCATTCATATACATATCATTTTCATGGTCTAGCAGATATTGTTCTAAAGGATCGTTAAGAGTCACAGAAATAGAAGCAAGACCAATAATTTCATCCTTGCTAGGTAATGCTTTATCATGGGGTTGTCTACGAAATTTAGCAAAGTTAAAATCATGAGACATATCCCCTAAACCAACGGTAACAATATCTTTCACGCAGTCTATCTTAGCATTAACAGTATTCCAGAAGGGTCTACCAAATATAATGGGACGAAAATCATCTTGTGGGGAACTAAGAATAAGAAAATCAGCAGGGTATTTAACCTTCTCACACAAAACGTCAACATCTCTAACAATTCCAACTGGTGAAATAGTGTCTCTATTGGCAAGCTTAATAGTAATATCAATCCCTTCTAACTCAACAGGTGCAATTTCATGCATAATTTCTTTATATAAGGAATGAGGGATTATACTTGCACTAGCACCTACATCACATAAAGCATGATAGCAATGAGCTCCTATTTTAGTAGAAACAACAGGCAAGCCTACAACAGGTCTAAGTTTATTCCTAGTATCGGGTTTGGCTATTCTAGCAGCTTCCTCTTGGAGGTATATAACATGTCCATCTAAGTTTTCAACCAAGAGATCTTTAACCATAGCAACACTAGGTTCAACTTTAATTTGCTCAGAGGGTGTAGGTGTTCTAGTATTACTCTTACAAACCACAGTTGAAGCTTTAGCATGATCCTTTATTCTAACAGGGAAAGGTGGTTTCTCAATATAAGCAGTAGGAACAATAGGATCAACATTATAAGTGATAGTCTTTTCTTCCACTCTAACAGGTTCAACTACTTTTACTTCAATGGGAGAATGGTATTTAAACCACTTCTCCTTAGGGAGGTCAACATGAGTAGAAAATGATTCATAGAAAGAAGCTACTATCTCAGAGTCAAGTCCATATTTAGTGCTAAATTCACGGAAAACATCGGTATCCATAAAAGATTTAACACAATCAAACTTAGGGGTCATACCTGACTCCTTACCTTCGTCGAGATCCCAATCTTCAGAGTTGCGTTTAATTCTTTCCAATAAATCACATTTGAATTCAACAGTCTTCATCATAAATGAACCAGAACAAGAATTATTGAGCATGGTGCGATTATTGAGAGAAAGCCGAGCATAAAAATTTTGAATGATCATTTTTCTTGAGAGCTCATGATTGGGGCATGAATATAACATTGAATTAAGCCTCCCCCAATCTTGAGCGACGCTTTCTCCTTCGCGAGGCAAAAAATTATATATATAATTGCGATCACGATGAACCTGATGCATAGGGTAGAACTTCTGATGAAATTCCAACTTCAATCGAATATAGTTTCATGATCCAATATCATCGCATAGCCTAAACCATGTCAATGCATCTCCCTTCAAAGATAAAGGGAATACCTTCTTCTTGATAACATCCTCGGGCATACCTGCAAGCTTAAATAATCCACAAACTTCATCCACATAGACTAGATGCAAATTGGGATGCAGTGTTCCATCTCCTGTAAAGGGATTATCTAGAAGTTTCTCTATCATACCCGAAGGAATTTCAAAGCAAACATTTTCAGTAGATTCAGTAGGTTGAGGAGCAACTCTTTGCTCCACTGGTCGGGGTGAAGATACCCCGAACAAGCCCCTCAAAGGATTATGAGCAGTAGTAACAAGTGACAATAAACTTCAGCACACTATATAAATTTTTCCTTACCAAATTCCACATACCAAAGGTGCTTCACTCCCCGGCAACGGCGCCAAAAAAGAGTATTGATGACCCACAAGTACAGGGGATCTATCGTAGTCCTTTTGATAAGTAAGATTGTCCAACCCAACGAGGAGGAGAAGGAAATGATAGGTAGTTTTCAGTAAGGTATTTTCTGCAAGCACTGAAATTATCGGTAACAGATAGTTTTGTGATAAGGTAATTGGTAGCAAGTAACAAAAGGTAAAAGTAAATAAGGTGCAGCAAGATGGCCCAATCCTTTTTGTAGCAAAGGACAAGCCTGGACAAACTCTTATATGAAGGAAAACGCTCCCGAGGACATATGGGAATTATTGTCAAGCTAGTTTTCATCACGTTCATATGATTCGTGTTCGGTACTTTGATAATTTGATATGTGGGTGGACCGGTGGTTGGGTGCTGTCCTTACTTGGACAAGCCTCCCACTTATTTTTAACCTCTATTGCAAGCATCCGCAACTACAAAATAAGTATTAAGGTAAACCTAACCATAGCATGAAACATATGGATCCAAATCAGCCCCTTACGAAGCAACGCATAAACTAGGGTTTAAGCTTGTCTCACTCTAGCAACCCATCATCTACATATTACTTCCCAATGCCTTCCTCTAGGCCCAAACAATGGTGAAGTGTCATGTATTCGACGTTCACATGACACCACTAGAGGAAAGACAACATACATCTCATCAAAATATCGAACGAATACCAAATTCACATGACCACTTATAGCAAGACTTCTCCCATGTCCTCAGGAACAAAAGTAACTACTCACAAGACATAATATTGTTGATGATGAGAGGGGTATTAATATGCATAATAGATCTGAACATATGATCTTCCACCAAGTAAATCAACTAGCATCAACTACAAGGAGTAATCAACACTACTAGCAACCCACAAGTACCAATATGAGGTTTTGGTACAAAGATTGGATACAAGAGATGAACTAGGGTTTGAGAGGAGATGGTGTTGGTGAAGATGTTGATGAAGATAACCCTCCCCAAGATGGGAGAGTTGTTGGTGATGACGGCGGTGACGATTTTCCCCTCCCGGAGGGAAGTATCCCCGGCAAAACAGCTCCGCCGGAGCCCTAGATTGGTTTCCGCTAAGGTTCTGCCTCGAGACGGCGGCGTCTGGCCCCGAAAGCCTCCTTATAATTTTTTCCAGGTCAAAACACCACATATAGGAGAAGATGGGCATCGGGGGGGGGGTCACCGGGTGGCCCATGAGGTAGACGGGCGCGCCCAAGGGGGGGGGGCGCCCCCCCACCCTCGTGGATAGGTGGTGACCCCCTGGTGTTTCTCTTTCGCCAGATATTTTTTATGTTTTCTAAAACGGTGTTTCGTGGAGTTTTGGAGCTTTTTGAGTTGTGCAGAATAGGTCTGCAATGTTTGCTCCTTTTCCAGCCCAGAATTCCATCTGCCGGCATTCTCCCTCTTCATGTAAACCTTGTAAAATAAGAGAGAAAAGGCATAAGTATTGTGACATAACGTGTAATAACAAACCATAGTGCAATAAATATCAACATAAAAGCATGATGGAAAATGGACGTATCACCGACCCCGACGGAGATTGGCGACAGGGGCCATGCCCTATTCGGCCCATAGCCGGACAGTATTCCGGAGACCCACGTGACTTCGGAATTACGCGAGCGGCCTCCTTTGAAAGAAAGGAGTGCGCAAATTCCGCCGGCAACCTCTATCAATCTGGAGGCGCCGGACACATTGACGGAAGCACTTCAAAGTGCCATCATTGTGGAAGAACACCGTACCCTTATTGGCACTGTGGTTGAAATAATTCGGTCCGCTAAGAGCGGATTGAATGAGGCTTATACTAGCCTTCTGAGAGGCTTTGAGGTACGTAATATAATACGTTTTGGCTATATGTGAAAAAGGTGTATGTGTATAGATAGTAGCCCCGAGACTCTATTCGGTGCTCGCGAAGAAAGGCCGAGCAGAGGATCTAAGTACTTGTACATGAGGTTAACAGACATGTCTATCAGAATAAAATAGGCTGCCATGCAGGCGTTAGCTTCCCCTGCCGCCGAAGCGTCTGAGCTGAGGCAAAAGTTGGAGGAACGGAAAGGCGTGAAATACCAAATATGTATCTGAAATAATATCAGTCATGATTTGTCATTTGAGTGAGCGCTATAACCCTACTCACGGCTGACGCTTCTGAGGTCGAGACCCTCAAGAGCGCCCTGGTCGAGGCCAAGAAAAAGGCGGAGGAGGAACGAGCCGCTGGCCTAAAGCATGAGTCAAGGGTGGAGGAAGTCCAACAAGAGCTCAAGGATGCTATCAGCAAATGTGAGTCCGTAGAGCGCAAAGTGTCGGATCAAAAATCCGAACTGCTAAGGCTCTCCAAAATTCTCAGGAGGCACGGACTGAAGCTCAAAACGCTTGCCCGGAGATCCAGGAGGCGAGGCAAACTGCGGCTGGTAAGGCCTTTATATGCAGAGCAAAATTGTGAGGAAGAAATACATTTTACTGAACTAGATTTGGAGTTCCCCAGGAGCGTTTGTGGACCTGCCCCGGAGTGTTGCCGATGCTGTGGAGTTCTTCCGAGCCGAAGAGGGGAGCTCAACAAAAAAAATCTAGTTGCGGTATCTTGCGCCTGAGCATCATGTTCCCCTCAGCGACCAGCTAAAGTAGTTGTTCGAACTGCATAGGGTGGCCAAATTGGCCATGAGGGATTTTATCATCCGTTTGTGGCCTGCCGAGCCCATATCCAGCAGCTACTTCGGACTTGTGAGGCGGCTGATCAGTGCCTGCCCTCGGCTTGATGCCGTGAAGCGGTTGGCCTGCATCGAGGGTGCACGGTTGGCCTTTGCCCCGCGTCAAGGTGCAGTGGGCGAAGATGGACGTCGTCAAGCTCGCACCCGAGGGGCTGCCCGTAGGCAAAGAGCACCACACGCTGGAGCGGTATTTTAATGATGTCCTGGAGGGATCTCGCATTGTAGAGGGCCAGTGTTCGAAGAACATTGTGTTTGGATGAATGTGTCCGCGTTGTTCGGTCCTGCATTATGAAAACAAGGTTTATGTACGATATGTTATTTTGTTTTAATCTGAAATATTTCCTCTTGTGTGGCCGTTTACAATATCTGAGAGTTGGCCAGTCGTCGGCTTCAGCCCCCACGTAGATACTACGTGGGTGTTTGGGGTAGCACCTAAACACACTTGACCCAGCGATTTGGTCCGTAAAGGAGGTGTTAGTGCGGCGAACCAGGCAATCAGACTATATGGCTTTATCACTCTCACTTAGCCATTGGATTTTTTAATTGAAGTACAGGCGTAGCCCCTAGTATAGTTCGATTGTCCAAACTTGAGTGCTGTGGACGCCCGGACGAGTGAATGCCGGCCCATCGCGTATTGCGGAAAAAATCACAAGATATTTGTAGTCACCGAATAGCTGACCAGCTCTCGCCGCATCATGACAGTTAGTTTTCGGCTTTCTCTACTGAGGTGTTTGACCGGATGAACTAGAAACACAATCGTAGTAGTTCTCCCTTTACTACCTTAGCCGAACAAGCGGAACGTAAGGTAGCAACCACAGGAGCCGAGCAACCCAACTATTGACCAAAGACATGATTCGGAGCCAATGCATATAATGCTATATTCGGGACGTCAAACTACATTGTAAAAGTTTTCGGACTTTGTTTAGTAATAAAAAGATGTACGTGGCTTAACATAGCCCCTAGTGATTTAAGTCGTACCGAGGCGTACATGAAAATCGGGCAGAACCAGGGAAACATAGATTAAAAGATAAGCCAATATGTCAGGCCAGGAACTGTTTTCATTATAGTCTGATTGATACGTCAAAACTTATTGGTACAAAAAGGTGCACAAGGCTATTTTACATGCCGAGCACGGGGAAAGGTTGTGCGCGGGTTTTTGCAAACAGTCGAGATGGTCTTTAGAGACCCTGTGAGATACTCTGCCGTGCTGCTTGTCTCCTTGTTGTACTGTCCTTCGAGAGGATCGTCACTCAGCGTTGTCAAGATAGGCCTTGAGTAGAGGCCTGAGTACCATTGAAAAGGTGACGTGGGTTCTAAGGAACCTGAAAAATTGTAGAGTTAAAAGACAAAGGGGAAATATGGGTGTCCGGATATGGTCTAGCCGTATTGTGGACTTTATCCTTATTGTGCCTCCGTCTTTGCCCATGGTATTTTTAGCGCGTAGTTATGTACATGTGGCATGTAGGCCGCGATGAGGCCGGCTGAGACGGAGGCCGAATTGCTAGCTGAGCTCCTGACGAGCTGGGCTGTCGCTCTGCAATGTAGTTCAGACTCATTTAGTGGTGTCCTGGGGTTTGGCCACCGGTGCCGTGTTTGGCTTGACAAGGCCGCCCTGCGCTTCTGCTGCCAGCGCCGCGGTGTGCTCCTCTGTGTGGAGGGAGCGTTTCATGTTTCCATTGACTGTTATAACACCACTGGGGCCAGGCATCTTGATTTTGAGGTAAGAATAGTGCGGGTCCGCATTGAAACAAGTGAATGCAGTTCGCCCGAGCAGTGCATGATAGCCACTGCGGAAGGGGATGATGTCGAAGATCAAGTCCTCACTTAGGAAGTTTTCCGGCGAACCGAAGACGACCTCTAATGTGATTGAGCCCGTCAGCGGGCCTCTACACCTGGTATTACTCCTTTAAAGGTAGTTTTGGTGGGCTTGATCCTTGATGGGTCAATACCCATCTTGCGGACAGTGTCCTGATAAAGCAGGTTACGGCTGCTGCCGCCGTCCATGAGGACTCGCGTGAGGTGAAATCTATCGATGATTGGATCGAGCACTAATGTGGCCGAGCCTCCATGACGGATGCTGGTCGGATGGTCCCTACGATCAAAGGTGATCGGACAGGCTGACCATGGGTTGAATTTATGGGCAAACTGGCTCTATCGCGTAGACGTCGCTTAACGCGCGCTTGCACTCCCGCTTGGGGATGTGGGTGACATATATCATGTTCACTGATACATCCAATTTGCATCATACTTTTATGTTGATATATATTGCACTCTGGGCTGGTATTACACGTTATGTCACAATACTTATGCCTTTTCTCTGAGGAAGAATGCCGGCAGCTGGAATTCTGGGCTCGAAAAGGAGCAAACATTGGAGACCTATTCTGCACAACTCAAAAAGCTCTGAAACTCACTACTAGGAAAAGAGCTATAAATGATATGGTTACTAATGGCGCACCAGACATGTGGTGCGCCATTACTATATACTAATGGCGCACCATGTGTTGGTGCGCCATTAGTGTCCAAATACTAATGGCGCACCACATCCACGGTGCGCCATTAGTAACAATTTTTTTTTGTTTTTTTTTCAAAACTAGTAATGGCGCACCAGTGGATAGTGCGCCATTACTAGTTAAACTAGTAATCACTACTAGGAAAAGGCCTACTAATGGCGCACCTAATTTGGCCATTAATGGCGCATTAGTGGTGCGCCATTAGTGCCACGCCATTAGTATATTTTACTAATGGGGAACCTCTGGTGCGCCATTAGTATCTGGTATACTAATGGCGCACCACAGATACGCCATTAGTATACACAGCAGTGCGCCATTAGTATGCCTCCCAAGGGGCCATGTATACCCAGGTGCTTTGGCATACTAATGGCGCACGGCCACAAGATGAGCCATTAGTAACTTCGGCATAGTAATGGCGCACTGTCTAATGATGTGCAATTAGTATCCTTTGGTATACTAATGGCGCACTGTGATGTGATGCGCCATTAGTATGAATATTAGGTTTTTTTATTTTTTTATTTTCTGTTTTTTGCATAGGTTACAAAATGTATAATTGGACAGAATATAGACAGCACACATCAACAACAGATTCATCGAATACAATAGAAGATTAGTCTCTGAATACAATTCATCATATTAGTCTCCGAATACAATTCATCATATTAGTCTCCGAATTGAAAAGACCGAACAAAGATAGAACATTATATTACAAGTCTCGAGACCGCGAGTAGCGAGTTTGTCTTCACATTACAAGTCGATATCGATCATCTAAACTACCATCACATAGAAGAGAGCTGCGGTCATCATGATGACCATCATCACGATGAAACTCGTCTTCATCCGGTTCCTCCAACGCTCCCTCCCCTCTCCCGCTAGATAGCGGGCGTATCTAGATTTGGCCTCGGCCCTAGTGGTGTACCCTTTGTAACTGTTACCGCTGAATCGGTGAACCTATCTCCGACACTCCTCCCAGTCGTCGTAGACTCCGGGAACCTTACCCTTGTACACGACATATGACGGCATCGCTATGCACTAGCCAAACGAAACGTTAGTACCAATTCAAAGACAATACATAAGCAATATATAAGTATGCAACAGAACGATCGAAAGAGAAAAGCAAGACATTAATAGCATCGATTACATCTAAGTTGAACGACTCTTGAAACCAAAGAGACATACTACAAGTTCATTAAAGTTTAATTACAACATGAGCCAATCGATGTTTCAGAACTAGACACAGCATCACTGCTTTCGACTCGACTCAAGGGACCGGAGCGTGGATGAAGCCGCCGTCCATCGTGGGAGTCATGAAATCACGGGCGTTGTCAGCCTGCATTTGTAGCATTGTGTCGATGTCACTGTTGGACGGTTGATTTCTGAGGTAGAACTGCCCCGAGGTACGAAGGACATCTTGATGGATGATTTCCGCAAACTCCGACTGGATGCGAAAGAATTCTTATCTGATGTCCGCGTCCTGGATCGCCGACACGCTCGCGGCCCAATCTTTGAGTTTACTCGGTAGCAGAAGTTGATGATGGTCCCGTACGATTGCCCGCATGTGATGGATGGCATAGTAGGCACCCTTCTGACCGCCAGGCGGCTGCTTGACGCAGCAGAACATCGTATTGTGGGAGAACACGTGCTTGCCGTACTTACGAATAGGCCTGGTGAAGGTGCCTCTAGATTTGGCGTAGCCGGGGAGAACATCATCAAGAACCTTCTTTAAATTTGTGTAGTCTACGTTCGACTGACGGTCCGGGTCGAAATACGTGGCCATGGAATATTTGGGGCTTAGGAGGATGAGCGTGCAATGTGTGTCACTGCAGAAAACACTGAATGTTAAAAGAAAAACGATCGAAATCTAAGGATTCATATGTTACGGGGCGGTTGAAGCGGAGGACTTACTCGGGAAAGTAAGGCACGAAGAAGTTATCCTTATCTCGGTTTGCCAGAATGACGCCTTCGAGGTAAGAACTAGCGACTTGCTGGTCCCCAGCTCTGCCCAAGATCTTGGCACGCATGTAGAAGGGGTCGACTATCACGATGTCCGGGGTCTTATCGCGAATGATCCGCATCTCCATACTCAACGAAAATAGCCGAACGAAGGTGTAGTGCAGCGGATGAAGGTTCAACATAGCATGGATGTCATCAAACCGCAGGACGATCGTACCCTCGATGGAGTTATCCACAAAGCCCTTGCCCTCTGGCACCTTGGCCGCGAAAACCGGGTATGCCACATCCTTCTCTCTGAGACGCCGCTTCTCCAAAGAAAGAACACTGTCATGCAGACTCCGCATAGCATCGGTTGCAGCATCGAGCATATTTGTCGGCAGCATCGGCCTACCCGCCACATGCACCCTCCTCATTACATCCTCAGGTGAAGGTGTCCCGTCCTGAGCACGGATCGTACTCGATGCCGGCTGGCTCACACCCTTGTTAGTCTTTCTTTTGCGTGCCTTCTTCTTCTCCTGTAATGGGACCGAGTTCTGCTCACAGACCGCCTTCTTGAGTGTATTGGGGCTGATAATATTTCGCACCTCGCCTATCTGAGGCTCGGTGAAGTCGGCAGCTGGAGGCGTCTCCTGAGAGCTGAACGGCAGACGACGCCTGTTGCAACTTGGCTTCTCCGCGGTACCAGCTAGATCGCGCACGTCTTTTGTTGGGTTGGGTTCTTGAGAAGGAGGCCCCATGAAGTCGCCAACGTACCCATGATCGGCAAAGTACTGATCGACGTTGGCAAATGCATCGTCGTCATCATCGTTCTGATCCTGTGCCATATGCATGTTTGGATCCAGTGGCATAGGGATGTCCGGCACCGTTGCGGCGGTCTTGCCATGGGGCCGACTTGGCGCCGGCACGACTGGCGGTGTTGTCTTTGGGGTGGTGTCCCCCGCCCCCAAACGAATCTGGCTCTTCGGCCAAATCAGGGGCCAGCTCAGGCAGGCGCTGAGGGTCATCACGTCATCATCGTCGGCCCCGACGGGTCGAATCGGAGGTAACACCTCGTCGCAGCCTGGCAGCACCCGAACCAGTTGAACCCTAAACAAGTTGGGTGGCATCTGGGTACGGTGGAACAAGGGGTTGCCCGGTTGAACGATTTTGCCCTTGGCGACATCGACCAACTCATTGTTCACGAAGTGCAGGAGAGTGCACGGAACGTCGGCGGCGCCCTGCGAAAACATGTAGGGCGTCAGGGATGCCCAGTCAAAGGCAAGGAGATGAAGTCCTCGGCCGAGAAAGGCTTAATTAGTTACCGTGATGATGGCGCCGAGCCCGGCTAATGTCGAGGCACCGCCAACGGCGGGCGTGCAGTTGACGGAGGGGCCGCTTGCTGCAGAGGTGCCGGCCGGCGTACACCCGGGTGCATTAAGCTCCCGTGCCGGCGTCAGAGACACCAATGCCGCCTCCGCCGGAGACACCAATGGCCCTGCCATCGCGTTCTGCGAGTTGCTGGCCGTGAAGCTAGGAATCGGGGGCGGCCCCTGTTGGCCGCCCGCAATCCACGCACTCAACCCCTAGATCAAGGTAGGCACAATGGCGGTGATCGTCGCTCCGAGCTGTTGTTGCACTTGCTCTTGGACAATCTCCGGAATTCGCGCCACCTGTGCCTTGAGTTCTTGAACCTCGCGCGCCTGGCTTTCCGAGCTGGTCTTTTTCTCCTTTCGCCCACCAGCGTTATAGTATGACGACCATTTTGTCGACAAGCCTTTGCCGGCCACACGACCAGCTGACGTCGGCTTACTGAGCTTATCCTTGTTCTTCATTACATTCAACGCCCTATTTAGAGTCGTGTCCCAAGGGTTGCTCTTAGTCGACCCCGCGCTACTTCTTTCAGTCGCCTGCGGAAGGAATGTGAACCATTTAGAAATTTGGCTTCATTAATTAGAATGCAACCATATGGAGCTAATTACGCGGGGGTGTATTCCTTATCAGAACAAGCTCAAGCGCCCTGGTCTTCGGATCCGTGGTAAGCTCCTTTGTTTTCGGGTCCTTCTTGTACCGGGCCCTGACAAAGTTCCTGGTATGCTTGTCACCGTATTTATCGAAGAGGGGCGATAGGCCTTGCTCGGCACGGTCCGCCTCTTCCTTGTCCCATATAGGCTCCGCCACTCTGTAACCGCCAGGACCGAGTGTGTGTTCCCCTAAGTTCAGCTCCCGCATTTCTTTCCCCCACTGACTTGATTCGGAGTGTGCGGTGCTCGAGCAATTGATCTTGAAGTTGTTGTAGTCATCTTCGATGATCGAAGGATTTTTCTCCTTGATCTTTTCATAACTCTCACCTTTCTCGATCATTCTCTTCACATTGCTTTTCCAAGTAGACAGGGCCTTGCTCATCTTCATGAGGGCAGCATTGTTCACTTTATTCCCTTTGAGGCTTGTGTTTTCAAATTCAGCGGGGAACTTGTATCGTTCGTGGACCTTCGTGAAGAGGAGGTTGCGCAAATTCCATCGGTCAGGATGCCTCAGGTTCTCGGTGTTGATCGAGATGGTGCTCCGGAGAATGCACCCGAGCTGAAGCGAGTACCCCTTGACTATTATTTCGGGCGCCGTTGGATTCCCGTCGGAGTCCACTTCAGTAACTTCCTCCTTGTGGGTGCGGAGCACGGTCGGGCGCCGGTCCTTCCGTTGCCTCTTCGGTTGGCTGCCATCTGTGCGTGCGCCACCATCATCAGTGTTGGCATCCTCGGCGGCACCATCAATGGTGGCATCAGTGGGGTCATCCTCGGCAGTACCATCAGTGGTCTCAGGATCGGTGGGGAAGGCGGCGTCCTCATACAAGTGAGGTTGTTCCTCCATCTCCTAGGACAGCTCCCAGAATGCCTTGCTGCCCGAACCCCCGGCCTCATCGTTGTTGGCCATGTTTCTCTCTAAATAGGAACAAAGTTTGGTCAAAAAGTTGGTTATTGTCAAGGAACAAGATCATGGTCTCATCATTTAGGGTTTGTCGACACCGAGGCATCCTAAAAGCTAAGCTTTTATAATTGAGGGTTTTTCGACGCCGAGGCACCCTAAAAGCCTAAGCTTTCATCATTTCGGTTTCTATCGACACCGAGGTGATGTCTACACACGCTTCTACTCTTGTAGACTATGTTGGGCCTCCAAGCGCAGAGGTTTGTAGGACAGCAGCAATTTCCCTCAAGTGGACGACCTAAGGTTTATCGAACTCAGGGAAGTAGAGGTTGAAGATGGTCTCTCTCAAGCAACCCTGCAACTAAGATACAAGAAGTCTCTTGTGTCCCCAACACACCTAATACACTTGTTAGATGTATAGGTGCACTAGTTCGGCGAAGAGATGTTAAATGGCAAGTGATATGGGTGGCAAAACAAAGTAATATAAATCTGTAATAAAAAGTGCAGCAAGCAAACAAGTGGTAAACGTGAGCACAAATGGTATTGCAATGGTGGAAACAAGGCCTAGGGATCATACTTTCACTAGTGGCAACTCCCAACAACATTAACATAATCGAATCACATGATATTTCCCATAAAACATGCAATGGAGACGCACCCGGAGGTCATTCCTTCGTGGTCAAGAGAGGACGAGAATTATGTAGGGCTACAAAAGCACACCTCAAAGTTCGTAGTTCTCAATCTAAGGATTTCCCAATGTCACGGCGGCCATCCAAAGAGAGTCCCACAATCACCACAACATATCTAAAGGATAGTCAAAGACAAGCACCAAGAGACTCTCAATCTTCAATCAACACACAAGAGAGGAAATTACTCATGGAAATATTTTTCTAATCCATGTCCAATAGACCGCTGTCACCTTGGTCTCGGGGATTATACTAGATAAAGACAAGTGAGTACATCAATCCAATACATAGAGGAAGGGGAAATATCATGGGATCACCCTAGATTAACATAGCCCATGATCACAACGAAGATCACATCATGGGAGAGAGAGATAACCACATAGCTACACGTACGAGCCCTCGGCCCCGGAGAAGACTACTCACACATGGACATGGTGAGGAGGAGGTTGATGATGGTGTTGATGGAGAGGTGCAGCCCCGCGAGGAGGAGACGGCCGGCGGCAGCCACGGAGGCGGCGGCGGCGGCCCTTGGGGGCGCGGCGGCCCTCGGGGCGGCGGCGGCCCTAGGGGGCAGCGGCTCCTTGGCCCCCCCTTCTTCCTTGTGGATGGTGCTGCAATGGTGCTGGTCCTCCCCTCCAAGACGGCGGCTCGGGAGGAGGAAAATTCGTGGCCCTTGGTGACCTAGGTTTCCTCTCTTTATATAGACTCTCGGATTCCCGTCATCAGATTTTGGTCCTCAGTAAAACGGGCTTTACTCGGCCGTCCGGACTCCGATTTGGACGAATTTTATATCCAGAAGCATCGCCTCGAAATTCCCCACAACTTTCACGACTAGACTTTTTCCGTTTGACGTCGTCTTCGGGCAGGAACGTGACCATCTTTAAAAAACGTTCTCAGACAGATTTCAGGAAAGTCAGAGTCCTACTCCAATACGACTCCTTTTGCGTTTTTGTCAATTTCCAAGTAATTCCTACACAATAAAGTGTAAAACAAGAACATTGTGCACTTTTGCAACCATTAGTAGGTTAGTCCAAATATGATCAAAAGTGTATGGAAGTGCATAAATTTCATAGCAATATCACACAAAAAGGGCATGGAGCAAGCAGA
This sequence comes from Secale cereale, assembly GCA_902687465.1. NCBI lineage: Eukaryota > Viridiplantae > Streptophyta > Magnoliopsida > Poales > Poaceae > Secale > Secale cereale. Next base: position 597,079,323 of record LR738709.1, read on the forward strand.
AATTATAGATACGTTTTGGACGTATCAATATCCCCAAGCTTAATTCCTGCTCGTCCTCGAGTAGGTAAATGATAACAAGCATAATTTCTGTGGTGACATGCTATTAACCATATAAGAACTTTTCACAGTCACATGACAAGTGCTTACTGAGACAATGAATCTGCAGTAATTAAGTTGCCTCATGAGAAAATCACAAAGAACTGAAAGTTTTACAATATGATATTGAAACCCTCAATAGATTTGTAGTGAGCATGGTGTGCAAATATGACAAAGTGGTACCTCGCTTGCCCCCTTTAGTGAAGCAAAACATAAATGCAGGGGCACCTCCAAGGTTTAAGTGATGACTAGATACAATGATTTCAGAATAAACGATATCATAATCATGCAAAAGACAATGGTACTTTGGGACAATGCACATTACACTCAGAATGACAATCATGCTCTCAATAGTTGGTGCTTTAAAGAAGGTGGAGACTATCGAACCGTGGCTTTTGTTGGCAAGGTTGAAAACCCGTGGTCGGAAACAAAGACAAAACATGTACCAGAGCTCTTGGTTTTAAAAACAGAGGTAATAATTATTATTTTAGATTATGCATATTTTATCAACGAATGCTAGCAGATAACTCAATTACTTCTCGAGCTGGACAAGTTTCGAGGAACGGCTCCTGAATGAGGACGATCACATCCTCTTAATCTCCTTTGTTTATCACTGCCAAAGTTTTCTGATTTCTCATGAACAAAGCGTGAAGGAGGGTTTGTTTGTTGCATAATTTTTTAATGAGCCGGGCGCACTCTATGCCAGTTCCTTCTCGTATTATGGGTTTGCACATTAGACATGCAATCCCGGGGTGAAGCTTGTCCAACTTAAAAAGATCATGAATTAACTACTACTTCCTCATGAGCTAAAACAGAGGCACAAAAGAGAAATGCTTTTTTTTAAATAATTTCGAGATGGTACATGAAAGTCTTCGTTAGGAATGGCAGGTAAATACCATGTATAGGAAGGTATGGTGGACTCATATGGCATAACTGGTTTAAAGGATTTTGGATGCACAAGCAGTCAGTCCGCTTAGTACAGGCGAATGTTAGCAAAAGACTGGGAGCGACCAACTAAAAGAGCAATGACGGTCATAATCATGCAGAGCGACAAAGCAACATTGAATCAGGCATGGAAGTTATATCGCTACTCAAAAATTAAAGATCATCAAGGCTTGACAGTCTTTCTTTACAGTCTTAAATATGCGTGAGCATACGCCAAGTCAATCAAAATAAATTCTTGAAGGAAGATATCACTAAACCATACCACATCATAGGCAAACAAATCATGTTGGTACTCCAATAACACATTGAGAACCCCCCAGCTATTTGAGACTAACCATAAGAAAACATGAACTACTAAGCACCATTATGCACATAGCATTTTTACCATAGACATATCGACCAGTGCAACAGAAGCCAACTCTCTTAACAAGATAAGCATGATACTAAAGAGAGTTCCAGTGACCAACTAAACAAAAGCTCTTTAAAAAGATAAGCATGAAAACTAAGAGCTAAGCATGACAGTAGCTATTGAAAGACCAAGAACACACACAGCAAAGATAGACATGAAAATTCTATGTTATGTTCTAGGTTGAAGTGGAGCGTATTTCTCTCCCACACAAAGAAAGCTGAGTTCCAACTCGTTATGAACAGCAAGCAAAGCTAAAGAAAACTAAAAAGGAAACTAAAAGCAAGACGCTCCAAGCATAGCACATAACACATGAAGTGATAAAAATATAGTGGAACGAAAGACGAACTGATAATGTTGATGGAGAAGGGGATGCACGGGGGCATCCCCAAGCTTAGACGCTTGAGTCTTCTTGAATATTTCTTGGGGGTGCATGGGGGCATCCCCAAGCTTGAGCGTTTGACACTCCTGAATCTTTTTATCATCTTCCCTCGCACACTTGAAAACTCCCTTCATACATAACTCATCATAATCTGATTAGCGAGGTTAGTACCCATAATAAAATAATTGTTCCTTGCTGGAAATAAGGATATTCTTGAAGGTCTACTGTTTCTCAAGATTGCCAAAAGATTTTGCAAAGAAAAAGCAAGCTCAAGGTTTGCAAAATGAAGGAAAGGCAAAACAGGACAGAATCTGTGAAAAACAGACCAGCAGGTAGTAAATGATTTTTTCGGGGCACTTCTGCAACTCAAATCAAAAAACTCAAAACAGATGCCCGAAAGCCAATTGTATAGAGCATGCTATCGAAAAAATTCAGACCAAAAAGATGATCTGGTGATTTTATACGAATTTTTCTGTCCAAGGACAGAATCTGTTTCCTGGACAGCACGTCACAACTTTTGAACTTTCTTGCAATCAGAGGCTACACTTGGCACAAAGCTGAAATGTAAAGATACAATGATGATGCTACTGTAGTAACAACATCAAGACACAACAAAAGCAAAATAAAATTTTATTCATTGTGGGCTGCCTCCCAAAAGCGCTTTCTTTTATGCCTTTAAGCTAGGCATAAGACTTTAATGATGCTCTCGTAGGAATAAGAGTTGAAGAACAAAAGAGAGCATCAAGAAGCAAATACCAAACACATTTAAGCCTAACATGCTTCCTATGCATAGGAATATTGCAATAGAATAATTCATTGAAGCACAAAGCAATAAGTATAGGAAGGCAAAACAAGCATAACTTCAAAATATTCACCATAAAAAGAGGAAACTTCTTATTATTAAGATATTTAGAACCATGTCTCCCTCTCTCATTATAAATTTCAGTGGCATCATGGATGAACTCAACAATATAACTATCACATAAGACATTATTTCCATGATCCAAAAGCATAAAAGTGTCATTACTCTTCATATAAGCAAAATCTTTCTTATTAGGAATAGTGAGAGTAAGACTATCATAACCATCATGGTAATCATCGTATTTAGGAGGCATATCATAATCATAATAAATTTTATCATCAATAGTAGGTGGACTTAAAATATCATATTCATCATTGTAATCATCATATATAGGAGGCATAGTATCATCAAAGTAAATTTTCTCCTCAAAAGTTGGGGGACTAAAAATATCATGTTCAGCAAACGTGTCATCCCCAAGCTTAGAGCTTTCCACGTCATTAGCAATATTGATATTAAATAAAAACATACTAATAACATCACCACCATCATGATTGTTATGCAAATAATAAAGTTCCAAAGGTTTTTTAATTTTCTCTTCGAACACATCATGTCCAAGTTCAAGGTAGAGCTTATAAAGCTCTCTCATATTTTTGTTGTTTTCCATTAAGCAAAACTAGTGAAAATAAAAACAAGAAACAAAAAGATTTAATTGCAAGATCTAAAGATATACCTTCAAGCACTCACTTCCCCGGCAACGGCGCCAGAAATAGCTTGATGTCTACACACGCTTCTACTCTTGTAGACTATGTTGGGCCTCCAAGCGCAGAGGTTTGTAGGACAGCAGTAATTTCCCTCAAGTGGATGACCTAAGGTTTATCGAACTCAGGGAAGTAGAGGTTGAAGATGGTCTCTCTCAAGCAACCCTGCAACTAAGATACAAGAAGTCTCTTGTGTCCCCAACACACCTAATACACTTGTTAGATGTATAGGTGCACTAGTTCGGCGAAGAGATGTTAAATGGCAAGTGATATGGATGGCAAAACAAAGTAATATAAATCTGTAATAAAAAGTGCAGCAAGCAAACAAGTGGTAAACGTGAGCACAAATGGTATTGCAATGGTGGAAACAAGGCCTAGGGATCATAATTTCACTAGTGGCAATTCCCAACAACATTAACATAATTGAATCACATGATATTTCCCATAAAACATGCAATGGAGACGCACCCGGAGGTCATTCCTTCGTGGTCAAGAGAGGACGAGAATTATGTAGGGCTACAAAAGCACACCTCAAAGTTCGTAGTTCTCAATCTAAAGATTTCCCAATGTCACCGCGGCCATCCAAAGAGAGTCCCACAATCACCACAACATATCTAAAGGATAGTCAAAGACAAGCACCAAGAGACTCTCAATCTTCAATCAACACACAAGAGAGGAAATCACTCATGAAAATATTTTTCTAATCCATGTCCAATAGACCGCTGTCACCTTGGTCTCGGGGATTATACTAGATAAAGACAAGTGAGTACATCAATCCAATACATAGAGGAAGGGGAAATATCATGGGATCACCCTAGATTAACATAGCCTATGATCACAACGAAGATCACGTCATGGGAGAGAGAGATAACCACATAGCTACAAGTACGAGCCCTCGGCCCCGGAGAAGACTACTCACACATGGACATGGTGAGGAGGAGGTTGATGATGGTGTCGATGGAGAGGTGCAGCCCCGCAAGGAGGAGACGGCCGGCGGCAGCCACGGAGGCGGCGGCGGCGGCCATTGGGGGCGCGGCGGCGGAGGCGGCCCTAGGGGGCGGCGGCGGCCCTCGGGGCGGCGGCGGCCCTAGGGGGCAGCGGCTCTTTGGCCCCCCCTTCTTCCTTGTGGATGGTGCTGCAATGGTGCTGGTCCTCCCCTCCAAGACGTCGGCTCGGGAGGAGGAAAATTCGTGGCCCTTTGTGACCTAGGTTTCCTCTATTTATATAGACTCTCGGATTCCCGTCATCAGATTTTGGGCCTCAGTAAAATTGGCTTTACTCGGCCGTCCGGACTCCGATTTGGACGAATTTTATATCCAGAAGCATCGCCTTGAAATTCCCCACAACTTTCACAACTAGACTTTTTCCGTTTGACGTAGTCTTCGGGCCGGAACGTGACCATCTTTAAAAAACGTTCTCAGACAGATTTCAGGAAAGTCAGAGTCCTACTCCAATACGACTCCTTTTGCGTTTTTGTCAATTTCCAAGTAATTCCTACACAATAAAGTGTAAAACAAGAACATTGTGCACTTTTGCAACCATTAGTAGGTTAGTCCAAATATGATCAAAAGTGTATGGAAGTGCATAAATATCATAGCAATATCACACAAAAAGGGCATGGAGCAAGCAGAAATTATAGATACGTTTTGGACGTATCACGAGGCACCCTAAAAGCCAAAGTTTTATAATTTATGGTTTGTCGACACCGAGGCATCCTAAAAGCTAAGCTGGGAAGGAGAATTCTAAGTTGGGCCTAATCACTTGGCTCTATTGCCGCCTATGGTTTAATGCAACTAGAATAAAGGGGCACTTGATCCTACTTAATTAACTACTAAGATACCCCGGCCCATGCATTAGTCACAAGTACCCCATATGTCCTATTTTTAGCAAAGTCATGCTAAAATTCACGGAAAATTTCAGCATGACATTTGCTGAAAATAGGACATATGGAGTACCCGAATTTGCCGGAACGGAAGTTAATCGACATTCCAGCAAACTCAAGGGCCTCTCGGGGTACCTGCAAAATCATTATCCCCGCCTAATGAAGTCGCCAATGGGTCATTTCAGAAGATCACAAGTAGCATCATCACAAGTACAACATCATCACAAGTACAACAACAACAGCAGTGAATACAGGCATAACAGCAGCATCAACAGTTAAGAAAAAGTTGCAGAAGCTTGTAAAACAATACTTTGAAGTTCAAATATTTACAACAAGGAACCAAATACATGACCACCATTATTATCATTGTGCTAGTGTGACATACAAGTAGTACTAGTGTACATGAAAAAAAAACCTAAAACCTAAAACCCCAACAGAACATCAAGCCCACCAACCGGCTAAACGAACTAAAGATCTCACTTGGGATGACAGCGAATAAACGTAACCAACCCTAACTCCAAATTAACTAGAGTTAAAGCTGGTAAACAGGAGAACAAGAGCATTAGGCAAGGGTCCACCAATGTTCAAGCATCTTTTATTTAGGATCAAATTAAGCTCCACAGAAATGTATAAATACAATATATATGAGACTATAAACCGAAAAACAATCCTGAGACTGAGACCAGATTCAAAAATGAACAGTAACACAAAAGACAGAAATTGTGCAAGATACTCTTGTCAAGTGTAACTTATGCCAGGTCTGAATTGCCATATATGCAGCAGTAATTAAAAGGAGTCAAATGGAACAGGCTGCTAGCTGAGAGTAAGAGCAAAACAACCAGATCAGACTTAGACTAGTCTGAGAAATACTAACTAGGACTAGCCCCTTGTAAGCCTATTTTGAATTAACGAAAGATTAAAAGTAGCAGGTCTATTCGTAAGGCTCCCACTCTAACTACTAACTCAATATTTATTTTGTAATCAACTAGGCCTTGAAAATAAAGATTAGTATCGCGGGGTGGCTCCCGCTAACTGCTAACTGCTCTCCCCGATCTAGATGACCAGACATGCTAGTATCGCGACACAAACATGACTACCATACTAGTAAAGGCTAGAGCCAAAGGGGTTCTGAAAAAGATGAAATTGTCACCGACTATGGCATGCCAAAGTATGACAGCAAGCACTAACATGTCTTCCAATAAGATAGAAGGAGATGAAAACTAACGAGCTCTTTCACAACACCAAACCAAGTGCTATCGAGATGACTCTGGAGCCAGATGACTTTTATTCAAGAAAGCTGGCCCAGATTGAACCTGGGAATTGCAAGGCCCTTTTTGGGTTCCTTCTAACAAACATTACAACTGTAGTATTGATTTGGACAGTTCTTAGGAATTATTAGACCATCTTTTAGATTTTAGTGTGCTGAGTCATTCACAATTATTTAGTGTCAGTGTGAGGTATACATGTGTTGAGAAGATTAATAAGCCTGAGAAGTGTGCAGTTGACCACTTCGGTCTGTCTGATTTGTTTTAGTAGACACTGCAATGAACCACTTGCAGCCAATCTATTGTCTTCAGGAAATGTTGCCTGCGATCTGCTTGATTCACAGCCACTATTCCTGGTTTATTAAAACTATCCCTATGGGCAACGAACGAAGTTAGTGGTGTGGTAGTATTGCAAAGTCCATCTTTTAACAGCCCAACAAGGCCATTCCCAGAAGTTGCGGTTAGCTGCATTATTAGGGGGGTTGTGGTGAATATGGTTGCTTCAAACAAACAAACAAACAAAAACACTTTGTAACACATCTTTCGAATTATGACGATTTCTACAAAGCATAACTCATGACATTTCTTCAGATAAGAAAGAAAATATTCAGCCCTGCTTATACAAACAAAAATCTCTGGGGAATCGATATTAATGCTCTAGATTTTCAAGCTAGGGAGAAAGAAAAGAAGTTTCTGGATTTTCAAGAAGGGCGCCCCTAGCAGAGCCGAGGGTACATCACGAATCCACAAGTAAAATTGTACAGAACAATCGAAGAAAGAGCTGAGTAATCTGCAACTAGGGCTCATATAAAGATGTACTACTGCTTCTTAATTGGCCGAGTTCACACAATTCACAGCTCGGAGTCATCATCATCATCACAGACTAAACTTCCCCTGTTTGTAACCAACCAACCAGAGATGCACCGAGGTACAACTTGAACGATCGATCCGGTCCTTCAAGAACCAAAACCAAGAAAAAACGAAGGACCTAACCTTGGTGGTACCAGCTAGAAGAAGAAGAAGGGGGCTAGAAGCCGCCGGGGCCGCGGCCGGAGAAGGCGAGGGCGAAGAGGAGGACGAGGAGTCTAAACCATGACTTTCTTCAAATGTCTAAACCTAAAATTTTGTGGTGGTGATTAGAGAGGAAGGAGGGAGGAGTGATGGCTACCTGCGTATGGATTGGTCGCCGGCGTAGCTCCGGGCGGCGGTGTTGCTGCTCGACGAAGGTGGCGAGGCCGCGGCAGAGGCGAGGGGCTCGTCCGGGGGGGTGGGGAGGCGTCGGTGGCGTCGGGGGCGTCGGACGTCGAGGGCGCGGGCGTCGAGGGCGTCGGGGGCGCGGCGCTTGGCTCAGCGGGGGTGGCGCGGGGGCGGCGGCGTCGGGGCGCTGGAGGGAGGGAGAGGGAAGGGGAGATCTGGCGAGGGAGAGAGAGGGAGGGTGCGGTGGGGGGCGATATGGATGGGGAGATTACTAATGGCGCACCGCACCTTAGTGCGCCATTAGTATTGTGTTCTAGTTACTAGCCCGACTGGTCAGGTATATATCCCACCTAACCCACTACCCATCAGAACACACCCACTAGACCGACTGGTCAGCACCATGCACACCCACCAGGAGGTCCTGGGTTCGATTCCCAGGCTCCCCAAAATTTTTTTATGCATTTAAAATGTTGTTTCACACTTATTTGTGTTTAAATATGTTCAAACTTGTTTAAATCATAACAGTAATATTTTTTATAAAACAGTAATAATTTATTAAAATATATCATCAAATTTGTTATTTGAAAATATTTATGAATATGAAAAAATATCATCAAAATTATTATTTTGAATATATCATGAGTTCATGGGTCGGCGGCGACGGCCGGTGGAGCGGGGGAGGGTGCGGTGGGTCGTCGGCGGCGGTTGAGTAGGGGAGGGTGCGGGGGGTCGGCGGCGGCGGCCGGTGGA
>LR738709.1:597088020-597102474 GCA_902687465.1 Secale cereale
ATACAATCGATCTTAGCTAGCTATCTGTTCACAATCTTCTTGCCCTTCTTTTTCGCAAATGGAGTTCTTCTGTGGAACGGACGTCCTTTAGGTAGGGTGGTCCTGCTTCTTCTTGTGGTGTATGCTGCTACTTCATCATCGTCGTCATGTTCGATCCTCGGGTCGCCGTACTTGTCGAAGTCTTGCTCATTGGCTACTCCATCCATTCCGATGATCTTCCTTTTGCCTCTCCTCACGACAACATGACTGGGCTTTGACGGGTCGGTAATGAAGAAGCATTGGTCAACTTGGGAAGCCAGTACCCATGGCTCATTTTTCGCGGTGACGTTTGCGCCCGCGGTCTTGGATTTGGCTTCGGGTATAACCATGGTGGTGAAATACCGGTCTTCTTTTAGGACGCTCTTGGCCCATCTGACACGGAACATCGGGACCTTCTCTCCAGCGTAGCTCAGCTCCCAGATCTCCTCGATCCTTCCGTAGTATCTGTCCTTGTCATTTCCGGTGTAGGATTCCATCGTTACCCCGGAGTTCTGATAACCATCGCTCTTCATGTCCTTGGCCTCGGTGTAGAATGTGTAGCCGTTGATATCGTACGCCTCATAGGCCATCAGGTTGTGCTCGGCGCCCTGTGACAAGGCGAATATGAGTTGTTCTTCCGCGGAAGAATCCTCATGTAAAGGGTACGACAGAAGCTTCTGCTTGAACCAACGCGTGAAACATGAGTTGTGCTCTTTGATTATATCTCCGTCCGTCCTCTCTTGGCCTCGGTCATTGTACGTCTTCTCAATAAAGGTTTTGTGCTCTACCACCCAAGGATCGACCACGTCTATGTGTTGTAGTGCGACTAGGTTTGCTCTTTCAAAGTCGGCGAGTCGACCCTCAAAGTCGACATGCATTTCGCGGTGACCCTCACGGTGACCCCATCCAGCGAGCCTGCCGAGGTGCCTATTGACGGGCAGACCAACGGGGTTCTCGATGCCTAGATAATTCGTGCAGTAGGAGATGCACTATTCGGTCAGAAAGCCGCTGGCTATGCTTCCCTCTGGACATGACATGTTGCAAACATATCCTTTGATGACACCATTCATTCTTTCGAACGGCATCATGCTGTGCAGGAACGTCGACCCGAGTTGGATGATATCGTCCACGATATGGATTAGCAGATGCACCATAACGTCGAAGAATGCGGGCGGGAAGTACATCTCAAGCTCGCATAGTATCACCACGATCTCTTCCTGTAGCCTTCTGAGTTGCCTCACGCCAACATACTTCCGAGAGATGACGTCGAAAAAGTTGCATAGGACAAATAGGGTTTAACGGACATGCGCGTCCATGATCCCACGGATTGCAACTGGAAGTATCTGCGTCATCAGCACGTGACAGTCGTGAGAGTTCATCCCGCTGAACTTCAGCTTCGCTGGGTCTAGGTATCTGCTTAGCTTCCCCGCGTAACCGTAAGGAAGTTTTACTCCTACGAGGCAGGTGAGAAACTGCTCGATCTCCTCCTGACTTAGAGTGAAGCACGCGGGAGGGTAGTCATTTCCGGTCTTCTTGGCCTTTTTGCCTTTGCGACGACTTTCCGTGTCCTGCTTCGCCTCATCATCATCATCATCATCATGATCATCATATATAGCGTGAAGCTCCTGCCTGATGCCCATTGATTTCAAGTCTGCCCTTGCTTTTGGCCCATCTTTGGTCCTCTCTTGCATGTTGAGCAGGGTACCAAGCAGACTCTCGCACACGTTCTTCGTGATATGCATTACATCAAGGCTGTGAGGCAGACGGTGGATCTTCCAGTACGGCAAGTCCCAGAAAACAAACCTTGTTTTCCATACCTTCAGCAGCGGCTCTGGCGCCTTTCGCTTCTTTCCCGGCTCTAGCGCCTTTTGCTTCTTTCCCGGCAGTGGGCAATCTTTCCAATTTTTCAACAGCTCGTCTATTTCCTCGCCGCTCCTCGTACGTGCGCGTCCTCGGGGTTCGGTTTCACCATCGAACAGATCCTTGCGTTTGCTCCACAGGTCATCGTCGCGAAGCCACCTTCGATGTCCCATGAACACGGTTTTCGAAGACCCGGGATCTCTATCTAGCTGGCGATACGTTGTGTCATCCATGCACCTGACGCATCCAGAAAATCCGTGGACCACCTGCCCCGCGACATATCCGTAACCGAGATAGTCGTGCACCGTCGTGAGCAGCGCGACTCTCATAGGGAAATATTCTTTCTTTGCGGCGTCCCACGTATTGGCTGGCGTTTTCCACAGCGTGTCTAGCTCCTCTTTCAGCAGCCCCAGATACAGATTGATGTTGTTCCCTGGTTGTTTCGGTCCTTCAATTAGCATACTCATGTGAATGTACTTCCTCTTCATGCACAACCAGTGGGGAAGGTTGTACATACACACAAACACATGCCAGGTGCTATGTGTGCTTCTCTGGCTGCCAAACGGATTGACTCCATCGGTGCTCGCACCCAGCACGATGTTCCTTGGATCGTTCCCAAATTCTAGGTCTTCGAAGTTCAATGCTTGCCAATGGTTCGCATCCTTAGGGTGACTCAGCATCTTGTCTTTTTTATCTATCTCCGAATCATTTGCGTCATCTTCTCGCTTCTTCTCCTCCCTATCCGCGTGCCAACGCAGGAGCTTTGCTACCTTAGGGTCCGCAAAATACCGCTGCAGACGAGGAGTGATCGGAAAGTACCACACCACTTTTCGAGGAGCTTTCTTCCTCTTCTTGTATCGAGTGACGCCGCACACCGGACATATGGTAGACTCCGCGTGCTCGTCCCGATAAATGATGCAATTGTTCATGCACACATGGTATTTCACGTGCGGTAAATCCAGAGGACACACGATTTTCTTCGCCTCCTCCAAACTGGTGGGGCACTTGTTCCCCTTGGGAAGACGTTCATGCCATAATGACATGTTCTCGTCGAAGCATGCGTCGGTCATTTTGTGTTTTACCTTCATCTCCAGAGCCATGAGCGTTACTTTCAGGCGGGTATCCTCGGGCCTGCATCCTTCATACAATGGAGTAACCGCGTCTAACTCAAGTTGATCCATCTTGGCTTTCTCTCGGGCGGCAGCTCTTGCGTTATCGGTCTGCTTGAGAAGCAACTCTTGAATATGAGGGTCCTGCACCCAGCCCATCGATGGTCCAGCGTCGTCTGCTCCGCCGGCATCATCATCTTCATGATCATTCCCGTCATCTGCTCTGGCATCTTCCTCATCATCATGTCCTGCATCTTCTACATGATGACTGTGTACAGCATCACCGTCGTGATCATCTCCTGGGGATTCTTTGTCTTCTCGCCTGCCCGAGCCGCGGTGGTGGTCTTGCTGCCCTTCCTCATTTCTTGCCCGGCCTCCATGGACGACTTCGTAGTCATCTTCATCACCTTGCCACCGATAGCCATCCATGAAACCACGCAAGAGCAGGTGGTCCCACACCTGCCCGGAATCCGGGTCCGCAATAAGGCTCTTCAGCTTGCATCTTCGACACGGACATCTTATCTCCGTCTCGTTCTTTTGAAGCATCTCGGCCTTCGCGGACCTCAAAAACCTATTCACGATGCCTTCGGTCATCGTGCGCACCATGGTCGCCTGCGGGGTAGAGCAAAACGATATTTTAGAACCAAGAAAAAATTTGCCATGACTTTCCCTAAAAATAGGACAAAAAAGAATGCTTAATGCCAAAATTCTCACCGAAACGGAAATGAATCAACATTCCGGGAAAATATTGGCAACTATCGCATTTCAAATACCGGTACACCTCCAAACACAAACACATATGCAACACAACAAACATATGCAACACCACGAACATACATAGATCTAGCTAGGCCATAAAAAGTGCATGTGCACATTGTTGTATGGAGAACAACATAAATATAGCTTCCCCCCTTACTTACCTATCAAAACAAGGTAATTTAGCCACTTAATTTGAATGAATCTATGGTGGAAATGAGGTGAAAAAGAGGAGGGACCCGAGACAAGGAGGAGGTGGAGAGAATGAAGTGGGGAGAAAGTGAGTGTGGGTAGGAGAGGCTGTCCAAAATATCTTGTTGCTGCCCACTTACTAATGGCGCACCCACTATAAATGCGCCATTAGTAATCAAGGTTACTAATGGCGCATCTTCAGTTAGTGCGCCATTACTAGTTTTGAAAAAAAATTACTAATGGCGCACTGTCCTAGTAATGGCGCACTGCACTGTGGAACAGTGCGCCATTAGTAGTTTTGCAAAAAAATGAATAAAAAATATAATAATAAAAAGAACATCAGTGGCGCACTTTACTGCTGGTGCGCCATTACTAGTTACAACTAGTAATGGCGCACTCTGTCTGGATGCGCCATTAGTATGTTTGGACAGGCGCACTAGTTCAAAAAAAAACTTTTTGATACTAATGGCGCACCCTGGGCCAGGTGCGCCATTAGTAGTTTGAACTCTAATGACGTATCAGAGGTTGGTGTGCCATTAGTATCAATTCCATCTATAGCCCTTTTTCCTAGTAGTGAATGGCGCACCACATCCACGGTGCGCCACTAGTAAATTTTTTTTCAAAACTAGTAATGGCGCACCAGTGAATAGTGCGCAATTACTAGTTCAACTAGTAATGGCGCACCACATCCACGGTGCGCCACTAGTAATTTTTTGTCAAATTTTGTTTCAATTTTTTATTAATTTTTTCAAAACTAGTAATGACGCACCGTGTGTGTGGTGCGCCATTACTAACTTGGCCCAAAAATTCCACCGAATGCACCCCCTCTGGACCGCCTTTTCAGTTTAAAAAAATAAAAGAAAATGATCCCATGTGATATCTGGTCTACTTGTTGGGAAAATCTACAAATATGAATTTCGACTTTATTTGCAAAATATCTCTGGAATTTGTAAAAATGGGCATAACTTTTGCATACGAACTTGGATTAAAAAGTTTTTTATATGAAAAATCATCTACTCGAAAAGTTACATCCGAATTTAACCAGGGGAACCCCGTTAAACATTTTCAAAACCCCAAAAACCTAACAGAAAAAAAGTTATGGGGCTTTTAAGATCTAGAGGCAAAAAAATTCAAAAAAATTCAAACTTACTAGTGGCGCACCTTCTGCTAGGTGCGCCACTAGTAACAGGAAAAAAATTGGTTTAGAAAAAAATTGATTTTTTTTAAATATGATAATACGTAATATGACAGAGAGTTTGAAATATTTTTTCATAATTTCATCATACTCATGAACATGAACAAAGTCCTAGACATCAAGAATGTTTAATAGGATTGATATGATAGATACAACAAGTGCCTGTGAAGTGAGCTGGTGATGTGGTTGGATAGAATTGTGAAGTTAAGCGTGCGCGGGCTGGAGTAGTGTGAGGATGGGTGACCTTCCGGAAAGTTTGACCACAGAGTGTGATTTGACTTGAGATTAACCATATTGACCCGAGATTAAGCCATAGTGACCTGGGATTAAGAAAAAAAATCAAAATTTAAAAAAAATGAAAAAAAAATTCTGAAATTTTTTTGAAAAAAATGTTACTAATGGCGCACTTCCATGTGGTGCACCATTAGTATACCAGATACTAATGTTGCACCGAGGGCTATACTAATGGCGCACCTGTGGTGCGCCATTAGTATACCAGATACTAATGGCGCACCAGTGGTGCGCCATTAGTAAAAAATCTAATGGTGTGGTGCTAGTGGCGCACCATTAGTGCGCCATTAGTAAGCAAAAGTGGTGCGCCACTAGCATGCCTTTTCCTAGTAGTGACTCCACGAAACACCGTTTCAGAAAATATAAAAAAATATTTGGCGAAAGAGATCTGCCAAGGGGGTCACCACTTGTCCACGAGGGTGGGGGGCGCCCCCCCTCTGGGCGCGCCCCCTGCCTCGTGGGCCAGCTGGTGACCCCCCGATGCCAATCTTCTCCTATATGAGGTGTTTTGACCTGGATAAAACCAGAAGGAGGCTTCCGGGACCAGACGTCGCCGTCTCGAGGCGGAACCTTGGAGGAACCAATCTAGGGCTCCGGCGGAGCTGTTCTGCCGGGGATACATCCCTCCGGGAGGGGGAATTCGTCACCGCCGTCATCACCAACAACTCTCCCATCTTGGGGAGGGCTATCTTCATCAACATCTTCACCAGCATCATCTCCTCTCAAACCCTAGTTCATCGCTTGTATCCAATCTTTGTATCAAAACCTCATATTGGTACCTGTGGGTTGCTAGTAGTGTTGATTACTCCTTTTAGTTGATGCTAGTTGGTTTACTTGGTGGAAGATCATATGTTCAGATTCATTATGCATATTAATACCCCTCTGATCATGAACAATACTATGTCTTGTGAGTAGTTACTTTTCTTCCTGAGGACATGGGAGAAGTCTTGCTATAAGTAGTCATGTGAATTTGGTATTCGTTCGATATTTTGATGAGATGTATGTTGTCTCTCCTCTAGTGGTGTCATGTGAACGTCGACTACATGACACTTCACCATTGTTTGGGCTTAGAGGAAGGCATTGGGAAGTAATAAGTAGATGATGGGTTGATAGAGTGACAGAAGCATAAACCCTAGTTTATGCGTTGCTTCGTAAGGGGCTGATTTGGATCCACTTGTGTCATGCTATGGTTAGGTTTACCTTAATACTTCTTTTGTAGTCGCAGACGCTTGCAATAGAGGTTAATCATAAGTGAGATGCTTGTCCCAGTAAGGGCAGCACCCAAGCACCGGTCCACCCACATACCAAATTATCAAAGTAACGAACGTGAATCATATGAACGTGATGAAAACTAACTTGACGATAATTGCCATGTGTCCTCGGAAGCGCTTTCCTTCATATAAGAGTTCGTCCAGGCTTTTCCTTTGCTACAAAAAGGATTGGGCCATGTTGCTGCACCTTATTTACTTTTACTATTTGTCACTTGCTACCAATTACCTTATCACAAAACTATCTGTTACCGATAATTTCAGTGCTTGCAGAAAATACCTTACTGCAAACTGCCTATCATTTCCTTCTGCTCCTCGGTTGGTTCGACACTCTTCCTCATCGAAAGGACTACGATAGATCCCCTACACTTGTGGGTCATCAAGACTCTTTTTCGGCGTCGTTGCCGGGGAGTGAAGCGCCTTTGGTAAGGAAAAATTTATATAGTGTGCTGAAATTTACTGTTACTTGTTACTATGGCTCATAATCCTTTGAGGGGCTTGTTCGGGGTATCTTCACCCCGACCAGAAGAACAAAGAGTTGCTCCTCAACCTACTGAACCTACTGAAAATGTTTGCTTTGAAATCCCTTCGGGTATGATAGAGAAACTGCTAGATAATCCCTTTACAGGAGATGGAACACTGCATCCTGATTTGCACCTAATCTATGTGGATGAAGTTTGTGGATTATTTAAGCTTGCATGTATGCCCAAGGATGTTATCAAGAAGAAGGTCTTCCCTTTATCTTTGAAGGTATATGCATTGACATGGTTTAGGCTATGCGATGCTATTGGATCATGGAACTACAGTTGATTGAAGTTGGAATTTCATCAGAAGTTCTATCTTATGCATCAGGTTCATCATGATCGTAATTATATATATATAACTTTTGGCCTCGCGAAGGAGAAAGTATCGCTCAATCTTGGGGGGAGGCTTAAGTCAATGTTATATTCATGCCCCAATCATGAGCTCTCAAGAGAAATGATCATTCAAAATTTTTATGCTCGGCTTTCTCTCAATAATCGCTCTATGCTCGATAATTCTTGTGCTGGTTCTTTTATGATGAAGACTATTGAATTCAAATGGGATCTATTGGAAAGATTAAACGCAACTCTGAAGATTGGGATCTCGACGAAGGTAAGGAGTCAGGTCTGACCCCTTAGTTTGATTGTGATAAAGCTTTTATGGATACTGATGTTTTCCGTGCATTTAGCACTAAATATGGACTTGACTCTGAGATAGTAGCTTCTTTCTGTGAATCATTTGATACTCATGTTGACCTCCCTAAGGAGAAGTGGTTTAAATACCATCCTCCCATTGAAGTAAAAAAAGTAGTTGAACCTGTTAAAGTCGAAGAAAAGACTATCACTTATAATGTTGATCCTATTGTTCGTGCTGCTTATATTGAGAAACCGCCTTTCCCTGTTAGGATAAAGGATCATGCTAAAGCTTCAACTATGGTTCGTAAGAGTAATACTAGAACACCTACACCCTCTAAGAAAATTAGAGTTGAACCTAGTGTTGCTATGTTTAAGGATCTCTTGGTTGAAAATTTAGATGGACATGTTATTTAACTCCTAGAGGAAGCTGCTAGAATAGCCAAACCCGATACTAGGAATAAACATAGACATGTTGTAGGCATGCCTGTTATTTCTATTAAAATAGGAGGTCGTTGCTATCATGGTTTATGGGACGTAGGTGCTAGTGCGAGTGTAATACCTCATTCCTTATATAAAGAAATTATGCATGATATTGGACCTCCTAAGCTATAAGGTATTGATGTCACTATTAAGCTTGCCAATAGAGACACTATTTCACCAATGGGGATTGTTAGAGATGTTGAAGTCTTGTGTGGGAAAGTTAAATACCCTGCTGATTTTCTTGTTCTTGGTTCCCCACAAGATAATTTATGTCTCATTATATTTGGTAGACCCTTCTTGAACACTGTTAATGCTAAGATAGACTGCGTGAAAGATATTGTTACTGTTGGATTAGGGGATATGTCTCATGATTTTAACTTCGCAAAATTTCGTAGACAACACCATGATAAAGAATTACCTAGTAAGGATGAAATTATTGGTCTTGCTTCTATTGATGTGCCTCCTAACGATCCTTTAGAACAATATCTACTAGACCGTGAAAATGATATGTATATGAATGAGAGAAGGGAAATAGATGAAATATTTTTAAGCAGGGACCCTTATTGGAAAACAACTTGTCTGCTGAAATTCTAGGGGATCCTCCTCCACCCAAGGGTGATCCCGTGTTTGAACTCAAACCATTACCTGATAATCTTAAGTATGTTTATATCGATGAAAAGAAGATATCTCCTATTATTATTAGTGCTAACCTTTCAGAGCAGGAAGAAGAAAAATTATTGAAAACTCTGAATAAGCATCGTGCTGCTATCGGATATACTCTGGATGATCTTAAGGGCATTAGTCCCACTCTATGCCAACACAAATTAAAGTTGGAAGTGGACGCGAAACCGGTTATCGGTCGTCAACGACGGTTAAATCCTAAAATGAAAGAAGTGGTAAGGAAGGAAATACTAAATCTTCTAGAGGCAGGTATAATCTATCCAGTTGCTGATAGCCAGTGGGTAAGTCCTGTCCATTGTGTCCCTAAGAAGGGAGGTATGACTGTTGTTCCTAATGATAAAGATGAATTGATCCCGCAAAGAATTGTTATAGGTTATAGGATGGTAATTGATTTCCCAAATTAAATAAAGCTACTAAGAAAGGTCATTACCCTTTGCCTTTTATTGATCAAATGCTAGAAAGGTTATCCAAACATACTCATTTTTGCTTTCTAGATGGTTATTCTGGTTTCTCTCAAATACCTGTGTCGAAAGGGGATCAAGAAAAGACCGCTTTTACTTGTCCTTTCGGTACCTTTGCTTATAGACGTATGCCTTTTGGTTTATGTAATGCACCTGCTACCTTTCAAAGATGCATGATGGCTATATTCTATGATTTTTGTGTAAAGATTGTTGAGGTTTTCATGGATGATTTTTCCGTTTACGGAACTTCTTTTGATGATTGCTTGAGCAACCCTGATCGAGTTTTGCAGAGATGTGAAGACACTAATCTTGTCTTGAATTGGGAGAAGTGCCACTTTATGGTTAATGAAGGCATTGTCTTGGGACATAAAATTTCTGAAAGAAGTATTGAAGTTGACAAGGCTAAGGTTGATGCTATTGAAAAGATGCCGTGTCCCAAGGACATCAAAGGTATACGAAGTTTCCTTGGTCATGCCGGGTTCTATAGGAGGTTCATTAAGGACTTCTCCAAAATCTCTTGGCCTCTGACTAATCTCTTACAAAAAGGTGTTCCTTTTGTCTTTGATGATGATTGTGTAGAAGCATTTGAAATACTTAAGACAGCATTGATCTCTGCACCTATTGTCCAGCCTCCTGACTGGACTTTACCCTTTGAGATTATGTGTGATGCTAGTGATTATGCTGTAGGTGATGTTCTAGGACAAAGATTTGATAAGAAATTGAATGTTATCCAATATGCTAGTAAAACTTTAGACATTGCCCAGAGAAATTATACTACTACTGAGAAAGAGGTTTTAGCAGTCGTATTTGCTTATGATAAGTTTAGACCTTATATTGTTGACTCTAAAGTAACTATTCACACTGATCATGCTGTTATCAAATACCTTATGGAAAAGAAAGATGCTAAACCTAGACTTATTAGATGGGTTCTCCTGCTACAAGAATTTGATTTGCATATTATTGATAGAAAGGGAGCTAAGAACCCCGTTGCAGACAACTTGTCTAGGCTAGAGAATATTCTTGATGACCCACTACCTATTGATGATAGCTTTCCTAATGAACAATTAGCTGTCATAAATACTTCTCGTACTGCTCCATGGTATGCAAATTATGCTAATTACATTGTTGCTAAGTTTATACCACCTAGTTTCACATACCAGCAAAAGAAAAAGTTCTTCTATGATTTGAGGCATTAGTTCTGGGATTTTCCACACCTTTATAAAGAAGGAGTAGATGGTATTATTAGACGTTGTGTACCTGAGCATGAAGAGGAACAGATCCTACACAAGTGCCACTCTGAAGCTTATGGAGGACACCATGCTGGAGATAGAACTGGACATAAGGTATTGCAATCTGGTTTTTATTGGCCTACTCTCTTCAAGGATGCCCGTAAGTTTGTCTTATCTTGTGATGAATGTCAAAGAATTGGTAATATTAGTAGACGTCAGGAAATGCCTATGAATTATTCACTTGTTATTGAACCATTTGATGCCTGGGGCTTTGATTATATGGGACCGTTTCCTTCATCAAATGGGTATACACATATTTTAGTTGATGTTGATTATGTTACTAAGTGGGTAGAAGCTATTCCAACTAGTAGTGCTGATCACAACACCACTGTTAAGATGCTTAAGGAAGTTATTTTTCTGAGGTTTGGAGTCCCTAGATACTTAATGACCGATGGTGGTTCACACTTTATTCATGGTGCTTTCCGTAAAATGCTTGCTAAGTATGATGTTAACCATAGAATTGCATCCCCTTATCACCCACAGTCTAGTGGTCAAGTAGAACTAAGTATCAGAGAGATGAAATTAATTTTGCAAAAGACAGTTAATAGGTCTAGAAAGAATTGGTCCAAGAAACTTGATGATGCATTATGGGCTTATAGAACTGCATACAAAAATCCTATGGGTATGTCTCCATATAAAATGGTTTATGGAAAAGCTTGTCACTTACCTCTTGAGCTAGAACATAAGGCATATTGGGATATTAAAGAGCTCAATTATGATTTCAAACTTGCCGGTGAGAAGAGGTTATTTGACATTAGCTCGCTTGATGAATGGAGAACTCAAGCCTATGAGAATGCCAAGCTGTTCAAAGAAAAGGTAAAAAGATGGCATGACAAAAGGATACAAAAGCATGAGTTTAACGTAGGTGATTATGTCTTGCTATACAACTCTCGTTTAAGATATTTTGCAGGAAAACTTCTCTCTAAATGGGAAGGTCCTTACGTTATCGAGGAGGTCTATCATTCCGGTGCCATAAAAATCAACAACTTCAAAGGCACAAATCCGAAGGTGGTGAACGGTCAAAGAATCAAACATTATATCTCAGGTAATCCTATAAATGTTGAAACCAATATTATTGAAACCGTAACCCCAGAGGAATACATAAGGGATACTTTCCCGAACGATTCAGACTCCAAAAAGGAAGAGGTATGTGGTACGGTAAGTAAACCGACTCAAAAATAGTTCTAATGGTAATTTCTCACCGTTTTGAATATTTAGAAAAATAGAAAAAATAAGAGGCAGTCCAGAAAGGACACGAGGCGTCCACGAGTGTGGAGGACGCACCCCTGCCTCGTGGGCATCCCGTGTGCCTCCCGGACTCCGATTTCTTGCACGTTACTTCTTTTGGTCGGTAAAAATTCACTATATATTCTCCCAAAGGTTTTGACCACCGTATCACGCAAAAATCCTCTGTTCTTGTTTTGAGCTATTTTCTGCTAGGGTTGACAAGGCCAGGCATCATGTCGTCCTCATCCTCCAACAATGAGGGCAACGATGCTTGGCTAATGAAGATATAGCAGAAGAGGGAAGAACCCGAGGAGATCAACAAGGAGAATAGGATCAAGAAGGCTATGGAAGATCGGGCTCTGACAATAGGAGAAGAAGACATCCTTCAACCCCTTCCAAACCTTTTTACTTCAACTGAGATTGAAGCTTTCAAGATGATTGAGTTAGCTCAAATACAAAACAAGTATCTCACAAGTGAAAATATTTTTCCGAAGGAGCATATCGCCGCACTCAAAGGTATTATCCGCAAGTTGGAGGATCTCCTACGCTCAATGTATGATGATCCGACATCACTTCTTTCAACTCCATCGTCACCAACTTCGAAGGAGACATAATCATATGGGTATGGGAACTCCCCTTGGCAACTTCCAAGCTTGGGGGAGGTGCCCCGGTATCGTATCACCATCACACTCATATCTTTACCGTTTTCTTAGTTCTATCATTTTGGTAATATCTTGATCTAGTAGAATAAAGTTAGCATGATCTAGTTGTGAGCTTTTGCTTTATGATCTTTACCTTTGTAATCGAGTCCGTGAGCTATATAAATAAATATTAGTGTTGAGTCAAGGGCTTGATTTCCTTGCAATGGTCATGAGAGAATAAAAGAAAATATAAAAAGTATCAAGAGATCATATTGATCTTATGGAAGGTAATGACATCACATATAAAGAGTATGATGAATAAAAGTTGTTGAAAGTTGACAAACATAGTTTTGGTGATCGTTGCAATTAATAGGAAGTAATAAAGAAAGAGAGGTTTCACATACAAATATACTATCTTGGACATCTTTTATGACTGTGAGCACTCAATAAAATATGACATGCTAAAGAGTTCATGTTGGACAAGGAAGACAACATAATGGGTTATGTTTTCTTATATCCAAAATAAAGTATATTGCATGGATCATCCAACATGTTGAGCTTGCCTTTCCCCCTCATGCTAGCCAAAACTCCTTGCACCAAGTAGAGATACTACTTGTGCTTCCATACATCCTTAAACCTAGTTTTTCCATGAGAGTCCACCATACCTACCTATGGATTGAGTAAGATCCTTCAAGTAAGTTGTCATTGTTGCAAACTCCCTAGAATATGTATGATTTATTAGTGTGGAGGAAATAAGCTTTATACGATCTTGGATATGGAAGTAATAAAAGCGACGGACTGCATAATAAATGTCCTTATCACAAGTGGCAATATAAAGTGACGTTCTTTTCGCTAAGATTTTGTACATCCAACCATAAAAGCACATGACAACCTCTGCTTCCCTCTGCGAAGGGCCTATCTATTATTCCTGCCTAATAAGAGTCAAGGTGAAAATCACCTTTCCTTTTTACATGTTATCCTTCGGCAAGCACATTGTGTTGGAAAGATCCTTACATATATACCCAATTGGATGTAAGTTATCCCGGTCTATTACTGTTGACATTACCCTTGAGGTAAAAGGTTGGGAGGCAATACCATAAGCCCCTATCTTTCTCTGTGTCCGATTAAAACTCCATACCCATAAGTATTGCGTGAGTGTGAGCAATTGTGAAAGACTAGATGATAGTTGAGTATGTGGACTTGCTGAAAAGCTCTTATATTGACTATTTCCGATGTTATGATAAATTGCAGTAGCTTCAATGACTGAGACCATAGTTGTTGGTTTTCAATGAAGTTTATGATTCATACTTGACATTGTGAATGAATTGTTACCTTAGCATAAGAGTCATATGACAAAATATATATGTGCTGAAATTATATGAATGATCATGATACCCTCATGTCTGTATTTTATTTTTATCGACAAGTCTGTCTTTAAACATGTGGACATATTTTTCGATATCGGCTTTCGCTTGAGGACAAGCGAGGTCTAAGCTTGGGTGAGTTGATACGTCCATTTTGCATCATGCTTTTATGTTGATATTTATTGCACTATGGGCTGGTATTACACGTTATGTCACAATACTTATGCCTTTTCTCTCTTATTTTACATGGTTTACATGAAGAGGGAGAATGCCGCCAGCTGGAATTCTGGGATGGAAAAGGAGCAAACATTGGATACCTATTCTGCACAACTCAAAAAGTTCCGAAACTCCACGAAACACCGTTTCAAAAAATATAAAAAATATCTAGAGAAAGAGATCTGCCAGGGGCCACCACTTGTCCACGAGGGTGGGGGCGCCCCGCCCCCCCCCCCCCCCCCCCCCCCC
>LR738709.1:597102533-597138468 GCA_902687465.1 Secale cereale
CCCGCCTCTGGGCGCGCCCCGCTGCCTCGTGGGCCAACCGGTGACCCCCTAATGCCCATATTCTCCTATATTAGGTGTTTTGACCTGGAAAAAATCAGAAGGAGGCTTTCGGGACCAGACACCTCCGTCTCGAGGCGGAACCTTGGCGAAACCAATCTAGGGCTGCGGCGGAGCTGTTCTGCCGGGGATACTTCCCTCCGGGAGGGGGAAATCGTCACCGCCGTCATCACCAACAACTATCCCATATTGGGGAGGGTTATCTTCATCAACATCTTCACGAGCACCATCTCCTCTCAAACCCTAGTTCATCTCTTCTTTCCAATCTTTGTATCAAAACCTCAGATTGGTACATGTGGGTTGCTAGTAGTGTTGATTACTCCTTGTAGTTGATGCTAGTTGGTTTACTTGGTGGAAGATCATATGTTCAGATTCATTATGCATATTAATACCACTCTGATCATGAACAATATTATGTCTTGTGAGTAGTTACTTTTGTTCCTGAGGACATGGGAAAAGTCTTGCTATAAGTAGTCATGTGAATTTGGTATTCGTTCGATATTTTGATGAGATGTATGTTGTCTCTCCTCTAGTGGTGTCATGTGAACGTCGACTACATGACACTTCACCATTGTTTGGGCCTAGAGGAAGGCATTGGGAAGTAATAAGTAGATGATGGGTTGCTAGAGTGACAGAAACTTGAACCCTAGTTTATGCGTTGCTTCGTAATGGGCTGATTTGGATCTACTTATTTCATGCTATGGTTAGGTTTACCTTAATACTTCTTTTGTAGTTGCGGACGCTTGCAATAGAGGTTAATCATAAGTGAGATGCTTGTCCAAGTAAGGGCAGCACCCAAGCACCAGCCCACCCACATACCAAATTATCAAAGTAACGAACGCGAATCATATGAACGTGATGAAAACTAGCTTGACGATAATACCCATGTGTCCTCGGGAGTGCTTTCCTTCATATAAGAGTTTGTCCAGGCTTGTCCTTTGCTACAAAAAGGATTGGGCCATCTTGCTGCATCTTATTTACTTTTACTATTTATCACTTGCTACAATTACCTTATCACAAAATTATCTGTTACCGAGAATTTCAGTGCTTGCAGAAAATACCTTACCGAAAACTGTCTATCATTTCCTTCTACTCCTCATTGAGTTCGACACTCTTACTTGTCGAAAGGACTACGATAGATCCCCTACACTTGTGGGTCATCATTCACCGTTTTGACTTTGCACTACAGGAAACAGCTAGTTTGCCGTCAGGCAACAACAGACGGCAAAGGCTGGTGTACAGACGGCAAAGAGTTTACCGTCAGCCGATGACGGCAAAGTGTGTCGGCAAAGACAAAGTCGGCAAAGTAGCTTTATCGTCGGGCAGACGGCAAAAGTTTTTCCGTCAGCCAACCACAAATTTGCCGTCTGCACCGGAAATACCAGACGGCAAAGCACGCGGTCTTTGCCGTCAGTCAAAGCGTGTACTTTGCTGTCATCGGGACAGAACGGCAAAGATTGTTTTCTAGTATTTTATTTTTTAAATGACGTAAGAGCATCTCCAGTGGAACGTGTAAATTTGGACGTGTATATCTTCATATACACGTCCATATACACCTTGCTAAATTTTACACCTCCCAGTTTTTCAGTGGAACGTGTATACAGGACGTGGAAATCAGGACGTGTATATTCCAACGGGTCCAGATCGAGCGAGGGGACCAGATCGAACGGGTCCAGACGAGCGACGGGCGTGGCATGGACGTGTATATTTACACGTCCAGTAGCTTCGTGGATGGACGTGGATAACTTGCACGCCCGTATACACGTTCCACTGGAGACGATTTTTTGGCAAACATCGTGTATATTTAACATACACGTCCATATACACCATCCACTGGAGATGCTCTAAGAGCAGAGCATCTCGCCGGACACATGCATTTTTTAGTCTCATAACCGAAAGCGTACGCCAAATTATCACATACTCGACAATAGTTCATTTGTACCACGTTCTAGCAGTGTGACAATCATCTTTGAATATATAACAAAATTTGATTACAAAAAAATCTAATTACAAGTTACAGATTGTGTTAACTTCGATCCCTCAAAAACAAAAACAAAAACCCAGAGAACTTCAGCCCAGACTGGCCACCTTCCGAGCAACGGGTAGGACCGGTGACACACCACGGCCGGCCCAGCGCGGCGCGCATGGTGACGGAGGACGCGGTCTAGGCCAGCGGGGCGCGCGGGGCGATGGAGGACGCGGTCGGGGCCGGCGCGTGTGGCGACATACGACAAGGTCGAGGCCAGCGGGGCGCGCGTGGCGAAGGAGGACGCGGTCAGGGCTGGCGCGCGTGGCCAGGGAGGATGCGGTCGTGGTCGGCGTGGTGCGCGTGGCGACGGAGGACGTGGTCGGGGCCGGTGCGCGGGCGGAGGCGGGTGGACTCGGGCGGCGCGCGGGCGGAGGCGGGTGGACGCGCGCGGCACGCGGACGGCGAGCGTAGGTGGGTGGATGCGGGCGGCTAGCGGGGTCCGGTGAGGAGCAGCCACGGCGGTGTCCGACAAGGGGCAGCCTCAGAGGGGTCCGGCGAGGGGCGGAGAGGATGAGGGTGGGGAGCCTCGAGCGCAGGCGGGTCCAGCGAGGGGCGGCCGGGGCGGATTCCGGCGAGGCGCGGCCGGCGCGGATTCTGGGGAGAGACGGGGAGTAGTTTGGCGAGGGGCGGCCGCGCGCGGACGAGAAGGCGCCTTTCTCTGGCGGCTGCGGTCGAAGGAGCCCGCCTGGTCACCTGGCCGGCGCGTGGTGCCTGCCGGTGCTGGTGCCCGCCGGCGCTGGTGCCCTGCTGTACGTGCACTGCTCGAGTGCTTCCATGGAGAAGGAGAAAACTAGATCGTGTAGTGGTTTTTTTAGGATCAGATCGAGTAGTGGGTTCTGATGTAGACGTGCAAGTGATGTGGGGCACATGGGGTGCTGCTCCAGTGCTGGTGCGTGCGATGCATGGTGGGGGCGGTTGGCCCGCCACGTCATCGATCCAGGGGTCGGTTGTTTGAGCCAATAGGAATACAGTAAAAAATTTGTGTTTGTTCAGCCTATTAATGTTCACCAAATACACATATTAAAATATGGTAAATCTTCTAAAACTTTTTCCATGCCTTCTAGGACATATAAAGCAGTACCATGCCAAATTTCATATTCTTTCGACCTTGTTTACATTTTCAAAAAAATTAAAAAATCAATACATGCACTTTGCCGTCCATAAAAAAAATCACAGACGGCAAAATATTTGCCGTCTGCGATTTTGTTTTACAGACGGCAAAGCGAGCTCTTTGCCGTCTTTAGGAAAAAGGCTGACGGCAAAAAAATTGATGTCTGTGATTTTGACTTACAGACGGCAAAGCAAGCTCTTTGCCGTCTGTTAAAAAAAATCTCAGACGGCAAAGTATCTTTGCCGTCAGGCGTTCTTTGCCGTCAGCAGCTGTCGGCAAAATTGGTCTTTGCCGTTTGCCCCGACGAAATGCTGAAGGCAAAGAGCAGTACTGACGGCAAATCTCGAGTTTCCTGTAGTGTTGGGGGGGAATTTCTTCTGCCCCCTGTTTTTGGTGGACGCGGCTCATCGTCATCGTCGTCCTCGTTGGGTGACCCTTTCTCCCTTTGTTCGGTATTTAACTTACCGGCCTATTTAAAGACCCAACAACTTCGGTTGGTGATAACCCAAAAGTGTAGGGGATCGCAACAGTTTTCGAGGGTAAAGTATTCAACCCAAATTTATTGATTCGACATATGGCGAGCCAAAGAATACTCTTAAGTATTAGCAGCTGAGTTGTTAATTCAACCACACCTGGAAACTTAGTATCTGCACCAAGGTAGTTTAGTAGCAAAGTAATATGATAGTAGCGGTAGCAGCAATAAAAGTAACGGTAGTGTTTTTGTAGTTTTTGTAATAATAGCAGCGGAAAAGTAAATAAGCAACACACAATATGTGAAAAGCTCGTGGGCATTGGATAGGTGATGGGGAATTATTTCGGATGCAATTCATCATGTAAAAGTTATAACCTAGGGTGACACAGAACTAGCTCCAGTTCATCAATGTAGTGTAGGCATGTATTCCAAATATAGTCATACGTGCTTATGGAAAAGAACTTGCATGACATCTTTCGTCCTACCCTCCCGTGGCAGCGGGGTCCTATTGGAAACTAAGGAATATTAAGGCCTCCTTTTAATAGAGTACCCGACCAAAGCATTAACACATAGTGAATACATGAACTCCTCAAACTACGGACATCACCGGGAGTGGTCCCGATTTCTGTCACTTCGGGGTTGCCGGATCATAACACATAGTAGGTGACTATAGACTTGCAAGATAGGATCAAGAACACACATATATTCATGAAAACATAATAGGTTCAGAGATGAAATCATGGCACTCGGGCCCTAGCGACAAGCATTAAGCATAGCAAAGTCATAGCAATATCAATCTCAGAACTTAGTGGATACTAGCACTACAAAAAAAATACACTTCCGTGATGATATGTGTTTGTCACAGTAGGTCATGTTTTCTGTCATGCATGTACATCCATGACGATTTTATGACAAAATCAAGATAGCCTTGCTGTCGTAGAAGTGTTCCATGACATTACCAAAATTATCATCACAGAAGTGTCAACTTCCATGACGATAAATCACGCGTCACAGAAGTGCTTTCGTTAAGGGTGACCGACACGTGGCATCCACCGTAACGGAACACCGTTAAGTTATCAGGTCCGGTTTTGGATCCGATAACCCGTTAACAACCTTGACCAATGGGGATTTTCCACGTGTAAAATCTTCATTGGCTGGAGGAAACACGTGTCGGCTCACCGTTGGAACAGATGGCATCCACTCATTGGACCCAAAGCACCTACGATACGCCGACACGTGGCACGACACAACAGAGGCCCATTCCTGTGAAAAGGCCGGCCCGTTTGACTTGGTCAAAAGGTGGCAGGCCAGCCCACGGCAAGCCTGTTAACGACCTGTTCGCATATAGCCCATGTACAACCCGCTAACCCAGGGCCCGTTTACGGCCTATCCGAATTAGGCCCAGTAACATCATGTGGGCCGTCCAATATAAATCCAGTCCGTTTTAACTTCCGGCCCATGTATGGCCCATGACGTCTTTCGGCCCATATGAGGCCCTTATTACTCTCGGCCCATTAACGGCCCGTGGTAAAATTGGCCCGTAATGAACAGTGTATCACTTTATACCCATTAACCGCCCATTATTCCGTTGGGACAATTCCAGCCCATGTTATCTTTCGTCCTTCTTGGGGCCCATTTATTTTTGGGCTCATTTCCACATTCGTTTACTTACGGCCCGTTAATGTCATTTTCTGCTTATGGGCCAAATTCAGCCCGTGGTTACAGTCGGCCCGTTTGTGGCCCTTTAGTACGTTGGGCCGTTTTCCTAGCGTCATCAAAATACGGTCGATTAATGACGTGCCATTAAGGTCAGCCCATGAACGGACGATTTCAACTCTAGCCCATTTAGGGCCATAATGTGGTCTGTGATTGACCCATGTTTGGCCAACCGATCATACGACACGTAGAAGGCCCATTGATGATACGGCCCATAGAAGGCCCATTGTGTTTACAGCCCGTATATGGCCCATTGTTTCTACGCCGCGTAGAAGGCCCATTGTTCTTTATGAAAGAAAGAAGGCCCATTATTTCTACGGCCCTTAGAAGGCCCATTGTTTCTACGGCCCGTAGGAGGCCCATGTTGACTACAGCCGGTGGGCATCAAAGTTTGCCACCAGTGCAATTATAGGGAACACCCTACACTATACAAAAATGGCTTGTTGTTTTCTTCAGCCGGTGGCTGCACGTTAAGAACAAATTTTGTATCGCACCAAAACAAATTACAACTATAAAACAAAAGGAAGGTTGGCATAAAAGTTAACAGTCTAGCAGATAAATGCACCACCAGAAGTTCAGAAGCTCAGTTCATTTGACCTGACTATTAAGTTTTCATGTTTTATTGTCCGAGGGAGCACCATAACCTTCGCCTTCAGTTCTCCTAGGCTCCTGAACAACATAGCAAATGTCTAATAGTCTGGTTTCAAAACCATGCATATCTTGACAACATCGAACAATGTCTCTCCTTGTTTCACAAAGGGTCTCTGTTAGGGAATGGACTTGTGTCTGGAGCGCAGATACAACATTGTTTTGAGCTTGCATATCTTGATCATGAGGCAGTTTGGACGAGATTGCCTTAACAACCAAGCCAGTATTGCTCAGGAACATGCTTTTGGCATTGTTAGTGGACAGGTACTGACCCACTGCAGCAAGAGCTGACATTGCGGTTATAGTTGCCTCGCCCCCTTCAGAAGGTGGCGGTTCCACCATTTTTTCCATAGCTCGCTGAAAACTTGAGGTTTTACATTAGTAGTACCAGAATAGAAGATATTAAGGAGGCAGCAAAACCAAACAAAATAGCTTTGGTCTATATACAGAACTTATTCTGGTGAACCCATGTAAAATAATAGTTGTATTTTATTACAAAGTATATAATAAAACCAGGTTCCAAACATATGACCATGTACCATCGCTAATGTATTGTCTATTTCTTCACATTGTATTGAGGGCTAAGGATAAAGAGACGAACTTTATAATACGGTAAATATACTATGACATCATTCATATCACAAAACAACTGAGAACAGACAAATAGGCAATTGTAACATTGTGTGGGCAAGTCCAACACGGAACTAGATTACATGTCAAGATCAAAGGAATATCACTCCTCTGTTTTAAACCTTGTAAGGTGCAATGATACGCTAAGACAATTGTATATAAAATTGAAAAGAGTAATAGACATTGGCTGCAAACCATGCAGTTCAAGGCACAAGTCAGAGTTAGTAGTAGTTAAAAGGCATGAGGATTAAGGACTTACAACATCGGCTTTGACTGGTGCAGTCATGCCCTTCTTCTTGTGGTGTGACAGTCCTTGAAGATTTCCACAACATTTGGTTCAGGTACTTTTTGGTCCTTGCGGTCTTTCCTTTGCATTTGGAACAAGTCAATATAGATCTGATAATATGGTACAGCGAAACGAGTGAAACAATAGCTAATTACAAGAGCCTCGCAGTGTGCAATATAGCTACGAGATCCTGTCGTCTGTTGGAATTTCACTTTCGTACGGTTGGACTTGTTCTTTGAACAGTTCACCTACAAGAAGATAGATTTGTGTGGCACATGCGTAAATAGGACTTCAAAATGTGATCTGATCACATATATATAATGTACCTGATACTTTGGATTGGACCAGTGTTTAACAAGGCCTCTCCAGTCTTCATCAGGTATATTTTCCACTTGAGATGTTTGGGCAAGTTCACTGTTAGCCTTGCCTTCAAAGTGAGTTTTCCTCAAGTTATACCGATATTGTCGCAGAGCAGATTTGAAAACATGGGTGCAAGCTTGTCTGGTTGCATCATCTTGGCTATCCAACTTGAACCTCATCTGTTGAAAATTATGGGAGTCTCATTATCAGCAACCTAGAAAGTATTGGACAGAGCAAGACGATATTACTAGTTTCCATACATAACCATACTTACAGATAAATGGTCGAGGAAGGTGTTGAACAGGGTTTTGTCTTTGTCATTCCTGTACTGAATCCATGTTGGGAGGATACGTACATGACACCTAACAGCAACCGCTGCCTCTGATACTAACTTGGCTGACTCTGTAGCATCACGTGGCCTTTTTAAACCTGCCTCAAAACGGATCTCCATTCTTCCTCCTCTAGATTTAGTTAACCTATCGAGCATTATCCCTGATGTTTGTTTCCTGTTGCGCCTAGGTGCTAGTCCAACAACAAACATAGGAAGTGTTAGTGTACATCAGACTGTGAGACTACATATAAAGAAGCATGCAACTGTAACTTGACTCCAGCAACTACCTTCTTGCTGTTGAAGCTCACAAAGTTCATCTGATCTTGCCAACTCATCTTGTGTCAAGAGTGCTTCGGAAGTAGTGTCAGGTGGCAAGGGAGCTTGGGAACATGCTACTAGCTGAGTTGACCGACAAGTAAATTGTGTAGCTGGTGGTACCGTGGAAGGTGTTGCAACAACTAGGGTTGTCTCTGCTTGTTTGGTGGCAACTATTTGTTTCTGTTTGGCTTGTTCTGCAGCTCGTGTAGCATGGGATACCATGTCGGTAAAATTTTCCGCTGGACTTTGACCTTCTATTGCACCATCACTACCAGCAGAATCTACAAGATTGTTCCGCTTCCGTTTCCCTGTCGTTCTATCTTGCTTCCTCTTGCTCTGTGCCATGTTAAGTCAAGCTGACAAGAAAAACGAATATCAATTTAGTTCTTTAGAACAAATGTACTTTGATGTAAGAACATGGTGTGATAGATAGATACTGTATGTTCTAGAAACGGGAACACGTGTCTTAGTCACAAGTACAATGTGTAAAGTAAGAAGATGAAATTCAATAAAATTAGAAGCAATACAAGCTAGACATCATACATAACATGCAACCACATATAACAATGCCAAGTTAGAGGGAGCACCTGTGATGGTGCACTAGGGGAGACGTGCTCATCACCAACACAGCTACGTTGAGTGTCTATGCATGTGTTGTCTTGGAAATAATCTTGGGGGGATGGAAGAGTAGAATCTGTAGAGGCCCTCCATTTGGAAGGAGCACCTTCATCCGCTGCCTTGCTAACTTCCTTCCGCTTTATTGATTTTAATTGTCACGTAAAACCGACAAGAAAAAGCAATAAAATTCACTCTTCACAACTCATTCGTGCATGATACTGACAATCACTACTTTGATGTAAGGCAAACACATGATTCCAGGATGGACTAATATGAAAAACAGGACGACATGTCATATTCACAACTGTTTGTGTAAACTAAGCAGAAACCATTTCATCAAATAAGAAGCAATGCAAGCTAGACACCACGTGAAATATGCAACCAATATGATTCTGCCAAGTTAAAAGTGTCCCATCATAAATGGCATTTCAACAAATTAGAAGCAGCGCATGCTACAAATCATATCAAAGATGCAACTAATATCACACTACATATACTGAAGGTGTCTCGTCATATTGATTTATGCAGGATACAAAAAAACAATAGTTTTATGTGAGGACATGCTTAATAGACAGATATACTATGTACTAAATACAGGAAGGCATGTCACACTAACAGGTATAATGTATAAGCTAAGCAGAATAGCACATGCAGTTTAACCAGATTGGAGCAAGCACGTATGCAACATGCAACCACGTATCACGCTGCCAAGTTAGAGCAAGCACATGCGATGCTAGTGTAGGGGAAATGCGGTAATCAACTACAGAGCTACGTTCACTATCTTCATCTAGCCTTGTTGTTTCTTGAGAATCATGTCGGGAGGCTGACGCTGCATTCTTTAAATGAGGAGTAATAGACTTACCTGACTGCCTCATCATAAGTGATTGATGAGGGATACACAAGAACATTAGTTTGATGTAAGAACATGGTTAATACACAGATGTACTAGTATGTACCAAAAACAGAAAGGCATGTCGTATTTAAAGGTATAATGTGTAAGCTAAGCAGATGCAATTTAACCAAATTGGAAGCAATACAAGCTAGAATCTGGCTGGAGTGGTGAGCATGATCATCTAGGACCTGAGAGCCTGGTGGGAGGCAGGCTGCTTCGTTTGCTGGGCTTGTCACTGGTTCGGTCAGTGCCCTGACTAGCTATTTGTCTTCTGGTGCTCACGGGATGGTGGTTCATGTAAAAAATATCTTTCCTTATCTTAATAAAGACCGACTTCGGCCTTTCGAATACAAGCTAGACACCATATGGAACATGCAACCACATATGACACCGTGAAGTTAAAGCAAGCACCTGGGATGGTGGTTCATTGCAAGCGAGGTCATCAACTTCAGAGGTACGTTTACCGTCTCCATCTGCTGACATTGCACATTTTATAAGTCTGAAACATGTCTGGTCTATCCGCCTAGCACGCTGGAGCGACTTCTCTCTTTTCTGTTTTGCTTCTCTCATAGCAGCAGAGTCTGAAATACCCTTGCATAAATACACAATAGTGAGAGTATGGGTGAAGTGTGTGCAGAACTAGTGCACTGTAAAAGTAGCAGATAGCAGGTGGCTGAAAAATAAATGACATGAGACATATGATAGATCTACAACATTGCATGGCAAACAAAATTAGATTCTACTCCGTATGATTTTGTAATATATGAGCACGGGAAATGCAGGTACTCCTCCAGCACACCACCACATGTGGTCATATCAAGATAATAGTCAACTGAAAATAAATAGGTCAGTCAAGTTTTTTAATGAACCGTCTGATCTATAAGGAACGGGCAGATGGCCTTCGTTTACCTCCCGCTAGTCACTGTTAATGATCTTTCTCGAACCACCAGCGACCACCGGCCTAGACCCCTGCCTCCGCCGCCCTGCCCTACCCTCGACCTCACACCACCGCCGTGCTTGGTAGCGCCCCCAGGCCATCCCTTTAATCCCGGCCGACCTCCAGATCGGGCACCAGTAGCTCTAGGCCCCACATGCCCCTAAGATAAACACCGAGGCGTTGCTTCCCTGGTGTAATAGGCGGACTAGCGCCTGTTACGCCGGGGAATGCTTATGTTAATTGGGAATCAACTGACCAGGAATTGAAATTCAGGGGGGGCGACGGACCTCTAGCTAAGGTGAAATAGTATATGAGGAGAAACCTTGTGCATCGCGAGTTACTAGGAACATTTAGTATCAAGAAGAAGCGGTCAACTAGTGTCTTCTGTGGGATGAATACCATGCAAGCAGACACGTAATATTTGCACGAATAAGGGAAGAGGAGTACCATTTTTGGTTGCCGGTGTGGTCGCCTCCACATGTCGTGCCGATCTTCTTCTTTCTGCCGAGGAAACCGATGTTCTGGAGGAGGGTGCAGGCTTGGACGAACCCATGGCCAAATTGTTGACTGTGTTGCTGTGGCCGTATGTCGGCGGAGGGGAAGCAGATCCGAGGCGGCGAAGGATGGCGTAGCAGGAACAGCTCCGGTGCGGTGGAGGGTGGCGAAGTTGGATCGGCAACGGTGAGGCGCAGGACGGCGTGGTTGAACTGGCTCGGGTACGGATGGCTCGGCGTCGGCTTCAACTACTAGCCATGGAGGGCGTTACGGTTGAGGTTGCGGTGGACAACGACGTCGCGGTATCGGCTCCGGCGTGATGGAGGAGGGCGGCGGTTGATGGGTAGAATGGGGTGGCGGACGGAGGACGCCGGGGTTTCACGGCTGGTGGAGAGGTAGTTTTCGCGCCCACGGAGTACGAATGGGGAATCAGACGGGTGGGTGGGGGGAGGGGGAGAAGCTTGTTTCGGGTCTGGGACGCGCTTGTTTTTGGCTTTTTTGAACAGAAGATGGGACACGCTTGTTTGAAATTTGGGGAAAGTACAAACTTTCCCCCCCTCTTAAATTTCGGACCTACTGTGGGTCGGGGGTAGGATGGTAATCCCAGGTGTCCCAAATAGTGGGCGGGAGCGATTTCGGCCGCGCACATGTGTGCTTAGGCGGCCATTGTGTATGAATGTTTTTCGGAGGCGGTTGCGTGGCGTGTAGATGAAGCTACGAACCTACCCCGGTTTAGACCTTTGGACGTCGGGCCGGTAGGTTTCACGGGTCGGAGTTATTAGAAAAGTAATTTCCTTCTACTACCAAACATTGGTCTCACGCGGTTTCGGGCGAGTAGAGGCTCTTCTGGCGCTTCATTCGAAATTTTGAAACACAAGCATTCACGTTTAGAGTACTCTTGAACTTTGAGGATTGACCTAAATAGACAACGTTAAATTTGACCTTGTATGTTTGAAAACCTCATTAAATTATCCGCTTCTTTTTTAAATTTTGACACTTGAAAATCCTATAACTACGATTATTTTGGAATGGAGGAGCTAAATTAGAATCTATTTTGTACACGACTACATATGCTATTATGTACAAAATCAGAACAAAGATTGGTGCCCCCATAATTTAGGTATGATTTACAAATGCCATGATATCAAATTCAAATAATTGAATGGACTTCATGTTGAATTCTATTTTTTAAACCACCTTAAGTTGAATTCAAATGTATGCTAGTCCATAGGTAGCTATTTATAATATTCATTGTGTAACTTTCGTATGTATAATGTGCTTTACACACACAACATGAACTATACGCATGTTTATATTCGATTGCTAAAGCAATGCATTGTCTGGAGTTCAAAATACTAACTATGTGGATCAATTGTGTCGAATAATAACATAGACATGCTCAAATTCGATGGAATCTATATGTCTGATGGATCAATGACCGATCCTTACACAAATTGCAAATATCATGATCCCATCATAATATTTGGATACAATTTATATCTTTAATCAATGTGTACAACAGTCTTGTACGTGTAGTTTCACTCTCCATCGGTGGTCTCTCACACATGCTAACACACTCTCTCCCGAGGTGTCTTTCTCGCACACATGCTCTCGATATAACCCTCCCTCCCTCTCGTAACCATTTACCACTATTTTCACTAACCTTTATCACAAGCACTCGCCCTCTCGCAAGCATACACACGCACAATACCCATCGGCCCTTTCTATATACATAGACCTTCATACGTGTCTCATGTACGCGCATTATCTTTAGGCATGTCTCTCACTCATTGTCTCACACCTCTCTTCCTAATCGACGAGTATGATTCTAGCAGAGCATTCAGTAGGATGCCCCTTAAAGTTAGGTTGGATGAATAGTAATATCAGAGATAAAGGGGTTACCTTAGTCCGAGAACTTAGGGTTAGAAAACCTAGCCGGCCTTGTCAGTGGACATAGAGTCTTCAAAATTATGCTATCTCTGTCTTGTACGACTAGTCATCCATGGGTCTCCCTAAATGCTGTCACGGGCCGACCAATGTTGCGCGGGACGGAACCAAACAAAGGGCCCCACCTCGACCCACCGGACCTCATGCGGTGACACACCCTCTGCCCCCACGTCACGTTATCTTGTCACACCCACACATACCAACACAGACACCACACACACAAAAAATATGCTCCTGGTGCCTCTATCCACTCCCCCTTGCATATACACACTCAAGGGAATCTCTTGCCGTGACGTCATATTCATCTCTCTCTCTCTCTAGACCACTCTCATTTCTCGTGCTATCTCTCCCACGCCCCCCTATCGGCCCCTCCATCCATGCCTCTCTCGAATACGTAATACACACACATACCTCTCTAGGCCCTGCCAAATGCATCAACTACACATTCACACATGTTACATCACGTAACCCATTGATCTAAAAAGCCCTCTCTTCACGTCTATTTCGCATACAACATTCCTTTTGAATAAAGTGTGGCTAAAAAATATTTTAGAATTTCTACATATATACAACATTACAAAGTTGTATGGAGGAGTATGAACGCTTGCCTTGCATGGTGCCCACAATGATATTTATTCCGCACTGTGAATTTGTATATTTTTATACTATATATAAAGTTAGTCATAGTAAAGAGAAACGAAGAGCATCTCTCTCTCCATCGCATACCCCCCCCCTCTACGCCCCTTTCACATACGCACACAAACTATCTCCAGGTCCTCTAAAGTAAGCCCCCAGCACATTCACGCATGTTTCATCTTTCTCTCGCGATATATACAATGACGATCATTGTATTTGAAGCGAAAGCACGATACGTACATTGGACTTCAGAATCCACTCATTACGGTCACCATTTACATTTTGTGGTTATTATATAGTCACGGGCTCACCGTACAACTCTGTATTTTCTCAAGACATGACTAGTTGACCAGTTAAATGCTCCACGTGGCACCTCTAGTGTTGCATCACATTATCTCACTACCATCGGGCCCACCTATCGGCTTGTATCTACTCTACATCTACACTCTTATAAAATACTAGCAAGATGCCCATGCGTTGCATGGAACATCAAGATGCATTTGTATGAGTAGTTTATCTTGTGGGAGAAAAGAATGAACAAGGGAAGGCCTTATTTGCAAGTGTGGAGAGGGGTGTGGGTATCTTTTTGCAAAATTGCCATAGTTTCCTTCCTATCTGTCAGATATAGATCGGACGGCCTATATTGTAGGATGGCAGGCACACGATCATCACCGACTATGCTTTTTATAAGAGTAGGGATAAAATACACTCTTATAAAAAACAAAATTGGTGATGATGGTGTGCCCGCCATCCTGCAATATAGGCCGTCCGATGTATATCTGCCGGATAGGAAAGAAACTATGACAATTTTGCAAGAAGGTACCCACACACCTCTCCACATTTGCAAATAAGGCCTTCCCTCATTCATCCTTTTCTATCACAAGATAAACTAGTCATACAAATGCATCTTGATGTTACGTGCAATGCACGGGAATCTTGCTAATAAGAATGAAAACAAATGACAACAAAATATTGGACGGTGGTTCGAAGTCATGACCGCGGGCACAGTGGACAAGGTGGCCTTGTATTGGTATGCTGAGCCGTGTGTTTTAACACACAGGAGCTGGTGTGGTGATTATACACACACGCACGCATGCACACGAACTGCATGCACGCAACACTCACACGAACACATGCACCCACGCACGCACGTAACACTCACACGTACACACGCAGCCACGCACGCACGTAACACTCACACGCACACACGCACGCACACACCAGTACACCACACGACAAACACACACTCTCACGCTCAAGTGCTCAACCTACACGTGCATGCGCACACACCAGGCCGTGACAAACACATACACAACCAAGTGATTCCCGCGCACGGGGAGGAGTCTTGTCGCGCCTGCGTAAATTTGTGTTTATCTAACCTTTTCCCTATGCGAACTGACAGGTGGGACCCACTAGGAACATGTTCAATTTAACTAGTCAACATGGTGCCACGCAGACTATTTGGCCGGTCAATAGAGTGCAATCCGATGCCGAACCGTGAGCAAGTGACCGTATAATCACCGCAAAACGTATATAGTGACCGTAATCAGCTTATTCTGAAGTTCGGTGAACGTATTACGCTTTTCTCTCTGTAGGCCCTCCAAAACTACATCTCTACACGTTCTCGCATGTTACAGCTAACAACTATGCAATACAGCACCACTATTACACTCTAACACAATAAATCATATGTGTTTTTAGTTTTACTAGATATCATATTGTTACTTAATTATTCAGTTTGCATACATTAAAATTGCCTTTGAAATGTATGGACAGTATCATATACCGCGCGGGAAAATCCCGCCCTTTCCAGTTTAATCGGGTTAGTATCGATGGATCGTGCGAAACAGCAAAACTATAGTACTATATACAGTACAAGTGATAGTTCACTGGGCCGTCGTGTCGTGTACTCCTCCGTCGTAAGAGTGGAGCGCTCGCTTTCATAAATCTTCTAGTACCTTTCGTCGACATGTGGGGCATCAAGCTACCGGGTCCACGTGCCATACCGGAATACAGTGCAGAGCATCCGCGGTGAAGCACCCAGTCATGGCGCCGGCGTGGTAATGAGCAATGAGGCATCAAATCACAAAGCTGCACCTTTCTCGCAGTTAAGTTGGAGGGACGGAAGTAATAATGCTAAAAAAGAAGAAGTTGGAGGGATGGAAGTAATAATGCTAAAAAAGAAGAAGTTGGAGGGACGAAGCATCCATCATTTCACTCGTTGATGAATCCGCTTCTCCCTCATCTTCTTCAAGTTAACTACGTGTTGCTTCTGCCGTTGTTCTGCCTCATGTGGGAAGCGGATCGGCTTGGTGAAGCACTGACACATGGGACCGCATGTTAGCAAACCGCCAGGACAATGTCCTTAAAAATAAGAAACCTCCCCCCCATCCACGCGGCAAAATCACCTCCTTTTTACTAATCTTGATTCTATAATTTTTTAGATCAATATAACTGAGATTTGTATAGATAGCACACATGAGCAAAACCAAGTGGTACGGTTAAGGGCATCCACAATGTGTAGCCAAATGTGAAAATAGCTTTTGGCATCGTAGGAACCATTGTGGACGGTGTTGCCAAATCCAAAAGGATAGAACTGAAGCTCCCTGATTGATTGATTGAAGGAATAGAAAAATGCAACGTGTCTCCTCTTTCTCCCGTGCTTTCACGCATGTACAGTATAGAGGACAGAGTCTACTCCCCTGTCCCTTCTATCACAAATCACAAAGCAGTGAGGCGTCAAATCACAAAGCACAGATGAAGCAACCATCCTTTCACTCTTCGCTGACTTCGCTTATCCATCGTCTTCTTCGAGAAACCATCTCACCACACTAAGCTGGACGGACGACGCTATTGTGTACGGGTAGTACTAGTACATTTACGCGTCCTTTGGTTCAACGGACTTCCTGGATGCAAATAAGGTGGTTGTCTCGGCTGACAGGCGGCACTTGCAAATGACTTACCGTGGTCTCCCTCAATGGTGTTCTCTGTCGAATGCACTTCGCCAAACCACAATGTTTGGGATATCGTCGACGTCACCGCAATGGGGAAGGAAGTCCAATATAGTTACTACCTCCATTTTTTTGTACACAAGGCCAGTATATCAAAATTATAATTTGCAAAAGGCCAATAACACTAATCGAGGCAAAATTGATGGGGTTTGCCTCGTACTAACAACCAAGGACATTAATATCCCCTGCATGCATGCGGAAGTGAGAATGTTGGTTTGCATGGTGCTGCATTAATCAAGCGATGATGAGTGAGATGGTTAGTTCTTTGGGCTTTGCAGAAAAAAATATGCATTAATTGACACGTGAAAGGAGGATTTGTATTGATTAATCCTGCGAAGGAAAACCCCGCCTTTCTTTTTTAACACTAGTACTCCTAGTACGTAGTACTACTACGTACTTATCCTGTTTGGGTCTAGTCCTTGTGATATGTCTCCAACATATCTATAATTTTTTATTGTTCCATGCTATTATTTATGATGTTTTGGATGTTAAATGGGCTTTGTCATACACTTTTATATTATTTTTGGGACTAACCTACTAACCCAAAGGCCCAGTCCACATTGCTATTTTTTTGCCTGTTTCAGGGTTTTACAGAAAAGGGATATCGAACGGAGTCCAAACGTAATGAAACCTCCGGGAGAGATATTTTTCAAGAAAATCACGCACGGAAGACTTGAGAACCATGGAGTAGGGTTTACGTGGTGCCCACGAGGGTGGGGGGCGCCCCCCTACCTCGTGGGTCCCACATATGGCCCCCGGTGCCCTCTTTCCTCCTATATATTCCTACGTACCCCGAAACCATCAGAACAACAGAGAAAACCCTAGTTCCACCGCAGTAACCTTCTGTTCCCATGAGATCCCATCTTGGGTTCTGTTCCGGAGCTCCGCCGGAGGGGGGATCTACCACGGAGTGCTTCTACATCATCATCATCGCCTCACCATGAGTTGTGAGAAGTTTACCACAGACCTTCGGGTCCATATAGCTTCTTCTCTCTCTTTGGATCTCAATTCAAAGTTCTCCTCGGTTCTCGAGGAGATCTATTCGATGTAATCTCTTTTTGCGGTGTGTTTGTCGAGATCCGATGAATTGTGGGTTTATGATCAAGATTATCTATGAGATATATTTTGTTCTTCTATGAACTCTTTATGTATGATTATAATATCCTTGCAAGTCTCTTCGAATTATTGGTTTGGTTTGGCCTACTAGATCTATAGTTCTTGCAATGGGAGAAGTGCTTGGCTTTGGGTTCAATCTTGCGGTGTCCTTTCCCAGTGACAGTAGGGGCAGCAAGGCACGTATTGTATTGTTGCCATCGAGGATAAAAAGATGGGGTTTATATCATATTGCTTGAGTTTATCCCTGTACATCATGTCATCTTGCTTAAGGCGTTACTCTGTTCTTATGAACTCAATACACTAGATGCATGCCGGATAGTGGTCGATGTGTGGAGCAATAGTAGTAGATGCAGAATCGTTTTGGTCTACTTGTCTCCGACGTGATGCCTATATATAATGATCATGCCTGGATAGTCTCATAATTATTCGCTTTTCTATTAATTGCTCGACAGTAATTTGTTTACCGGCCGTAGAATATCGCTATCATGAGAGAAGCCACTTGAGAACACTATGGCCCCCGGGTCTATTCTCAACATATCAATTTACAATGTACTTTACTTTTATGCTTTTACTTTCTTTTCTTATAATCAAAAATACCAAAAATATCAAATTATCATCTCTATCAGATCTCACTTTCGTAAGTGCCCGTAAAGGGATTGACAGCCCCTTATCGCGTTGACTGCGAAGTTCTTATTTTTTTGTGTAGGTGCGAGGGACTCGCCCGTGGTCTCCTACTGGATTGATACCTTGGTTCTCAAAAACTGAGGGAAATACTTATGCTACTATGCTGCATCTCCCTTTCCTCTTCGAGGGTTACAACGCAAGCTCGAGAAGTAGCAAGAACAGTTTCGGGCACCGTTGCAGGGGAGGCTTACGCAAAAGTCATATACCAAGTACCTATCACAAACCCTTATCCTTCGCATTACATTTTTTGCCTCTCATTTTCCTCTCCCCCACTTCACCCTTGCCGTTTTATTTGCCCTTCTTCTGTCGTGCGTCTACCGTTTGCTTGCCTCTTGTTTGCTTGTGTTTCTATGTGCCCTCAATTAGCTTGCATCTTCGCTTGCTAAATTATGAATCCTCATCCACTTGCTAATCTCTTTCAGAGATCCAATTATGTTGAACCTATTGCTAGTCAGTTGCGTGCACTAGATTATCTTTATGAGGTTTTGCTCGAATTTTATGAATCTGAAAATTGTGAGGAATTGTTAAAAGAAAAAGTGATTCATGTTAGCTCCTTAAATAAAAAGCATGATTGCAATGATGTTACTACAAATTATATTGATGTGAATTGTGCTAATAATATGCAAAACCCTAAGCTTGGGGATGCTAGTTTTGCTATGTCTACTACTTGTTACAATGATCATGATTGGGGTGATTCTTCTTATGATCTTGAAAATTTATTTAATCCCCATGATGAATGTAAGATTGATAATAATGTTTGCATTAATATTGAAAGTGGGTTCGGAAGAGTGTCAACTTTAGATCCCACATACTTGGAGAATGTGCAATCTTATGAAATTTTTGATAAAAGTGGGTTCAGAGAGTTCATGACTTTAGTTAATGTTAATCCCACTATTTTGGAAGAGTGTCAACTTTGCGTGCATATGGATCGTGTTGAGAATATGTTATTTGATAGCTATTTTGTTGAATTTGATCATGACCCTACATGCAATTATTATGAGAGAGGGAAATATGGTTGTAGAAATTTTCATGTTACTAAATTACCTCTCATTATGTTGAGATTGCTATTGTTTCTTTCTTCTTCCTTGAATATGCTAGATCTTGCTTGTCTTGCTAAATTGATTTGCTATAAAATGCCTATGCATAGGAAGTATGTTAGACTTAGATGTGATTTTCACATGCTATTTGATGCCCTCTTTGTGCTTCAATTCTTATCTTTCATGTGAGCATCATTGAATTATCATGCCTAGCTACGGGCGTAAAACGATAGCGCTTGTTGGGAGGCAACCCAATTTTATATTTTTTGTTTTTACTTCTGTTTAGGAATAAATATTGCATCTAGCTTCTGTTTAGATGTGATTTTGTGTTTTGTTTAGTGTTTGTGCCAAGTATAACCTTTGGGAAGACTTATGTGAAGTTTATGTGATCTTGCTGTGAAAAACAGAATCGTTAGCGCTCGCTATAATGGTCATCAGATTTTACTGGATCGTGCTATTTAGTTGATTATTTTGGCAGATGATTAATAGACAAATTCCTCACGTTTACCAATTTAGTTTGAATTTTTTGGAGTTACAGAAGTATGCGAAACCTCCAGATTACTACAGACTGTTCTGTTTTTGACAGATTCTGTTTTTCGTGTGTTATTTGCTTATTTCAATGCATCTATGAGAAATATTGGGAAGTATGAACCATAGAGAAGTTGGAATACAGTAGGTTTAACACCAATATAAACAAAGAATGAATTCATTGCAGTACCTTTGAGTAGTGGTTTGCTTTCTTATACTAACGGAGCTCACGAGATTTTTGTCTAAGTTTTGTGTTGTGAAGTTTTCAAGTTTTGAGTATTGCTTTGATGGACTATGGAACAAAGAGTGGCTGTTTTGATGACTCGTATATTTTTGCAATAAGTATATGAGTTCTTATGACTAATGTTGAGTCCATGGATTATACGCACTCTCACCCTTCCACCATTGCTAGCCTCTCTTGTATCGCGCAACTTTTGCTGGTACCATACACCCACTATATATCCTTCCTCAAAACAGCCACCATATATATTCCACAAAACATCCACCATACCTACCTATCATGGCATTTCCGTAGCCATTCCGAGATATATTTCCATGCAACTTTCCACCGTTCCGTACATATGACACGCATCATATTGTCATATTGCCATGCATGATCATGTAGTTGACATCGTATTTGTGGCAAAGCCACCATGCATAATTGTTCATATATGTCACTCTTGATTCATTGCACATCCCGGCACACCGCCGGAGGCATTCATATAGAGTCATACTTTGTTCTAGCATCGAGTTG
The DNA here is from genome assembly GCA_902687465.1 of Secale cereale. Classification (NCBI taxonomy): domain Eukaryota; kingdom Viridiplantae; phylum Streptophyta; class Magnoliopsida; order Poales; family Poaceae; genus Secale; species Secale cereale. The sequence continues at coordinate 597,123,147 of LR738709.1, forward strand.
TAATATCGAGTTGTAATGAAAGTGTGATGATCATCATTATTAGAGCATTGTCCCATGTGAGGAAAGGCTAAATCAATAAAGGCCCTCCAAAAAAGAAATAAAAAAAGGCCAAAGAAAAAAAGAAAGGCCCGGAAAGAAAAAAAGGGATAATTGCTACTATCTTTTTCCACACTTGTGCTTCGAAGTAGCACCATGTTCTTCATGATAGAGAGTCTCGTGCTTAGTCACTTTCATATACTAGTGGGAATTTTCATTATAGAACTTGGATTGTATATTCCAACGATGGGCTTCCTAAAGTGCCCTAGGTATTCATGAGCAAGCAAGTTGGATGCACATCCACTAGTTTATTTTGTTGAGCTTTCATACATTTTTAGCTCTAGTGCATCCGTTGCATGGCAATCCCTACTCACTCACATTGATATCTATTGATGGGCATCTCCATAGCCCGTCGATACGCCTAGTCGGTGTGAGACTATCTCCCTCCTTTTTGTCTTCTCCACAATCACCTCTCTATTCCACCCATAGTGCTATGTCCATGGCTCACGCTCATGTATTGCGTGAAAGTTGAAAGGTTTTAAAGAATAGAGTATGAAAACAAGTACTTGGCTGAAATCGGGGTTGTGCATGATATGAATACTTTCTGTGATGAAGAGGGAGCATAGCCAGACTATATGATTTTGTAGGGATAACTTTCTTTAGCCATAGTATTTTGAGAAGGCATGATTGCTTTGTTAGTATGCTTGAAGTATTATTATTTCTTATGTCAATATAGACTTTTATCTTGAATCTTTCAGATCTGAACATTCATGCCACAATTAAGAGAAATACATTGAAAAATTATGTTAGTTAGCATTCCACATCAAAAATTCTATTTTTATCATTTACCTACTCGAGGACGAGCAGGAATTAAGCTTGGGGATGCTTGATACGTCTCCAATGTATCTATAATTTTTTATTGTTCCATGCTATTATTTATGATGTTTTGGATGTTTAATGGGCTCCCACGTATGGCCCCCGGTGCCCTCCTTCCTCCTATATATGCCTACGTACCCCGAAACCATCAGAACAACAGAGAAAACCCTAGTTCCACCGCCGTAACCTTTTGTTCTCGTGAGATCCCATCTTGGGGCATGTTCCGAAGCTCCACCGGAGGGGTTTCTACCATGGAGTGCTTCTACATCATCATCATCGCCTCACCATGAGTTTTGACTAGTTTACCACAGACCTTCGGGTCCATAGCTAGTATCTAGATGGCTTCTCCTCTCTCTTTGGATCTCCATACAAAGTGCTCCTCGGTCTTCGAGGAGATCTATTCGATGTAATCTATTTTTGCGGTGTGTTTGTCGAGATCCGATGAATTGTGGGTTTATGATCAAGATTATCTATGAGAGATATTTTGTTCTTCTCTGAACTCTTTATGTATGATTATAATATCCTTGCAAGTCTCTTCGAATTATTGGTTTGGTTTGGCCTACTACATCTATAGTTCTTGCAATGGGAGAAGTGCTTGGCTTTGGGTTCAATCTGGTGGTGTCCTTTCCCAGTGACAGTAGGGGAAGCAAGGCACGTATTGTATTGTTGCCATCAAGGATAAAAAGATGGGGTTTATATCATATTTCTTGAGTTTATCCCTCTACATCATGTCATCTTGCTTAAGGCGTTACTCTATTCTTATGAACTCAATATACTAGATGCGTGCTAGATAACGGTCGATGTGTGGAGTAATAGCAGTAGATGCAGAATCATTTCGGTCTAATTGTCTCGGACGTGATGCCTATATATAATGATCATGCCTAGATAGTCTCATAATTATTCGCTTTTCTATCAATTGCTCGACAGTAATTTGTTTACCCGCCGTAGAATATCGCTATCATGAGAGAAGCCACTAGAGAACACTATGGCCCTCGGGTCTATTCTCAACATATCAATTTACAATCTACTTTACTTTTCTGCGTTTACTTTCTGTTCTTATAATCAAAATAACCCAAAATATCAAATTATCATCTCTATCAGATCTCACTTTCGTAAGTGACCGTAAAGGAATTGACAACCCCTTATCGCGTTGGCTGCGAAGTTCTTATTTGTTTGTGCAGTTGCGAGGGACTCGCTCGTGGTCTCCTACTGGGATGATACCTTGGTTCTCAAAAACTGAGGGAAATACTTACGCTACTATGGTGCATCTCCCTTTCCTCTTCGAGGGAATACAACGCAAGCTCGAGAAGTAGCACCTTGCATTGCCATACTTCGCCACACATTTTTGCCAAGCTTGCCTAAAGTTTTCAAAATGAAAAGGAGGTACACTTGCGCACAGCTGTCACGGTGGCACCGCACCCTCACACGGTCGCTCCTGCACGCGCGCGGTCGCACCGCATGCTCACATGCACATTCGCTCCTGCACACCGCAAACCCAACCAAGGGAACGCACGCTCACTGACACATGCTGTCGCATGTGAACAAACCAAACTCAGCCATCCTACCGCTGACACATATTTTTCGTACATAGAGTATGTTTATCCAACCGCATGTTGGGGAGTATCCGTACGGCCCGTGCGGTGGTCTGTTGGGGAAGAAGAAGAGGTGAGGAAGAAGGGTTAGGAGACGTAGGATATTCATCCAACCACCTGAAATGGTAGGCTGGCCCAAGTCAGGCGACTTGCATAACAATATATGTTTTTACCCAGCAAAAGATCCATAAAACAACAACAATGAGAAAAACTATCACTGCTCGCGGAACGAGATGGCCTCGTCATCTTTGGCTGCCGGCGCGAACCAGTCGTAGCTACCGACATGTGTCTCCGCATCGTGGTTGTCCTCGGCCTCCAGCTACTCGTTCACGCGGAGCGTGCGGGCGCTCTGCACGGACGAGAACACCGCCCGGTTCAAGTCGAGGACGTCTGGTTCCGCTTGCAGGTGGGCCTCGATGGCAGCGGCATCCGCGCGCTCCGCGTCGAGTCGAGCCTCCGCCGCCCGGTTCAAGTCTAGGACGTCTGGTTCCGCCTGCAGGAGGGCCTCGATGAGAACGGCATCTGCGCGCTCCGCGTCGAGTTGAGCCTCTGCCGCCCGGTTCAAGTCCAGGACGTCCGGTTCCGCCTGCAAGAGGGCCTTGATGGCAGCGGCATCCGCATGCTCCGCCTCAAGTTGAGCCTCCGCCACCCGGTTCACATCCACGACATTCGGTTCCGCCTGCACGAGAGCCTCGATGGCAGCGGCATGCGCGCGCTCTGCGTCGAGTTGAGCCTCTGCCTCCCGGTCCTCCTTTAGTATCGCCAGGTTGAACCGCTGGTCCGCATGCACCATGGGGGACTCAGACGTCGGCACAAAGTCGACGTCCACCGTCTCATACCCATCGGGGGCCTTTTGCGTCGCGACCTCTGCCACGAACATTGGATCGGCTTCATCCTCCTCGTAGCTTGGCTCCGGAGAATTCGAGGATTGGCCCGCCGCAAACGAGCTTGGGAACGGAGGTCTCTAGCGCCGACCGCCGCCGCGATTTTTGCGCAGCACTCCGGCATCAACATCTTGTTGTACGTGATCTTGCGGCACACCATGGCTTTCCGGCGAACTAGGGGACGCTTGATGCGGGCTAGGGGATCGAAAGGTGAGGGAAGGGGCTGGAGTAGGCCGAGCAGCGAAGGTTCTGGTGTGAATAGTGGTTCCGGTGACGACCGGTCAGTCGATTTTGACTGTACATCGCTCTTGTCGCGTTCGCGTTGCAGCCCGGCACGCTGGACCCTCGACGTCGCTCATTGAAAGGAATGCGCTACGTCCTGCATTTTCGCTCGCTTGTGGGACCGCACTTGAGAGCAAACCGACATCCCTCCCCCTCCCCCACCCGCGTCAATCTATGCGGAGTAAATAAAAACAGAGGGAGTATACTACGGATGAGGATCCCCTAACGTGGCCGAACCCATTGAGTAACTGACATGCGGGGCCTAGCAAGCATGGGGTCCGCCAGTAAGTGACCGAAAGGGAGGGTAAGGTAGGGATACGTATGTGAAAGGAGCTTCCAATGATATAACTTTCACATTATACATCTCATGTACTATTAATCTTGTCAATAGTCAAATGCGGTTTTGAAAAACGCATTAGAGCGTGGTTAATAATATAGCCAGTCGATGGCTATAAGGAACTGCTATGTCATCTATCGATCTCGTCAACATGAACCGAATGGGATGTCAAAACTAAGACGCGAAGCGACACGTAGTGGAGGCAAAGTGAAACTTCAAAAGAACCGTTTGTTTGTATGCATGTCGGACAAAGTACAAATAAACATTTGAAATACAAGCATGGTCTAGGCCCACATGTGAATGATACTCAGCGGAATGTTCAAATGAGGCATGCAGGAGGATCGACTCGACCGGAGGGCGACATGATCGATGGAGAGGAATGAGAATTAAGGAAACGCCACATGATTATACTTGAACGGCTCAAATAAACAATAAGTTGTCTCACTTGGCCTACATAGTGAAAGGCCTAATGCGCAACGCGGAGCACTGACGCTCGAATATGGCCGGGAAAACAGGAAAACCGACATGTGGGGCACACCTGTCGGGACGACGTAGCGCAAACTAGTCCAATGGAGGAGTTGGCCCACGACCTCTTCGCCACCAGAAACTGTTCGTGTGGGTCGTGGGGGCCAACAACGTGGTGCAGCTCCAGCATCGTCTCTGGACACGGCGACCGCGGTGAGCGACACGCTCATCGTCGCTAGACACAGTCGGTTTTAGTGTGCCGAGGGTGGCGTTAGTGCTGTGGCACGACCAACAGTATGTTTGGTTTGTGCCCAAGGTTGCCCCATCAAAGCATTGGGTAGCCAAAATTTTGGTTGAGGTTTTGGTTGCCCATGATTTGGCCGACATCGGCAAGAAAAATGAACTAGAGTTGGCTAGAGTTCATTGGCATGCCAAAAAAAATGGCAACCATCCAAACAATGACCAATCTTTGGGTCATGACCAAAATTTTGGTAAGGTGCACTTTGGCCACAATCCAAACACACGCCAACACCCGGCTTGTCGAGGATGCACGGGGCGCCAGGACGCGTCTGCGGAGTGGTGTAGCGCGGCCAACTGCATCATCAGGACCTGATACCATGCCGGGACGTCTTGATTTTTCAATGTAATGCGTCGATCGCATGTGAGCAAAGGGCATATCCAACGTTGCCACGACCGCAGCTGACTACCCTGGCACACGAAAAACCCTCGTCCCACGCACCGTCGCGCGGTGCGTTCCCAGCCGGCGCCAGCTGCCCGCATTCATGTCGTTCGTCCGTATGTCGTCGTTAAGAGGCTCGGTGCCCGAGGAACCAACTCCGGCGACTTAATGACGCACCAGGACGCTTGGCCTCACGGAATGCGCTACTTAAAGAGGCCCAGCTAACCTCCACAGCATAGCGCATCGTCCTCCTACCTGGCACCACATCCACCATGACCGCAAGCGCGAACGCTCTGCGGGAGAGCTTGTCTTCGGGGATGGAGCTTGAGGTCGCCGCCCTCGCTCAAGTCGCCGCACAAGCGGTGGCCACGCTGGTGGCCGATGACGGTAGCACCGTCAGCCATGAGTCCTACTTGCTGTCGTCCAATGTCCGGCACCGCTGAGGTCGGGGACTCCTCCGAGGATGAGTAGGGCATGGGTGGCGGCAGGGCATGGTGTGCCAACTGGCCGGTCCATCTCCCGTGTTCTACTTTTCCTCGCCGAAGACCGCACCTTCACTTCACGGGTCTTGAACCCCGCCCCCGTACATGAAGATCGCAGATGGAGGACGTCGGTCGCTGCCGTAGAATAGGTTTAGAGTCGGGTTTCTTTTATTTTTCTGTCCTATAAAAGTTCGAAATGTTATGAAAATCTGCCGTGTTTGCATTAATCTCGGCCGGTTTCTATGAACTTTCACAATAATATAGTATATTGTAGGAGTACTAGCAAGATTCCTGTGCGTTGCACAGAAGATCAAGATCTTGTGGGAGAAAATGATGAACGAGGGATGGCCTTATCTGCAAATGCACATACACGCATTTCACATCTACGGGAACCTACGAAAGGGTTAACGTAAATTGCCTATCTCTCTCCTCCCCTGATTTTCATGGTGGTGGGCCCCTCCCTCCCCCCAATCTACAATCAACAGCTCACATGTTTCACATTATGTTAATTACGTAACTAGGACTATGTAGGTGTAGCATTACTCGTCCTAAAAAAACCAACTAAGCCAACCTCCCAGCATATCGCGCGGGAAAAGACCCGGTCGCGCCATTTTAGTCGGGATTACCGGATTACTAGTAGTAGTATCAATGGATCGCACGAAGCAACAAGTTTTTTTATGGGGTGAAGCACCTGTTGGAGATATGCCCTAGAGGCAATAATAAAAGCATTATTATTATATCTCCTTGTTCATGATAATCGTCTATTATTCATGCTTGAATTGTATTGTACGGAAACAGCGATACATGTGTGAATACATAGACCACAATGAGTCCCTGGTGAGCCTCTAGTTACCAGCTCGTTGATCAACAGATGGTCACGGTTTCCTGACCATGGACATGAGATGTCAGTGATAACGGGATCACATCATTAGGAGAATGATGTGATGGACAAGACCCAAACTTGAGCATAACATGAGAACGTATAGTTCGTAATGCATAAGCTTTTCGGTGTCAAGTATTTATTCCTTAGACCATGAGGTTGTACAACTCCCGGATACCGTAGGAGTACTTTGGGTGTGCCAACCGTCACAACGTAACTGGGTGGCTATAAAGGTACGCATCGGGTATCTCCGAAAGTGTCTGTTGAGTTGGTACGAACCAAGACTGGGATGTTGTCACTCTGTATGACGGAGAGGTACCTCTGGGCCCACTCGGTGAGACATCATCATTATGAGCTCAATGTGACTAAGTAGTTAGTCACGGGATGATGGATTACGGATCGAGTAAAGAGACTTGCCATGACGAGATTGAACAAGGTATCGGGAATACCGACGATCGAATCTCGGGCAAGTACCGTACCGATGGACAAAGGGAATAACATACGGGATTAAGTGAATCCTTGACACGGTGGTTCATCCGATGAAGATCATCGAGGAACACGTGGGAACCAACATGGGTATCCAGATCCCGCTGTTGGTTATTGACCGGAGAGTCGTCTCGATCATGTCTACGTGTCTCCCGAACCCGTAGGGTCTACACACTTAAGGTTCGGTAACGCTAGGGTCGTAGAGATAAATGCACGTGGAAACCCGAAAGTTGTCCGAAGTCCCGGATGAGATCCCGGACGTCACGAGGAGTTCCGGAATGGTCCGGAGGTAAAGATTGATATATAGGAAGTCCAGTTTCGGCCAACGGGTGATCTCCGGGGGTCACCGGGAGTGTCCCGGGACCACCGGAGGGGCCCCGGGGGTCCACCGGGTGGGGCCACCCATCCCGGTGGGGCCCCTAGGTCGCAAGGGGAAGTGTCCAGCCCCTCTGAGCTGGCGCACCACTAGTGGCCCACCTCCCCATGCGCCTAGGGTTAAAACCCTAAGGGGGAGGGGGGCCACCACTTGCCTTGGGGGGCAAGGACTCCCCCCTGGCCGCCGCCCTCCTGCAGATTGGATCTGCAGGGGCCCTGGCGCACCCCCTGGCCCCTATATATATGTGGTAGGGGAGAGGGCTGCCGCACCCAAGCCCTGGCGCCTCTCCCCCTCCCGTCACACCTCCATACTCCCACGCAGGGCGCCCGGCGAAGCCCTGCTGCGATCTCCACTGCATCCGTCATCACGCCGTCGTGCTGCCGGATCTCTGACGACTTCTCCTCCCCCTTGCTGGATCAAGAAGGAGGTGACGTTGCTGCACCGTACGTGTGTTGAACGCGGAGGTGCCGTCCGTTCGGCGCTAGATCATCGGTGACGAAGAACGCGAAGAGTACGACTACTTCATCCACGCTTCTTCGAAAGCTTCCGCGCGCGATCTACATAATGGTATGTAGATGCACTCTTACTTGCTCGTTGCTAGATGTCTCCATAGTTGGATCTTGGTGAAAGCGTAGAATTTTTTTGAATTATGCTACGTTCCCCAACAGTGGCATCTGAGCCTAGGTTTTATGCGTAGCATCTTGCACGAGTAGAACACAAAGCAGTTGTGGGCGTTTGATTTTGTTCAACTTTCTGACCGTTACTAGTCAATCTTGATTCGGCGGTATTGTGGGATGAAGCGGCCGGACCGACTTTACACGTACGCTTACGTGAGGCTGGTTCCACCGACAGACATGCACTAGATGCATAAGGTGGCTGGCGGGTGTCTGTCTCTCCTACTTTAGTCGGATCGGATTCGATGAAAAGGGTCCTTATGAAGGGTAAATAGAAGTTGACAAATCACGTTGTGGTTTTGGCGTAGGTAAGAAACGTTCTTGCTAGAAATCCTATAGAAGCCACGTAAAACTTGCAACAACAATTAGAGGACGTCTAACTTGTTTTTGCAGCATGTGTAATGTGACGTGGTATGGCCAAAACGAAGATGTGATGAATGATATATGTGATGTATGAGATTGATCATGTTTTTGTAATAGGGAATCACGACTTGCATGTCGATGAACTTGACAACCGACAGGAGCCATAGGAGTTGTCTTAATTATTGTATGACCTGCGTGTCACTGAATAACGCCATGTAATTACTTTACTTCATTGCTAAACGTTAGCTATAGTAGTAGAAGTAATAGTTGGTGTGACAACTTCTTCAAGACACGATGATGGAGATCATGATGATGAAGATCATGGTGTCGAGCCGGTGACAAGATGATCATGGTGCCCCGAAGATGGAGATCCAAGGAGCAAGATGATATTGGCCATATCATGTCACTTTAATTAATTGCATGTGATGTTTATCATGTTTATGCATCTTGTTTACTTAGAACGACGGTAGTAAATAAGATGATCTCTCACTAAAATTTCAAGTATTGTGTTTCCCCTAACTGTGCACCGTTGCTAAAGCTCGTTGCTCCGAAGCACCACGTGATGATCGGGTGTGATAGGTTCTAACGTTCGCATACAACGGGTGTAAGACAGATTTACACACGCGATACACTTAGGGTTCACTTGACGAGCCTAGCATGTACAGACATGGCCTCGGAACACGGAAGACCGATAGGTCGAACACGAGTCGTATAGAAGATACGATCAACATGAAGATGTTCACCGTTGATGACTAGTCCGTCTCACGTGATGATCGGACACGGACTACTCGATTCGGATCGTGTATCACTTAGATGACTAGAGAGATGTCATTCTGAGTGGGAGTTCATTAAAATTTGATTAAGATGAACTTAATTATCATGAACTTAGTCTAAATTCTTTACAATATCTCTTGTAGATCAAATGGCCCACGCTCAGGTTTCCCTCAACTTCAACGCGTTCCTAGAGAAAACCAAACTGAAAGACGATGGTAGCAACTATACGGATTGGGTCCGTAACCTGAGGATTATCCTCATAGCTGCCAAGAGAACTTATGTCCTAGAAGCACCGCTAGGTGATGCACCCGTTTTCCCGGCGACCCAAGACGTTATGAACGCCTGGCAGTCGCGTTGTGATGATTACTCCCTGGTTCAGTGCGGCATGCTTTACAGTTTAGAATCGGGGCTCCAAAAACGTTTTGAGCACCACGGAGCATATGAGATGTTCGAAGAGCTGAAAATGGTTTTCCAAGCTCATGCCCGAGTCGAGAGATATGATGTCTCTGACGCATTCTACAGCTGTAAGATGGAGGAGAACAGTTCTGTCAGTAAGCACATCCTCAAGATTTCAGGATTGCACAACCGCTTGTCTCAGCTGGGAATGAATCTCCCAGATGAAGCGGTCGTTGACAGAATCCTCCAGTCGCTCCCACCAAGCTTCAAGAGCTTCGTGTTGAACTTCAATATGCAGGGGATGGAGAAGTCCATTCCCGAGGTGTATTCGATGCTGAAATCAGCGGAGGTGGACATCAAGAAAGAACATCAAGTGTTGATGGTCAATAAAACCACTAAGTTCAAGAAAGGCAAGGGTAAGAAGAACTTCAAGAAGGACGGCAAGGGAGTTGCCGCGCCTGGCAAGCCTGTTGCCGGAAGAAGCCAAAGTATGGACCCAAGCCTGAGACATAGTGCTTTTATTGCAAGGGAACGGGTCACTGGAAGCGGAACTGCCCCAAATACTTAGCAGACAAGAAGGCCGGCAACGTCAAAGGTATATATGATATACATGTTATTGATGTGTACCTTACCAGCACTCGTAGTAGCTCCTGGGTATTCGATACCGGTGCAGTTGCTCACATTTGTAACTCAAAACAGGAGCTGCGGAATAAACGTAGACTGGCGAAGGATGAGGTGACGATGCGCGTCGGGAATGGTTCCAAGGTCGATGTGATCGCCGTCGGCACGCTACCTCTACATCTACCCTCGGGATTAGTTTTAAACCTCAATAATTGTTATTTAGTACCAGCTTTGAGCATGAACATTGTTTCTGGATCTCGTCTTATGCGAGATGGCTACTCTTTCAAATCGGAGAATAATGGTTGTTCTATTTATTTGAGAGATATGTTTTATAGTCATGCCCCGCTGGTCAATGGTTTATTTTTGATGGATCTCGAACGTAGTAATACACATATTCATAGTGTAGATGCCAAAAGATGTAAAGTTGATAATGATAGTCCCACATACTTGTGGCATTGCCGCCTTGGTCACATTGGTGTCAAACGTATGAAGAAGCTCCATTCGGATGGACTTCTAGAGTCTCTTGATTATGAATCATTTGACACGTGCGAACCATGCCTCTTGGGCAAGATGACCAAGACTCCGTTCTCCGGAACAATGGAGCGAGCAACCAACTTAGTGGAAATCATACATACCGATGTGTGCGGTCCAATGAGTGTTGAGGCTCGCGGAGGCTATCGTTATGTTCTCACCCTCACGGATGATTTGAGTAGATACGAGTATATCTATTTGATGAAACACAAGTCTGAGACCTTTGAAAAGTTCAAGGAATTTCAGAATGAGGTTGAGAATCAACGTGACAGAAAAATAAAGTTCTTGCGATTGGATCGTGGGGGTGAATATTTAAGTCATGAATTTGGCACACACCTTAGGAGCTGTGGAATTGTTTCACAATTGACACCGCCCGAAACACCTCAACGTAACGGTGTGTCCGAACGTCGAAATCGTACTCTGTTGGACATGGTGCGATCTATGATGTCCCTCACCGATTTACCGCTATCTTTTTGGGGTTATGCTTTAGAGACTGCCGCATTCACTTTAAATAGGGCTCCGTCGAAATCCGTTGAGACGACTCCGTATGAACTTTGTTTTGGCAAGAAACCGAAGCTGTCGTTTCTGAAAGTTTGGGGTTGCGATGCTTATGTCAAGAAACTTCAACCTGAAAAGCTCGAACCCAAATCGGAAAAATGCGTCTTCATAGGATACCCAAAGGAAACAATTGGGTACACCTTCTACCACAGATCCGAAGGCAAAGTCTTTGTTGCCAAGAATGGATGCTTTCTGGAGAAAGAGTTTCTCTCGAAAGAAGTGAGTGGGAGGAAAGTAGAACTTGATGAGGTGACAGTCACCCCTCCTGTACCGGAAAGTAGCGCAGCGCAGGAAATTGTTCCTGAGGTGCCTGCACCGACAAGGGAGGAAGTCAATGATAATGATCATGAAGAAACAGATCAAGTTACTACTGAACTTCGAAGGTCCACAAGGGCACGTTCCGCACCAGAGTGGTACGGCAACCCTATACTGGAAATCATGTTGTTAGACAACGGTGAACCTTCGAACTATGAAGAAGCGATGGCGGGCCCAGATTCCAATAAATGGCTTGGAGCCATGAAATCCGAGATAGAATCCATGTATGAAAACAAAGTATGGACTTTGGTGGACTTGCCTGATGATAGGCACGCCATAGAAAACAAATGGATATTTAAGAAGAAGACAGACGCGGATGGTAATGTGACCATCTATAAGGCTCGGCTTGTCGCTAAGGGTTATCGACAAGTTCAAGGGATTGACTACGATGAGACTTTCTCTCCCGTAGCGATGCTGAAGTCAGTCAGAATCATGTTAGCTATTGCCGCATTCTATGATTATGAGATATGGCAAATGGACATCAAAATAGCATTCCTTAATGGCTTCCTCAAGGAAGAGTTGTATATGATGCAACCGGAAGGTTTTGTCGATCCAGAGAACGCTAACAAGGTATGCAAGCTCCAGCGCTCGATTTACGGGCTGGTGCAAGCATCTCGGAGTTGGAATATTCGTTTTGATGAGGTGATCAAAGCGTTTGGCTTTATACAGACTTATGGAGAAGCCTGTATTTACAAGAAAGTGAGTGGGAGCTCTGTGGCATTTCTCATATTATATGTGGATGACATATTGCTGATGGGAAATGATATAGAATTCTTGGAAAATGTAAAGGCCTACTTGAATAAAAGTTTTTCAATGAAGGACCTTGGAGAAGCTGCTTACATATTAGGCATCAAAATCTATAGAGATAGATCAAGACGCCTCATTGGTCTTTCACAAAGTACATACCTTGAAAAAATATTGAAGAAGTTCAATATGGATCAGTCAAAGAAAGGATTCTTGCCTGTTTTGCAAGGTATGAGATTGAGCAAGGCCCAGTCGCCGACCACGGCAGAAGATAGAGAAAAGATGAGTGTCATTCCCTATGCCTCGGCCATAGGTTCTATCATGTATGCCATGCTGTGTACCAGACCTGATGTGAACCTTGCCATAAGTTTGGTAGGGAGGTACCAAAGTGATCCCGGTACGGAACACTGGACAGCGGTCAAGAACATCCTGAAGTACCTGAAAAGGACTAAGGATATGTTTCTCGTTTATGGAGGTGACGAAGAGCTCGTCGTAAAGGGTTACGTCGATGCTAGCTTCGACACAGATCTGGATGACTCTAAGTCACAAACCGGATACGTGTATATTTTGAATGGAGGGGCAGTCAGCTGGTGCAGTTGCAAGCAAAGTGTGGTGGCAACATCTACATGTGAAGCGGAGTACATAGCTGCTTCTGAAGCAGCGCAGGAAGGAGTCTGGATGAAGGAGTTCATCACCGACCTAGGAGTCATTCCAAGCGCGTCAAGCCCGATGACTCTCTTCTGTGACAACACTGGTGCTATTGCTATTACCAAGGAGCCCAGGTTTCACAAGGAGACCAAGCACATCAAGCGCCGTTTCAACTCCATCCGGAATTATGTTCAGGATGGAGACATAGATATTTGTAAAGTGCATACGGATCTGAATGTCGCAGACCCGTTGACTAAACCTCTTTCACGAGCAAAACATGATCAACACCAGAACTCTATGGGTGTTCGATTCATCACAATGTAACTAGATTATTGACTCTAGTGCAAGTGGGAGACTGTTGGAGATATGCCCTAGAGGCAATAATAAAATCATTATTATTATATCTCCTTGTTCATGATAATCGTCTATTATTCATGCTCGAATTGTATTGTACGGAAACAGCGATACATGTGTGAATACATAGACCACAATGAGTCCCTGGTGAGCCTCTAGTTACCAGCTCGTTGATCAACAGATGGTCACAGTTTCCTGACCATGGACATGAGATGTTAGTGATAACGGGATCACATCATTAGGAGAATGATGTGATGGACAAGACCCAAACTTGAGCATAACATGAGATCGTATAGTTCGTAATGCATAAGCTTTTCGGTGTCAAGTATTTATTCCTTAGACCATGAGGTTGTACAACTCCCGGATACCGTAGGAGTACTTTGGGTGTGCCAACCGTCACAACGTAACTGGGTGGCTATAAAGGTACGCATCGGGTATCTCCGAAAGTGTCTGTTGAGTTGGTACGAACCAAGACTGGGATGTTGTCACTCCGTATGACGGAGAGGTACCTCTGGGCCCACTCGGTGAGACATCATCATTATGAGCTCAATGTGACTAAGTAGTTAGTCACGGGATGATGGATTACGGATCGAGTAAAGAGACTTGCCATGACGAGATTGAACAAGGTATCGGGAATACCGACGATCGAATCTCGGGCAAGTACCGTACCGATGGACAAAGGGAATAACATATGGGATTAAGTGAATCCTTGACACGGTGGTTCATCCGATGAAGATCATCGAGGAACACGTGGGAACCAACATGGGTATCCAGATCCCGCTGTTGGTTATTGACCGGAGAGTCGTCTCGATCATGTCTACGTGTCTCCCGAACCCGTAGGGTCTATACACTTAAGGTTCGGTAACGCTAGGGTCGTAGAGATAAATGCACGTGGAAACCCGAAAGTTGTTTGGAGTCCCGGATGAGATCCCGGATGTCACGAGGAGTTCCGGAATGGTCCGGAGGTAAAGATTGATATATAGGAAGTCCAGTTTCGGCCAACGGGTGATCTCCGGGGGTCACCGGGAGTGTCCCGGGACCACCGGAGGGGCCCCGGGGGTCCACCGGGTGGGGCCACCCATCCTGGTGGGGCCCCTAGGCCGCAAGGGGAAGTGTCCAGCCCCTCTGGGCTGGCGCACCACTAGTGGCCCACCTCCCCATGCGCCTAGGGTTAAAACCCTAAGGGGGAGGGGGGCCACCACTTGCCTTGGGGGGCAAGGACTCCCCCCTGGCCGCCGCCCCCCCTGCAGATTGGATCTGCAGGGGCCCTGGCGCACCCCCCTGGCCCCTATATATATGTGGGAGGGGAGAGGGCTGCCGCACCCAAGCCCTGGCGCCTCTCCCCCTCCCGTCACACCTCCATACTCCCACGTAGGGCGCCCGGCGAAGCCCTGCTGCGATCTCCACTGCATCCGTCATCACGCCGTCGTGCTGCCGGATCTCTGACGACTTCTCCTCCCCCCTTGCTGGATCAAGAAGGAGGTGACGTTGCTGCACCGTACGTGTGTTGAACGCTGAGGTGCCGTCCGTTCGGCGCTAGATCATCGGTGACGAAGAACGCGAAGAGTATGACTACTTCATCCACGCTTCTTCGAAAGCTTCCGCACGCGATCTACATAACGGTATGTAGATGCACTCTTACTTGCTCGTTGCTAGATGTCTCCATAGTTGGATCTTGGTGAAAGCGTAGAATTTTTTTGAATTATGCTACGTTCCCCAACAGCACCTAGTTTAAAAGGAAAAAAGGCGGTACACTCACAGCACCCCTGTCGCGGTCGCGTTGCACCCCACACACGTTCGGTCCTGCACACGGCTCACGCAAACGGAACGCGCTTCGGCTTGCCTCTTCACTGACACGTGGGATTGCACTTGGAGAAACCGACCATGCGCCAAACTCCCCCCGTCCACCGCGCGAAAATCCTCCCCCCCCCACCCAAAAATTCCCCCAAATCCTAGATTCAAACGCCCT
>LR738709.1:597138580-597157211 GCA_902687465.1 Secale cereale
TCCCCCCCGTCCCCCTCCACTCCATTCACTCTGCCAAAGCCGCCCTCCCCTCTATGCCGATACGTCGGCGCCGCGGTTCGTCGATGGGACGCATGGCGATCCTCTCGCTCCCACAGTACACTCTCGTAGAGTGCCGTCGTCTAGCTACGCCGCCACCGCTGGCGACGTTCTTGTGGAGGCGCACGGCGGTCAGTGCTGCCACCGCTGGCGACGTTCGTGTGGAGACGCTCGGCGGTCAGCTTCTCCCAGGGTACGCGCATTCTAGACTGAGGCCCCGTGCATGTCGGTGTAGCGCTGAATGTTAGCTGATAGACGCTGTTAATCTCATTGTTTGACGAAGTAGTTTACAGCCAATATGCTCTGCTTAAGAAGCTTCCTTGCCCTATTCTGCACTCAATCTGCTTAGCTGAGATGGCATGCCAAGGCCGATAAGTTGGTAAAATATCCTGCCATATATTTATTGTGACGTAGATTGCCATGATCTAGTAGCCAATCTGTTAGGTGAAATAGCTCTACACCGTTTTATACTTGATCTTTGTTGCTGTGATGGCCTTCGATAGTTTGATGGCTGTGTGCTCTGTTGGAAATACATAATCGATCATGCTCGGCCTCATTGACTGCTGAAACAGCCTGCCATAATTTAGCACTCAAATCTGTTTGCTGAATTAGCTTTACATATATTTCATTACTTAGATCTGCTCGCCCAAATATCTTATCATAGCTTTAGACATCGACCTAGGTATTTTCTTCTGGACTTCATAGAAAAACATATATGTTTTTCCTGTAATATCTAGTAGAACTAATTTGTATGTCTAACAGATGGACAGGACTTGGATAACTTCTGCTCGAAGATTCTCCACTGCATATGTCGAGGGGGTTGAAAACTTCATGAACTTTATTAGAGCTGAGTACGGTGGTCCGAAATCAGATGTGCTCTGCCCGTGTAGCAGTTGTATGAATTCAGTTACAAGAACCAGTCAACTGTGCAAAATCATCTACACTTGTATGGGATGTCGGTCACATATACTAGGTGGGTTCATCATGGTGAAGCTGTGAACGTCAATGTTATTGACTACGTGGAAGCAGCAGATCACCATCTGGATCTGCTTGATGCTCAGGTGGAAGAGGACGAGGAGGAGGTGGTGGCGGAGCTAGTGAGTTTGACCAACATTGAAACAATGCTACGAAATGCTCGTGCATTCCATGAACTTTCACCTGCAGAAGAAAAACGGTGGGCCTACATGTTGGAACAATGCAACGTGGCTGTCACCGCAGGAAATAAGCTGTCAGTATTCTCATTATGGTCACCTTTCTTCAGGTGAAGACATCTGAGCGGATGACCAACAAATCATTCGATGCAATGTTGGCTACTTTCCGCAAAGCTTTCCCAGATGCGTCTGAGATGCCACACACCTACAGTAAAATGAAGAATTTCCTTCGTGCGGTTGGAATTGGATATGATATGATCCATGTTTGTAAGAGTAATTGTGTTCTGTTCCGGATGGATTATGCCAACTTAAGTGAATGCCTGAAATGCAAATCATCAAGATGGTAAGATGGCGATGTTGTGAAGAGGATTCCTCATAATGTTCTGAGACATTTTCCAATTACACCAAGATTGCAGAGGTTGTTTCATGATGCTGAAACAAGAGAGGATGTACTGTGGCATTCTAGGAACCAGGAGTACAGAGACCAGAATGTAATGAGCCATCCATCACATGGTAGTGAGTGGAAAAGCTTTAATCAGAAGCACGAAAAGTTTGTAGCTGACCCGAGAAACATTAGACTTGTCATAGCTTCAGATGGATTTAACCCATTTGGACACCAGAGCGCCACATATAACATGTCGCCAGTGCTTGTTATCCCTTGCAACATGCCTTCAAATGTCTGCACCAAAGAATCAAACTACATGATGGCCTTGCTCATCCCAGGTCCAAAAAAGTCCTAGAAAGGATTTTGATTTGCTCATGGAGCCTCTTGTGGAGGAACTTCAACAGCTTTGGAGGGGTGTTCTCACTCGACACTTATATAGCAGCCCACCAGCTGATTTCTTTCTGCGTGCTGTTATAATTTGGTGCATCCATGATTATTCGGCTTTGGGCACTATGTCAGGGCGAACGACACATGGTTACAATGCATGTGTTCGCTGTGACAGGAATCCGCTCTCATACGCAATACTTAGCAAGATCTGTTACATTGGACACCGTTTCCTTGCCAAGGACAAGCCACATCCTAGAAAATACCGAAGACATGTGTTCAATGGAAAGCATGAAAACTGTGATGCGCCAAAGAGGCTCACTGCCGATGAGTTGCAAGTGGAATTAGAGAAGGTCAGGCATATTACACCAGGAAACCATCCTGATAATGGTAGCGGGAAAAGGAAGCGTGGCAGGGCAGAAGAGAGATTATTGTTTACTCGCAGGTCCACTTTGTGGGACTTGGAGTATTGGAAAGATTTGGATCTGCGGCATAATCTTGATGTGATGCACATCGAGAAAAATATATGTGACAACATTACCGGCACACTTCTTAATATTGAAGGAAAGACGAAAGATACCTTAAAATCTAGGATTGATTTGACACACCTGGGTATTAGAGAGGATTTGCATGTGCAAGATGAAGATAAACCATGGGATATCGCACCAGCTGTGTACGTCTTGGACAAGGTAAAAAGTAAAGAATTCTGCTAGGTCCTGTCACGTGTGAGATTCCCACATGGATTTGCATCCAACCCTGAAAGGAGAGTCAGTGCAGATGGAAACAAGGTACAAGGGTTGAAATCTCATGACTGCCACGTCCTACTTCAAAGGGTTTTACCAGTTACCCTTAGAGGATTGGGCCGCCCTGACTTATACAGAGCAGTTGCAGAGTTGGGACAATTCTTCAGGGAACTCTAAAGTAGAAATATCAGGATAGATGCTTTGGAGCGTCTTAGAGACAAGATGCCAACTATCCTATGCGACCTTGAGAAGATATATCCTCCAGCCTTCTTTGATATGATGGTGCATTTGGTTGTTCATCTATCTGATGAGGCACTACTTAGAGGTCCAGTACAGTATGGCTGGATGTACCCTATTGAAAGGCGGCTAGGCACTTCCAAGGGCTATGTTAGGAACAGAGCTAGACACGAGGGTTCCTTTGCAGAGGCCTACATTGCTATAGAAGCGTTGACATTCTGCTCAAAATACATTGAAACAACTGATCAGCTTAGCAAAGAGGTGGATGAAGACAATCCCGGGCTCAATGTTTTCGATTATTCTGTTCGAGTTACAGGGAAGAGTCGACAAGAGGACAAACCTAAAGATTTGGACAAAATGGTTTGGTATGTGTTGAATAACTGTCCTGAGATACTACCTTATATCAAGTAAGTGCTAAGTACTGCAGCTTATGCATTGTAATCTACTAAACTTGCAGCACATTCTTATATATTTAGATGTTTGACGCGATCACTATGTTGTGCAGCATCTACAAAAAGGAGTTACTGCCGCAAAATCCAAGAAAAAATGACAAACTGGTTATGGCAGGATTTGCGAAATGGTTCAAGAGCCATGTAAGCTTTTGAATTGCACTGTCAGTTTTTTTAATATATTGAGTACATGTGGCACCCCGATTCGCATGGAACAGGGGGCCTTCGCACATCAGCCCAGGAATACACCTGACGCACGACAGGTCCAAGATACATCATTCCAGGTATAATAATATTCATCAAATATCAGGTTATATGATTACATCATTGATGAATATCATTATCTGGCATAGCCCTAAGGCTATTTACATGGCAGCGGAAGGCTAAATAGCTGGCGGCGGAAGTCTTTGTTTGGCGGCATAACAACTCTGGCTGGGCTCCACAACTCACAGGACTGGCAAGATTATGACCTAGCGCGACGGAGCAAGCGAGCCAATCAAGTGTGACCTACAAAACTGGCATGACACGGTAGGTCAGTACATTGAATGTACTTGCAAGACAACCAAATACATAGCATCCAAACAGGCAGAAGACAAGGCAAGAACCAAGCACATGTAACGAACTACCTCATATCAAACATGGCATGAATTTAAGATAAAGGAGCATGAACTACTACATAGCATCTACTAATCCGGTAATGACATGGCATGAACAATGTGATTACAACATGGTGATAGCAACATAGTAAGCTAGGGCCTAACTTAATAAAACAAAGCATGGCATCATGAGACTAAGCTAAAAATAAACAACTACCATACATAATCAGATGCAGACATAACATATTACTTTATGCAACAAAATCTAGTACTACCATGGCTTCTTAACAAAAATGCAAACTATTAAACATAGAAAATAATCGAATTTGTACACCAATTTCATCGGACTATATTACCACCGGGTTATGTTACCACATAACCACGATCTTTTCGGTGATCGCAACCACAACCAACACTTGGTCTCCCATATTCACCGAGAACTCGCCTCATGATTACAACATCGCCGTGACGTAGCACGACTATTTTATTCTCGTTACCATGTTAATACACTTTTATTATCTTTGGTTTATCCTCCATTTCGATCAAGACCCGATAGTGTGACCTACTACGAACTGTGTGCTATCGATAGACTTTATAAACACTCTGCAGAGGTAGCGCACTGTACCCACACCACAGAACCCATGGCCTCGTCATCCCATTCGGGTGGACCAACGGCGTTCCGACGAAACCGACCTACTGTCATGTCACTCTACCGGCCACTCCGACTCCTTCCCTACTGGCCTAGTCCTGGGTGCACCTGTGTCTACCATATACACATCGACCACCATCGTGGCCAAACTGTCCCAAACGGGGACCCGGTACCATAACAAAAACAACTACGGGCACACAAGGCTTATGTCCGCCTACCTGATCATGGTAGTACATGTCCATAACCTTCCCTCGTTGGAGGCACCGGCGAGAGGCACAACAATAGTTAGTATTAAGGCCTTCGCACAAAGGCAAATGTGGCTGCACTGAAAAAGTTCGATTTGGTGGCACCATGAACTGATCCCATCGATGACGGAGGAGTTTGTTATGATTAATTCATTTTTATTAACTCTCCATCGTCATGAGCATATTTACAAGAATGCAACAATGAGCATGCAACATACAAAAGCATATACAAAATGTCGAACTTCTCAGGTGCACAAGTAAACATAAAGAATATGAGAAAACTAAGTACTAGCATATTAACGGTGTGTTAAAAACATCATAGCCTTCTATAACTATGGCATAAAAGCAAGTAGAGTAGTAGCATGGAATTATTAACAATATCCTAACTAGCATGGCAAGAGAATATCGTGACAACACAAGCATGCATGAAAATACATAAAGGAAAGATGGCAGCTGAAAACAATAAGCCAACGACTGCAACTACACATGAACAAGGTACAAGCAAATTCAACGTGCGAGTCTGAAGCTTATGATAAGAAGTTGGCTTCCCTGGGTCGACAAATATTCCGGAGGAATTAAGAATAGGGCACTTCCTTTGCAAAGTTTCAGAGAAGGCAGAAACTTGCATTGGATCATGTGCCAAAAATTTGAACTATGGAACATGATTTAATGATGGAACTAATGATTATATAGCAAGGGCAAGCTCCACAATTTATGGGAGAATTTTCTCTGCTATAAAAATAATAATTCCTTTGGAAAGTGGCAAAATGCAATATTGGCTAAAATAGAAAAAGGAAAATTTCCTTATTTTATTGTGGCCAATATTTTTGCCAAAGCTTGGATTAGGCATGTGTACCATCTCCACCAATCCTCATGGATTTTATGAGATGGATAACTGTTCCTTTTAATTTTATTCCTCAGACAGACAATGAAAGGAATAAATTACCATTCAAAATATTGCATAGGGTTTAGCAATATTTTTGCATATCCAAGGATTAGGAGGACAAGATGTTCTCTTGGAAAGGATTGAATGATCAACAGATCAATGCAAATGATGGCTCCTTTGTAATCACAAAAGGCCACCTATGAATTCCAAAGGCTTGGTATTAGGGTTTGAGAGAGTTTAAGGGCATGCAACTAAGATCTTGCCCACTGACAAAGACATGAGCAAGGTTTTTGAAGAGTTGAAAATGATCAGAATCCTTAGGGTCATCTAGAAATCTTCTGGAGAAAATTTGAAAAAGGGTTGCCAGGAAGAAATAATAGCACAAAATTGATAACCCAATTTTGAGGCTGTTACAACTCTTCCCTCCTTCAAAAGAATCTCGTCCTCGAGATTCCTAGGGTTACTGCAACCATTCAAGATAGACATCCGGGGTAAAACCCCTGGGTTAAATTTAACCCTTCGGTTGGATACAGACGGGTTGGGGTACCGATAATTGATACACCCAAAGAGAATCATGGGCAAAACAGGGTTACCTCCACGGATAGAAGTACTCGAGATCCGTCTCACGGAAAATGCTAGATGCACCCCAATGAACAGTGGTTTAGCCCGCTAACATGTGGGTCCAAGGTCCTCTGGCAGCCCCCTTCTTCTACCTCCGGCTGGCTGCTTCATCTCCGTTGCTGCTCCGCGTGCGGATTAGTGCAGCGCGCGTCTAGCTCCTAGGGCGATGGGGACCCTAATGCCATAGTGCGCGGCGTGCACGGCGATGGTGCAGTGAGCACTCATGTCGTGGGCGAGCACCTTGTCGGCACTGCTCGCGGATTCGCCTCCTGAACGCCGGTGATCGGCCGACGAGCGGTTTACCTAGACATCGCTCACCGTACACCGGAGTTGAGCTATAAAAACGGCAGCGCGGCTTCTCCTCCAACACACCAACGCAATGCCGCTGTACTACCTCTTCGGTTTGGACGAGATCGAGCCAAGCTCTTTCGGCGAGGCGGTGTTCTTGGTGGCGTTGCGGTGGTTCCTCGCTGCTCTACTGGGCACGCTGATTGGCTCGTCGTTCCGCCTGATAATACTCATTAGGAACGAGCAGGCTCGAGGCAACGCGGCTCGGGGTGGTGGATTGAGGTGTAGGAGAAGATGGTGCAATGGGTGGTCCTCCGCCACGCTTGGTTCTCCGTCGCTTCGCGCCGATGGAGTAAGTGCATGCTGCGGTGGAGTGGGGTGGCGACTTGCCTGCGTTGCGCAAGGCAAAGATGAGGGTGACTGGGTCCAGATGCTTGTGAGGTGGCTGCGCCAGCTCAAGATGCATACTGTGGTGCGGGAAAAAAAATTCAGGGATGATTCCACGAAAAGTAAGGGTAGAGTTAGAATCATAGTTGAAAGTTGTATTGCAAATCAATGTACTGGTGTGAGAGAAATAAAGTTGGCAGCATTTCTCTGGGAATGAAATCGGAAACGAGAATTAGAGATGAGAATTTGCCAGATAGAAAGGCCTTTGCTAGGCTCTGATTCGGAAAGTCGGGCACATGAGGTGTGCACCGATAGGGAGAAAATAGGCGACTTTGCATGCCCACAAGTACTGCCCAAAAGTACCCGTGGGTGAACCAAGTGTGTGTGTGACATGCAGAAAAATCCAAACTCTCGAATCGATGCCATAAACAGGTAATGAAAAACACACCAGGCAAAACATTCCAAAGTGTTTTAATGCTAGCGGGTATATGTAATCCTGGTTCACATATACCTACAGCAGCGCACATTTTATTATTTTAGGCCCGGGACGAGTCAATGTTATTTTAGTGTATGTGCTCTACTAGTTAAAAGCTGGTTAGCAATATACCGCCAACCATGTCAAACATTTCTGCTTGACAGAGCGACAAGCAAAAACAACACAAAACTCAAAAGCACACAAACATACATATCATACGGATTACACTATTACAAACATCTAACAAAAGCATGAACGCACTACACACTACACGAGACTAACTCTCCGGGATACAACAGTTTACCCTCTTATCAAGGATGAACAGACTGACCCACTTGCAGAAACACCTGCCTGCGTGACTAAAGTCATGCAGAAGACTGGGCTTGCCGGGTGTCGTGGATATAACATGGCAGATGTCCTAGCAAAAGGACTTAGTCGTGAGGCCACCGCTACGGGTTAACTTAAAGGGGTTAAACCGGACGAAGGACACAGGGATTTTATACTAGTTCGGCCCCTTCGATGAAGGTAAAAGCCTACGTCTAGTTTGGTGTGGTATTGCTTGAGCTTCGATGACCAGGGAGCGAATCCGCTTTGCCTGTGTCTCGAGCTATTTTCGTCCGTCCTCCATCGTCGCCGGATCGTCCCTTTATATAGAGGCGATGCCCGGTCCGGTTTACAGAGTCCCGAGGTCGGCTCATAAACATGTCCGCCCCAGTCTCTGTTCTTTCTATCTTACATCCCAAGTTACATAGTATGACGGTTTACAAATCATGGGCCCTAACATATGGGCTCTAAACCCTTTGGGCTACAATCTTCTATTTCATACTCCACTGGGCCTTTGATAATATAGTCTTGATAATGTAAACCGGACCCTCCTGGCCGGTTTATACCTGGTAGTAATATCCCTCACATTAGGCCCCAGATTGATTTGAACCTGTTCATGTCAATCTCCAAAATCTTGTACATATTTTCCTTTCTGCAGCTTCAATATGCTTGGTAAACCGGCATGACGTCATCTCCTCAGGTCGCCTTAAACCCTCGTGACGCCATCCGCGCATTTAATGCCTGTACCTATTTTTTTACGTTTACTTATTAAAGCTCCGAAGATCGAGGCGAGAACACCATCCATATCTGATTTTTGGTCTCCTCGATTCCCGTGCCTGCCATTTTATCCCTGCGGCTTATAAATAAGACCGAGGGCCATCTCTTTATTCCCCCTCGCTTTCTTCTTCCTCTGACCTCCAGCGCTCAAGCTCCGCCGCCATCCATCGAGCTCGTCGTCTTCGTCAAGCCTGGCCGCTGCATCAACCTGAGTGTGTCCAGAGATTTGCCATCGCCCTTCCGCTTCTGTTGCATCAGGTACGTTTATTCATTCCTCTCAATAGATCTTAGTTCTAGGGTTTCACGTGAGCTCGTAGATGAACCCCTGTTCTTCGTAGTTCGTCACTGTAGGTAGTTCTTAGCTGTAGATCTCAAAGCTTTTTAGGCCGACCTCCGTACACATGATCCCGCTCTGTTTTTGTAATCTTATTTCCTCCAACCATGCTAGCTTAGACTGAATCTGCAAAAACCTTCGCTGTTTCCGTTGGATATAGCTTGAATTATCTTGATTTTTCCATATGCTGTAGATCCATATTTTACTGCTGCTCATGTGAAAGTTGTTTCCCACACTTTAGATCTGCATCTCATTTGCCTATATTGATGGTTCAGCTTTCAATCTGTGCTTCATATGCCTGCGTCGACGGTTTAGTTTTAGATCTGCACCTCTCCTACCTGTATTGGCGGTTTAACCTGTTCTTCTCAATCTTCATAATCCGGAAGCTGTTACGTTCATAGTTATTCCGGATTGGTAGATACCATTAGTCTCTTGCTTAAACCGCCAGATAGATCAATACTTTCATAATGTATGCCAGTTTGAATCTGTGTAAATCGTAAACCGGATCTTGTATTGTATTTTCCAGCGTTCCCCCTTTAAAAAAAGATGACTTCCGTGGCTAAGCAGTTTGTCGCCTGCAACTGGGTCACATCCCGGATTACCGAGGATGATTTAGAAAAGATGGCCTCAATTGGCGTTTTAGGTCCCAAGGAGGTTCTGCACTGGAGGGCTCCTGGGAAAGAGTGTCCTCCGCAGCCTAAAGAAGGAGAAGATAGTCTTTTTTGATCATCTGGCCTGGGGTTTTGACCCTCCAGGGTCAAAGTTTTTCCGCGACGTATTAGTAGACTTTCAGCTCCACCCCCAAGACATAGGTCCCAACTCCATATCAAACATCTGTAGTTTCCAAGTCTTCTCAGAAGCCTATCTGCAAGAGGAGCCATCCGTGGAGTTATTCCAGGACTTCTTCCATCTAAATCGCCGGACTGAATTTCATGACGGGCCCAATACTAAACTTGGCGGAATGAGCATCCAGAAAAGAAAAGATGTCAGCTTTCCACACGCCACGCTTCATAGCCATCCCAAGGAGTGGAATCAGACTTGGTTCTACTACTTCGATACTTCACCAGAAGGAGAGAATCCACTGCCGGGTTATCGCTCTTACCGTCTAACAGTGGATCATCCTTTCCCGCAGTGCCTGAGCTCCCAAGACCGGGCTCGATATGCCCCCCAGCTTTTGTAGCCAACAGGTTAACCGGAGTTGACTTTGTCTGCTGCTGGCTCTCTTGGAGCATTCCCCCGTTAAGCCGGCGCTCCGGTTTAATGTGCGAGTATACTGGTAAACCGAAGGACCCTCTGCGTCACACGGAGATTGAGCTTCCAGATAATGAAGTCACCGAATCTGCCAAGAAGATGCTGAACATACCTTTGGAAGAGTGCAGTCGGACCGGGTTAGCACCCTTCTGTGTGAATAACAAACCGCCATCGGTAAGAGATTCTTCTGTCCCTTCTCTTTGCTTTAATCCGTCCATATTGCTTGGCATTAACATGCTTTTATTCTTTTAAACAGGCTAACGAACCTTTGTGGAAGAAGAAAGCCCAGGACAAACCGGCGAAGCCATCTCGCAAGAAGAGCTTGGCTGGAAAGAAACATAAGAAGAAACCCGCTGCCGCTTCCGGTTCAAACGCGGAAGAAGATGATCCGGCCTCAGAGGTACTGCTCGTTCCTTATGACTTTTAATCTTTCCTTTGTTTGTATTTCTATTAACAATGATTTTCCCAGGATCCGACTGAAGGTAGTAAAGCGGATGAAGTTGAGGTAATCTCTCTTTCCTCTGATCCAGAACTATTGCCACCCAAAGTTCGTCGGGTAGCCCGGAAATATCCGTTTTCTCATCCTTATGCTCAACTGGATCCCCGTTTTCTTTTGAAGAAGCAACAACATGAGGCTCGCCGCACCACACGCCACAGTGGTCATGTGGTCGACTTGACCGGATTAACCCACAGTCCGGCTCGAAGACGCCGCTCAGAGGTTTTACTTACGCCAACTATTGTGCATCCCAAAGCGGTTCTTATTCGTAAACCCCTCAAACCGTCTGATCCAAATTATCAGGAAACTCCTCTATCATCTTCGGGCGAGTCAACCGCCACCCAAGTCCCTGTACTGAAGACTGTTCACGGGTAAGCTGTCTTTTACTCCATCCGGTTTATCTTTCCACTTTCGACTTGTGATTTTTATCGTTCTTTTAACCTTGTCTCAATATGCCGAAGCCTAGCAAAAAGGCAAAACTGAATAAACCGGCAGTCGAAAACACCACTTCTGAACCGGCAGAAGATCCTGAAGCTGCCAATCCTCCAGAAGAAAACATTGAAGTTCCACACGATGATCCTTCCCCAATGGATCGAGAAGATCTTTCTGCTCCGGGGGATGACCCCTTGGAAAATACTGCTGAACCGGCCAGCCCTGTCCGGGTTAGCCCTCCCCGGGCTAGTCCGGCTCCTGTTAGTCCGGAACACGCCGATCCTACTGCTGCTGATCCTTCCAGGCCGACCACTACTTCGACGGATGATGTTGAGATTACTGGGACTGGCTTTAACCCCCCAGTTGAGCCTGTCATCTTGGCCAAACATACAGCCAAGGAAGAACTTCGCAAGGATACATGCAAATGGAGCACCCATCTATCCAGCTATGCCCAACTGAGTGCCCAGGAGCTCCATTCTGGGTATTTAAACCGTCTCTTCACCAGTCGTGACCATGAGGCCGGTTTGGTGAATTTAATGAAAGAAAGATATGAGGTAACTTCTTTCCCTTTGCCTTTCATTTCTGCTTGTGTCTTGTAGCTGTACCTTTAGTCCATCGTAGCCCCCAAGGGACGGTTTAACCTTTAGAGTGAATCAGGACTTCAGTATATCGACTAGAATAACTTTGCTTTGCACTTATAACCTCCGAGGGCCGGTTTACTCCATTTCTGGTGAACTGGGACTTTTTCTTATGCTTAGAATGATGTCGCATTAGCCCCCAAGTGCCAAGTATATAACTTGTTATATGTTTGGGACTTGCCTGAAAATATTGCCTGCTTCTTACTGCAAACGTACATTAGCCCCCAAGTGTCAAGTGCATAACTTGTTGTGTGCTTGGGACTTTTTGAATTGTCTTTATGAACATCTGATATTCTTTATCCTCAGCAGTCTGACTTGAACCCGAGGGCTTCTGAGATAACTGAGCTCCGGAATAGTCTGGCCTTCCAAGAAACTGCTTCGACTAAAGTCAAGGAGGAACTTACCCTTACTTTAGCTAGTATGGAGAAGCTTAAGAAAGACTTTGAAGTGGAGCGGTCCACTTGGGAAGTGGAAAAGGCTGTCTTGGAAAAAAGGGCCAGTGATGCTGAAGCAGCTCTTAACCCGGTGACGGAAGAGCTGTCCGGGTTAAGGCAGCATATAAATGATATGACATCTGCTATCTTTGGTAAGTATTTGTTGATATCAGCTGTTTCTTTCTATCTTGCGCTGGTCGGGTTTAACTCATCTTTTATACATAGGGACGCACGTTACTCATCTTGGGGATGACGTGCGGAAGAAGCTGAAGGCTGCTTATACCTTGGTGGAACAACTCTATGCCGGTGCTCAGAGGGCCATCAGTGCTATTTCGCACAATAAACTGGCGCCAACCACCATCCAAGGTACTCTGGAGAAACTATCAATCTTGCATGCTCGCATTGTTGAAGTGAAGAAGTCCTCCGCCAGAGCTGGCTCTCTAATGGCACTAACCCGGGACAAAGCATGGGTTCCTGACTTTGATCCGGCGGAGGCCCTTAATGGTTATCCAAGTATGAAAGAGGGCGGATCAACTTTCTCCGCTGAGGATCTTCGCGCCTTAACCAAAGATATGCGACCTCTTGCTAGTAAGCTTGCGGATGAAGCAGATTTATCAAGGTATCACCCGGGTTATGATCTGGAGAATGTGCGGGTGGAGCGGCCGTCTTATGACGTTGAAAATCTTATTCCACCCGTTCGTAAGCATACCTTCGCTCCTGTGAACCGTCAGAACTTATAAATGATGAAGTGTATTTCCGTGCCCTTGCCAAGATTGACTGGAGCACCCCTGATTTCCAACAGCTGCCAGAAGTCGTCGAAGACCCGGAACAAGCTGACCCTCAGTCTTCACAGCGAGCTGAAGCAGAATCCTAAACCGGCTCCAGTTTACCTTTTTGTGTTGAACACTTTGTGAGAAAACTGATATTCTTTTGGGCCTGCCAGTGCCTTGTAATAGAATAGTTGAGATAATATCTTTGTCCCACACTATCTTGCATGGCATTACTTTGTTTGGCAACTTCCAAATTATCTCCTGCTTGCAATGCTTTGATAGTTTATATTACCTGTGTCTGCATAAACAATGCTCAAAGTGTCCTGGCGGTTTATCGCCGGACGGGTCATATTGGCCAAACACATGATTTAAGTTAATAACTTGAACTGTGTATAAAATATAAACATGTATCATACCTGTGATTAAGTGTATCTGTAAACCTTAATCCAGTAGGAACAACCCAAGGTGTAAGTGATGATGACTCCCTTGGCTCTTTGTCGGCTCATCATGAAGGCCGATCCGGGTTATGATGAACGCCGGTTTAACTGTAAACTAGTGCTGGTGTTTATAACCCAGACTATAACTCTGTAAATACAGATGTAGTGACAACTTTGTAGTTATCCAGTCTTGAATCAATAAACTTGGTTAAAAACCAATGACCTTGAAGATAAATATTTGATAAAACATAAAAAATGAAAAATAAAGTTTTTGGGCAAATAAGACCATGTAGTCGAGGCTTTTTACGAGCTGCCAGGCTCCAAATTCGAGGCTTTTTATGAGCTGTCAAGCTACTATCATTAACCATTTCTAGCAAAGCCTGTTAAGATGATCCGCAATCTTTAACCAAATCATCAATGTCAAATGCTACCAATGTTCAAAATCTTATAAAGATTTGACTCACTACTAGAAAAAGGGCTATAGATGGAATTGACACTAATGGCGCACCAGACAAGCAGTGCGCCATTAGTATATACTAATGGCGCACCACCTTCTGATACGCCATTAGAGTTCAAACTACTAATGGCGCACCAGGCCCAGGGTGCGCCATTAGTATCAATTTTTTTAACTAGTGGGCCTGTCCAAACATACTAATGACGCATACAGACACAGTGTGCCATTACTAGTTGTAACTAGTAATGGCGCACCTGCCGGAAGGTGCGCCACTAATGTTGTTTTTTTATTATATTTTTTATTCTTTTTTTTGCAAAACTACTAATGGCGCACTGTTCCACAGTGCGCCATTACTAGTTTAAACTCGTAATGGCACACTGTGGAACAGTGCGCCATTAGTATTTTTTTTTCAAAACTACTAATGGCGCACTAACAAAAGATGCGCCATTAGTAACCTGGATTACTAATGGCGCATTTAGAGTTGGTGCGCCATTAGTAAGTGGGCAGCAACAAGATATTTTGGACAGCCTCTCCTACCCACACTCACTTTCTCCCCACTTCATTCTCTCCACCTCCTCCTTGTCTCGGGTCCCTCCTCTTTTTCACCTCATTTCCACCATAGATTCATTCAAATTAAGTGGTTAAATTACCTTGTTTTGATAGGTAAGTAAGGGGGGAAGCTATATTTATGTTGTTCTCCCTACAACAATGTGCACATGCACTTTTTATGGCCTAACTAGATCTATGTATGTTTGTGGTGTTGCATATGTTTGTGGTGTTGCATATGTGTTTGTGTTTGGAGGTGCACCGGTATTTGAAATGCGATAGTTGCCAATATTTTCCTGGAATGTTGATTCATTTCCGTTTCGGTGAGAATTTTGGCATTAAGCATTCTTTTTGGTCCTATTTTTAGGGAAAGTCATGGCAAATTTTTTCTTGGTTCTAAAATATTGTTTTGCTCTACCCCGCAGGCGACCATGGTGCGCACGATGACCGAAGGCATCGCGAATAGGTTTTTGAGGTCCGCGAAGGCCGAGATGCTTCAAAAGAACGAGACGGAAATAAGATGTCCGTGTCGAAGATGCAAGCTAAAGAGCCTTATTGCGGACCCGGATTCCGGGCAGGTGCGGGACCACCTGCTCTTGCGTGGTTTCATGGATGGCTATCGGTGGCAAGGTGATGAAGATGACTACGAAGTCGTCCATGGGGGGCGGGCAAGAAATGAGGAGGGGCAGCAAGACAACCACCGCGGCTCGGGCGGGCGAGCAGACGAAGAATCCCCAGGAGATGATCACGACGGTGATGCTGTACACAGTCATCATGTAGAAAATGCAGGACATGATGATGAGGAAGATGCTGGAGCAGACGACGGGCATGATCATGAAGATGATGATGCCGGCGGAGCAGACGACGCTGGACCATCGATGGGCTGGGTGCAGGAACCTCGTATTCAAGAGCTACTTCTCAAGCAGACGGATAACGCAAGAGCTGCCGCCCGAGAGAAAGCTAAGATGGATCAACTTGAGTTAGACGCGGTTACTCCATTGTATGAAGGATGCAGGGCCGAGGATACCCGCCTGAAAGTAACGCTCATGGCTCTGGAGATGAAGGTAAAACACAAAATGACCGACGCAAGCTTCGACGAGAACATGTCATTCTGGCACGAACGTCTTCCCAAGGGGAACAAGTGCCCGACCAGTTTGGAGGAGGCGAAGAAAATCGTGTGTCCTCTGGATTTACCGCACGTGAAATACCATGTGTGCATGGACAATTGCATCATTTATCGGGACGAGCACGCGGAGTCTACCATATGTTCGGTGTGCGGCGTCACTCGATACAAGAAGAGGAAGAAAGCTCCTCAAAAAGTGGTGTGGTACTTTCCGATCACTCCTCGTCTGCAATGGTATTTCACGGACCCTAAGGTAGCAAAGCTCCTGCGTTGGCACGCGGATAGGGAGGAGATGAAGCGAGAAGATGACACAAATGATCCAGAGATAGATAAAAAAGACAAGATGCTGAGTCACCCTAAGGATGCGAGCCAGTGGCAAGCGTTGAACTTCGAAGACCTAGAATTTGGGAACGATCCAAGGAACATTGTGCTGGGCGCGAGCACCGATGGAGTCAATCCGTTTGGCAGCCAGAGAAGCACACATAGCACATGGCCTGTGTTTGTGTGGATGTACAACCTCCCCCCCTGGTTGTGCATGAAGAGGAAGTACATTCACATGAGTATGCTAATTGAAGGACCGAAACAACCAGGGAACGACATCAATCTGTATCTGGGGCTGCTGAAAGAGGAGCTTGACACGCTGTGGAAAACGCCAGCCAATACGTGGGACGCCGCAGAGAAAGAATATTTCCCTATGAGAGCCGCACTGCTCACGACGGTGCACGACTATCTCGGTTACGGATATGTCGCGGGGCAGGTGGTCCACGGATTTTCTGGATGGGTCAGGTGCATGGATGACACAACGTATCGCCAACTAGATAGAGATCCCGGGTCTTCAAAAACCGTGTTCATGGGACATCGAAGGTGGCTTCGCGACGATGACCTGTGGAGAAAACGCAAGGATCTGTTCGATGGTGAAACCGAACCCCGAGGACGCCCGCATATGAGGAGCGGCGAGGAAATAGACGAGCTGTTGAAAAATTGGAAAGATTGCCCACTGCCGGGAAAGAAGCAAAAGGCGCTAGAGCCGGGAAAGAAGCGAAAGGCGCCAGAGCCGCTGCTGAATGTATGGAAAACGAGGTCTGTTTTCTGGGACTTGCCATACTGGAAGATCCACCGTGTGCCTCACAGCCTTGATGTAATGCATATCACGAAGAACGTGTGCGAGAGTCTGCTTGGTACCCTGCTCAGCATGCCAGAGAGGACCAAAGATGGGCCGAAAGCAAGGGCAGACTTGAAATCAATGGGCATCAGGCAGGAGCTTCACGCTATATATGATGATCATGATGATGATGATGATGATGAGGCGAAGCAGGACACGGAAAGTCGTCGCAAAGGCAAAAAGGCCAAGAAGACAGGAAATGACTACCCTCCCGCGTGCTTCACTCTAAGTCAGGAGGAGATCGAGCAGTTTTTCACCTGCCTCGTAGGAGTAAAACTTCCTTACGGTTACATGGGGAAGATAAGCAGATACCTAGACCCAGCAAAGCTGAAGTTCAGCGGGATGAAGTCTCACGAGTGTCACGTGATGATGATGCAGATACTTCCAGATGCAATCCGTGGGATCATGGACGCGCACGTTCGTGAAACCCAATTTGGCCTATGCAACTTTTTCGACGTCATCTCTCGGAAGTCTGTTGGCGTGAGGCAACTCAGAAGGCTACAGGAAGAGATCGTGGTGATACTATGCGAGCTTGAGATGTACTTCCCGCCCGCATTCTTCGACGTTATGGTGCATCTGCTGGTCCATATCGTGGACGATATCATCCAACTCGGGCCGGCGTTCCTGCACAGCATGATGCCATTCGAAAGGATGAATGGTGTCATCAAAGGATACGTTCGCAACACGTCACGTCCAGAGGGAAGCATAGCCAGGGGCTTTCTGACCGAAGAGTGCATCTCCTACTGCACGAATTATCTAGGCATCGAGAACCCCGTTGGTCTGCCCGTCAACAGGCACCTCGGCAGGCTCGCTAGATGGGGTCACCGTGA
This sequence comes from Secale cereale, assembly GCA_902687465.1. Taxonomy (NCBI): domain Eukaryota; kingdom Viridiplantae; phylum Streptophyta; class Magnoliopsida; order Poales; family Poaceae; genus Secale; species Secale cereale. Next base: position 597,156,142 of record LR738709.1, read on the forward strand.
GGGTCGCCACGAAATGCATGTCGACTTCGAGGGTCGACTCGCCGACTTTGAAAGAGCAAACCTAGTCGCACTACAACACATAGACGTGGTCGATCCTTGGGTGGTAGAGCACAAAACCTTTATTGAGAAGACGTACAATAACCAGGCCAACAGAGGACGGACGGAGATATAATCAAAGAGCACAACTCATGTTTCACGCGTTGGTTCAAGCAGAAGCTTCTGTCGTACCCTTTACATGAGGATTCTTCCGCGGAAGAACAACTCATATTCGCCTTGTCACAGGGCGCCGAGCACAACCTGATGACCTATGAGGCGTACGATATCAACGGCTACACATTATATACCGAGGCCAAGGACATGAAGAGCGATGGTTATCAGAACTCCGGGGTAACGATGGAATCCTACACCGGTAATGACAAGGACAGATACTACGGAAGGATCGAGGAGATCTGGGAGCTGAGCTATGCTGGAGAGAAGGTCCCGATGTTCCGTGTTAGATGGGCCAAGAGCGTCCTAAAAGAAGACCGGTATTTCACCACCATGGTTATACCCGAAGCCAAATCCAAGACCGCGGGCGCAAACGTCACCGCGAAAAATGAGCCATGGGTACTGGCTTCCCAAGTTGACCAATGCTTCTTCATTACCGACCCGTCAAAGCCCAGTCGTGTTGTCGTGAGGAGAGGCAAAAGGAAGATCATCGGAATGGATGGAGTAGCCAATGAGCAAGACTTCGACAAGTACGGCGACCCGAGGATCGAACATGACGATGATGATGAAGTAGCAGCATACACCACAAGAAGAAGCAGGACCACCCTACCTAAAGGACGTCCGTTCCACAGAAGAACTCCATTTGCGAAAAAGAAGGGCAAGAAGATTGTGAATAGATAGCTAGCTAGCTAAGATCGATTGTATTTAAATCGTAGCCTTCATTTCTCGATTGTATTTCATGGGCACTTTTTGAACTATCATGAATATTTTTAAATTTCATGGACACTCGATCTCGATCCCCCTCGCCGCCGAGCACCCCCCGGTCCACCGGCCGCCGCCGCCGACCCCCCGCACCCTCCCCT
>LR738709.1:597157536-597198450 GCA_902687465.1 Secale cereale
CTCCCCCGCTCCACCGGCCGCCGCCGCCGACCCATGAACTCACATGATTCATAAATATATTCAAATAGCAAATTTGATGATATTTTTTTAAAAATTATTTCTGTCTTATAAAAAGAATATTACTGTTATGATTTAAACAAGTTTGAACATATTTAAACACAAATAAGTATCAAACAGCATTTTAAATGCATAAAAAAAATTGTGGAGCCTGGGAATCGAACCCAGGACCTCTTGGTGGGAGAACTGGGTGCTGACCAGTCGAGCTAGTAGAGGGACTTGATGTGTATGAGGTATGGTGGGAGATAACCTATTGGCTCGCGCAGAAATAAAAAAAATACTAATGGCGCACGAGGGTGAGGTGCGCCATTAGTATGGACGTACTTATGGCGCACCAGGGCACGATGCGCCATTAGTATTGTGCCCCATCCATATTGATGCCCCGGCCCACTACAAATCCCCCCTCTCTCTCCCTCGCCTCGCCCTCGATCCCCTTCCCCTCTCCTCCCCCGACGCCGCCGCCCCCATGCCCCCGACGCCGCCGCCCCCCGCGCCCCCGAGCCCTAGCGCTCGCCGCCGCCCGCGCCGACGCCGACCCACGCGCCCCCGAGCCCTAGCCCTAGTGCTCGACGATGCCGCTGCCCCCCGGGCCCCCGAGCCCTAGCCCTAGCGCTCGACGCCGCCCCACGCGCCCCCGCCGCCGGTGACTTGGAGCCTCGGAGCCGCCCCACGTCCTCGGAGCCGCCGCCGGAGACTTGGAGCCGCCGTCTATCCCCGCCTCCCCAAGCTCGCCGTCTCCCTCTGCCTCTTCTCGGTTAGTTCATCCATCACGCTACTTTAAGGAATTTTCTTGCCTCGTTTCTATGTAAAAAATAAAATAAAAAGAGTGGATGTGTTGCTTCCTTTGAAAACACAGGAAATTAGTAGTATTCCTAAGAAATTTTTCTAGACTAGAGGGAGAGAGCATTTACTAGTGCTGTCTCTGCTGGTTTTATTATTTCTTAGGAAAAATGTGTATCAAATCTAGCTATGTGACAGAGGGTTCCTTAATTCCCTAGTTTGACTCCATCTATTTAAGTTACTTTTCTGCCAGTTCTATTTTTAACTAGATGAATCGCCACCTATTTTGTTAGATAAGTGAGACAATAAAGTCAAAAGTTTTAGGCAATATGATCTAGCCATGTAGGAGGTATTGTATTGTAGTCCCTGTATCAGAAGAAAAAAATTAAGCAAATTAACAAAATGAATAATAAACATGTTCAAACTTACATCCGTAATTGTGCATTGGCAACTAAAGGTCTTCCGCCAGCCTCTGTTTACTTAGATTGCTACTTGATCAAGTAGTGACCACCGCATATTACTGACTAAATCTTTGATGCAATCCTTAAGCATTTCCTACCATGACAACATGAGGTAAGATACAGCATATCACTACAAGTCTACAAGCAGAAGTACCACTACATGCTACATGTTTTCTACTTCTTATTATCTAGACTAGATACACATTTCAATTTCTAGAACGCATGAAAGAAGAAGAAAATAATAAAACCAGCAGAGACAACACTAGTAAATAAAAGTGCCATGTTATTTGAATTTTGAAAATAATAAAGAAGAAGAAAATAATAAAACCAGTTAGAAGTAACATTATTTAGAATGGAGTGGGAGGATGATGGATATTTTTCCACTGGAGCAACAAAAGTGCCATGTTATTTGAATTTTGAAAGGGCCTGAGGGTGTGGGTCTGTGAGAGTAGCACTAGTAAGATGGATGCATTTGGACTATACCAGTAAATAAAAGAGATTGATCGGATCAATCTTTTCCTTTGTGTCACACTCCACAGAGACAACAGTCCACTGGGCAAAGCTGCCTCCCTCCTACGTACTGCTCTGATGAACACAGTAGTATAAATAAAGTGCATCTACATTGTCAAGGTAAGCAAAGAGCTCTGGTGGCTAGTGTTAATCAGGACAAGAAAACTTGTTTTTGTCGTGTGAGTAGGCGCAGGTAAATCCTGCTATTTAATCTCATCAAATGCTCGTAGAAGCAACCTTACTAAAATCGGTAGATAAAATATCTAAAAATGACCATGATAGAGCCATTGGGCTGAGCTAGCAAAGTAGATATGGTATGTCTGTCAGCTAGTTGTATGTTTAAGATTAAAAGTACACTAGGTATCTGTGCGCTTTTACTCTATTATGCCAATTTGCAAATAAAGCGGTTATTTTATTCTGAATACAAAGATTGCATATTTTTCCATGTGGGTCTCTGAACTTTGATCCAAATCTGAGATAGCATACATGTAAACGGGCGTCCTTAAATGACTGCAAGCCTTCGACATGCATTTTCTTTACTTAAATGCACATTGCATCTCCTTTGTCTTAATGCTATTTTGTCCAATGATATCAGATTGTTTCATGATGTAACAGCGAAAGCAAACTAGAAATATATGCTTTTGCAAGCTATACATGTGCTTGTCTTATTGCTGCTGCTTTAATTTATTTGTACTATAAAATCATATAGCTTCATTGGTCCAATCAGCTACTGGAAATATCCATGTTTAGACATGGCAGATTTCCCCACTTTGCACTGCTGGGTTTTGTCTCCGACCATCGTGTCGTGATGGTTTTGCAGGTACCCCAAGAGGCCCTTGAGTTTGCTGGAATGTCGATTAACTTCCGTTTCGGCAAATTCGGGTACTCCATATGTCCTATTTTCAGCAAAGGTCATGCTGAAATTTCCCGTGAATTTTAGCATGACTTTGCTAAAAATATGACATATGGGGTACTTGTGACTAATCCATGGGCCGGGGTATCTTAGTAGTTAATTAAGTAGGATCAAGTGCCCCTTTATTCTAGCTGCATTAAACCATAGGCGGCAATAGAGCCAAGTGATTAGGCCCAACTTAGAATTCTCCTTCCTAGCTTAGCTTTTAGGATGCCTCGGTGTCGACAAACCATTAATTATAAAACCTTGGCTTTTAGGGTGCCTCGGTGTCGATAAAAAAAAGCTTAGGCTTTTAGGGTGCCTCGGCGTCGAAAAACCCTCAATGGTAAAAGCTTAGCTTTTAGGATGCCTTGGTGTCGACAAACCCTAAATGATGAGACCATGATCTTGTTCCTTGACAATAACCAACTTTTTGACCAAACTTTGTTCCTATTTAGAGAGAAACATGGCCAACAACGACGAGGCCGGGGGTTCGGGCGGCAAGGCATTCTAGGAGCTGTCCCAGGAGATGGAGGAACAACCTCACTTGTATGAGGACGCCGCCTTCCCCACCGATCCTAAGACCACTGATGATACCGCCGAGGATGACCCCACTGATGCCACCACTGATGGTGCCGCCGAGGATGCCACCACTGATGATGGCGGCGCACACACAGATGGCAGCCAACCGAAGAGGCAACGGAAGGACCGGCGCCCGACCGTGCTCCGCACCCTCAAGGAGGAAGTTACTGAAGTGGACTCCGACGGGAATCCAACGGCGCCCGAACGAATAGTTAAGGGGTACTCGCTTCAGCTCGGGTGCATTCTCCAGAGCACCGTCTCGATCAACACCGAGAACCTGAGGCATCCTGACCAAGGGAATTTGCGCAACCTCCTCTTCACGAAGCTGCACGAACGGTACAAGTTCCCCGCTGAATTTGAAAACATAAGCCTCAAAGGGAATAAAGTGAACAATGTTGCCCTCACGAAGATGAGCAAGGCCCTGTCTACTTGGAAAAGCAATGTGAAGAGAATGATCAAGAAAGGTGAGAGTTATGAGAAGATCAAGGAGAAAAATCCTTCGATCACCGAAGATGACTACAACGACTTCAAGATCAATTGCTCGAGCATCGCAAACTCCGAATCAAGTCAGTGGGGGAAAGAAATGCGGGAGATGAACTTAGGGGAACACACACTCGGTCCCGGCGGTTACAGAGTGGCGGAGCCTATATGGGACAAGGAGGAGGCGGACCGTGCCGAGCAAGGCCTACCGCCCCTCTTCGATAAATACGGTGGCAAGCAGACCAGGAACTTTGTCAGGGCCCGGTACAAGAAGGACCCGAAAACAAAGGAGCTTACCACGGATCCGAAGACCAGGGCGCTTGAGCTTGTTCTGGTAAGGAATACACCCCCGCGTAATTAGCTCCATATGGTTGCATTCTAATTAATGAAGCCAAATTTCTAAATGGTTCACATTCCTTCCGCAGGCGACTGAAAGCAGTAGCGCGGGGTCGACTAAGAGAAACCCTTGGGACACGACTCTAAATAGGGCGTTGAATGTAATGAAGAACAAGGATAAGCTCAGTAAGCCGACGTCAGCTGGTCGTGTGGCCGGCAAAGGCTTGTCGACAAAATGGTTGTCATACTATAACGCTGGTGGGCGAAAGGAGAAAAAGACCAGCTCGGAAAGCCAGGTGCACGAGGTTCAAGAACTCAAGGCACAGGTGGCGCGGATTCCGGAGATTGTCCAAGAGCAAGTGCAACAACAACAACGATCACCGCCATTGTGCCTACCTTGATCGAGGGGTTGAGTGCGTGGATTGCGGGTGGCCCGATTCCTAGCTTCACGGCCAGCAACTTGCAGAACGCGATGGCGGGGCCATTGGTGTCTCCGGCGGAGGCGGCATTGGTGTCTCCGACGCCGGCACGGGAGCTTAATGCACCGGGTGTACGCCGGCCGGCACCTCTGCAGCAAGCGGCCCCTCCGTCAACTGCACGCCCGCCGTTGGCGGTACCTCGACATTAGCCGAGCTCGACGCCATCATCACGGTAACTAATTATGCCTCTCTCGGCCGAGGACTTCATCTCCTTGCCTTTGACTGGGCATCCCTGACGCCCTACATGTTTTCGCAGGGCGCCGCCGATGTTCCGTGCACTCTCCTGCACTTCGTGAACAACGAGTTGGTCGATGTCGCCAAGGGCAAAATTGTTCATCCAGGCAACCCCTTGTTCCACGGTACCCAGATGCCACCCAACTTGTTTAGGGTTCAACTGGTTCGGGTGCTGCCAGGCTGCGACGAGGTGTTACCTCCGATTCGACCCGTCGGGGCCGACGATGATGACGTGATGACCCTCAGCGCCTGCCTGAGCTAGCCCCTGCTTTGGCCGAAGAGCCAGATTCGTTTGGGGGCGGGGGACACCACCCCAAAGACAACACCGCCAAACGTGCCGGCGCCAAGTCGGCCCCATGGCAAGACCATCGCAACGGTGCCGGACATCCCTATGCCACTGGATCCAAACATGCATATGGCACAGGATCAGAACAACGACGACGACGATACATTTGCCAACATCGATCAGTACTTTGCCGATCATGGGTACGGTGGCGACTTCATGGGGCCTCCTTCTCAAGAACCCAACCCAACAAAAGACGTGCGCGATCTAGCTGGTACCGCGGAGCAGCCAAGTTGCAACAGGCGTCGTCTGCCGTTCAGCTCTCAGGAGACGCCTCCAGCTGCCGACTTCACCGAGCCTCAGATAGGCGAGGTGCGAAATATTATCAGCCCCAACATACTCAAGAAGGCAGTCTGTGAGCAGAACTCGGTCCCATTACAGGAGAAGAAGAAGGCACGCAAAAGAAAGACTAACAAGGGTGCGAGCCAGCCGGCACCGAGTACGATCCATGCTCAGGACGGGCCACCTTCACCTGAGGATGTAATGAGAAGGGTGCATGTGGCGGGTAGGCCGATGCTACCGACAAATATGCTCGATGCTGCAATCGGTGCTATGCGGAGTCTGCATGATAGTGTTCTTTCTTTGGAGAAGCGGCGTCTCAGAGAAAAGGATGTGGCATACCCGGTTTTCGTGGCCAAGGTGCCAGAGGGCAAGGGCTTTGTGGATAACTCCATCGGGGGTACGATCGTCCTGCGGTTTGATGACATCCACGCTATGTTGAACCTTCATCCGCTGCACTAGACCTTCGTTCGGCTATTTTCGCTGAGTATGGAGATGCGGATCATTCGTGACAAGACCCCGTACATCGTGATAGTCGACCCCTTCTACATGCGTGCCAAGATCTTGGGCAGCGCTGGGGACCGGCAAGTCGCGAGTTCTTACCTCGAAGGCGTCATTCTGGCAAACCGAGATAAGGATAACTTCCTCGCGCCTTACTTTCCCGAGTAAGTCCTCCCCCTCAACCGCCCCGTAACATATGAATTCTTAGATTTCGATCGTTTTTCTTTTAACATTCCGTGTTTTCTGCAGTGACACACATTGCACGCTCATCCTCCTAAGCCCCAAATATTCCATGGCCACGTATTTCGACCCGGACCGTCACTCGAACGTAGACTACACAAATGTCAAGAAGTTTCTTGATGATTTTCTCCCCGGCTACGCCAAATCTGGAGGCACCTTCACCAGGCCTATTCGTAAGACCGGCAAGCACGTATTCTCCCACAATACGACATTCTGCTGTGTCAAGCAGCCGCCTGGCGGTCAGAAGGGTGCCTACTATGCCATCCATCACATGCGGGCGATCGTACGGGACCATCATCAACTTCTGCTACCGAGTAAACTCAAAGATTGGGCCGCGAGCGTGTCGGCAATCCAGGATGCGGACATCAGACAAGAATTCTTTCGCATCCAGTCGGAGTTTGCGGAAATAATCCATCAAGATGTCCTTCGTACCTCGGGGCAGTTCTACCTCAGAAATCAACCGTCCAACAGTGACATCGACACAATGCTACAAATGCAGGCTGACAACGCCCGTGATTTCATGACTCCCACGATAGACGGCGGCTTCATCCACGCTCCGGCCCCTTGAGTCGAGTCGAAAGCAGCGATGCTGAGTCTAGTTCTGAAACATCGATTGGCTCATGTTGTAATTAAACTTTAATGAACTTGTAGTATGTCTCTTTGGTTTCGAGAGTCATTCAACTTAGGTGTAATCGATGCTATTAATGTCTAGCTTTTCTCTTCCGATCGTTCTGTTGCATACTTATTTATTGCTTATGTATTGTCTGTTAATTGGTACTAACGTTTCGTTTGGCTAGTGCATAGCGATGCCGTCGTATGTCGTGTACAAGGGTAAGGTTCCCGGAGTCTACGACGACTGGGAGGAGTGTCGGAGACAGGTTCACCGATTCAGCGGGAACAGTTACAAAGGGTACACCACTAGGGCCGAGGCCGAATCTAGATACGCCCGCTATCTAGCGGGAGAGGGGAGGGAGCGTTGGAGGAACCGGATGAAGACGAGTTTCATCGTGATGATGCTCATCGTGATGACCGCATCTCTCTTCTATGTGATGGTAGTTTAGATGATCGATATCGACTTGTAATGTGAAGACAAACTCGCTACTCGCGGTCTCGAGACTTGTAATATAATGTTCTATCTTTGTTCGGTCTTTTCAATTCGGAGACTAATATGATGAATTGTATTCGGAGACTAATATGATGAATTGTATTCAGAGACTAATCTTCTATTATATTCGATGAATCTGTTGTTGATGTGTGCTGTCTATATTCTGTCCAATTATACATTTTGTAACCTGTGCAAAAAACAGAAAATAAAAAAATAAAAAAAACCTAATATTCATACTAATGGCGCATCACATCACAGTGCGCCATTAGTATGCCAAAGGATACTAATGGCGCATCATTAAACAGTGCGCCATTACTATGCCGAAGTTACTAATGGCGCATCTTGTTGTTGTGCGCCATTAGTATGCCAAAGCACCTGGGTATACATGGCCCCTGGGAGGCATACTAATGGCGCACTGTTATATATACTAATGGTGCATCTGAGGTGCGCCACTAGTATACAAGATACTAATGGCGCACCAGAGATGCGCCATTAGTAAAATATACTAATGGCGTGGCACTAATGGAGCACCCCTAATTCGGCATTAATGGCCAAATTGGGTGCGCCATTAGTAGGCCTTTTCCTAGTAGTGACTTGTGTAATCACTTGATGATCGTCAATTTAATTCTACCAAGTTTAGTGTCCTGAAGGATTGACTTGTGTGTACGTTCGACGGGTCATACCAGGTTTACCTGGACGGCGCGATTTACTTGATGCAGGCAGGTTAATCCGGGGTTTTAGGTGTATACACCAAGCTTCCAAGCCGTGTTCACTACAAGAGTCTTCAACTCGCTGATGAACTTGCATCAGGAGCCCCCAGGTAGCATTTGAGCATTGCTCGTCGGGGCCTATCTTTGAGTTGTGCTAGGCATCAAACTCTCTTTTGGCCCTCATCATCATGTGGAAATTGCCGAAGCAACCAGAGTTGTGCTCTTATGATGGTCTTGATGTGGCTGCCGGTTTAAGAGGCCATAGGAAACTTCCTTGCCCGCGGAAGCCCCCATGTGATACTCTTTTCGTACAGAAAAGATGGCTGATACCTTGATTTATCAAGGGCGCCGGTTTAAGAGGCCATAGAAAACTCCCTTGCCCACGGAAGCCCCCATGTGATACTCTTATGAAAAAAGATGGTTATTACCCCGGTTTATCAGGGGCGCAGGTTTATTCTATTAATCATAATATATACAGTGTACGTAAAGCGGAGCCGATGGCTCAAGTATAGTAAGGTCGAAGAAGAGCGATGTTCCACGGACGCTTGGTCTCCTCCTCCGCCGTCCGTGAGTCCTTATGTTCTCGAACGTCGACGAGGTAGTATGATCCGTTGTGCAGGCTCTTGCTGACCACAAAGGGTCCTTGCCAAGGTGGGGATAGCTTGTGCATGTCTGTCTGGTCCTGGATGAGCCTGAGCACCAGATGTCCTTCTTGAAACGTCCTGGTTTTAACCCGGCGACTGTGGTACCGGCGTAGGTCTTGCTGATAAATCACCGATCGAGCTGATGCCGTGTCCCGTTCCTCATCCAGCTGGTCCAAGGCGTCTTGTCTTGCTTGTTCATTATCTGCTTCAACATAAGCCGCCACCCGCGGCGAATCATGACGGATATCACTAGGAAGGACCGCTTCAACTCCATATACCATGAAGAAAGGCGTGTACCCTGTGGATCTGTTAGGTGTAGTGTTGATGCACCATAGCACAGAAGGCAACTCTTCCACCCAACAACATGGTGTTCTCTGCAAAGGAACCATAAGCCGGGGTTTGATGCCTCTCAAGATCTCTTGATTGGCTCTTTCAGCTTGACCATTAGACTGAGGGTGAGCTACTGATGATACATCAAGACGAATATGCTCCTGTTGACAGAACTCCTCCATAGCCCCCATGGATAGATTGGTGCCATTATCAGTTATAATGATGTGTGGGAAGCCAAACCGGAAAATCACCTTTTTTATGAACTGAACCGCTGTTGCTGCATCACACTTTCTGACAGGCTCCGCTTCAACCCATTTCGTAAACTTGTCCACTGCTACCAATAGGTGGGTTTTCTTGTCTTCGGATCTCTTGAAGGGTCCAACCATATCAAGCCCCCAAGTCGCAAACGGCCAAGTAATTGGGATCATCCTCAGCTCCTGCGCCATCATATGAGCACGTCGTGAGAATTTTTGGCAAGCATCACATTTTCTAACCAAGTCCTCTGCGTCGGCGTGAGCCGTCAACCAGTAGAACCCATGACGAAAAGCTTTAGCCACCAGAGATTTTGAACCGGCGTGATGACCGCAATCCCCTTCATGAATCTCTCTAAGGATATCATAGCCTTCTTCTGGTGTTACACATCGCTGAAAAGCTCCAGAAATGTTGCGATGATGAAGTTCTCCGTTGACAATAGACATAGATTTAGACCGCCGTATTATCTACCGAGCCTCAAGTTCATCCTCTGGCAACTCCCCTCGGTTCATGTATGCCAGGTAAGCGAGTGTCCAATCCGGAATGACATGAAGTGCTGCAACCAACTATGCTTCCAGATCAGGAATAACCAAGTCCTCCTCTGAAGGTACCTGCAGCGACGAATTATGCAACTCATCCAAGAAGGTATTAGGTGGAACCGGTTTACGCTGGGAACCCAACCGACTTAACGCATCGACCGCTTCATTTTTCCGCCGGTCTATATGATCCACCTGATATCCTTTAAAATATCCAGCAACAGCGTCTACCTCTTGTCGATATGCTGCCATGAGCGGATCCTTAGAGTCCCACTTGCCAAATACTTGCTGTGCCACCAGATCTGAATCACCAAAGCACTTAACCCGGCTCAAGTTCATCTCCTTGGCCATCCGCAGTCCATGGAGGAGAGCTTCATATTCAGCAGCGTTATTAGTACAAGGAAACATTAAACGGAGGACATAGCAGAACTTATCACCTCGTGGGGAAGTTAACACGACTCCAGCCCCCGAGCCCTCCAGTTGTCTTGAACCGTCAAAGTGAATAGTCCAGTATGTATGATCCGGCTTCTCCTCAGGTGCTTGCAACTCCGTCAAATCATTGATGAAATCCACCAGTGCTTGGGACTTTATCGCGGTACGGGGCACATACTTCAATGGCCCACTTTGCAACTCGACCCGTAGCTTCTCTGTTCTGGATTATATCCCCTAACGGAGCTGAACTGACAATGGTGATTGGGTGGCCCTGGAAATAGTGCTTTAGCTTTCGGTTTGCCATAAAAACTCCATATACCAGCTTCTGCCAATGCGGATATCTTTGCTTTGGCTCAATGAGCACCTCACTGATGTAGTAAACCGGCCGCTGAACCGGATATTCCTTGCCTGTCTCCTTGCGCTCTACCATAATGGCAACGCTTACCGCATGGGCATTGGTAGCCACGTATAACAACAGCGGCTCATTGTCAACTGGGGCAGCAAGGACCGGTGGCTCTGCCAATTGCCTCTTCAGATCCTCAAACGCAGCATCAGCAGCATCACTCTAGATGAAGCGGTCTGTCTTTTTCATCATCTGATAAAGCGGGATTGCCTTCTCCCACAAACGGCTGATAAACCGGCTGAGTGCTGCAATACGGCCCGCCACGCGTTGGACATAGTTGATGCACGCTGGTTTAGCCAGGGACGTTATCGCCTTGATATTCTCCGGATTAGCTTCAATTCCTCTATTTGATACCAAGAACCCCAGGAGCTTGCCTGCCGGAACACCAAAAACGCACTTCTTCGGATTAAGCATCATTTTGTAAACTCAGAGGTTGTCAAAAGTTTCCTTCAAGTCATCGACATATGCATGAACATTCCGCCCAATCTACCCTTGCACGCAGTTCTGCATGCAACGCTGGTAGGTCGCCTGGGAACTCTTAAGCCCAAATGGCATAGATACATAGCAGAAGGCTCCAAAGGGAGTTATAAAGGTTGGCTTCTCCTGGTCCTTAACTGCCATCTTGATCTGATGATAACCTGAGTATGCATCCAAAAAACTTAGCCGCTCACATCCTGCCGTAGCATCAACAATTTGATCAATACGAGGGAGAGCAAAAGGATCAGTTGGGCAAGCCTTGTTAAGATCTGTGTAATCAACACACATTCTCCAAGTTCCATTTTTCTTAAGTACTAGCACCGGATTAGCCAACCATTCTGGATGAAATACTTCAACTATAAAGCCTGCAGCCAAGAGTCTAGCCACTTCTTCTCCAATAGCCTTGCGCCAGGTATTGCTTGACCGGTTTGAACTTAGGATCAATATTAAGATTGTGCTCAGCGAGTTCCCTCGGTATACCTGGCATGTCAGAAGGCTTCCTCACAAAGATATCCCGGTTCTCACGGATGAACTCGATGAGCGCGCTTTCCTCTTTCGGATCTAGGTTAGCACTGATAGTGAACTGCTTGGATGAATCGCCAGGAACAAAGTTCACCTGCTTAGTCTCTTCAGCTGATTTGAACTTCAACGCCGGATCATGCTCCGTGGTTGGTTTTTTCAGCGGAGACATATCTGCTGGATCAACATTGTCCTTATAGAACTTCAGCTCCTCAGTTGCGCAAACCGCCTCAGCATAAGCTGCATCACCTTCCTCGCACTCCAATGCGATTTTGTGGCTCCCATGAACCGTAATAGTTCCCTTGTGGCCTGGCATCTTGAGCTGTAGATAAACATAACACGGCCTAGCCATGAACTTGGCATAAACCGGCCGCCCAAACAAGGCGTGGTACGGGCTTGTGATCTTTACCACCTCAAAGGTCACAGTCTCTAACCTGGAGTCATGCTCATCTCCAAAGGTGACCTCCAAATCAATCTTGCCAACTGGATAGGCCGATTTACCGGGTACCACCCCATGGAACACTGTGTTGGACCGTCGAAGCTTCTTATCTGTCAGACCCATACGCCGAAAAGTTTCATAATACAGGATGTTGATGCTGCTGCCTCCATCCATAAGCACTTTAGTGAACTTGTAGCCACCTACATGTGGTGCTACAACCAGAGCCAACTGTCCCGGATTATCAACCCGGGGTGGATGATCCTCTCTGCTCCACACAATGGGTTGCTCAGACCAACGCAAAAAACGTGGCATTGCCGGTTCAACAGAGTATACTGCCCTCTTCAGAACTTTCTGATCTCGTTTGCACAAGCTCGTGGTAAAGACGCAATACTTCCCACTGCTCAGCTCCTTCGGATTATTCTAATATCCGGATTGCTGCTGTTGTTGACGCTGTTGATTCCCTTGGTTGTTGTATCCGCCCTGACCATGCTGCTGGTTATGTTGATTGTGCCCATTGTGGTTATTGTTATTGCCTTGATGTCCTAAACCGGACCCACCACCTTAATAACCCGGACCTTGGAAGCCAGGTCCTGATCCCCCGGGGGGCCCGTGATCATACCTATTCCGGTTTATGAACTCATGCATGATGAAACAATCCTTCCAGAGATGTGTAGCTGGTTTTTCCGGTGTACCGTGCTTTGGACAAGGAACATTCAACTGGCGCTCCAGATTAATAGGCAGCCTTCCATTACGTGGGGGCGGTCTACCCTTGCGGCGTTGCCAATCCTCCTGAGCGCTGGTGTTGGCCACAATATCTGAGCTGACATCCGCTTTACGCTTACCATTGTATCCTTGGTTTGCCGGATTGGCCTACGTCGGTTTACCATTCTTGCTTGCCTTTCCTGACTTGTCTCCGTCTGCGTCTGGATGTTTGGTGTTATCAGAATCTCCATACTTCACTAGATCTCTCATGAGCATCCCCATGTCATTACAATCCCGCTTAAGTCGTCCCAACTTTAGCCTCAAAGACTCAAACCGGCAGTTACCTTCCAAGGTTACCACCGTTGTGCTTGGGTTGATGCTATTTGAGGAGTGCAAGATTTCTGACACTCGGCGCACCCAACTACTTGTAGACTCCAGCTCTCCTTGAACGCAGGCAGCTAAGTCCACAACAGACATTGGCTGTTTGCACGTGTCCTTGAAATTTTTGATAAACTGGCTCCGTAGCTCATCCCATGATCCGATGGAATTAGATGGTAAACCCTTCAACCATGTTCGGGTCGTGCCCTCGAGCATCATAGTGAAATATTTGGCCCATGCTGCCTCATCCACATCGAGAATCTCCATTGCCATCTCATAACTCTCAACCCACGCCTCTGGAACAAGATCCGCCGTGTAGTTGGGCACCTTGCGCGGACCTTTAAAATCTTTGAGTAGTTTCACGATCCGTAAAGCGGGGATGAGACACGGCACGCCTAGGGAACTGGACATGACCCCCGGTTTGATTGTGGTGGTGGGACGAACCGGCGTCGCCTGATGGGCTTCGTATTGCGCTGTTACCTCGGCCTCCCGGTGCTGCCTGGCCTGATCCACCACCTCCTGAGCGTGCGCCTCTTCTCCTGCAGGATTGTCCTGCCTCAGCCGATGACGTCTCCGTGTGCTGCTTCATACAGCCGGTTCATCCAGACGCCTCGTATAGCTCTGGCTCGGACGGGGGGTCGAATGAATCCTCTCCCGGCTATAGGAATAAGCTTGCTGTTGAGTTAGCGCCGTGTCCAGCAACTCCTTGGCTCGTCGCGCCTCCACTGCTATGAGGGACGTTCCTTCAATGGGAAGGGCGGCCAGTCGTGAAGCGGCAGCAACTATGTTGTCCAACGGATTAGAATAATGACCAGGAGGGGTGGGCACATGTTGGGTCGGCACAACCTGACGGTTTGGCTCTGCGGCCGGTGGCTGAACTGATGCGCCTGTTCCCGGTGCTCCTCCCCGGTTCACCTCTGGCTGGTTACTGGTTCCTGCTCCTGGCGTGCTAAAGAGATTTCTTGCCTCATAAACCAGCGGCAGGCGAGATCGTTGCCTTCTCATCATCACCCCTTGTGAAGCGGTCTGATCCAACATGAGTCGATAGGCCTAAGCATCCAACTCCGCCTGCTTTGTGGCCATCCTAGCTTTCTCTGCAGCCAGGTCCAACTTGGCTTGTTCAATCCGGCTTTTCACCTGAGTGGCCTCTGCATCATGCTGCTCCTTGTTGGCCTGGGCTACTTCTGCTGTTACTAGCGCTGTCAAAGTATCGACCAAGATGGATAAAGAGTCAGAAGGCGACGGGGGGGATCTCTAGCTCTAGCTCCCATTGCCTCTGATGTCAACGCCCCTGTTGTTGAGGACTGCTGTATGGGTTGTGATCCGGCCATGAAGACAGCAACCCTGTTTGGCGGATCGAGGGGGTCCGGAATAATGTCACCATCGGACCAGCCCTCAGACCGGCCATCCCGCAGCAGATACAAAGATTATGTCTCTCCGGAAGAAGATTCTTCGCCGGAATAAACAATAGTCTCGCCGCCAGAGTCCGATCTGTCCTCGGCTTGTACTCCATGCACTGCTCCAATGAAGACATGCTTTACGGCGGGCCGAATCCGGGTAGGTCTCGCACGCTGAGCCGACTCGACGATGTTGGGGAAGATGTCCAGCTCAGGGCCCGGTTCGCCGATCTTGCCGATGAAGACGTGGATGCCGCCGAAGGGGACCCGGTACCCGTATTCGATTGAATCGGCCTCGGGGCCCCAGCCTGCATCATCGATGTAGATCCGGCCGCGAAGACTCTTAGTCATACGGCCCACTGCGTAGCCCTTGAGTCCTTCAAAGCTGCCCTTCAAGAACCCGAAACCATCGTGTGATAGCCCCACAGTGGGCGCCAACTGTCGTGGATTTAACATGGTAGATGCCCTAGCAAAAGGACTTAGTCGTGAGACCATTGCTACGGGTTAACTTAAAGGGGTTAAAGCGGACGAAGGACATAGTGATTTTATACTAGTTCGGCCCCTTCGATGAAGGTAAAAGCGTACGTCTAGTTTGGTGTGGTATTGCTTGGGCTTCGATGACCAGGGAGCGAATCCGCTTTGCCTGTGTCTCGAGCTATTGTCGTCCGTCCTCCACCGTCGCCGGATCGTCCCTTTATATAGAGGCGATGCCTGGTCTGGTTTATAGAGTCCCGAGGTCGGCTCAATAACGTGTCCGCCCCGGTCTCTGTTCTTTCTATCTTACATCCCAAGTTACATAGTATGACGGTTTACAAATCATGGGCCCTAACATATGGGCTCTAAACCCTTTGGGATACAATCTTCTATTTCATACTCCGCTGGGCCTTTGATAATATAGTCTTGATAATGTAGGCCGGACCCTCCTGGCCGGTTTATACATGGTAGTAATATCCCTGACACCGGGGTTCTCCGGGAGGACAAAGACTGAGCCAATCTCCATCTTCGTCGTCTGACAGCACTATGGGTGGGGATTCGGCTACTGCGGGTGTGGCTGAAGTTGATCCCAGTAAATGCTGTTGGTGGATCCGGTAAAGGGCTTGGTCGAAGGAGATAGGGGTTGGTCTAGGCCACATCACAGGCCGAGATGGTAACACTGATTCAGATGACATGGGCTGAACAACTTGAGAAGCGAACCTACGAGCTTCACGATAAGCTTCCTTGACAACTTGTACCGCATCATTGTCCAGGGTCCTAAACTCGGCAAGAATCTTGGAAATCATCATCCCCTGAGCAGTGATATACTTCACCAGGCGAGCGATTGTGGGATCACCCCCTTGGATAACAGGAGAAGGTTGCATTACTTCTTTTTCCACAATAGGGAAAAAGAAGAACTCCCGCTTCTCTGCCACTTGCGGGAACTTGGTTCGGAGGTGAAGGAT
The DNA here is from genome assembly GCA_902687465.1 of Secale cereale. Lineage (NCBI taxonomy): Eukaryota > Viridiplantae > Streptophyta > Magnoliopsida > Poales > Poaceae > Secale > Secale cereale. The sequence goes on from LR738709.1 coordinate 597,173,474, forward strand.
GGCCTCCACAGCAGCGGCCTGAATAGCCAAATCAGTAGTGGGCATGGCTCTACCATGGAGAACCAAGGACTGACCATCTGCTGCGGGACCTGGGCAAATGTGCACCCTTGCATCATAGCGATGAAGGTGAGGGACGGGTGATGACTGAAACACCAGATATTCGGGGCTAGCGTTACAGCCTAAGGCTTGGCTCAGCATCTCAATGAGAAGAGGTGGAAAGCCAGGGTGGTTGACAGCAAAGGTGTGGGTGTAAAACTTGGAAGCTTTTAGGGCTCTAGTCATGGCTGGAGTGTTACTAGCTAGGCTTCTCTGCAGAGACATGGCGGACTGAGGAGTGAGCGGTCCGGCTAGCAGAAAGGGGGTTTTATAGGCAGCTATGCAGGGCGTGCCCGCATGGTGCGCCACCTTACCCTGAAGGGTAAGCGGTGCGCCCGACCTAAAAAGATAAGGGTGCTATTCGCTCCATGGATAACTAGGCGGGGACAGCGGGGTGAGGACGTGTCGGTCCTGACTACGCCACCTGTTGATTAACAGTGGCCATGCCGGATGACAGGGACGGGTCAAATCCCTTAGGGTCATTAAGGGGTGATGGTGGCGGTGGTCTAATGCTAGGATAACCTATGCCAGCCTGGCTACTCTGATACCATTTTCCTGTGGCACCCCGATTCGCATGGAACAGGGGGCCTTCGCACGTCAGCCCGGGAATACACCTGACGCACGACAGGTCCAAGATACAGCATTCCAGGTACAATAATATTCATAAAATATCAGGGTATATGATTACATCATTGATGAATATCATTATCTGGCATAGCCCTAAGGCTATTTACATGGCAGTTGAAGGCTAAATAGCTGGCGGTGGAAGTCTTGGTTTGGCGGCATAACAACTCTGGTTGGGCTCCACAACTCACAGGACTGGCAAGATTACGGCCTAGCGCGACGGAGCAAGCGAGCCAATCAAGTGTGACCTACAAAACTCGCATGACACACCAGGTCAGTACATTGAATGTACTTGCAAGACAACCAAATACATAGCATCTAAACAGACAAAAGACAAGGCAAGAACCAAGAACATGCAACGAACTACCTCATATCAAACATGGCATGAATTTAAGATAAAGGAGCATGAACTACTACATAGCATCTACTAATCCGGTAATGACATGGCATGAACAATATGATTACAACATGGTGATAGAAACATAGTAAGCTAGGGCCTAACTTAATAAAACAAAGCATGGCATGGCATCATGAGACTAAGCTGAAAATAAACAACTGTCCATACATAATCAAATGCGGACATAACATATTACTTTATGCGACAAAATCTAGTACTACCATGGCTTCTTAAAAAATGCAAACTATTAAGCATACAAAATAATCGAAATTGTACACCGATTTTATCGGACTATATTACCACCGGGTTATCTTACCACATAACCACGATCTTTTTGGTGATCGCAACCACAACCAACACTTGGTCTCCCATATTCATCGAGAACTCGCCTCATGATTACAACATCGCCGTGACTTAGCACGACTTTTTTATTCTCGTTACCATGTTAATACATGTTTATTATCTTTGGTTTATCCTCCATTTCGATCAAGACCAAATAGTGTGACCTACTACGAACTGTGTGCTATCGATAGACTTTATAAACACTCTGCAAAGGTAGCGCACTGTACCCACACCACAGAACCCATGGCCTCGTCATCCCATTCGGGTGGACCAACGACGTTCCGATGAAACCGACCTACTGTCATGTCACTCTCCCGGCCACTCCGACTCCTTCCCTACTGGGCTTGTCCTGGGTGGCCTTGTGTCTACCAAAGACACACCGACCACCGTCGTGGCCAAACTGTCCCAAACATGGACCAAGTACCATAACAAAAACAACTACGGGCACACAAGGCTTATGTCCGCCTACCTGATCATGGTAGTACGTGTCCATAACCTTCCCTCGTTGGAGGCACCGGCGAGAGGCACAACAATAGTTCGTATTAAGGCCTTCCCACAAAGGCAAATGTGGCTGCACTGAAAAAGTTCGATTTGGTGGCACCATGAACAGATCCCATCGACGACGGAGGAGTTTGTTATGATTAATTCATTTTTATTAACTCTCCATCATCACGAGCATATTTACAAGAATGCAACAACGAGCATGCAACATACAAAAGCATATACAAAATGTCGAACTTCTCAGGTGCACAAGTAAACATAAAGAATATGACAAAACTAAGTACTAGCATATTACCAGTGTGTTAAAAACATCATAGCCTTCTATAACTATGGCATAAAAGCAAGTAGAGTAGTAGCATGGCATTATTAACAATATCCTAACTAGCATGGCAAGAGAAAACCGTGACAACACAAGCATGCATGAAAATACATAAAGGAAAGATGGCAGCTGAAAACAATAAGCCAACGACTGCAACTACACATGCACAAGGTACAAGCAAAGTCAACGTGCGAGTCCGGAGCTTATGATAAGAGGTTGGCTTGCCTGGGTCGACAAATATTCCGGAGGAAAGTGCGGAAAGCACGCAGAAAGAATCGCCGAAAACAGTTCTCTCTCGGAGGGGGCTGTTTACGGCAAGGGCAAAATGGTTATTTTCACAATGGCAAAATATTATGAAAATGATACTATCGGAAAGAGCTCGACGAACAGAGAACGTGAGCGTTGGAATCACCTCAATCGGAGTTGCGGGTAAAAAGATATGAAGGTTTGAAGTTCAGGGACTTTTCTACAAGAATATCATCTCAAACAAGTCCCTGAGTGGATAAGGCAGAAGCGCAAAGCTAGAAATACGTTTTCTGAAAAGGAAAACGCATTCTGGGCTGAAATAGAGAGGAATGCGCTTACCCCACGTGAAAACGTACTTCTGGAAGTACGCTTCCACTTATCCAGCGTGGTAGTGGGGCTGACTCTGTGTGGCTGACGAGTGGGGCCCAGAGGAAAGGCGGGGTCCGCCACACCAGTCCCACACGTGCGCCACCACTGTCGCTTACAGCTGGGGCCCGCTGGCAGGGTGGAGGCATCGTCTTCAACCCCCCACTCGCCCGATGGGGCGGAGCAGAGGCTCGGCCGGCGTCGGCCGCCGTGGCTTCGGCCACCTCCGGCCAAGGGGAAGGCAATGGCGGGGCTAGGGCGAGGAGCCACACCCACCTGGACCGGTTGGGGATGCCGAGGATGGACGGGGAAAAGAAGACTGAAGATGGGGCACACAGCGGCCATGGGCACCGGGGGCGCGTGGCCATGGACCACCAGAGAAGGAGGGAGAGGACTCAGGCGGCTCCGGGGTGGGGATGAGGTCCTCTGGAGGTGGAAGAAGAAGGGGTGGAGCCCGGGGCTGCTCGGATTCGACCGGAGCCCGCCGGCGGTCGTGGCGACGAGGGGGAGGAAGGGAAGCTCCTCAAGCTTGTTTGGGTGGTCGGGGATGGCTTGTGGACTGCGGCGAAGCTCGAACCGTGCTTAAATAGGCGCGGGGCAGGCTCGAGGGAGAGGGGAGGAGATGACACGCGGCTCGTGACGTGTCCGTGCGCCGGCGACGCGCACGGTGTCGGCATACGCGGCCAAAGATCACTGGGAGTGGCGGAAAGACGACGAGGAGGAAGCGGACGGTGCCAGGGCCTCACGGAGTCGAGCACGGGCACTGAGACGAGCAGAGGAAGAAGACAGAGCGCGGGAGGCAACGATGGCCACGGGAGCTCACTGTGCGGCCATTGGAGCGACTCGCCGGAGAAGAAAACAGAGGAGGCACGAGTTCTTGGGGGAAGAGGACGGCAAGGGGATGCTATTTGGCAACAGCGGCAAAGCCAGAGCCGGTTGGAGCAGAGATGCAGCCGACAACAGTGGCTAGACCACCGTTTTGGCTGGCGCTCTGCGTGGTTACCACGGACAAGGCACGCTCCAGAGTTTTTACTGAACTAAAACCTTGTCCACTGCGTAGTCCCTCAAAGGTAGAGGTTTACCATGGTAAAGAAGTAGGGAGAGACAAAGAGAGGTGAGTAGAATAAGCTCCACAAGTTTGTTGTAGCAAACTTCGCAGCATTCTGGAGGTGAAACTAGAGGACTAGAAAAGTAACCAAGATGTCTGGGAGGCTTAGGTTAACAAATACTATGATCCTTGGAGTTTCGAGATCATTAAGACAAATCTTTAGCATGGTTGCTTAACAAGTGCCAAAATCTGTCCAGAAAACAAATGATGATGAAGCACTCACTAGGAGTGATGAAATGTGCTTAAATTTGGCAAAGCTTGCTGATTTGGTCACACAGTGATGCTGTAAAAAGATCACACCAAATGGACTTGCGAAATTAGCACTTGCTTCACAAACATCATTTCTGATCAAAAGCTTAGGAAAAATATAGGAAAACATTGGCTACATGGATTGAGCCAATATCTTGGGAAGAGGAGTTATATGAAAAGGAGAGGGCGTGGGAATATTTTCAGCTAAAATGGAGCAAGGAAAAATGTACTTGCTTCACAAGCTGAAGAATTTGACAGAAAGCAAGAATTGCTTCTGTGCTCACATAACTCAATAAAATGATCTAAACTTGGGTAGAGGCAAATGATTTGGAGTGCTTGAGAGGATGGAAGAGTTTCATCTCATTTGAAGAATTTATGAAGGTACTTCCTTCACAAACTTGCATTCTGGTCAGAAACTTTGAAAAATTGCCCAAGGGGCTAGGATGAGAGGATTGAGCTCATATTTTGTATCCATGGGTGATTCATCAATGTTAATCACCCTGCCAAATTACAGCTCAATAGGAATTAAGAATAGGGCACTTCCTTTGCAAAGTTTCAGAGAAGGCAGAAACTTGCATTGGATCATGTGCCAAAAATTTGAACTGTGGGATGTGATTTAATGATGGAACTAATGATTATATAGCAAGGGCAAGCTCCATAATTTATGGGAGAATTTTCTCTCCTATAAAAATAATAGTTCCTTTGGAAAGTGGCAAAATGCAATATTGGCTAAAATAGAAAAAGGAAATTTTCCTTATTTTATTGTGGCCAATATTTTTGCCAAAGCTTGGATTAGGCATGAGTATCATCTCCACCAATCCTCATGGATTTTATGAGATGGATAACTATGCCTTTGAATTTTATTCCTCAGACAGACTATAAAAAGGAATAAATCACCATTCAAAATATTGCATAGGGTTTAGCAATATTTTTGCATATCCAAGGATTAGGAGGACAAGATGGTCTCTTGGAAAGGATTGAATGATCAACAGATCAATGCAAATGATGGCTCCTTTGTAATCATAAAAGGCGACCTATGAATTCCAAAGGCTTGGATTTAGGGTTTGAGAGAGTTTAAGGGGATGCAACTGAGATCTTGCCCACTGACAAAGACATGAGCAAGGTTTTTGAAGAGTTGAAAATGGCCAGAATCCTTAGGGTCATCTAGAAATCTTCCGGAGAAAATTTGAAAAAGGGTTGCCAGGAAGAAATAACAGCACAAAATTGATAACCCAATTTTGAGGTTGTTATAGTACATAAGATGATCAGCTTGTCTATTTTCTAACCATAGGTTAAGAAGATTCCGGGGGATGGGCAGGCAATTGATGATGCCCTTTACTCACTAGCAATGGGTCATGATACTCGGGTAAGACATTATGAATCTTGCATTGTTGGAGATGTGCGCTACAACACCCTTGCACGAGATGAAGGCAGGAAGACACCAAACAGTGCCATCATGAGCACTGATACGTATGACAAAGAGACAACTGAAATGTATGCTAACATAACAGACATTGTTCAGGTGTAGTATATCTCCAGTTTCAAGGATCATCGGTGTGTGGTTCTATTGTGCTATCGTTGGTATAACCTTCTTTCAGGATCACAAAACCTAGAGCTGATGATTATTTCAAATCCATCAGTGTCAAGGCGGCGTACCAGACCAACGAGCCTTTTATTTTGGAAAATCAAGCAACACAGATATTTTTCTTGGAAGACACATTTGCACGTAGCGATGACTTGAGAGTATTGCAAAGGTTTGAGCAGAGGAATTCATTTAATGAAGTTGCACAACAAGATGATGCTTACACTACTCCTGATGTACAAGATAACACATATGTTCCTAATATCTTTGAGAACCATCACGTCAATGATGCCGGCGAAAAGATTGCATGTTGTGTTGTGGACATACAAGAGTTGATCAAGAAGAAGCCAACGTTCGAGGACGTTGAGGACGAAGAACAAGATGACACTGTGGGGAATTACGACTCAGACTGATACACATGGCGAAGATGTTGACGCTGCTGTTGTGGATGATGATTACATTGCTTTTGTCGTATTTGCCTGTCAGAAGACGTTTTTTATCTACTATGTGAAATTGTGTTTGCTATGACAACTGAAACCTGATGAACATGTTGTTTAGTATTTTCCTGTGAGAACATCACTTGTTATGTATGCTGATTTGTGTTTGGTGATTGTATGATGACTAAAACATGATGGCATTGTTGTTTAGTTGTACTCATATTTGGCTGTGAAACTTGAATTTGATGACATAGTTTGATGTTGGACTGCAATTTGTTCGACGTCTTTGAATGAAAACAAAGCTGACCCAACAGGGCCTCTACTAATTTATTTATTTATTACCAAAAGGGCATCTGCTATTTATTTATTTATGAGAAAAAGGGGATACCCCCTGATTTCCGTGAATATAAATCATTAGATGTTCACAACACTACGCCTAGCCTGCTACACAGGTTTCACTCATTAGTAGTTTCAGCAAAGTGCTCATGTCATAGCCACTGAATACATCACGCGTGCTACATACACTGCAAATAAAGAGACAATCATCCTACAGAGCACATCGATTTCGCCCATTATCTTCACAAGCTCTTTCATCTCCTCATTGTTGTCAAGGTCGTTCAGCAGTTGTTGCTTGGCCATGATCAGTGGAACTGCATCTTTAACCTTCTGCTCTACATCTTCCTCTTCTGTCGTTCCTTTAGTTACTTGTCCAACACCCCAACCTGCTGGTATCGGGATTCCTCGGCTAACCAAATAATCAGCGTAGGTGCACTCCCCCACATCAGCAACTTCCCAAAAATGCAAATCACATGAATCTTCCCTTTTCTGCACGAATCAAATTTGAAGATCATCAACCAAACTATTAAAAATCAGCAACTGAAAGCAGCAGAACAACACTTAAACATATTATGACCCCATGATTCGGGCATTTGTAGAAGACTAGGCCAGGGTTGAGGCTTGTGGTTGAGACGCGACGTATGACTTTGCGTGATTTGCAACAGTGGCACCACACCAACGGTAGCGGGTTGCGACGAGCAACCGGCTACGGTGCGCGTGCCGGCGGGGATGTGATGAGACCCACAGGCGATGGTACGGGTGGCGACTTGGCGCATATTTGGTTGTTGCCTGCTGAAGAGCAGGTGGACGAGCAGCCAGCGGACATGGTTGCTGCGGCCAAAGCTTCTGATGCTAGGCAGAGTAAGTAGAGAAGAGGAGAAGCAAACGTTGGATATGTCAGTTACATTACTAGCACAGTAGCATAGCACCATATATAGTCATAGTCTAGGTTTGGATTCTAACCAGCTACAGGAGCACGTCTCTGTTTTTTCTATAACTCAGCAACGTCTCTTTACTGGTACACTAGCTTGTTCTGTACGCCTTCTCAAGTCTTTGATTCCTCCACCTGACATCTGGGACCCACCGGAAGGGCCTCTGTATTTTGCGAAAAAAACGTGCCCCCCGCAGACAGGTCGAACCCACCAACTATCTTCGCACGCAAGAAAGTGCCTCCTTATTACGCACAAAAAAATGAATACTCCCCCTGCCAGCTGGAACCCAGCATCGTGGGAGGCTGACTTGTGGGCCTACCAAGTTGACGGAGACGGAGGGCTTTGTCGACTTAGTCAATATGAACGATTCAAGCTCCAGTTACCATACGCTGTTCATCCAACGACAGTAGTGCTTCTTTAACCTCTGGTCTTCTTGCTCCAGCCGCCCAAACCAACGCCGATCGTGCCGCGTACCTGCCTCCCGTGGCCGGCTGTGATGCCACTGAGGCCTCACCGCCCCCTACTACTTCCACCGCTGGCCAGGGCATCCCTCTACTCACCCACACCCCATGTTACTCTGCGGCGACGGCAGCGTCACACCGCAGCCGAACCAGTGAACCCTCATTCTCCTCTCCGCGTGGGCATCCACTGCCGCGTCTTCCCCAGCTCCGCGTCGTCCCCTTCCTAGGCCTTGCCGTGGTCCACCGCCTTGGTGCTCTCAGCGCGGCGTGGTCAATCTGGTCAACGACCGACTTCCATCGGAAGAGTACTGTATGTGGAGAGGCTGACGGCTGGGTCCACGTCCACAGCCCAATTTTTTGTGATTTGCCAAATAAGTTGCGTTGTCAGGCCTGTTGGGCTGCAAATCTTTCAAGACGAGGAGAGCTTCATTCGGCTGGCCGAGAAAATGGCCTATTAGTAATGAGAAATGGGTTTTACATTTTTAAAACACATCAAACCGGTAATTAGTTTCAAATATTTTTTTTTCATTTCGATATTTTAAATTGCATTGATTTTTATGCATGGACAATTTGTTAGATTTTATATTGATATGCATTTATTTTTAAAATCAGTTTGAAGGTGACTCCAAATTTCGGGATTAAAAACAGTTCGGACCGCACCGGAATATGCAAAATTTTGTATAATTTTTTAACCTTGGCCACAATATGGGCTGTAATGCTAACAAAAAGAATATGGGCTCTAAAAAACCTTAAGAATTAGCAAATGGGCTGTAAATTATTAGAAATAATGGCAGATGGGTTGTATGATGTTTTCCACAGATTTGAGGCCTTCCTAAAAAAAAGGTTGCCGCATAAGCAATGACTGTTGGATGTCCATCCAACGGCCGTCGTGCTTCTTCAATCTCTGCTCTTCCTGCTCCAGCCGCGCAAACAAGCGCCGGCGGGACTACCTACTCCCTCCTCCCCGCGGCCGGCTGTGCTGCCGCGCAGGCCTCACCGCCCCACCATACTCCCATCACTGGCCTAGCCATCCCTCTACTCACCCACACCTGCTGTTATTCTCCGGCGATGGCAGACGAACCAGTAAACCCTCGTACAGTCGTACTCCCCTCCACGTGGGAAACAACTGCCGAGTCTTCCCTGCCTCCGTGTCGTTCCCTTCCTAGGCCTCATCGTCGTCCACCGTCCTGGTGCTCTCGGCGCGCCGTGGTCAATCTAGTCAACGACCGACTTCCACCGGAAGAGTACTGTACGTGGAGAGTCTGACAGTTGGGTCCACGGCAGCCGCAAGGAACTGCCTCCTTATTACGCGGAAAATAATTATACCTCCACCTGACAGTGGGGACCCATCGGACGGGCCACCGTATTTGGCGAAAAAAACGTTTTCCCCCTGACTGCTGGGATCCACTGGACGGGCCACCGTATTTCACGAAAAAAAAATGTTCCCCTCGCTGTTAGCTCGGACCCACCGGAAGTGCCTCCTTATTACGCACAAAAAATGAACACTCCCCCTCCTAGCTGGGACCCAGTATAGTGGGAGGCTGACTTGTGGGCCTACTAAGTTGACGGGGATGGAGGGCTTTGTCAACTTAGTCAATATGAACGATTCTAGCTCCATTGACCGTATGTTGTCCATCTGTAATGCCCAGTATGAGATTATACCTCCTACGTGTTGAGGCATGACTTAAAGGTATAAGCTCATACTAGAATGATCACAAGTATGGTATCTTTGCACGACTCATGTAAAAGAGGGATGAAATTGCAAAAGAGTAGTTGGCTTACACTCGCCACGTGACACAATACATTCCATAAGCAATCATCATCCAAATAACATCACAGTCCAACTATGGACGAAGATCCAAATGAAAGATACCATAAATAAAGCCACAAGGTCCGAATCACCCCTAGTAGAAGCCACTACTGATCGTCGGGATAGTACACGTAGTATCGCCCACGTTCTTCATCGAACTCCCAGTACAACTCTATGCCATCACCTGTGTAGTTCACCATGGTACCTGCATCTGGTGTTGTGTAGAATCTATGAGCCACGGAGGACTCAGCAATCCCGTTCCCGGGTAGCAAAACTATCTAAGCCTTGGGTGTGGAACAAGGCTGAAGAACAAGGTTGCAGCTGCACTAGCACTAGCTTACGTGTTTAGAGTGAGAAGAGGAGTGCCACGAGCGTCAAAATGATCACGAAGTGATCCTATCTAAGCACGTCAATCATAACCCCATCGTGTTCACTTCCCGAACCCCTTCGGAAAATGACCGTCACGGTTACTCACACTGGTAGTGTATTCTGAACATGGTGCAAAGTTTTCTACAACTGGATATTAACAAATTTCCATCTGCCACATAACCGCGGGCACGGCTTTCGAAAGATCGAACCCTGCAGGGGTGTCCCAACTTAGCCCATCACAAGCTCACGATCTGCGGAGTCGCAACTCCAAGGAGGGAAGACCCGAGTATTCTCTTAATCCCGTGCTCAAGATATTCCGACTAAGGTAAAACTAATCCAGCAAGTCCTCCCGGTGTGCCGACACCCTGATAGTAGCCGCGCGTATCTCGTCTTAGGCCACGACCAGATAAGTCATCCTACAGGTTTTTACCAGCCCTCGAGTTTCCTCGAGGTGGCCCCGCAGTCTGCTCAGTTTGGACCAACACTCATGTGGAGCACTGGCCCGGGTTGTTAATTAAGAAAAGGGTTTATAACTCCCTATTCAAGTTTTAGTTATTAGGCAAATAGAACCAATGTTGGGACTTGCTGGAAAAGCTTTAGCGCTAAGCGGGTTATCAAGGGGGGCACATAAACCCCAACCGTGTTAGGGGCGCATAATCAAGGAACATAACACCGACTTAAATGGTTCCTAGGGTGGCATGAGTGGAACAAAACACCAAGCAAGAGGCTTAGCCTTCCACCTATTTCCAAGTATATAGATGATTTAGTTTAACAGATTATATAGTGTGATATCCCAACAATAACTTCAACATGAAGCAAGAATCTTCAAATATTCACCTGCAACTAACAATGCTATAAGAGGGGCTGAGCGAAGATTACGTTGCCAAACAAAGGTTTGCTAGGTTGGGTGGTTAGAGAGATTCATGGCTACAATAGGAGGCTGACAAACAAACATGGGCATCCAGGCAATAAGCTAAAGAGCGAGACATCTAGCAATAGGCAAAGATAGTAATGATATCTGGGTCAGGTCATCTTGCGTGTTGAGTCGTCGATGGGATCGTAAGATGGCTCCTCATACTCAACCTCGGTAGGAACCTCGTACTCGGTCTCGGCTCCCGGCTCTACTCAACACAAGAACACAACATGGCACAATATCAAACACGGTGCAATGCACAATCAACATGATGCAAGTATGATGTGCGTATACATGTGGAAGCACTTGAACCTAAGGAGAAGATGATGAAGAAGGCCTCATCTTGGAAAATCAAGCGTGCCAGTGGATAGAGGGGAAGATTTTGGTTGAAATCGATATGAAGATCACCGGAAACGGACACACGGTTTGCAAATGGCAAGCAAAACAATATTCACACAAAGCTGCAGTTTACAGCCACATGGCATCTTTGGAGCAAGAAATAATTATGCTACAGCACTCAAACATGGAGACAAAGGGCATGGACATGAAGTAGACATGTTACTTAACAAGCATGAACTTAGAACACACCCAAAAACCTACTGGAACACAATTAACCAAGCATGGCAAGTTGCAATAAAATTATCCAGACTTAGCCAAAATCTGGGAAGGCAAAAACATCATCACGATTGTCTTCGGAGGCACAAAACAACATGCATATCAACTCCACCAAGTATATAAAGATCATGGACATGTAGTAGACATATCCTACAGCAAACAACTCCATTGGAGCAACTCCATAGGAGGCATGGATCAATAGCAACAAGCTACACCAAATTGATCATGCTGATAAAAACCTGACAGGTATACTTTATAGCAACTTGAGAGCAAGAAATAAATAAGCTACAGCAGCCATATGTGCAAGTAAGGGCATAGATGGATAGACAAAAACATGGAAAACAAGATATGACCATTGGCCACTCCAAAACAAGCATGGAATTGAGTGAGGCATCAAGCAAACATTGCATCAGGTTAACAGATTTCCAGACTTAGCAGTTTTTTCACTAAGTATAAAACAGTAACATTGGCATGGCATGTTTACAAGCTTGTTTAAGTCACCTCAAGGCATATCATGGAAAGTTGTTTGCACCACAGCAAAGACCATATGATGGTGCTTCTAAAACATATTGACATGTGACATGAGGACAAACACATCAATAACAATGAGCATGTCAAAATAGCATCTCATAACAAGTTTCAGCACTTAACAGCCACGTGCACTTTTGCAACAGAGATTAACATGGCAGTATGACACCTAACATGAATGCTAAAGCAACCATCATGTAGAGCACTTCACAATGAACATTTTGACATATCATATGCTCCATTTGGATAAACATGCACCAAGTTATCACATCTCAAACATGGCAACAAAATTTACACAGACAACTAGTTACAGTCACATGCACTCTTGCCACGAAGATTAGGTCATCAAGATGAACTCAAACAAGCATGCCTCAATGGAACAAAATGAAGAGCACATCACCACGATCATTTCGATATATTACACGCCCAAAACGGATCTACGAGAACGAAGTTACAGCCATGCAAAGGAGGCAACAAAATATAGCAGATCTGGGGACTTAGTGGATTTAATACCTCACAAAAGGTCAAACATGGACGAGGATATCCGGGATGGAGCGGGGCGTTTGGACGGAGGGACGGGTGGATCTGGTCTAGCTTCCAGATCCGGAACGGGATCGGCTCCCGGAGGCGGAGAAGACGACGGCTGAGGCGGTGGCTCGCCGGAGCCGGCGGGGCAGCGGCCGGCCAGGGCGGCAGAGGCCGCGGCGGTGCGGCACGCTGGGGCGGCGCCGGCGAGATGCGGCCGGGGCGCGCGCGCGACCCGCGGCGGCGATGGGGGTCCGCGGCGACCGGCGGGCAGCGGCTCGAGCACCTCGAGCGCGGGCGACGGGATGGCGCCTGGAGCCAGCCAGGGCGGAGAGGCCCAGCGCGGCCCGGGGCAGGTCGGCCTCGGCCTCGCGGGCCCGGTGGCGTCACGGTCGAAGAACCGGCGGCGGGGAGCCATGTGGCACGCTCTGGTTGGTCCGGCGCGTCTGGGCGGACGTGTCCGGCGGCCGGAGGAGCTGCGGGGCGTGGGGAAAATGGAAAAAAAAGGAGAGGACTAGGGTTTCACCCGAAAATGGAGGGGATGGGGCCTTTTTATAGGCATAGGGAGCTAGGAGACTCCAAATGGGGTGCGGTTTTCGGCCACACATTCGTGATCCGACGACCGAGATGATGGAAGTGGTTGTGCTGGGTTAGTGGGCTGTTGTGGAGGGGGTCTTGGGCCAGACGAAAGAGGTGCTTTTAGCCCACTAGGTTAACCGTTGGAGTACCAAACGAACTCCAAACACGATGAAATTTGACAGGCGGCCTACACGTACCAAAACAACAACGCACGATAAGTCTCACCTCATTCCGGGAATGTTACACGGCCTCACATGAAAGAACGACTCGGGGGGTGCCACGGGCACGTGTGTAAGTGTCGGAACTCGAAACGGACAATGGGAAGAGCGAGTGGGACCGGGTGCAAGTGACAACATGAATGCAATGCAATGCATATGATAACATGACATGAATGAAAAACACACACGCACACGACAAAACGAATAAACCCGAAATGATAGAAGAGCCCAGAATGGAATTGATGAAGTCAAAGTTTCATATATTGCCATAATTGGAAAGTGTTACATCTGGGGCATTACAAACTCTCCTCTACTACGAAAAGATCTCGTCCCGAGATCTAGGACTGGAAGAAGGTAGGGTACTCGGAACGAACGTGTGATCTTCTCGTTCCCACGTAGCTTCTCGGTCGGTATGGTGTGACCACTTAACTTTGAAGAACTTGATGGACTTGTTGTGGGTCTTGCGCTCAGTTTCTTCAAGAATAGCAACAGGGTGCTCACGATAAGATAAGTCTTGTTGAAGATCAATCTCCTCAAACGGAAAGGTGCATTCAGGTGTCTTGAAGCACTTGCGTAGTTGAGACACGTGAAACACATCATGAACATTTGCAAAGTTGGATGGGAGCTCAAGTTGATATGCTAGATCGCCTCTTTTGCCAAGAATCTTGAAAGGGCCCACATATCGAGGAGCAAGCTTTCCTTTGATACCGAATCTTTGGGTTCCTTTCATAGGAGAAAAACGGAGATAGACATGATCCCCAATGTTGAAAGCCAAATCACGATGCTTGCCTTCATAGTATCTCTTTTGACGCGACTGAGCGGCCTTGAGATTCTCATGTATGACTTTGCACATTTCTTCGGCTTCTGAGATCAAGTCATTGCCAAGAAGTTGACGTTCACCAGTCTCGGACCAGTTGAGAGGGGTACCGCACTTTCTGCCATAGAGGATTTCAAAAGGAGCTTTGCCGGCACTTGCTTGGAAACTGTTGTTGTAAGAGAACTCGGAAAACGAGAGACAATCTTCCCACTTCATGCCAAAAGAGATGACACAAGCTCTGAGCATGTCTTCGAGGATCTGGTTCACTCTTTCGACTTGACCACTAGTCTGAGGGTGAAACGCAGTGCTGAAACGAATCTTAGTGGCCATGGCTGACTGAAAGGAGTCCCAGAACTTGGATGTGAACAAACTTCCACGGTCTGAGGAGATGACTTGAGGAATGCCATGTAACGACACAATTCTAGAAGTGTACAACTCTGCCAACTGAGCTTCATTGATGGATTCTTTGACGGGAAGGAAGTGAGCTACTTTGGTTAGCTTGTCAATCACAACAAAGATAGCATCATTCCCCTTCTTGGACTTGGGGAACCCAGTGACGAAATCCATTTCAATTTGGTCGAATTTCCACTCGGGAATAGGAAGAGGTTGGAGGAGACCGGTTGGACGTTGATGCTATGCCTTCACTCTTCTGCAGACATCACATTCATTCACGGATTGGGAAATCTCCCTTTTCATTCGAGTCCACCAGTAAGATTGCTTGAGGTCTTGGTACATCTTGGAACTTCCAGGATGAATCGAGAGGAGGGAGTCATGTGCTTCGTTCATTATGAGCTTCCTGAGATCACCCTTGGGAACCACAATTCTGTCCTCAAAGAACAAGGTGTCTTTCTCATCAACGTGATAGCACTTGTATTTGGGAGTACCCTTAGCAATACCATGTTTCACTTTCTGCACCATAGCATCACTGAGTTGGGCCTCACGGATCTGATCTTCCAAGGTAGGAGCAACTTGAAGGTTTGCAAGAAAGCCTTGCGGAACAACTTGGAGGTTAAGCTTCCTGAAAGATTCACAAAGCTCGGGATGAAACGGCTTGAGAAGGAGACTGTTGCAATATGCCTTTCTGCTCAAGGCATCTGCAATGACATTGGCCTTTCCAAGTGTGTACTCAATGCTTGGATCATACTCTTGGATCATCTCAACCCAACGAGTCTGGCGAAGGTTCAGGTTTGGCTGTGTGAAGATGTACTTCAAGCTCTTGTGATCGGTGAAGATGTCCACTTTTCTGCCCAACAGAAGGTGTCTCCACGTGATCAAGGCATGTACCACCGCTGCTAGCTCGAGATCATGTGTGGGGTAGTTCTTCTAATTTGGCTTCAATTGACGAGAAGTGTATGCCACAATCTTCTTGTCTTGCATGAGAACACCACCAAGTCCTTGTAGAGAAGCATCACAGAATACTTCATAGGGCTTGGACTCATCCGGAGGAGTAAGAATCGGAGCATAAATGAGCTTCTCTTTGAGTGTTTTGAATTCCACATCACAATCAGGAGTCCAGTTGTACTTGACATTCTTCTGCAACAGGTTTGAGAGAGGCTTGGCAATCTTGGAGAAGTTCTCAACGAACCTTCTGCAATAGCTAGCGAGACCAAGGAAGCTTCGGAGTTGCTTGACGTTCTGCGGGGGTTCCCAGTTGACAATAGCTTCAACTTTCTTGGGGTTGACAGAAATACCCTAAGCAGAGATGATATGGCCAAGATATAAGACCTTGTCCAGCCAGAATTCACACTTGGAGAACTTCCCATAGAACTTGTGTTCACGGAGCCTGTCCAGAACCAAATGGAGGTGCTTGGCATGATCTTCTTCATTCTTGGAGAATACCAAGATGTCATCCAGATAGACGAGAACAAATTCATTGGTGTAGGGGTTGAATATGAAGTGCATCATCCTCGAGAAGGTGGGTGGAGCATTTGCGAGGCCAAAAGACATGACCGTGTATTCATAGGAGCCGTAGCTTGTTCTGAATGAGGTCTTGTGAATATCCTCTTCACGGATACGGATCTGGTGATAACCCATCCAGAGATCGAGCTTTGAGAACACCTTCGCTCCTTTGAGCTGCTCAAACAATTCATTGATGTTGGGGAGCGGATACTTGTTCTTTATTGTCTTCTTGTTCAATGGCCGGTAATCAACGCAAAGGCACTCCGTGCCATCCTTCTTTTTGACAAATAGAACACCACAGCCCCAAGGAGAAGTGCTAGGCCGGATTAGACCCATACGCTCTTGCTCATCGAGTTGTCTCTTCAGCTCCTTCAACTCATCAGGGGAAAGCTTGTACGGACGCCGACATGCTGGCTCGGTACCGGGCTCGAGTTCAATGACGAATTCAACTTGACGATGTGGAGGCATGCCTGGAAGCTCTTCAGGAAAAACATCTTCATACTCATTAACCACCAAAATTTGAGAGATGGCTTTAATCTCGCCCTTGCCATTGAGGGAGAATAGCCTGATTGTGTTATCTCGAGAGGCAAAGATAATCACGTCTTCGTCAGGATGAGTAAGCTTGACTTCCTTATTTGCACAATCAATGTTTGCATCATGCTTGGAAAGCCAATCCATCCCAAGAATAAGATCAATGTATGAGTTGCCGAGAACAACCGGAGAAGCCAGAAAGCGGTAATCACCCATACGAATAGATACATTCGGAGCCATCAAATTTGAAGTCATGTTTTTGCCCGGAGAAATAATTTGCAACTTCTTATCCAGAAATGGCGAAGTGAAGTTATGCTTGGTAAAGAATGGCCTTGATTTGAAACTGAGAGATGCACCAGAATCAAACAATACTTTTGTAGGAATAGAGTTAACTGGAAGATTACCAAGTATCACATCTGAAGAATTCTCTGCTTGAGCTGCATTCATCAGATTCACTCTTGCTTGCTTGGGATTGTGCTTGACAATAGCAGTGCTGACAGGTGGAGGAGGCGAAAGGCGCCTTGGGTTGGGACACTTGTTAGCATAATGACCCTTCTGAGTGCACTTGTTGCAAACCACTTCTGAGAGAGGACAGTGATAAGGAGCACTTGACATCGAAGCTTGAAAGTGATTCTTGGACTGATTGCTTGGGTTGGGTGGGTGGGAGAAACCACGGCCACCAGAATGCTTGTTGTTGTTGTTGGGAGGGCGGAGCACTAGAGGAGGTGGAAGCCAAAACTTCTGCTGCTTTGCGACCACTTGGGAAGAAGAGGAGGAGTTGACAGCATCTCTGATCCTCTTTTTGGAAGCTTCAACCTTGAGCTGGGCTGCCTCTTGCTTAAGGGCCATGTTATAGAATTGATCAAATTCATCCGGCTCAAACAAGGTGAGAGCTAGTTGGAGTTCATCCTTCAGACCACCACGGAACTGATAAATCTTGCTCTTGGAATCTGGCATGTCTTGCTTGGCATAGCGGGCAAGGTTCTGGAACTTGACATTGTATTGATAAACGGACATGGTGCCTTGCTTCAGGTTGCGGAATTGCTCACGCATTCCTTCAATGACACTAGTTGGAATGTGGTGAGAGCGGAAATCCTTGCAGAAGTCAGTCCACGAGATTTCACGTCCTTCTCTAGAATCTTTGTACTGTTGCCACCAATCAGCGGTTTGGTCCTTGAGTTGGAAGGCGGCAAACTTGACATAATCCTTAGGTCTCACGTTACTGCACTCGAAATGCTTTTTGATGTCTGTTATCCAGTCTTCAGCATCTAGCGGATCCACACAGTAACTGAACGCCTTCGTTTGGTTTGCCAGGAACTGGTTGAGTGTAGCAAAGTGAGGTTGGTTGAACAAATTGCCTTGGCCTTGGTTCCCATGACCACCTTGATTTGCTTGGTTGGCTTGAAAGTTCTGCATCATTTGCAGAAGCATCTGGGTGTTCTGGTTTGTCGCTTGCATAATCGCTCTCCAGGCCTCAAACGGAGGAGGAGGGGAAGGAGGACGATCAGGAACTTCTTCACCCTCTGGGTTAGCGTTGGGAACCCTTTTAGGAGCCATCCTGAATGAGATGACAACTATTAGCCATTGATTGAAAATATATAAGCTGAATCAACGGCTAGAATTGCAACATAAGTCATCACAAGAACATTCGAACAAAATGAACGAATGTAATCCACAGTTTAATGGTACAACAATCTTCTTGAGAAGCCACTTGGGAGAACAAAAGGTAAATAAAAAAACAACAAGGAGCAGGTAGAACAAATACAAGATAGAAGCTTCGTTCGACATATTCGTGTTGAAAGCTTATGGAACGTGTTACGAAAGGGTTTTGCAATCCCCGGATCAGCATAGCCAAGGACCCTTTAAGATGCAACTCCCGATCGGAACAAACGCCCATAAAACTACTTTACTTAATGTAGAACCCCAAACTCCATATCATGCATTCGTTGGAAGAATGCCTACGAGCTACTAGATGAACCCACCTATTAATTTCCGAAAGTTTCCAGTTATGCAATCAGGTGTTGGGGATAGAGGGGAAGCATCGCGCACTCAACTCTAATCCTACATCCAGCTGTATCCATCCTTCAACACATAACCAGTTATTTCCGGAAACCATTTACCTCGGACCTTCGAAATGCATCTGCTATACAAGCTAGGGCAATACTCCCGAACTACCTCCCCAGTACTGGGTGATGTCGGGGTTATCTTGCCACTAACCGCATAGAAGAGTTTTCGATGTCGGCCGCCTTAAGTATTCCAGAACTGCTGCGATATATTTGTGACGACAACACCTCGGAGCTCAACTCCCCGGGACACTGCCACAACCCCTAAATGACAGGAGGCATCGAGAACAATGTTCTCGTCACAAAGACATCGGAACAATTCAAACAATACTCGCGTGATCCTAAAAAAAAATTAGTGAATTTTTGAGAGTAGAAGAGATAGAGTAATCGTCAGGAGTCCTCACCAGAGTGAAAAGGGATGAGGAGCAAAAGAAATCCTACTCTCCGATATATATATAGGACTCAAAACATTTTCAAGTCTGTGCCTAGACTCAACCGTCAACGATTCGATCAATCAGTGGGGGCTTCTAAGTCGGAGAAGGCTCTGATTACCAACTTGTAATGCCCAGTATGAGATTATACCTCCTACGTGACGAGGCACGACTTAAAGGTATAAGCTCATACTAGAATGATCTCAAGTATGGTATCTTTGCACGACTCGTGTAAAAGAGGGATGAAATTGCAAAACAGTAGTTGGCTTACACTCGCCACGTGACACAATACATTACATAAGGAATCATCATCCAAATAACATCACAGTCCGACTACGGACGAAGATCCAAATGAAAGATACCATAAATAAAGCCACAAGGTCCGAATCGCCCCTAGTAGAAGCCACTACTGATCGTCGGGATAGTACACGTGGTATCGCCAACATTCTTCATCGAACTCCCAGTACAACTCTGTGCCATCACCTGTGTAGTTCACCATGGTACCTGCATCTGGTGTTGTGTAGAATCTGTGAGCCACGGAGGACTCAGCAATCCCGTTCTTGGTTAGCAAAACTATCTAAGCCTTGGGTGTGGAACAAGGCTGAAGAACAAGGTTGCAGCTGCACTAGCACTAGCTTACGTGTTTAGAGCGAGAAGAGGAGTGCCACGAGCGTCAAAATGATCACGAAGTGATCCTATCTAAGCACGTCAATCATAACCCCATCGTGTTCACTTCCCGAACCCCTTCGGAAAATGACCGTCACGGTTACTCACGCTGGTAGTGTATTCTGAACATGGTGCAAAGTTTTCTACAACTGGATATTAACAAATTTCCATCTGCCACATAACCGCGGGCACGGCTTTCGAAAGATCGAACCCTGCAGGGGTGTCCCAACTTAGCCCCGGTGTGCCGACACCCTGATAGTAGCCGCGCGTATCTCGTCTTAGGCCACGACCAGATAAGTCATCCTACAGGTTTTTACCAGCCCTCGAGTTTCCTCGAGGTGGCCCCGCAGTCTGCTCAGTTTGGACCAACACTCACGTGGAGCACTGGCCCAGGTTGTTAATTAAGAAAAGGGTTTATAACTCCCTATGCAAGTTTTAGTTATTAGGCAAATAGAACCAAAGTTGGGACTTGCTGGAAAAGCTTTAGTGCTAAGTGGGTTATCAAGAGGGGCCAATAAACGCCAACCGTGTTAGGGACGCATAATCAAGGAACATAACACCGGTTTAAACGGTTCCTAGGGTGGCATGAGTGGAACAAAACACCAAGCAAGAGGCTTAGCCTTCGACCCATTGCCAAGTATATAGATGATTTAGTTTAACAGATTATATAGTGTGATATCCCAACAATAACTTCAACATGAAGCAAGAATCTTCAAATCTTCACCTGCAACTAACAATGCTATAAGAGGGGCTGAGCGAAGCTTACTTAGCCAAACAAAGGTTTGCTAGGTTGGGTGGTTAGAGAGATTCATGGCTACAATAGGAGGCTGACAAACAAACATGGGCATCGAGGCAATAAGCTAAGGAGCGAGACATCTAGCAATAGGCAAAGATAGTAATGATATCTGGGTCAGGTCATCTTGCATGTTGAGTCGTCGATTGGATCGTAAGACGGCTCCTCGTACTCAACCTCGGTAGGAACCTCATACTCAACCTCGGTAGGAACCTCATACTCGGTCTTGGCTCCCGGCTCTACTCAACACAAGAACACAACATGGCACAATATCAAACACGGTGCAATGCACAATCAACATGATGCAAGTATGATGTGCGTATACATGTGGAAGCACTTGAACCTAAGGAGAAGATGATGAAGAAGGCCTCATCTTGGAAAACCAAGCGTGCCAGTGGATAAAGGGGAAGATTTCGGTTGAAATCGATATGAAGATCGCCGGAAACGGACACACGTTTTGCAAATGGCAAGCAAAACAATATTCACACAAAGCTGCAGTTTACAGCCACATGGCATCTTTGGAGCAAGAAATAATTATGCTACAACACTCAAACATGGAGACAAAGGGCATGGACATGAAGTAGACATGTTACTTAACAAGCATGAACTTAGAACACACCCAAAAACCTACTGGAAAACAATTAACCAAGCATGGCAAGTTGCAATAAAATTATCCAGACTTAGCCAAAATCTGGGAAGGCAAAAACATCATCACGATGCTGCCTTCGGAGGCACAAAACAACATGCATATGAACTCCACCAAGTATATAAAGATCATGTACATGTAGTAGACATATCCTACAGCAAACAACTCCATTGGAGCAACTCCATAGGAGGCATGGATCAATAGCAACAAGCTACACCAAATTGATCATGCTGATAAAAACCTGACAGGTATAATTTATAGCAACTTGAGAGCAAGAAATAAATAAGCTACAGCAGCCATATGTGCAAGTAAGGGCATGGATGGATAGAAAAAACATGGACAACAAGATATGACCATTGGCCACTCCAAAACAAGCATGGAATTGAGTGAGGCATCAAGCAAACATAGCATCAGGTTAACTGATTTCCAGACTTAGCAGTTTTTTCACTAAATATAAAACAGTAACATTGGCATGGCATGTTTACAAGCTTGTTTAAGTCACCTCAAGGCATATCATGGATAGTGGTTTGCACCAAAGCAAAGCCCATATGATGGTGCTTCTAAAACATATTGACATGTGACATGAGGACGAACACATCAATAGCAATGAGCATGTCAAAACAGCATCTCATAACAAGTTTCAGCACTTAACAGCCACATGCACTTTTGCAACAGATATTAACATGGCAATATGACACCTAACATGAATGCTACAGCAACCATCATGTAGAGCACTTCACAATGAACATTTTGACATATCATATGCTCCATTTGGATAAACATGCACCAAGTTATCACATCTCTAACATGGCAAGAAAATTTACACAGACAACTAGTTACAGTCACATGCACTCTGGCCACGAAGATTAGGTCAACAAGATGAACTCAAACAAGCATGCCTCAATGGAACAAAATGAAGAGCACATCACCACGATCATTTCGATATATTACACGCCCAAAACGGATCTACGAGCACAAAGTTACCGCCATGCAAAGGAGGCAACAAAATATAGCAGATCTGGGGACTTGGTGGATTTTATACCTCACAAAAAGTCAAACGTGGACGAGGATATCCGGGACGGAGCGGGGCGTTTGGACGGAGGGACGGGTGGATCTGGTCCAGCTTCTAGATCCGGATCGGGATCGGCTCCCAGAGGCGGAGAAGACGACGGCTGAGGCGGCGGCTCGCCGGAGCCGGCGAGGCGGCGGCCGGCCGGGGCGGCGGAGGCCGCAGCGGTGAGGCACGCCGGGGCGGCGCCAGCGTGATGCGGCCGGGGCGGCGCTGGCGACCGGCGACGGCGGCGACGGGGGTCCGCGGCGACCGGCGGCCAACGGCTCGAGCGCCTCGAGCTCGGGCGACGGGATGGCGCCTGGAGGCGGCCAGGGCGGATAAGCCCAGCGCGGCCCGGGGCGGGCCCGCCTCGGGCTCGCGGGCCCGGTGGTGTCGCGGTCAAAGAACTGGCGGCGGGGAGCCACGTGGCACGCTCTGGTTGGTCCGGCGCGTCCGGGCGGATGTGTCCGGCGCCGTCCGGACGTGTCCGGCGCCGTCCGGACGTGTCCGGCGGTCGGAGGAGCTGCGGGGCGCGGGGAAAAAGGGAAAAAGGAGAGGACTAGGGTTTCGCCAGAAAATGGAGGGGATGGGGCCTTTTATAGGCATAGGGAGCTAGGAGACTCCAAATGGGCTGCGGTTTTGGGCCACACATTCGTGATCCGACGACCGAGATGATGAGAGTGGTTGTGCTAGGTTAGTGGGCTGTTGTGGAGGGGGTCTTGGGCCAAAAGGAAGAGGTGCTTTTGGCCCACTAGGTTAACCGTTGGAGTACCAAACGAACTCCAAACGCGATGAAACTTGACAGGCGGCCTACATGTACCAAAACAACAACGCACGACAAGTCTCACCTCATTCCGGGAACGTTACATGGCCACACACAAAAGAAGGACTCGGGGGTGCCACGGGCACGTGTGTGAGTGTCGGAACTCGAAACGGACAATGGGAAGATGCGAGTGGGACCGGGTGCAAGTGACAACACGAATGCAATGCAATGCACATGATAACATAACATGACTGAAAACCACACACGCACACGACAAAACGAAGAAACCCGAAATGAAAGAAGAGCCCAGAATGGAATTGATGAAGTCAAAGTTTCATATATTGCCATAATTGGAAAGTGTTACATCTGGGACATTACACCATCCAACGGCCGTAGTGCTTCTTCAACCTCTGGTCTTCTTGCTCCAGCCGCCCAAACCAGCGCCGGTCAAGCCTCGTGCTCCTGCCTCCCATGGTCGGCTGCGATGCCGCGGAGGCCTTGCCGCCCCCTACTATTCCTACCGCTTGTCAGGCTCTACGGCGACGGCAGCCTCACACCACAGCCGAACCAGTGAACGCTCGTACTCCTCTCCGAGCGGTCTTCCATTGCCGCGTCTTCCCCGGCTCCGCGTCGTCCCCTTCCTAGGCCTCGCCGTTGTCCACCGCCCTGGTGCTCTCGGCGCGGCGTGGTCAACGTGGTCAAGGAACGACTTCCATCGGAAGAGTACTGTACGTGGAGAGGCTGACAGTTGGGTCCACGGCAGCCGCAAGGAAGTGCCTCCTTATTACGCGGAAAATAATTATTCCTCCACCTGACAGCAGAGACCCACTGGACGGGCCACCGTATTTGGCGAAAAAACGTTTCCCCCCTAACTGTTGGGGCCCACCGGACGGGCCACCGTATTGCACGAAAACGTTTCCCCCGCTATCAGCTCGGACCCACCGGAAGTGCCTCCTTATTACGCACAAAAAAATGAATACTCCCCCTGCTGGTTGGGACCCACCTTGGTGGGAGGCTGACTTGTGGGCCAACTAAGTTGACAGGGACGGTGTGCTTTGTCAACTTAGTCAATATGAACGATTCTAGCTCCAGTGACCGTATGATGTCCATCCAACGGCCATAGTGCTTCTTCAACCTCTGGTCTTGTTGCTCCAGCTGCCCAAAGCAGCGCCGGTTGTGCCGCATGCTCCTGCCTCCTGTGGCCGACTGTGCTGCCGTGGAGGCCTCACCGCCCCCTACTATTCCCACCGCTGGCCAGGCCATTCCTCTACTCACCGACACCCCATGTTATTCTGCGGCGACGGCAGCCTCAAACCGGAGCGAACCAGTGAACCCTCGTACTCCTCTACGCGTGGGCATCCACTGCCATGTCTCCCCCGTCTCCGCTTCGTCCCCTTCCTAGGCCTCGCCGTCGTCCACCACCCTGGTGCTCTCGGTGCGGCGTGGTCAACGTGGTCAAGGAACGGCTTCATCAGACGTGGACTGTACGTGGAGAGGCTGACAGCTGGGTCCACGGCCGCACCAAGGAAGTGCCTCCTTATTACGTGCACATTAATTATTCCTCCACCTGATAGCGGGGACCCATCGGACGGGCCACCGTATTTCACGAAAAAATGTTTCCCCCTGACCGCTGGGACCCACCAGCTACATCTTCGCACGCAAGGAAGTGCTCCCTGCAAAAAAATGATTCGCCCCCCTGACTGCTAGGACCCACCAGCTACATCTTCGAACGCAAGGAAGTGCGTCCGGCCAAAAAAAAGGATT
>LR738709.1:597198510-597259324 GCA_902687465.1 Secale cereale
CCCCCCTGACTGCTGGGACCCACCAGCTACATCTTCGCAGGCAAGGAAGTGCCTGACAGTCGGGACCCACCTGGTCAAAGCATACGTAGCGTTGTCATTCATTCTGGTCGCGAACGTGCAAGTACATACTGGTCGATGTAGAGGTGTGCACGTGTCGTAGCAGAGGCGTGCACATAGCATGTACACGTATGTACAGCGGCCAGGGCGCAAGAAAGTAAATACGACCACGTACGTACATACGGGCGGGGTCTCGAACGCCTACTCGCGCGTATGTACGGCCAGGGCTCGTGTACATGGCTGGGTCAGAATGGAGAAACATCGTCGCCGTCGTGTTCATGGGGAGCCAACCGGCTGGGTCGGAACAGAATGCGTCGTCGTGTTCATCAGGAGGTCTTGGACGGAACAGCCGATGGAAACGAGGCCTGGCGTATCGCATAACGGAGGAAACAGCCTTGTGTTCGACAAGCCACGTTCGAAACGGGATCCTGTTCATCGGGAGGAGTCTGGCGTACCGCAAAACGGAGGAAACAGACCTCCTACGGTTGAAACGGGGTCCTGTTGATCAGGAGGGGTGTGGCGTACCGCAAAATGGAGGAAACCGACTTGTGTTGGAGCGCTATGGTCGAAACGGGGGTCCTGTTCCTCGAGAGGGGTGTGGCGTACCGCAAAACGGAGGAAACGAACTTGTGTTGGAGCGTTACGGTCGAAACAGGGGTCCTGTTCATCGGGAGGGGTGTGGCGTACCGCAAAACGGGACTCCACGAGATACTGTTCATCACCACCGTCAACCCCCTCCAGCCTCCACGGGCTACTGTTCATCCACCGTCGACCTCCTCCAGCCTCCACCTGCGACTGTTCAGCCTCCACCGCGCGCTACTCCACCGGCTACTGTTCATCCACCGTCGAACTCCTCCAGCCTCCACCTGTGACTGTTCAGCCTCCACCGCGCGCTACTCCACCGGCTACTTTTCAACCAGCCCTCTCCACGGGCTCCCATTCAACCACCCCTCCACGGGCTACTGTTCATCTAGGCATCCACCGTCTACTATTCATGCAGCCCTCCACGGGGTGGTCCTGTTCATGCAGCCCTCCACGGGGTGGTCCTGTTCATGCAGCCCTCCACGGGGTCTTGTTCATGCAGCCCCAACCAGCTCGATCGAACAGGGTCCAGTTCATGCAGAGGCAACACCACGGGGTCCTGTTCAGCCACCACACCCGAGAACTGTTCATCCAAACCCCCCAGCAACGCTCACTGTTCATGCAGAGGCAGCATCGATCGGCTTCAGTTAGCAGCAGTAGCGAAGGAATCGCTCGATCGGGTTCAGTTAACAGCCATCGATCGATCACTCGGGTTCAGTAACGCGTAGCCTGGAGTGCAATCGCTCGGGTTCAGTTAGAGCCCAACGCCTCACTCGGGTTTAGTTAGAGCCCAACGACTCGCACCCACGCACGTGCCTGTACGAGAGAAACGTCCTTCGCTCGGCCCCGACCACCCACCATAACCGGGAACACCCCGATATTTTCCTCGCCCTCGCTTCTACCACGGTTTTTTCCGTCATGGACAGCCCAAAGAATGTCATGCAGCTGCGTCTCCGGCCCGCCCAGGACGAAAAGCCCATTTTCTGTCATGTTTTTTTGTCATAGAAGTAGGACCCCACCACATCTATAATGATACCGTGTTTTGTCACCATTATTGTCATAGAAGTGTCATAAGTATGACCGAAAAAAGTTTCGTTCGGACCAAAATGTCACGGATGTGTCTTTTTGTAGTGTAGGGATCAAACCCTAACAAAACTAACTCGATTACATGATAAATCTCATCCAACCCATCACCGTCCAGCAAGCCTATGATGGAATTACTCACTCACGGCAGTGATCGTCATGGAATTGGTGATGGAGGAAGGTTAATGATGACGATGGCAATGATCTCCGCTCTCCGGAGCCCCGAACGGACTCCAGATCAGCCCTCCCGAGAGAGATTAGGGCTTGGCGGCGGCTCCGTATCGTAAAGTGTGATAATTCTTTCTCTCTGAATTTTTCTCCCCGAAAGTGAATATATGGGGTCCGGAGATACGTCGATGGAGCGTCTGGGGGCCCACGAGGCAGGGCGGCGCGCCCAGGGGGAGGGGCGCGCCCCCACCCTTGTGGACAGGGTGTGGGCCCCCTGACGTAAATCTTTCCGCATATATTTTTTATATTTTACAAAATAATTCTCCGTGAATTTTTAGGTCATTCTGAGAACTTTTTATTTCTGCACAAAAACAACACCATGGCAATTATGCTGAAAACAGCGTCAGTCTGGGTTAGTTCCATTCAAATCATGCAAGTTAGAGTCCAAAACAAGGGCAAAAGTGTCTGGAAAAGTCGATACGTTGGAGACGTATCAACTCCCCCAAGCTTAAACATTTGCTTGTCCTCAAGCAATTCAGTTGATAAACTGAAAGTGATAAAGAAAAACTTTGACAAACTATGTTTGCTCTTGTTGTTGTAAATATGTAAGCCAGCATTCAGGTTTTCAGCAATGATCATGAACTAACCACATTCGCAATAATTTTCAGGTCTCATGTCTACTCACATCAATGGCATAATCAACTAGCGAGCAATAATAATAAACCTCGGATGACAACACTTTCTCAAAACAATCATGATATGATATAACAAGATGGTATCTCGCTAGCCCTTTCTGAGACCGCAAAACATAAATGCAGAGCACCTTTAAAGATCAAGGACTGACTAGACATTGTAATTCATGGTAAAAGATATCCAGTAATGATCATAATCAATGCAAATTAATAGTAATGCATGCAAATGACAGAGGTGCTCTCCTATTGGTGCTCTTTTATAAGAGGATGATAACTCAGCATAAAAGTAAATAGATAGGCCCTTCGCAGAGGGAAGCAGGGATTTGTAGAGGTGCAAGAGCTCGATTTTTAAATAGAAATGAATAACATTTTGAGCGGTATACTCTCATTGTCAACATAACAACCAAGAATCTCGATATCTTCCATACTACGCACATTATAGGCGGTTCCCAAACAGAATGGTAAAGTTTATACTCCCCAACCACCAACAAGCACACTCCACGGCTAGCCCGAAACAACGGGTATCGTCCAAACCAGCAACAACCCTGGGGGAGTTTTGTTTAATTATTATGATTTGAGCATGGGACCGGGCATCCCGATTACCAGCCATTTTCTCATGAATGATGAGCGGAGTCCACTCATCATGAGAATAACCCACCTAGCATGGAAGATATAGACAGCCCTAGTTGATACATGAGCTGTTCGAGCATACAAAACAGAATTTCATTTAAAGATTGAGAGTTTGGCACATACAAATTTACTTGGAACGGCAGGTAAATACCGCATATAGCAAGGTATGGTGGACTCATGTGGCATAACTTTGGGGTTTATGGAATTGGATGCACAAGCAGTATTCCCGCTTAGTACATGTGAAGGCTAGAAAGAGACTCGGAAGCGACCAACTAGAGAGCGACAACGGTCATGAACATGCATTAAAATTAATCAACACTGAATGCGCATGAGTAGGAATTAAATCACCATGAACATAAATATCGTGGAGGCTATGTTGATTTTGTTTCAACTACATGCATGAACATGTGCCAAGTCAGACCACTTGAGTCGTTCAAAGGAGGATACTACCCCATCATACCACGTCACAACCATTTTAATATCATGTTTGCATGCAAGATAGATCATTATAAACTCTCAGCTAATTTAGCATGGCATAAGCAGCTATGATCTCTAATTGTCATTGCAAGCATGTTTCATTCATAACAAGCTGAATCAGGAACGATAAACTATCATATTTACAAAAACAAGAGAGGTCGAGTTCATACCAGCTTTTCTCATCTCAATTAGTTCATCATATATCATCCTTATTGCCTTTCACTCACACGACCGAATGGTGTGGATAATAATAATAGTGCACGTGCATTGGACTAAGCTGGAATCTGCAAGCATTTAATACAAGAGAGAAGACAAGGTAATATGGCTCAAGGTTAAATCAACAATAAAGCATATGAGAGCCACTAAGCATTTTCAATCATGGTCTTCTACTCTTAACCCCCAAAGAAAAGATAAGAAACTATTTACACGGGAAAGCTCCCAACAAGCAAAAGAAGAACGAGAAATATTTTTGGGTTTTCTTTTTAATTACTACTACTACAAGCAAGGAAAGTAAACTAGCTAAAAGCTACAACTAATATTTTTTTTGTTTTTCTTAAGGTTTTTTCTAGCACATGAGAAAAAGACTAAGAAAAAGAATTGAAACTAAACATGGATGGTACAATGAAAGAGTGTGAGAACCAACAACTAAAATAAGTATGTGAACAATGAATGTAATGTCGGTGAGAAACACGTACTCCCCTAAGCTTAGGCTTTTGGCCTATGTTGGTCTATGGCCAGTATTGGCCAGACGGATATCCAAAGTCGTAGTTGGGGTTGTACTGGGATGCAGCGGCTACTGTATGTTGAGCTGCAGCTCGAAGGCGGGTTGCTTCCATCATATTATGATACTCATTTGCCTCCTCCCTGGTTATAGTATATCTCCCTTTTGCCTGAAAGTCAAACAAAGTAGGAGCAGGAAGAGTAGTAGGGACGGCATGATGCCTGTTAAAGATTAGTCGATATTTGAGGGATTGTTCATCCCTCTCTATAAACCGGTGACTGATCATGGCATTGTAATCCAAATAAGCAGGTGGTAAAGGTTCATCATTTTCATGTACAGGCACACCAAGACGGCGGGCTATGTGAGTGGCATAAATCCCACCAAATAAATCTCCATGCAAACCATTATGATGTAGCCTACGTGCAATAATGGGTCCCAAGTTATATTGTCTATCACCTAATACAGCACTCTTGAGGACACTAAGATCAGGGACACACATGTGGCAAGCCTCATCTTTACCGTTTATGCATCAACCAATAAAGAGAGCAAAGTAATGAATAGCAGGAAAATGAATGCTCCCTATGGTAGCCTGTGTAATTTCTCTAGATTCCCGCACAGTGATACTAGCAAGGAAATCTCTATATTCAGATTTGCGAGGATCACCCATACTGCCCCACTGCGGGAGCTTATAAGCATCATTAAAATCCTCTAAGTCCATGGTGTAAGATTTATCATAAAGGTCAAACAGGACAGTGTGAGAATTGCGTGTAGAAGAAAATTTAAACCTTCTCACAAAGGTATCAATTAAGCCACGGTATTGAGGGTACTTATCTTGTACGAAGCCCTCGAGGTCAGCATTGTGCACATACGCGTCAAATTCCTCCTTGATGCCAACCTGAACCATAAAATCATTTGACGGCCATTCACAAGGCTGCACTTCAGCTTCCCTCAGTAGTTCATCGTCCGGCTCACGAAGCACGAGCCTCGGTTCTTGCTTCCTTGAAGAACCATCTTGGAAGATTTTCCTATGCATTTTTCTGAATTTTCGGAATTTTTTAGTAACTAAAAATAAAAGTTAACCAAACTCAACAAGATTGAAAGCAACAACTCCTACAAGTTCCTAGAGACTATATCATGCATTAGGACTACTTAGGACCAAGGAAATTTGACATGCAAGCTCAAGAACAAGGTCACCACAGCAGCAAATATTTGCAATAAATAAAGCACTAGAACAAAAACTAATTGGACCAATGGAGGAGTCACATACCAAGGAACAATCTCCCCAACCAGTTTGCTGAATGGTGATTTGAACAAGAAGATAGAAAATGGCAGCAAGATGAGCTAGAACTCGTGCTTGAGCTGGTTGGTGATTTTTTTTGGGAGGAAGAAGAAGGGAATGGGTGCAGGAATAAGTGGAGGGGGCCGCGAGGGGCCCACGGGGGAGGGGGCGCGCCCTGGACCCTCGTGGCCAGGTGTTGGCTCTCCTCGCTGTGTTTTCTGTGCCATATATTCTCAAATATTCCAGAAAAAATCATATTTAATTTTCAGGGAATTTGGAGAACTTTTATTTTCGGGGTATTTTTTATTGCATGGATAAGCTTGTAAACAGACAGAAAATACTTATTTTTTCTTTATTTAGCCTAATTAGCAGAAAGTAAAAGGAGGGTACATATGGTTGTGCTATCTAGATTCACCTATCTCATGCTCATCAAAAGGAATCCATTAACAAGGTTGATCAGGTCTTGTTAATAAACTCTTTCCGAATAACATGAAACCGGAGAATTTTCGGATAACACTAGGTTACCTTAATGGGGATATGTATGTCCCCAACAATAAGAATATCATATGTCTTCTTGGCAGTAGGGAGAGGAAATTCAAAACCTCCAATAGTAATAGTTGAATTTTTTCCAATATAATTGATACTATGGACCTGAGGTTGTTTCCTCGGAAAGTGTACCGTATGCTCATTACCATTGACATGAAAAGTGACATTGCCTTTGTTGCAATCAATAACACCCCCTGCAGTATTCAAAAATGGTCTACCAAGGATAATAGACATACTATCATCCTCGGGAATATCAAGGATAACAAATTCCGTTAGAATTATAACATTTGCAACCACAACAGGCACATCCTCACAAATACCGACAGGTATAGCAGTTGATTTATCAGCCATTTGCAAAGATATTTCAGTTGGTGTCAACTTACTCAAGTCAAGTCTATGATATAACACTAACACCGGCTCCAAGATCACATAAAGCAGTTTTAACATAGTTTCCTTTAATGGAGCAAGGTATAGTGGGTACTCCTGGATCTCCTAGTTTATTAGGTATTCCACCTTTAAAAGTGTAATTGGCAAGCATGGTGCAAATTTCTACTTCAGGTATCTTTCTTTTATTGGCAATAATATCTTTCATATACTTAGAATAAGGATTTGTTTTGAGCACATCAGTCAAACGCATACGCAAAAAGATAGGTCTAATCATTTCAGCAAAGCGCTCAAAATCCTCATCATCCTTTTTCTTGGATGATTTAGGAGGAAAAGGCATGGGTTTCTGAACCCATGGTTCTCTTTCCCTGTCGTGCTTCCTAGAAACAAAGTCTCTCTTTTCATAACTTTGATTCTTTGATTGTGGGTTATCAAGATCAACATCGGGTTCAATCTCTACATCATTATCATTACTAGGTTGAGCATCATCATGAACATCATCATTAATATTATCACTAGGTTCATGTTCATTACCAGATTGTGTCTCAGCATCAAAAACTGATATATCATTGGGATTCTCAGGTGTGTCCGCTACAGGTTCACTAGAAGCATGCAAAGTTCTATCATTTTTCTTTTTCTCCTTCTTAGAAGAACTAGGTGCATCTAAATTAGCTCTCTGAGAATCTTGCTCAATTCTCTTAGGGTGGCCCTCAGGATACAAAGGTTCCTGAGTCATTTTTCCACCTCTAGTAGCAACTCTAACAACATAGTCATTATTCTTACCATTTAATTCATTGAGCAAATCATTCTGAGGCTTAAGTACTTGTTCTACTTGAGTGGTAACCATAGAAGCATGTTTACTAATGAGTTTCAATTCACCTTTAACTCTAGACAGATAATCACTCAAGCATTCAATCAAATAAGCATAATGTTGCAATTGTCTACCAACATAAGCATTGAAGTTTTCTTGTTTCACAATAAAATTATCAAACTCATCTAAGCATTGGCTAGCAGACTTATAACGAGGAATATCACCTTCATCAAGTCTATAAAGAGAATTTACCTTTACTACCTGTGTCGGGTTATCAAGACCATGTATTTCTTCAATAGGTGGTAAATTCTAAACATCTTCAGCTTTAATACCTTTTTATTTCATAGATTTCTTTGACTCTTGCATATCTTCAGGACTGAGAAATAGAACTCCCCTTTTCTTCGGAGTTGGCTTAGGGCTGGTTCAGGAAGTGTCCAATTATTTTCATTGGCCAGCATATTATTCAATAGTAATTCAGCTTGATCAACTGTTCTTTCCCTGAAAACACAACCAGCACAACTATCCAGGTGGTCTCTGGAAGCATCGGTTAGTCCATTATAAAAGACATCAAGTATATTGTTCCTCTCAAGAGGATGATCGGGCAAAGCATTAAGTAATTGGAGAAGCCTCCCCCAAGCTTGTGGAAGACTCTCTTCTTCAATTTGCACAAAGTTATATATTTCCCGTAAGGCAGCTTGTTTCTTATGAGTGGGAAAATATTTAGCAGAGAAGTAATACATCATGTCCTGGGGTCTACGCACACAACCAGGATCAAGAGAATTAAACCAAGTATTAGCATCACCCTTTAGTGAGAACGGAAATAACTTAAGGATATAGTAATAATGAATATTTTCATCGTTGGTAAATAGGGTGGCTAGATCAGTCAACTTAGTAAGATGTGCCACAACAGTTTCAGACTCATAGCCATGGAAAGGATCAGATTCAACCAAAGTAATTAACTCAGGATCAACAGAGAAATCATAATCCTTATCAGTAACAAAGCTAGGTGAAGTAGCAAAAGCAGGGGCATGTTTCATTCTAGCACTCAAGGACTTTTCTTTCAGCTTAGCTAATAATTTCTTAAGATCATATATATCGTTGCAAGCAAGAAAGTCTCTAGCAGTTTCTTTATCCATAACATAACCCTCGGGAACAACAGGCAATTCATATCTAGGGAGAGAAGCTTCATCATCACTTTCATAAATATTATCAGTTTCAATATTTGCATTCTCCCTAACCCTAGCAATTTGTTCATCTAGAAATTCACCTAGTGGAACGGTATTATCAAGCATAGAAGTCGTTTCATCATACATAGCAGAAGTGGCATCATCAAGAACATACGACATATCTGATTCAATGGCATGAGTAGGAGTCGCAAATTTACCCATAACAGATGGTGAATCAAGTGCAGAGCTAGATGGCAGTTCCTTACCTCCCCTCGTAGCTGAGGGATAGATCTTGGTTTTTGAGTCCTTCAAATTCTTCATAGTTATCAACATATATAAATCCGAAGTGCCTTAAGGAATAGAGCTGTCACTGCATGATTTTGGCCCTTTCTTTTTCTTTGGATTTTCTGAGATTTTTGCATGAGTTCTCTTTTTCCATGGCTATGTGGTCTGGAAACTGAAGAAGCTGACCTCGTCTTTCTTTCTAGAGTGGCTTGTCATCCTCATATCCATCCCTAGACCCTGTCATTTTCATCCTTTACCCAACCCAATATTCTTTTTCCAAGCAATATTCCTTTTCTATTACATGAATAGTTCTTTTTGCCCTAGGTTGTGAAGCAACCTATATCTCTGTCATTCTAAAAATTCCCAAATAAATTTTAATAAATTTTTTGGGTCATATCTTGCTCAATTATGGCAAAACATTTCATTTCCATGTTAAAAATAATCCTCAAATAATCATTTTCCTATTTTTCCCTAAATGGCACTTTGTGAAGCAAGTGCTATTTATCTTTGCCCAATTGCCCCCAAACTTGGTGGACATCTTTTCATGTCCATATCATTGCCATGTGCCAATTTTCACACTCATTTGCCTAGTAATTATTTTCCAGTGATTTTTCAAAGTTTTTGTCCAGAAAGAAACTTTGTGAACGAAGTATATTCTAGGCATTTCCAAATGAGATGAAACTTGGTCACATCCTTCATTAGATGAAATCATGCATCTCCACCCAATTAGAGCTCATAGAGATCATCTAGGGCTCCAAATCTTGATTTCTGGTAAAATTTGCACTTTGTGAAGCAACACTATTTTACCTTGCTTCATTTGAGCTGCCAATTTACCAGGCCATTCTTACATCTACCTATACTCACTCTACCAAGTTTTGACTCAATCCAGTTATCCATTTACCCTCAGTAAATTCTGCAAGAATCTATCCAGATTGGAGCTTTGTGAAGCAAGTGCCACTTTGGTAACTCCAAATGGCCTGAGGTTTTTACAGCAGCTCCATATAGTCAAATAATTCAACTCCACCCAATTTCAGCTCATGACACATAAGTATGTGAGTGCAACATCATGGTTCACTAATCTGGCCAGTTTTGCACTTTCTACAACAACCCTAAGCTAAACTCCTCTTCCTAGTCTGGTTTTTGGTGATCTATACCATCATAGTGTAAGATCATCACCAGACAAACATTTTACTAAGTTACCCACATGGTTTAACCACAGGAAGTTACAAACACTTTCATGTTGTTTAACCATGGAGCCATCTGCAAATCTCTTCTTTGCCCCTGGATCATTTTCTTTCTGCATTTCTACTAAGCGCACTGAGGTAAACCTACTGGACATGGCTGGCCACGCCAAAGCTCGCCGCTTGCACCAGTGCGCGTGGTGACCACACCTGCGTCATGCACAGCGCGCGCTCTGGAACGGTTGGGCCACTATGCTCGTCGCCTCCTTCCTCGTCTCGGCCTCAAACGTTGTCCAGGAGCTCGCCCGTGCTCGTTTGCACCTCCCTGCACCACTGCCCCGTCATGGCTCGCCGGCAGCGCGCCGTCACAATAGTGCAACTGCCGTGCTCTGCCCCTGACCTCCATTAGTGCACTGCTCCAGCTCGTTTGTGCTCGTCCAGAGACTCCTCCGTGCCTATATAAGCAACCCTCGACCTCTCCCTCACCTCACCAACCACTCCCAACTCCTCCTCGACCACCAGAGCCTCGGCTCCCTCTTCTTTTCTTCTCTGTCCGCCATGGTCGCCTCGGTCTCGGCTTGAGTCCGGCCAGTCTAGCCCTCCTCTCACCCTCGAAACATGTCCATCGTGTTTCTATCATCCCGCTGAGCTGCCCCACACCCTTGCCCCTCGCCGGAGATGGCCACAGCGCCGAGAAGCCCCACCGCCCGAACCTCTCTGTACTCCTCCATGGCGCCACCCCCCCCATCCATCCTACCTCTTCCCGGCGCCTGCTAGCCCCCTGAATGAGACCGGTGTACCGCCCCGAACCCACCGGTGCTCTCTGTTCGGCCAGAGATGGCCGGAGCCGGCCGGCCCCATCGCCGTGACTCGCCTCTGCGTCCTCCTGTCTCCTCCCGTCGCCGCCTCTCCTGTCCTCCCCGGCGGTCGCCGTCTCTCCAGGCGGGCGCGTCGCATCGTCCCGCACCCGCCAGCGGTTGTTCCCTGGCCGGGCCTGGCCAGAGCTGGCCGGCCCCAGCGCCGCTTCCTCCTCTGACTCCCTCCACTGTCTCATGCGGGAGACAGTGCGAGGAAGACGACGACGCCCGTGCCTGGCCCCCTGCCCGTGGGCCCCTCCTGTAAGTCTCTCCCACCTGGGCCCAGGTGTTTTAAGTGGAGACCCGTTCTGTTGAATACATTTTCTATTTCTGAAAACGTAGTTTACTTCTTCTTCTACCGAAAGTGCGCTTGCCGATCCAGAAGGCGTATTTCTATTTCTGTGTCTCTGTATTATCCACTCAGGGACCCGTTGGTGATAAAAATGTTCACAGATTGGTCCCTAGTGTTCAACACTTCATATCTTTTCAACCGTAACTCCGAATCAGGTGATTCCAAAGCCCACGTCTTCGTCTCGTCGAGACCTTTCTGTTGGTGCCATTTTCACTATGGTTTGACATTCTGAAAATGACCATTATACACTTGCCGTAAACAGCCCCTCCAAAAGAGAACTGTTTTTGGCGATTCTTTCCGCGATCGTGCCGCACTTCTTCCTGGAGTCTCCGTCACCCCAGGAAAGCCACAATACCAACTTGCATGATAGTCACGCATTAGCCATGGTTTTCAACTTGAATATTTATTAAATGATTGCTTGTTTAAAATATGGTTATCGTGGTTTCTGTAATGCTTCGGGGTTAATGCTTACTATCTTGCTATGTTGTTATGCACCTGGTTGTCATGCCCTGCTAGTTGCTAGTATTTCTTTCATATGCTCATGCTTGCTAGTAGTACATGTTGATGTTGGTGATGGTCTTCGGTGCATGACTGTCGTCTGTCCCGAGTGCCGTTGCTATGCATGTTTCTTTTAATCCAGTTAGCTAAATGCTTGCATGTTGATATTGTTGATATGCTCTTGCATGATATTTATTGTTGATGTTAGAAGTCATGCTATGTTTCGGAAAAGTATGTATTTATGATGTTCATGCTAGTCAGTATGCCATGCTTATGATTCATTGTTGATACGGTGGATAGTTATCTATTCTCTCATACTTATGTTGATATTCATGCTCATGCTTTGTAATTGCATAATGTATTTTATCATGACTCAGCATATTTGCATTCAAGTTTAACCGGATTATATTAAACTTGAACAACTGTTGTCTGAGTCATGGTGCCACCATATCGAACTGACCAGTGCAACCATGTTTACCTTTATGGGAAGGTCCTAACTGGGTCTATTGTCATGCCTCTCGCCGGTGCCTCCAACGAGGGAAGGTTATGGGCATGCGATACCTTGGTCGGGTAAGCAGACATAACCTTGTGTGCCCGTTTTTGTTGTTATGGATCCGGGTCCCCGTTTGGGACCGTTTATGTTTAGCCACAACGGTGGCCGTTGTGTCTTTGGTAGACATAGGGCCACCCAGGACTAGCCTAGTAGGGCGTGAGTCGGAGTGGCCGGGAGAGTGTCATGACAGTAGATCGGTTTTGTTGGAACACCGTTGGTCCACCCGGATGAGAGAACGAGGCCAAGGGTTCCGTAGTGTGGGTACAGTGCGCTACCTCTGGAGAGTGTATATTAAATCTATCGATAGCCGTGCCCGCGGATAAGGGCCCAGTTCGTAGTTGGTCACACTATGAGTCAACAGTAAAAATAATAATGTGCTTAATAACAACCCCGGTTCGATGATGAGATAAGTTGGAAAGATCACCTTTTGAGACCAAGTGTTGGTCATGGTTGTGATCGTATAATGTCCGAGGTTGGTAAGTGATGCATGTGATGGTTATGAGGTAACCCGAACAAAATAAATGGTGCATGTAGTGTCATCATGATGCATGCTAGTATCATCAGATTTATATGTTCATGACATGCTCATGTTGTCTAGCTGTATCATGTTCATGTTATTCATGCTATGTTATCCTGATGATCTCATGATAATTCCTGATTAACCTGTAATTGCCATGCTATTGTTTGTCTTGAATGCTTCTGGTTTATTGTGAGCTTGCAAGTACATTCAATGTACTGACCTGACGTGTTATGCCAGCTTGCAGGTCGTGCCTGGATTGTTTGCTTGTTTGGTGTTGTTCCTGTTTTCGCGAGCTAGGATAAACGTTCCATCCAGAGTCCCTGTGGATTGGAGTTCATCATCGCCGTTTGTTGTTCTGCTGCCAGTAGTTGTTCCGCTACTTTAAAGTGGTTATGCTGCTTGAATAGAGCAACCGTGGTTGGCGTAGTGTCGCTGTGCCGATGTTATTCATTGTAATATCGGAACCCTTGTAATAATATTCGTGTTGTAATAGAAAGTTGGTTTGTTCTATACTAAGCAGTGCCGTATTCCAAAAGACTTCATCTCGATCTCTGGGCTGGAATACGGGGCGTTCCGGTTTTCTCTGAGCCAGGGTGCCACAGGCTTGGTATCAGAGCAGGTCTAGCTATAGAGCGTCCTAGTTCGCTGAAACGTTAGAAAACGGTAGTATAGGGTCTGGTTGTTGCCCTTGCTTGCTGCATTTGGTTGTTGCATTTGTTTGCTGCATATAGTCTTATTTCGGTTACCATTAACCCTTGTTTCATGCGTAGATGGCGGTCAACTTCCATGATTTCAGTGCCCTTCCCTTAGCTCCCGGTGTTGTTCCCATTGAGTTCAGTCCCACTCCTGCACCTCTCAGCTTTGCCGCCCTCCTTGGTGACATGTGGCGTAGTATTTATCCCCTCGGAGATCCACCTCATTATCAAGTATTCCAGTTTTCTGCTGGAGGAAGAATTCGGGAATATGTTGCTCATGTTCATCTGTCAGCCCCGATTCATGTCGGTAAGCGCACCTATAGTTTCCACGGTGGTTATGACGCTACTTTTGAGCGTGCCGTTCCGCTTGCCGCAATGGCAGGAGTCATCGGCCTTCGTCATCAAGAGAGCATGGTGCAAGAGAACCGTGCTTATCAATATTATCCCACCATCGTAGAGAATCCTAGGAGAATCAAATTTCCCTCTGTCAACCCTCAATATGACCCGACTATTCTCGCCATGTCCCGTTACATGACGGCCGAGTGTCTTCTTATTTCTGAGTTAGTCCGAGACGCCATTCAGGCCAGGAGATTGATTGGTGTCGCTTTCCCTCAGTCTCTGCCAGCTTCTCCAACTCCTCTGCCTCGCCCATCCGAAGTTTCAGAGTCAGTGGTTCCACTCGCTACTCCCTTAGCTTCCTCGTCAGTTCGCGAGCGTTTGCTCAAGCGTAGAATGTAATCCCTTGTGTAGTGTTTATGTAGCATCATGCTTGTGTGTGCCTGTGTGGAGCAGCTTTGTAGCTGGTTTGTTGTATGATTTGTTGCAATAATTCGTTTTCTCGTGCTTCTTTGTTTTAAATCCTCGGTGTTACCCCCTTATGGAAATTATTCCTAGACCAACACCGGATCAGAAGAAGCCATGAGCAGTACAGATATACACCAAGGAATTCAGATTTTCAGCCGACAACATTGTACTACATCCGGTCTGAATACAAGTATATTCTGCTCAGACTTTTAGCAACAAGTACCTATCAGAAATACAATTTATCGTAGCAATGATTTAATCAGCAAGAGAACAAAGATGGATCAACAGTGCATTCCCAGTCATAGGTATGATCCGTACGCGATGATTGAATCTGCTATAAGCCAATTTTAAAGCATTGAGACACCCAGGTGTCAGTCAAAATACGCAATGAATTCAGTAAGGACCGTCAGAAAATTCTTGCCATGCAAACAATCAGCTGCCGGACTGACAAATATATATATATATATATATGTGTCAGACCAAGAAAATCAGTTCCATCCATCTCAAGAATTTATTGACGCAGTGTGCAAAGATAAGGTTCCCAGTCTGCATCGGTAGGGAATGAATTCCCATGCAAGATATTTAGTCTTCTCAATAAAATAGTGCAAAAGCTTCTGGCATAAGGTACCGCATAACGGAGGAAACGGCCTTGTGTTCGACCAGCCACGTTCGAAACGGGATCCTGTTCATCGGGAGGAGTCTGGCGTACCGCAAAACGGAGGAAACAGACCTCCTACGGTCGAAACGGGGTCCTGTTGATCAGGAGGGGTGTGGCGTACCGCAAAATGGAGGAAACCGACTTGTGTTGGAGCGCTATGGTCGAAACGGGGGTCCTGTTCCTCGAGAGGGGTTTGGCGTACCGCAAAACGGAGGAAACGGACTTGTGTTGGAGCGTTACGGTCGGAACAGGGGTCCTGTTCATCGGGAGGGGTGTGGCGTACCGCAAAACGGGACTCCACGGGATACTGTTCATCACCACCGTCAACCCCCTCCAGCCTCCATGGGCTACTATTCATCCACCGTCGACCTCCTCCAGCCTCCACTTGCGACTGTTCAGCCTCCACCGCGCGCTACTCCACCGGCTACTGTTCATCCACCGTCGACCTCCTCCAGCCTCCACCTGCGACTGTTCAGCCTCCACCGCGCGCTACTCCACCGGCTACTGTTCAACCAGCCCTCTCCACGGGCTCCCATTCAACCACCCCTCCACGGGCTACTGTTCATCCAGGCCTCCACCGTCTACTATTCATGCAGCCCTCCACGGGGTGGTCCTGTTCATGCAGCCCTCCACGGGGTGGTCCTGTTCATGCAGCCCTCCACGGGGTCTTGTTCATGCAGCCCCAACCAGCTTGATCGAATAGGGTCCAGTTCATGCAGAGGCAACACCACGGGGTCATGTTCAGCCACCACACCCGAGAACTGTTCATCCAAACCCCCCAGCAACGCTCATTGTTCATGCAGAGGCAGCATCGATCGGCTTCAGTTAGCAGCAGTAGCGAAGGAATCGCTCGATCGGGTTCAGTTAACAGCCATCGATCGATCACTCGGGTTCAGTAATGCGTAGCCTGTAGTGCAATCGCTCGGGTTCAGTTAGATCCCAACGCCTTGCTCGGGTTCAGTTAGAGCCCAACGCCTCGCACCCACGCATGTGCCTGTACGAGAGAAACGTGCATCGCTCGGCCCCGACCACCCACCATAACCAGGAACACCCCGATACTTTCCTCGCCCTCGCTTCTACCACGGTTTTTTCCGTCATGGACAGCCCAAAGAATGTCATGCAGCTGCGTCTCCGGCCCGCCCAGGACGAAAAGCCCATTTTCTGTCATGTTTTTTTGTCATAGAAGTAGGACCCCACCACATCTATAATGATACCGTGTTTTGTCACCATTATTGTCATAGAAGTGTCATAAGTATGACCGAAAAAAGTTTCGTTCGGACCAAAATGTCACGGATGTGTCTTTTTTTGTAGTGTAGGGATCAAACCCTAACAAAACTAACTCGACTACATGATAAATCTCATCCAACCCATCACCGTCCAGCAAGCCTATGATGGAATTACTAACTCAGGGCAGTGAGCATCATGGAATTGGTGATGGAGGAAGGTTAATGATGACGATGGCGATGATCTCCGCTCTCCGGAGCCCCGAACGGACTCCAGATCAGCCCTCCCAAGAGAGATTAGGGCTTGGCGGCGGCTCCGTATCGTAAAGTGTGATAATTCTTTCTCTCTGATTTTTTCTCCCCGAAAGTGAATATATGGGGTCCGGAGATACGTCGGTGGAGCATCAGGGGTCCCACGAGGTAGGGCGGCGCGCCCAGGGGGGAGGGGGCACGCCCCCACCCGTGTGGACAGGGTGTGGGCCCCCTGACGTAAATCTTTCCGCATATATTTTTTATATTTTCCAAAATAATTCTCCGTGAATTTTTAGGTCATTCCGAGAACTTTTTATTTCTGCACAAAAACAACATCATGGCAATTATGCTGAAAACAACGTCTGTCCGGGTTAGTTCCATTCAAATCATGCAAGTTAGAGTCCAAAACAAGGGCAAAAGTGTCTGGAAAAGTCGATACGTTGGAGACGTATCAACTCCCCCAAGCTTAAACATTTGCTTGTCCTCAAGAAATTCAGTTGATAAACTGAAAGTGATAAAGAAAAACTTTGACAAACTATGTTTGCTCTTGTTGTTGTAAATATGTAAGCCAGCATTCAGGTTTTCAGCAATGATCATGAACTAACCACATTCGCAATAATTTTCAGGTCTCATGTCTACTCACATCAATGGCATAATCAACTAGCGAGCAATAATAATAAACCTCGGATGACAACACTTTCTCAAAACAATCATGATATGATATAACAAGATGGTATCTCGCTAGCCATTTCTGAGACCGCAAAACATAAATGCAGAGCACCTTTAAAGATCAAGGACTGACTAGACATTGTAATTCATGGTAAAAGATATCCAGTAATGATCATACTCAATGCAAATTAATAATAATGCATGCAAATGATAGAGGTGCTCTCCTATTGGTGCTCTTTTATAAGAGGATGATAACTCAGCATAAAAGTAAATAGATAGGCCCTTCGCAGAGGGAAGCAGGGATTTGTAGAGGTGCAAGAGCTCGATTTTTAAATAGAAATGAATAACATTTTGAGCGGTATACTCTCATTGTCAACATAACAACCAAGAATCTCGATATCTTCCATACTACGCACATTCTAGGCGGTTCCCAAACAGAATGGTAAAGTTTATACTCCCCCAACCACCAACAAGCACACTCCACGGCTAGCCCGAAACAACGGGTATCGTCCAAACCAGCAACAACCCTGGGGGAGTTTTGTTTAATTATTATGATTTGAGCATGGGACTGGGCATCCCGATTACCAGCCATTTTCTCATGAATGATGAGCGGAGTCCACTCATCATGAGAATAACCCACCTAGCATGGAAGATATAGACAGCCCTAGTTGATACATGAGCTGTTCGAGCATACAAAACAGAATTTCATTTAAAGGTTGAGAGTTTGGCACATACAAATTTACTTGGACCGGCAGGTAAATACCGCATATAGCAAG
This sequence comes from Secale cereale, assembly GCA_902687465.1. Classification (NCBI taxonomy): domain Eukaryota; kingdom Viridiplantae; phylum Streptophyta; class Magnoliopsida; order Poales; family Poaceae; genus Secale; species Secale cereale. Next base: position 597,216,430 of record LR738709.1, read on the forward strand.
GTATGGTGGACTCATGTGGCATAACTTTGGGGTTTATGGAAGTGGATGCACAAGCAGTATTCCCGCTTAGTACATGTGAAGGCTAGAAAGAGACTGGGAAGCGACCAACTAGAGAGCGACAACGGTCATGAACATGCATTAAAATTAATCAACACTGAATGCGCATGAGTAGGAATTAAATCACCATGAACATAAATATCGTGGAGGCTATGTTGATTTTGTTTCAACTACATGCATGAACATGTGCCAAGTCAGACCACTTGAGTCGTTCAAAGGAGGATACCACCCCATCATACCACGTCACAACCATTTTAATATCATGTTGGCATGCAAGATAGACCATTATAAACTCTCAGCTAATTTAGCATGGCATAAGCAGCTATGATCTCTAATTGTCATTGCAAGCATGTTTCATTCATAACAAGCTGAATCAGGAACGATGAACTATCATATTTACAAAAACAAGAGAGGTCGAGTTCATACCAGCTTTTCTCATCTCAATTAGTTCATCATATATCATCCTTATTGCCTTTCACTCGCACGACCGAATGGTGTGGATAATAATAATAGTGCACGTGCATTGGACTAAGCTGGAATCTGCAAGCATTTAATACAAGAGAGAAGACAAGGTAATATGGCTCAAGGTTAAATCAATAATAAAGCATATGAGAGCCACTAAGCATTTTCAATCATGGTCTTCTACTCTTAACCCCCAAAGAAAAGATAAGAAACTATTTACACGGGAAAGCTCCCAACAAGCAAAAGAAGAACGAGAAATATTTTGGGGTTTTCTTTTTAATTATTACTACTACAAGCAATGAAAGTAAACTAGCTAAAAGCTACAACTAATATTTTTTTGTTTTTCTTAAGGTTTTTTCTAGCACATGAGAAAAAGACTAAGAAAAAGAATTGAAACTAAACACGGATGGTACTATGAAAGAGTGTGAGCACCAACAACTAAAATAAGTATGTGAACAATGAATGTAATGTCGGTGAGAAACATGTACTCCCCTAAGCTTAGACTTTTGGCCTAAGTTGGTCTATGGCCAGTATTGGCCCGACGGATATCCAAAGTCGTAGTTGGGGTTGTACTGGGATGCAGCGGCTACTGTCTGTTGAGCTGCAGCTCGAAGGCGGGCTTCTTCCATCATATTATGATACTCATTTGCCTCCTCCCTGGTTATAGTATATCTCCCTTTTGCCTGAAAGTCAAACAAAGTAGGAGCAGGAAGAGTAGTAGGGACGGCATGATGCCTGTTAAAGATTAGTCGATATTTGAGGGATTGCTCATCCCTCTCTATAAACCGGTGACTGATCATGGCATTGTAATCCAAATAAGCAGGTGGTAAAGGTTCATCATTTTCATGTACAGGCACACCAAGACGGCGGGCTATGTGAGTGGCATAAATCCCACCAAATAAATCTCCATGCAAACCATTATGATGTAGCCTACGTGCTACAATGGGTCCCAAGTTATATTGTCTATCACCTAATACAGCACTGTTGAGGACACTAAGATCAGGGACACACATGTGGCAAGCCTCATCTTTACCGTTTATGCATCAACCAATAAAGAGAGCAAAGTAATGAATAGCAGGAAAATGAATGCTCCCTATGGTAGCCTATGTAATTTCTCTAGATTCCCCCACAGTGATACTAGCAAGGAAATCTCTATATTCAGATTTGCGAGGATCACCCATACTGCCCCACTGCGAAAGCTTATAAGCATCATTAAAATCCTCTAAGTCCATGGTGTAAGATTTATCATAAAGGTCAAACAGGACAGTGTGAGAATTGCGTGTAGAAGAAAATTTAAACCTTCTCACAAAGGTATCAATTAAGCCACGGTATTGAGGGCACTTATCTTGTACGAAGCCCTCGAGGTCAGCGTTGCGCACATACGCGTCAAATTCCTCCTTGATGCCAACCTGAACCATAAAATCATTTGACGGCCATTCACAAGGCCGCACTTCAGCTTCCCTCAGTAGTTCATCGTCCGGCTCACGAAGCGCGAGCCTCGGTTCTTGCTTCCTTGAAGAACCACCTTGGAAGATTTTCCTATGCATTTTTCTGAAATTTTCGGAATTTTTTAGTAACTAAAAATAAAAGTTAACCAAACTCAACAAGATTGAAAGCAACAACTCCTACAAGTTCCTAGAGACTATATCATGCATTAGGACTACTTAGGACCAAGGAAATTTGACATGCAAGCTCAAGAACAAGGTCACCACAGCAGCAAAAAATTGCAATAAATAAAGCACTAGAACAAAAACTAATTGGACCAATGGAGGAGTCACATACCAAGGAACAATCTCCCCAACCAGTTTGCTGAATGGTGATTTGAACAAGGAGATCGAAAATGGCAGCAAGATGAGCTAGAATTCGTGCTTGAGCTGGTTGGTGATTTTTTTGGGAGGAAGAAGAAGGGAATGGGTGCAGGAATAAGTGGAGGGGGCCACGAGGGGCCCACGGGGGAGGGGGCGCGCCCTGGACCCTCGTGGCCAGGTGTTGGCTCTCCTCGCTGTGTTTTCTGTGCCATATATTCTCAAATATTCCAGAAAAAATCATATTTAATTTTCATGGCATTTGGAGAACTTTTATTTTTGGGGTATTTTTTATTGCACGGATAAGCCTGGAAACAGACGGAAAATACTATTTTTTTCTTTATTTAGCCTAATTAGCAGAAAGTAAAAGGAGGGTACATAAGTGTAATGCCCCGGATGTAATACTTTCCCTTTTGGGCAATATTATAATATCTCTGGCTTCATCACTTCCATTTCGGGTTCTTTGTCTTTTGGGTTTTCGCCGTTTTGTCATGTGCGTGTGTTCATTTCATTCATATCATGTAGTCATGTGCATCGCATTGCATTTGTGTTGTCGGTTGCATCCGGTTCCACGCGTTCCTTCCCGTTGTCCGTTTCGCGTTCGGAGCTCCCTCACGTGTCTGTGGCGAGTGTAAGCCAACTATCTTTTTTGTTTACGTCCCCATTTTTTACATGAGATGTGAAAAGGTACCAAACTTGCGATCATTCCAGCATGGGCTTATATCTCTAAGTCGTGCCTCGACACGTAGGAGATATAGTCCCATCCTGGGCATTACAAGTTGGTATCAGAGCCTTCTCCGACCTAGAAGCCCCCACTGATTGATCGAATCGTTGACGGTCGAGTCTAGGCACACACTGAAAATATTTTGAGTCCTATATTATATCGGAGAGTAGGATTTCTTTGCTTCTCATCCCCTTTCTCTCTGGTGAGGACTCCTGACGTCTACTCTTGCCTCTTCTACTTTCAAAATTGCACCAATTTTTTTTTTAGGAATCTCGCGAGTATTGTTGGATTGTTTCGATGTTCTTGTGACGAGAATATTGTTCTCGATGCCTCCTGACATTAGGGGTTGTGGCAGTGTCCTGGGGAGTTGAGCTTCGGGGTATTGTCGTCACAAGCATATCGCGGCAGTACTAAATACTTAAGACGGCCGACATCGAAAATCTCTCCTATACAGTTAGTGGCAAGATAACCCCGACATCACCCAGTACTGGGGAGGTAGTTCGAGAGTATTGCCATAGCTTGGTATAGTGGATGCTTTTCGAAGGTCCGAGGTAGACGGTTTCCGAGAAAGACTGGTTATGTGTTGAAGGATGGATACAGCTGGATGTAGGTTTAGAATTGATTGGCGGTGCTTCCCCTGTATCCCCAACACCTGATTGCATAACTGGAATCTTTCGGAAATTCATAGGTGGGTTTATCCAGTAGATCGTAGGCATTCTTCCAACGAATGCAGGTTAGCGAGTTCGGGGTTCTACATTGAGTGAAGTGGCTTTATGACCGATGTTCCGATCGGGAGTTGCATCTTAAAGGGTCCTTGGCTATGCTGATCCGGGGATTGCAAAACCCTTTCGTAACGCGTTCATAAGCTTTCAGCACAAAGATGTTAGAACGAAGCTCCTATCTTGTGTTTGTTTTCATCTGTACCTTGTTGTTTTTCTTATTTACCTTTTGTCCCCTATGTGGCTTCTCGTGAAGATTGTTGTTATCATTAAGCTAAGAATTTCATTCGTTCCTCTTGTTCGAATGATTTCATTCGTTCCTATTGTTCGAATGATTATTGTGAAGACTATGTTGCATTTCAATCCGTTGTTTCAGCTTATACCTTCTGTCAATAAAATTGCTGATTCGTGGTCATCTCTTTCAGGATGGCTCCGAAACGGGTTCCCAACGCTAACCCAGAGGGTGAAGAGGTTCCAGATCGTCCTCCTTCCCCTCCTCCTCCGTATGAGGCTTGGAGAGCGATTATGCAGACTACAAATCAGAACACCCAGATGTTGATGCAGATGATGCAGCAGATGCAAGCTAATCAAGCTAATCAGGGTGTTCCAGGGAATCAAGGCAATTTCTTCAACCAACAACACCATGCTACTCTCAACCAGTTCTTGGCCAATAATCCAAAAGCTTTCAGTTACTGTGTCGACCCTCTTGATGCTGAAGATTGGATCACCGATATCAAAAAGCATTTTGAGTGCAGTAACGTAAGAGAAGAGGACTATGTGAAGTTTGCAGCCATCCAACTCAAAGACCAAGCAGCTGACTGGTGGGAGCAGTACAAAGACTCCAGGCCAGGTCGTGTGATCTCTTGGGAGTATTTCTGCAAGGACTTTCGCTCTCACCACATTCCAACAAGTGTCATCGAGGGTATGCGTGAGCAATTCCGCAACGTGAAGCAGGGCTCTATGACTGTCTACCAGTATAATGTCAAGTTCCAAAACCTCGCCCGCTATGCTAAGCAAGACATTCCGGATGCCAAGAGCAAGATCTATCAGTTCCACGGAGGTCTCAAGGATGAACTTCAACTTGCTCTCACCTTGTTCGAGCCCGATGAGTTCGACAAATTCTATAACATGGCGCTCAAGCAAGAGGCAGCCCAGCTCAAGATGGAGGCTTCCAAAAAGAGGATTCGAGATGCCGTTCACTCCTCCTCATCTTCTCAAGTCGTCGCGAAGCAACAGAAATTTTGGCTTCCTCCTCCTCCAGTGATTCGAGCTCCTTACAACAACTCCAACAGCAACAAGAACTCTAGTGGACGTGGTTTCTCCAACCCACCCAACCCGAGCAACCAGTCGAAGAATCAGTTTCAGTCTCAAGGTTCCAAGTCAAGTGGTTCTCATTTCCGTCCTCTCTCAGAAGTGACTTGCAACAAGTGCTCTCAGAAAGTTCATTATGCTAACAGATGTCTGAACCCGAAGCGCCTTCCACCTCCTCCACCTGTCAGTTCAGCTATTGTCAAGCATAATCCCAAGCAAGCAAGGGTCAATCTGATGAATGCAGCGCAAGCGGAGAATTCTTCTGATGTGATTTTGGGTAACCTTTCAGTTAACTCTTTTCCAGCTAAAGTTTTGTTTGATTCGGGTGCTTCACATTCCTTCATGTCATTCCCATTTGCATCCAAGCACAACATTGTCACCAAAAATTTGCCTCAGAGGTTGCAAGTTATTTCTCCGGGGAGACGTATGAATTCTGGTGTGTATGCTCCGGATGTTTCTATTCGCATGGGTGATTATCGTTTTCTGGCTAAACCGGTGGTTCTTGGCAATTCCGACATTGACCTCATCCTCGGGATGGACTGGCTTTCTCAGCATGATGCTCACATTGATTGTGCACAGAAGGAAGTCAAGATGACTCATCCTGATGAAGATGTGATTATCTTTGCCTCCAGGGATAACACTATCAGGCTTTTCTCTCTCATTGATAAGGGTGAGATTGATGCCATATCTCAAATTCCGGTGGTTAACGAATACCAAGACGTCTTTCCTGAAGAACTTCCAGGCATGCCTCCACACCGTCATGTGGAATTCGTCATTGATCTCGAGCCAGGTACTGAGCCAGCATGCCGGCGTCCGTACAAGCTCTCTCCTGGAGAATTGAAGGAGTTGAAGAAACAGCTGATGAACAGGAACGTTTGGGTCTGATCAGGCCGAGTACGTCTCCTTGGGGCTGTGGTGTCTTATTTGTCAAGAAGAAGGATGGTACGGAGTGTCTCTGCGTTGATTACCGGCCATTGAACAAGAAGACAATAAAGAACAAGTATCCGCTTCCCAACATCAACGAACTGTTCGAGTAGCTCAAAGGAGCTAAAGTGTTCTCTAAGCTCGACCTCCGAATGGGCTATCACCAAATTCTCATTCGCGAGGAGGATATCCACAAGACTGCTTTCCGAACGAGCTACGGCTCATACGAGTATACGGTCATGTCCTTTGGTCTCGCCAATTCTCCTCCTACCTTCTCGAGAATGATGCACTACATCTTCAACCCCTACACCGGCGAGTTTGTGCTTGTGTATCTGGATGATATTCTGGTATTTTCCAAGAATGAAGAAGATCACGAAAAGCACCTCCGTCTTGTTCTCGACCGACTCCGTGAACATAAGTTCTATGCCAAGTTCTCCAAGTGCGAATTTTGGCTCGATAAGGTTTTGTACCTGGGCCATATCATCTCCGCTGACGGCATTGCGGTGAACCCCGAGAAAGTTGAAGCAATTGTCAACTGGGAAGCTCCTCAGAACGTCAAGCAACTCCGAAGCTTTCTTGGTCTTGCCAGCTATTGCAGAAGGTTTGTTGAGAACTTCTCCAAGATTGCCAAGCCTCTTTCCAACTTGCTGCAGAAGAATGTCAAGTACGACTGGTCTCCAGATTGTGAAGTGGCATTCAAAACTCTCAAAGAAAAGCTCGTCTCTGCTCTAGTTCTTACTCCTCCAGATGAATCCAAGCCCTATGAAGTATTCTGTGATGCTTCTGTTCAAGGACTTGGTGGTGTGCTTATGCAAGACAAGAGAATTGTGGCATACACTTCTCGTCAGCTGAAGCCAAGTGAGAAGAACTATCCCATGCATGATCTGGAACTAGCAGCTGTGGTACATGCTTTGATTACGTGGAGACATCTGTTGTTGGGCAGAAAAGTCGACATCTTCACCGATCACAAGAGCTTGAAGTACATCTTCACACAGCCGAGTCTGAACCTCCGCCAGACTCGTTGGGTTGAAATGATCCAAGAGTATGATCCCAGCATCGAATACACTCCTGGCAACGCGAATGTGATTGCAGATGCTTTGAGCAGAAAGGCATATTGCAACAGCCTTCTTATCAAGCCGTTCCAGCCTGAGCTTTGTGAAGCATTCAGGAAGCTCAACCTCCAAGTTGTTCCGCAGGGTTTTCTTGCAAATCTTCAAGTTGCTCCTACCTTGGTAGATCAGGTCCGTGAGGCCCAACTCAGTGATGCCATGGTGCAGAAGGTGAAACATGGTATTTCAAAGGGCACTCCGAAATACAAGTGCTATCGCGTTGATGAGAGAGATACCTTGTTCTTCGAGGACAGACTCGTTGTTCCCAAAGGTGATCTCAGGAAGCTCATAATGGAAGAAGCACATGATTCTCTCCTTTCCATTCATCCTGGTAGTTCCAAGATGTACCAAGACCTCAAGCAATCTTACTGGTGGACACGCATGAAAAGGGAGATTGCCCAATTCGTGAATGAATGTGATGTTTGCAGAAGAGTGAAAGCAGAACATCAACGTCCAGCCGGTCTTCTCCAACCTCTTCCTATTACCGAGTGGAAATTCGACCACATTGAAATGGATTTCGTCACTGGCTTTCCTAAGTCCAAGAGAGGTAATGATTCTATCTTTGTGGTGATTGACAAGATTACCAAAGTCGCTCACTTCCTTCCAGTCAAAGAAACCATCAATGCAGCTCAATTGGCAGAGCTGTACACTTCCAGAATTGTGTCCTTACATGGCATTCCTCAAGTCATCTCCTCAGACCGTGGAAGTTTGTTCACTTCAAAGTTCTGGGACTCCTTTCAGTCTGCCATGGGCACTAAGATCAGGTTCAGCACTGCTTTTCACCCTGAGACAAGTGGTCAAGTCGAGAGAGTGAATCAGATTCTAGAAGACATGCTTAGAGCCTGTGTCATATCTTTTGGCATGAAATGGGAAGATTGCCTTCCATTTGCCGAGTTCTCTTACAACAACAGCTTCCAAGCAAGTGCAGGCAAAGCCCCGTTTGAAATCCTCTATGGCAGAAAGTGCCGTACCCCTCTCAACTGGTCCGAAATCGGTGAACGTCAACTTCTTGGCAATGACTTGATCTCAGAAGCCGAAGAAATGTGCAAAGTCATACGTGAGAACCTCAAGGCCGCTCAGTCGCGTCAGAAGAGCTACTATGACGGCAAGCATTGTGATTTGTCTTTCAACATTGGTGATCATGTCTATCTCCGTGTTTCTCCAATGAAAGGCACCCAAAGATTCGGTATCAAAGGAAAGCTTGCTCCTAGATACGTCGGGCCTTTCAAGATCCTTGGCAAAAGAGGCGATCTAGCCTATCAACTTGAGCTCCCTTCCAACTTCGCAAATGTTCATGATGTCTTTCATGTGTCTCAACTCCGCAAATGCTTCAAGGCACCTGAACGCATGATTCTGTTTGAAGAGATTGATCTTCAACAAGATTTGTCCTACCGAGAGCATCCAGTTGCTATTCTCGAAGAAACCGAGCGCAAGACCCGCAACAAGTCCATCAAATTATTGAAAGTAAAATGGTCACACCATACCGACCGAGAAGCTACGTGGGAACGAGAAGATCATCTTCGTTCCGAGTACCCTTCCTTTTTCCAGTCCTAGATCTCGGGACGAGATATTTCTGTAGTAGAGGAGAGTTTGTAATGCCCCGGATGTAATACTTTCCCTTTTGGGCAATATTATAATATCTCTGGCTTCATCACTTCCATTTCGGGTTCTTTGTCTTTTGGGTTTTCGCCGTTTTGTCGTGTGCGTGTGTTCATTTCATTCATATCATGTAGTCATGTGCATCGCATTGCATTTGTGTTGTCGGTTGCATCCGGTTCCATGCATTCCTTCTCGTTGTCCGTTTCGCGTTCCGGAGCTCCCTCACGTGTCCGTGGCGAGTGTAAGCCAACTATCTTTTCTGTTTACATCCCAATTTTTTACATGAGATGTGCAAAGGTACCAAACTTGCGATCATTCTAGCATGGGCTTATATCTCTAAGTCGTGCCTCGACACGTAGGAGATATAGTCCCATCCTGGGCATTACAATAAGGTTGTGCTATCTAGATTCACCTATCTCATGCTCATCAAAAGGAATCCATTAACAAGGTTGATCAGGTCTTGTTAATAAACTCTTTCCGAATAACATGAAACCGGAGAATTTTCGGATAACACTAGGTTACCTTAATGGGGATATGTATGTCCCCAACAATAAGAATATCATATGTCTTCTTGACAGTAGGGAGAAGAAATTCAAAACCTCCAATAGTAATAGTTGAAATTTTTCCAATATAATTGATACTATGGACCTGAGGTTGCTTCCTCGGAAAGTGTACCATATGCTCATTACGATTGACATGAAAAGTGACATTGCCTTTGTTGCAATCAATAACACCCCCCGCAGTATTCAAAAATGGTCTACCAAGGATAATAGACATACTATCATCCTCGGGAATATCAAGGATAACAAATTCTGTTAGAATTGTAACATTTGCAACCACAACAGGCACATCCTCACAAATACCGACATGTATAGCAGTTGATTTATCAGCCATTCGCAAAGATATTTCAGTAGGTGTCAACTTACTCAAGTCAAGTCTATGATATAACACAAACACCGGCTCCAAGATCACATAAAGCAGTTTTAACATAGTTTCCTTTAATGGAGCAAGGTATAGTGGGTACTCCTAGATCTCCTAGTTTATTAAGTATTCCACCTTTAAAAGTGTAATTGGCAAGCATGGTGCAAATTTCTACTTCAGGTATCTTTCTTTTATTGGTAATAATATCTTTCATATACTTAGCATAAGGATTTGTTTTGAGCACATCAGTCAAATGCATACGCAAAAAGATAGGTCTAATCATTTCAGCAAAGCGCTCAAAATCCTCATCATCCTTTTTCTTGGATGATTTAGGAGGAAAAGGCATGGGTTTCTGAACCCATGGTTCTCTTTCCCAGTCGTGCTTCCTAGAAACAAAGTCTCTCTTTTCATAACTTTGATTCTTTGATTGTGGGTTATCAAGATCAACAGCAGGTTCAATCTCTACATCATTATCATTACTAGGTTGAGCATCATCATGAACATCATCATTAATATTATCACTAGGTTCATGTTCATTACCAGATTGTGTCTCAGCATCAAAAACTGATATATCATTGGGATTCTCAGGTATGTCCGCTACAGGTTCACTAGAAGCATGCAAAGTTCTATCATTTTTCTTTTTCTCCTTCTTAGAAGAACTAGGTGCATCTAAATTAGCTCTCTGAGAATCTTGCTCAATTCTCTTAGGGTGGCCCTCAGGATACAAAGGTTCCTGAGTCATTTTTCCACCTCTAGTAGCAACTCTAACAACATAGTCATTATTCTTACCATTTAATTCATTGAGCAAATCATTCTGAGCCTTAAGTACTTGTTCTACTTGAGTGGTAACCATAGAAGCATGTTTACTAATGAGTTTCAATTCACCTTTAACTCTAGCCAGATAATCACTCAAGCATTCAATCAAATAAGCATAATGTTGCAATTGTCTACCAACATAAGCATTGAAGTTTTCTTGTTTCACAATAAAATTGTCAAACTCATCTAAGCATTGGCTAGCAAACTTATAACGAGGAATATCACCTTCATCAAATCTATAAAGAGAATTTACCTTTACTACCTGTGTCGGGTTATCAAGACCATGTATTTCTTCATTAGGTGGTAAATTCTAAACATCTTCAGCTTTAATACCTTTTTATTTCATAGATTTCTTTGACTCTTGCATATCTTCAGGACTGAGAAATAGAACTACCCTTTTCTTCGGAGTTGGCTTAGGGGCTGGTTCAGGAAGTGTCCAATTATTTTCATTGGCCAGCATATTATTCAATAGTAATTCAGCTTGATCAACTGTTCTTTCCCTGAAAACACAACCAGCACAACTATCCAGGTGGTCTCTGAAGCATCGGTTAGTCCATTATAAAAGACATCAAGTATATTGTTCCTCTCAAGAGGATGATCAGGCAAAGCATTAAGTAATTGGAGAAGCCTCCCCCAAGCTTGTGGAAGACTCTCTTCTTCAATTTGCACAAAGTTATATATTTCCCGTAAGGCAGCTTGTTTCTTATGAGCGGGAAAATATTTAGCAGAGAAGTAATACATCATGTCCTGGGGTCTATGCACACAACCAGGATCAAGAGAATTAAACCAAGTATTAGCATCACCCTTTAGCGAGAACGGAAATAACTTAAGGATATAGTAATAATGAATATTTTCACCGTTGGTAAATAGGGTGGCTAGATCAGTCAACTTAGTAAGATGTGCCATAACAGTTTCAGACTCATAGCCATGGAAAGGATCAGATTCAACCAAAGTAATTAACTCAGGATCAACAGAGAAATCATAATCCTTATCAGTAACAAAGCTAGGTGAAGTAGCAAAAGCAGGGTCATGTTTCATTCTAGCATTCAAGGACTTTTCTTTCAGCTTAGCTGATAATTTCTTAAGATCATATCTATCGTTGCAAGCAAGAAAGTCTCTAGCAGTTTCTTCATCCATAACATAACCCTCAGGAACAACAGGCAATTCATATCTAGGGGGAGAAGCTTCATCATCACTTTCATAAATATTATCAGTTCCAATATTTGCATTCTCCCTAACCCTAGCAATTTGATCATCTAGAAATTCACCTAGTGGAACGGTATTATCAAGCATAGAAGTCGTTTCATCATACATAGCAGAAGTGGCATCATCAAGAACATACGACATATCTGATTCAATGGCATGAGTAGGTGTCGCAAATTTACCCATAACAGATGGCGAATCAAGTGCAGAGCTAGATGGGAGTTCCTTACCTCCCCTCGTAGCTGAGGGATAGATCTTGGTTTTTGAGTCCTTCAAATTCTTCATAGTTATCAACATATATAAATCCCAAGTGCCTTAAGGAATAGAGCTGTCACTGCATGATTTTTGGCCCTTTCTTTTTCTTTGGATTTTCTGAGATTTTTGCATGAGTTCTCTTTTTCCATGGCTATGTGGTCTGGAAACTGAAGAAGCTGACCTTGTCTTTCTTTCTAGAGTGGCTTGTCATCCTCATATCCATCCCTAGACCCTGTCATTTTCATCCTTTACCCAACCCAATATTCTTTTTCCAAGGAATATTCCTTTTCTATTAAAGGAATAGTTCTTTTTGCCCTAGGTCGTGAAGCAACCTATATCTCTGTCATTCTAAAAATTCCCAAATAAATTTTAATAAATTGTTTGGGTCATATCTTGCTCAATTATGGCAAAACATTTCATTTCCATGTTAAAAATAATCCTCAAATAATCATTTTCCTATTTTTCCCTAAATGGCACTTTGTGAAGCAAGTGCTATTTATCTTTGCCCAATTGCCCCCAAACTTGGTGGACATCTTTTCATGTCCATATCATTGCCCTGTGCCAATTTTCACACTCATTTGCCTAGTAATTATTTTCCAGTGATTTTTCAAAGTTTTTGTGCAGAAAGAAACTTTGTGAACGAAGTATATTCTAGGCATTTCCAAATGAGATGAAACTTGGTCACATCCTTCATTAGATGAAATCATGCATCTCCACCCAATTAGAGCTCATAGAGATCATCTAGGGCTCCAAATCTTGATTTCTGGTAAAATTTGCACTTTGTGAAGCAACACTATTTTACCTTGCTTCATTTGAGCTGCCAATTTACCAGGCCATTCTTACATCTACCTATACTCACTCTACCAAGTTTTGACTCAATCCAGTTATCCATTTACGCTCAGTAAATTCCGCAAGAATCTATCCAGATTGGAGCTTTGTGAAGCAAGTGCCACTTTGGTAACTCCAAATGGCCTGAGGTTTTTACAGCAGCTCCATAGGGTCAAATAATTCAACTCCACCCAATTTCAGCTCATGACACGTAAGTATGTGAGTGCAACATCATGGTTCACTAATCTGGCCAGTTTTGCACTTTCTACAACAACCCTAAGCTAAAATCCTCTTCCTAGTCTGGTTTTTGGTGATCTATACCATCATAGTGTAAGATCATCACCAGACAAACATTTTACCAAGTTACCCAGATGGTTTAACCACAGGAAGTTACAAACACTTTCCTGTTGTTTAACCATGGAGCCATCTGCAAATCTCTTCTTTGCCCCTGGATCATTTTCTTTCTGCATTTCTACTAAGAGCACTGAGGTAAACCTACTGGAAATGGCTGGCCACGCCAAAGCTCGCCGATTGCACCAGTGCGCGTGGTGACCACTCCTGCGTCATGCACAGCGCGCGCTCTGGAACGGTTGGGCCAATGTGCTCGTCGCCTCCTTCCTCGTCTCGGCCTCAAACATTGTCCAGGAGCTCGCCCGTGCTCGTCTGCACCTCCCTGCACCACTGCCCCGTCATGGCTCGTCGGCAGCGCGCCGTCACAATAGTGCCACTGCCGTGCTCTGCCCCTGACCTCCATTAGTGCACTGCTCCAGCTCGTTTGTGCTCGTCCAGAGACTCCTCCGCGCCTATATAAGCAACCCTCGACCTCTCCCACACCTCACCAACCACTCCCAACTCCTCCTCGACCACCAGAGCCTCGGCTCCCTCTTCTTTTCTTCTCTGTCCGCCATGGCCGCCTCGGTCTCGGCTTGAGTCCGGCCAGTCTAGCCCTCCTCTCACCCTCGAAACATGTCCATCGTGTTTCTATCGTCACGCTGAGCCACCCCACACCCTTGCCCCTCGCCGGAGATGGCCACAGCGCCTCGAAGCCCCACCGCCCGAACCTCTCTGTACTCCTCCATGGCGCCACCCCCCATCCATCCTACCTCTTCCCGGCACCTGCTAGCCCCCTGAATGAGACCGGTGTACCGCCCCGAACCCACCGGTGCTCTCCGTTCGGCCAGAGACGGCCGGAGCCGGCCGGCCCCATCGCCGTGACTCGCCTCTGCCTCCTCCTGTCTCCTCCCGTCGCCGCCTCTCCTGTTCTCCCCGGTGGCCGCCGTCTCTCCAGGCGGGCGCGCCGCGTTGTCCCGCACCCGCCAGCGGTTGTTCCCTGGCCGGGCCTGGCCGGAGCTGGCCGGCCCCAATGCCGCTTCCTCCTCTGTCTCCCTCCACTGTCTCATGCGGGAGACAGCGCGAGGAAGACGACGACGCCCGTGCCTGGCCCCCTGCCCGTGGGCCCCTCCTGTAAGTCTCTCCCACCCGGTCCCAGGTGTTTTAAGTGGAGACGCGTTCTGTTGAATACATTTTCTATTTCTGAAAACGTAGTTTACGTCTTCTTCTACCGAAAGTGTGCTTGCCGATCCAGAAGGCGTATTTCTATTTCTGCGTCACTGTATTATCCACTCAGGGACCCGTTGGTGATAAAAATGTTCACAGATTGGTCCCTAGTGTTCAACACTTCATATCTTTTCAACCGTAACTCCGAATCAGGTGATTCCAAAGCCCACGTCTTCGTCTCGTCGAGACCTTTCTGTTGGTGTCATTTTCACTATGGTTTGACATTCTGAAAATGACCATTATACACTTGCCGTAAACAGCCCCTCCAAAAGAGAACTGTTTTTGGCGATTCTTTCCGCGATCGTGCCGCACTTCTTCCTGGAGTCTCCGTCACCCCAGGAAAGCCACAATACCAACTTGCATGATAGTCACGCATTAGCCATGGTTTTCAACTTGAATATTTATTAAATGATTGCTTGTTTAAAATATGGTTATCATGGTTTCTGTAATGCTTCGGGGTTAATGCTTACTTTCTTGCTGATACGTCTCAAACGTATCTACTTTTCCAAACACTTTTGATATTGTTTTGACCTCATTCTTGCATGATTTGGACTAAACTAACCCGGACTGACGCTGTTTTCAGCAGAGCTGCCTGTATGGTTTATTTGTGTGCAGGAAAACGGATTTTTAAGTATCTCAGAAAAATCCACGAAAAATCACAGAAAATCCACGCACCCGAAGGATCCAGATGCCAGAAGTGGGACCAGAGGGGGGCCAGGGGGTGCCCAGGCGCCCTGTGGGCGCCCCCCCCCCCCGGGGCCGCGCCGGGGGGCGCCTGGGTGGGGCCCACACCCCCTGGTGCCCTACTTTAGCCCGTATTTTTGCTCCCGACGCAGAAACCCCAGATCGGAAGTTCTTTCGCAGTTTTTCGTCGCGGAGCCGCCGCCACCCTCTGTTCTTCCTCGGGAGGGCTAATCTGGAGGCTGAATTGGCCTCCGGAGAGGGGAGATCGTCGCCATCGTCATCATCATCACCACTCCATCATCCCTCCATGACTTCCCCCTTCATGTGTGAGTAATTCCCCTGGTGTAGGCGAAGGGGATGGTAGGGATTGGATGAGTTAGATCATGTAATAGTTCGTCAGATTGTTGGGGGCATGTTGCCTATCATCTACTATGGTGTTTATCATCTTTGCTTCAACTTGTTATTCTTAATGTTTGACACTTAGGGCCCGAGTGCCATGATTTCAGATCTGAACCATATGTGTTTGCATGAATATATTTGTGTTCGTGATCCTATCTATGAGTTGTTTGCACCTGTTACGGTTCGGAACCGGCGATCCCAAAAGTGACAGCTTGGGACACCAAAGGGGACGGTCCGTAGTTTGAGGATTACATGTATCCATTGAGTTCATTGCTTTGTTCCGGTGCTCTTTGACAGGAGCACCTTAATATCCATAAGTTCCTTTTGGCCCCGTTCGTAGCGGGAGTTGTGCAAGTTCTTATTGCAAGCACGTACAACTACCTACGGGATACATGCCTAATGTTTGATATTTGCCTAGATGATCATTACTTTTCCGTGTGCCGTGCCCCAAGTTAGAATCTATCTCATCCATGCAGCGCCCAACCATCCATCTCCCTAGCCTACAGTATTTTAAACATTGCTTGTCACTAGTTGCTACTTTTGCCATTTACTATTGCTATTTACTTTTACTGTTTACTTTTACTATTACTATCATCACTATCATATCACTGTTACCACTTATCTTTTGTTGCAAGTAAGTATATTTCAGGTGCGGTTGAATTGACAACTCAACTGTTAAAGCTTATAAATACTCTTTGGCTCCCCGTGTGTCGAATCAATAAATTGGGTTATTCTTACCCGCGAAGACTATCTCGATCCCTTACGGTTGAGGGTTATCAAGTACCGTTTTCTGGCGCCGTTGCCGGGGAGCATAGCAATATTTACAAGTCTACTTTAGGTATCCTACCTGCTGCACTTTAACCACTATGGGTAAGAAAGGAGACCCCAAGGTTCCGATCTTACTATCCACTACAAGAAGAGGTACTGCTCTGAGCACTAGTGCTACACTTGATTCACCTTCTGTTATGAGTAAGTTTGCCTCACCACCACCACATGATGCTCCTACTGAATCTGTTACTATGTCTGATACTCTTGATGATGCTTCTACTACTTTTGATGATATTAGTTCGCTTGGTTATGCTCTTGAGAAACAAATTGCTACTGCTGCTAAAAAGTCTGGAATTGAACTCCCTGTTAGTCGTTACCCTATTGGTGAAACTTATGATTATCCTGATTTGAGTAAACTCAAGGAGAGTCTCCTTGATGATGATTACTATATACTTGATGAAGATTTATGCAGGGAACTGACAGAGTTTTCCGGCTCTGACCCTGAAGCTATTAAGAAACTATTTGAAAAACACTCTTTGAAGAACAAAACCGTTCCTAATCCTGAATTTGCTACATCTCCTATATGCATTGATGATCCTGATTATGATTTCTCTGTTGATCTTTCACTTATACCTATGGTTGAAGCTGACCCCTTTTATGGCAGAGAAAATGATGATGCTATTGCACACCTAACTAAACTTGGTGAGCTAGGTAGCCTGTTTACCATAGCTGAAAAGATACGATACTTTTATGTGACCAAGCTTCTTCCTTTCTCGTTGAAGGAAGGTGCTAAAGCATGGTATGATTCACTCCCATGCGGTTCCATTAAGAGTCCTCAGGACTTAGCTCATTCTTTTGTTGATAAGTACTTTCCTGCTCACATGCAACATGCTGCTTTACAAAGAATTTATAACTTTAAACAGTTGCAGGATGAGTCCCTCCCTAAAGCTTGGGGGAGGTACTGCGGTCTGATTCGGGCTAGACCAGGACATGAAATCCCTAAGAATGAATTAATCGATATATTCTATACTGGTCTAACTGATGAATCCAGGTCCTATTTGACAGTTGTGCTGGTTGTGTTTTCAGGAAAAGAACATCGGACGATGCGGAAGATTTAATGGGCAGGATTGCCAAAAACCACGAAGATTGGTCCGTTCCTGAACCACCTCCACCAACAAAGAAGAGGGGCATGTTTGTTCTAAGCCCCGAGGATATGCGAGAAGCAAAGAAGTCTATTAAAGAGAAAGGTATTAAAGCTGAAGACGTGAAGAATCTACCCCCTATTGAGAAGCTGTGTGAGCCTACCACTCACCCTCCTATGGTAGAGGTACACTCTCTTTTAGATTTCAATGCAAGTGACATCCCTCATGGTAAGCCTCCTGATCAATGTTTGGATGAGTTTGATAATTTTATTATGAAACAGAATCATTTTAATGAGAGGATAGAAAGTCAGTTGCATGATAATTCCCTTGCTATCAAAAGACTGCTTGATGTTCTAGATAGAACAGTTAATGATGTTCAATGTCTTGTGAAGCATTTTCATATGGTTCAAACTCAGCTTGATCAAATTTCTAATGTGCAAAGATATTTGCTTGCTAACAATGCCAAACAAGATAAATTGCAGGCTTTTGGGATTAAGACCCGAGGAGGAACTAGTACTCAAGATCCTCTTTATCCAGAGGGACATCCGAAGAGAATCGAGCAGGATTCTCAAATGCAGGAAGAAGAAATTGTTGTCTCTCCAAAGAAGAAGAAGAAACATAAGGAGACTGACAATTCTAATGATCCTATTGCAGATGAAGAACCAACTATTGATCCCAACAGTGTATCTATCTCCGATGCTGAGACTGAAGACGGTGCTGAACCTGAAGGTAATAATAATGAGAAGAATGATCCGCCTGAGGTTCGAGAAGAAGAAGCACCTGACAAACGTAAGAGGTATACTAAAGAAGACTTCATCGCAAGAAAACATGGGAAGGAGAGAGAACCATGGGTACAGAAACCCATGCCCTTTCCAGGTAAGTCCGTCAAATCTAAAGAAGATGAGCATTATAATAAGTTTTCTGAATGGATTAAACCTCTTTTTCTTCAAATCCCTTTGACTGATGCTATTAAGTTACTTCCTTATTCAAAATATATGAAAGATATTGTCACTAACAAAAGAAAAGTTCCTAATGACGCAATATCTACTATGCTTGCTAACTATTCTTTCAGTGGAAAGATTCCTGAGAAGCTCGGTGATCCAGGTATACCCACCATTCCTTGCTCCATAAAGAATAATTATGTCAAAACTGCTTTATGTGATCTTGGAGCAGGAGTGAGTGTTATGCCTCTCTCTCTCTCTTTACGAGAGGCCTTGTTTAGAGAAACTAATTCCTATAGATATCTACCTTCAGATGGCTGACAAGTCAACCGCTCTTCCGATAGGTATTTGTGAGGATATTCCCGTAAAAGTTGCTAATTGTCTAATTCTTACTGATTTTGTTGTGCTTGACATGCCCGAGGATGGGAGCATGTCCATTATTCTTGGTAGACCTTTCCTTAACACCGCAGGTGCTATTATTGATTGCAACAAAGGGAAGGTTACCTTTCATGTGAATGATAAAGAATACACGGTATATTTTCCGAAGAAGACCGACAGGAGGCATGCCCTCAACTCTATAGAGAATATCGAGACCGTGAAAATTGGAGAATGGGACTGTCCACTACATGTGCCTCACAAATACAAAACTATCATGGTGGGGACAATGTCCATCAAGGTAAAGGTTCAGTGATTACTTCGTAAGAGGTAAGACTTTTTGCTCTATATATCGCTTGTTTGTTGGTAAGACTTGATCAACCTTACTAGTAAACATGTTTTATATGGATAAAAAGTTGAGCTTGTTATGTTTTCACTTGTTTTTAGTTTTGTCCTACTTGCTGTACCAAGTATTTATGTTTTTGAAGCTTCACAATACTACTAACTGCTTCAAGTTTTCAGAGAGTTTCGCAGCTTTTTGGACTTCGAAAAAATTTCAACAGTGAAGTTTTCACAAAAATTCCAGAAAAATTATAATAAAAATTGCCACGACGGGAGAGACCCGGAAAGTCCTGGGGCCAGCCAGGGGGGGGGGCCACCAGTGGCCCAGGCGGCCAGCTGGCGCGGCCCAGCCCCTGGCCGCGCCCACAGGGCGCCTGGGGCCCACGGGACCCCCCTCCAGGTACTTCTTCTTCCTCCCTCTCTCTCTTTTTCCAAAAACACGGGTTCTAGTCTTGTTCTTGTGTTCTTGCTGTTCTTGGAGGCGATTCTTCGATCTCTCTCTACAGCCCATCATTTGAGCTGAAATTTTGAGCAAATACTCCCTGGTATGTGACTCCTCCACCCCTCCAATTAGATTTTTGATTGGTGGACTCATTCGTGAGTATTTAGTATTTCTTGGTGCTGTAGAGATGAGCTTGCATGCATGTGTAGAAAGTTATTTTTCAAGTTTTGATGCAAGTTTATGCCTTGGGCAAGTGAGTTGAGTAGTTTGCCTTAGCTCACTTTGTTTTAATCCTCGTTTTTGTAAATTGTAAAAAATTTCAGAAATGAGTTTGTTAGGAAGGGAAAAAGGATGGCTTGAGAAGAGGAGGCCCGCACACTCCGATCGAGTCACTAGAGCCGCAGCTTCACCATCGACTGCTAGGGTGAGCTATAATGAAGATCATGTGCCCCTGGAGTTGTTGGAAGACACAAGTCCAGCACGTGCAATGACATTTCCATGTGATGAATTCATGGAAGCTGCGGGAATCAAGGATGAGTTTTATAATCTTTGTGCTAATGCAGGTTTGACACGACTCGTCACAAGCCGTGTTACCCAGTATCAAAAACTCACCTCCAGTTTCATTAACAGTTTTAGATATAATCCTGATTCAGGTGCTATTGAGTTTAAAATTTATAATGATCTTATCACCATGACTTTGGGAAATTTCTGTGAAATAATAGGTGTGCCGAACGTTGGGAGGACGGCAAGGATGGCCACTCAGCCCTCCGAGCTGAAAACCGTCATCAACTCTCTCTGTAGTATGGGTACGAGGGATATTCATCGGTCGAAGATCTCCAGCATCTTGTTTCCTCACCTCAGGTATTTTGCATATTATATTGCCAGAGGAGTGTTAGCTCGGGACAACACGAGCAACATTTCTGCTCCGGATATTGCTATCCTGGCAGCAGCCCTCTCGGGGAGGTCTGATTATAATCTGGGTACCTTGATTGCTCGACGCCTTGCTATGAACGGTAACAAGGGAGACTTATATGGTGGTGTTTATGCCACACTTATCTTAGAGCATCTTGGAGGCACCCCACACCCTGATGATACTCCTTTTACTTATTTAAGCTTTGATCTTGCTGCTATGAAAAGGCATAAGTTTTTTACCATGGGTTCTGAGCTTGATAACCTTGTTTATATCTTGCGTTTCGGAACTACCGCGGAACGCGAGATCCGTCTACCTGCACCTCTTTTGTTTGATTTTTCTCGCAGGAACGGATGGTCCTTTGATGTTCTCCAGTTCGATGAGTTCATGGTCCAGCATCAGTTCCATAACCCCATGGAGGGGGTTGTGCCCGACGAGGAGAGGCACGGTGAGATACCACATTTTTAGGAAGAGACCGCCGCCGAGTTTGGTGAAGGGTCTTCCTCTGTTTGGCATTCGGAACCTTCCTCGTGGGAGACTCCGAGGAGTTCGGTGTACGCGCCAGCATCCTTCTACGACCCTTGGACTCACCACCATACCCCTGGAGCAGGAGGCTCCTGGGGGCAGTAGCTGCTACCAACTTAGGCCAAAAGCCTAAGCTTGGGGGAGTACGTGCCCTTCTCACTTTTCCATTGTATTATCCATTTTATTCGCTTTGATCTTTTCGAAGTTTTTGCCCGTTCTTCTTTATTTCTCTCTTTGCAAAAACAACAAAAAGATTTTCTCTTTCTTTTGCTTTTATTCAACCGTTGAAAAAACCAAAAAGATTTCCTTTCTCTCTTTAGTTTGCTTTGTTTTCAGAGATCAGCTCGAGTCCGTGATGGCATTTGATTATATTTCCTACGTTCGATCGTGCAAGTGACAAGCAGTAATGACGAAGATCGACTGAAAGGAAGCAACAAGGAAGACCGGTATGAACTCTTATTGTTTCTACTTTTGTAGATATGCCTGTACTTATGATCTAGAGACCAGCTTGTAGCGACATAGTGCTATGTTTACAATGCTCTTCCAGTGGTTCATGCTTTCCTTGTGGCTAGTCCCGAATAACTAGAGTATATAATGTGTTATTGAAATGATCTACATGCATTGCACTGTTCATAGTCTGGTATACTAAGGTGGTATTTCCCTTTAGAGAATTTTTGGATTGACTTGGCACATGCTTACACATGTTTAAGACTAAAAAGTCTACTCTGCCTTGATGATCTTTGAGTTTTAGAATAGTCATATCACTTTCATGCCCGATTCAATGTCGCTTTGTCGCTCTACATGATTATGACCGTTATTGCTCTCTAGTTGGTCGCTCCCCAGTCTTTTGCTAAACCTCCACCTGTACTAAGCGGACTGACTGCTTGTGCATCCAAAATCCTTAAAACCTGTTATGCCATATGAGTCCACTATACCTTCCTATACATGGTATTTACCTGCCATTCCTAACGAAGACTTTCGTGTACCATCTCGAAATTAATCAAAAGCATTTCCCTTTTTGTGCCTATGTTTTAGCTCATGACGAAGTAGTAGTTAATTCATAATCTTTTTAAGTTGGACAAGTTTCACCCCTGGATTGCATGTATAATGTGCAAACCCCTAATATGAAAAGGAACTGGCATTGAGTGCGCCCGGCTCAAAAAGATAATATAACAAAAAAAACCTCCTTCACGCTTTGTTCATGAGAAATCAGAAAACTTTGGCAGTGATAAACAAAGGAGATTAAGAGGATGTGATCGTCCTCATACGGGAGCCGTTCCTCGAGACTTGTCTAGCTTAAAAAGTGATTGAGTTATCTGCTAGCATTCGTTGACGAAATATGCACCTCTCAAAAACATATTTACTTCTGTTTTTAAAAAACCAAGAGCTCTGGTACATGTTTAGTTTTTGTTTCCGATCACGGGTTTTCAACTTTGCCAATAAAAGCCACGGTTCGAGAGTCTCACCTTCTTTCTTCAAAGCACCAACTAGGAGAGCATAATTGTCATTCTGAGTGTAATGTGCATTGTTCCAAAGTATTACATTGTCTTCTGCATACTTCTAGTCTCCTTTAAAACTCTGGAGGAGTCTCTACATTTATGTTTTGCTTCACTCATGGAGGCTAGCGAGATACCACCCTAGTATGCTCAAGCTATGTGCAATGTAATCTTGTCTTGATTTTCAGTAAAATATTATTTACTTTTAAGTATTGGTGACTGGTCACTTGAAAGAAGGATTGCTCCTTGCATTGTCCTCATAAGTACTGTTTCAATACTTGCTAAACTCTTTTTGTAGTACATGCTTATATACATCTAATGAAGCAACAGAGTTTGTCAAAGTTTTCTTTGTCGCGTCCAGTTCGTTGAACTGAATTGCTTGAGGACAAGCAATATGCTAAGCTTGGGGGAGTTGATACGTCTCAAACGTATCTACTTTTCCAAACACTTTTGATATTGTTTTGACCTCATTCTTGCATGATTTGGACTAAACTAACCCGGACTGACTCTGTTTTCAGCAGAGCTGCCTGTATGGTTTATTTGTGTGTAGGAAAACGGATTTTTAAGTATCTCAGAAAAATCCACGAAAAATCACAGAAAATCCACGCACCCGAAGGAACCAGATGCCAGAAGTGGGACCAGAGGGGGGCCAGGGGGTGCTCAGGCGCCCTGTGGGCGCGCCCCCCCTGGGCCGCGCCGGGGGGGGGGGGCGCCTGGGTAGGGCCCACACCCCCTGGTGCCCTACTTTAGCCCGTATTTTTGCTCCCGACGCAGAAACCCCAGATCGGAAGTTCTTTCGCAGTTTTTCGTCGCGGAGCCGCCGCCACCCTCCGTTCTTCCTCGGGAGGGCTAATCTGGAGGCTGAATTGGCCTCCGGAGAGGGGAGATCGTCGCCATCGTCATCATCATCACCACTCCATCATCCCTCCATGACTTCCCCCTTCATGTGTGAGTAATTCCCCTGGTGTAGGCGAAGGGGATGGTAGGGATTGGATGAGTTAGATCATGTAATAGTTTGTCAGATTGTTGGGGGCATGTTGCCTATCATCTACTATGGTGTTTATCATCTTTGCTTCAACTTGTTATTCTTAATGCTTGACACTTAGGGCCTGAGTGCCATGATTTCAGATCTGAACCATATGTGTTTGCATGAATATATTTGTGTTCGTGATCCTATCTATGAGTTGTTTGCACCTGTTACTGTTCGGAACCGGCGATCCCAAAAGTGACAGCTTGGGACACCAAAGGGGACGGTCCGTAGTTTGAGGATTACATGTATCCATTGAGTTCATTGCTTTGTTCCGGTGCTCTTTGACAGGAGCACCTTAATATCCATAAGTTCCTTTTGGCCTCGTTCATAGCGGGATGGTAGGACAAAAGATGTTGTGCAAGTTCTTATTGCAAGCACGTACAACTACCTACGGGATACATGCCTAATGTTTGATATTTGCCTAGATGATCATTACTTTTCCGTGTGTCGTGCCCCAAGTTAGAATCTATCTCATCCATGCAGCGCCCAACCATCCATCTCCCTAGCCTACAGTATTTTAAACATTGCTTGTCACTAGTTGCTACTTTTGCCATTTACTATTGCTATTTACTTTTACTGTTTACTTTTACTATTACTATCATCGCTATCATATCACTGTTACCACTTATCTTTTGTTGCAAGTAAGTATATTTCAGGTGCGGTTGAATTGACAACTCAACTGTTAAAGCTTATAAATACTCTTTGGCTCCCCGTGTGTCGAATCAATAAATTGGGTTATTCTTACCCGCGAAGACTATCTCGATCCCTTACGGTTGAGGGTTATCACTTGCTATGTTGTTATGCACCTGGTTGTCATGCCCTGCTAGTTGTTAGTATTTCTTTCATATGCTCATGCTTGCTAGTAGTACATGTTGATGTTGGTGATGGTCTTCGGTGCATGACTGCCGTCTGTCCCGAGTGTCGTTGCTATGCATGTTTCTTTGAATCCAGTTAGCTAAATGCTTGCATGTTGATATTGTTGATATGCTCTTGCATGATATTTATTGTTGATGTTAGAAGTCATGCTATGTTTCGGAAAAGTATGTATTTATGATGTTCATGCTAGTCAGTATGCCATGCTTATGATTCATTGTTGATATGGTGGATAGTTATCTATTCTCTCATACTTATGTTGATATTCATGCTCATACTTTGTAATTGCATAATGTATTTTATCATGACTCAGCATATTTGCATTCAAGTTTAACCGGATTATATTGAACTTGAACAACTGTTGTCTGAGTCATGGTGCCACCATATCGAACTGACTAGTGCAACCACGTTTACCTTTATGGGAAGGTCCTAACTGGGTCTATTGTCATGCCTCTCGCCGGTGCCTCCAACGAGGGAAGGTTATGGGCATGCGATACCTTGGTCGGGTAAGCAGACATAACCTTGTGTGCCCGTTGTTGTTGTTATGGATCCGGGTCCCCGTTTGGGACCATTTATGTTTAGCCACAACGGTGGCCGTTGTGTCTTTGGTACACATAGGGCCACCCAGGACTAGCCTAGTAGGGCGTGAGTCGGAGTGGCCGGGAGAGTGTCATGATAGTAGATCGGTTTTGTTGGAACACCGTTGGTCCACCCGGATGGGAGGACGAGTCCAAGGGTTCCGTAGTGTGGGTACAGTGCGCTACCTCTGCAGAGTGTATATTAAATCTATCGATAGCCGTGCCCGCGGATAAGGGCCCAGTTCGTAGTTGGTCACACTATGAGTCAACAGTAAAAATAATAATGTGCTTAATAACAACCCCGGTTCGATGATGAGATAAGTTGGAAAGATCAGCTTTTGAGACCAAGTGTTGGTCATGGTTGTGATCGTATAATGTCCGAGGTTGGTAAGTGATGCATGTGATGGTTATGAGGTAACCCGAACAAAATAAATGGTGCATATAGTGTCATCATGATGCATGCTAGTATCATCAGATTTATATGTTCATGACATGCTCATGTTGTCTAGCTGTATCATGTTCATGTTATTCATGCTATGTTATCATGATGATCTCATGATAATTCCTGATTAACTTGTAATTGCCATGCTATTGTTTGTCTTGAATGCTTCTGGTTTATTGTGAGCTTGCAAGTACATTCAATGTACTGACCTGGCGTGTTATGCCAGCTTGCAGGTCGTGCCTGGATTGTTTGCTTGTTTGGTGTTGTTCCTGTTTTCGCGAGCTACAATAAATGTTCCAGCCAGTGTCCATGCAGATTGGAGTTCATCATCGCCGTTTGTTGTTCTGCTGCCAGTAGTTGTTCCGCTACTTTAAAGTGGTTATGCTGCTTGAATAGAGGAACCGTGGTTGGCATAGTGTCGCCATGCCGATGTTATTCATTGTAATATCGGAACCCTTGTAATAATATTCGTGTTGTAATAGAAAGCTGGTTTGTTCTATACTAAGCAGTGCCGTATTCCAAAAGACTTCATCTCGATCTCTGGGCTGGAATACGGGGCGTTCCGGTTTTCTCTGAGCCGGGGTGCCACAGGCTTGGTATCAGAGCAGGTCTAGCTGTAGAGCGTCCTAGTTCGGTGAAACGTTAGAAAACGGTAGTATAGGGTCTGGTTGTTGCCCTTGCTTGTTGCATTTGGTTGTTGCATTTGTTTGCTGCATATAGTCTTATTTCAGTTACCATTAACCATTGTTTCATGCGTAGATGACGGTCAACTTCCATGATTTCAGTGCCCTTCCCTGAGCTCCCGGTGTTGTTCCCATTGAGTTCAGTCCCACTCCTGCACCTCTCAGCTTTGCCGCCCTCCTTGGTGACATGTGGCGTAGTATTTATCCCCTCGGAGATCCACCTCATTATCAAGTATTCCAGTTTTCTGCTGGAGGAAGAATTCAAGAATATTTTGCTCATGTTCATCTGTCAGCCCCGATTCCTGTCGGTAAGCGCACCTACAGTTTCCACGGTGGTTACGACGCTACTTTTGAGCGTGCCGTTCAGCTTGCCGCAATGGCAGGAGTCACCGGCCTTCGTCATCAAGAGAGCATGGTGCAAGAGAACTGTGGTTATCAATATTATCCCACCATCGTAGAGAATCCTAGGAGAATCAAATTTCCCTTTGTCAACCCTCAAGATGACCCGGCTATTCTCGCCATGTCCCGTTACATGACGGTCGAGTGTCTTCTTATTTCTGAGTTAGTCCGAGACGCCATTCGGGCCAGGAGATTGATTGGTGTCGCTTTCCCTCAGTCTCCGCCAGCTTCTCCAACTCCTCTGCCTCGCCCATCCGTAGTTTCAGAGTCAGCGGTTCCACTCGCTACTCCCTTAGCTTCCTCGTCAGTTCGCGAGCGTTTGCTCAAGCGTAGGATGTAATCCCTTGTGTAGTGTTTGTGTAGCATCATGCTTGTGTGTGCCTGTGTGGAGCAGCTTTGTAGCTTGTTTGTTGTATGATTTGTTGCAATAATTCATTTTCTCGTGCTTCTTTGTTTTAAATCCTCGGTGTTACCCCCTTATGGAAATTATTCCTAGACCAACACCGGATCAGAAGAAGCCATGAGCAGTACAGATATACACCAAGGAATTCAGATTTTTAGCCGACAACATTGTACTACATCCGGTCTGAATACAAGTATATTCTGCTCAGACTTTTAGCAACAAGTACCTGTCAGAAATACAATTTATCGTAGCAATGATTTAATCAGCAAGAGAACAAAGATGGATAAACAATGCATTCCCAGTCATAGGTATGATCCGTACGCGATGATTGAATCTGCTATAAGCCAATTTTAAAGCATTGAGACACCCAGGTGTCAGTCAAAATACGCAATGAATTCAATAAGGACCGTCAGAAATTTCTTGCCATACAAACAATCAGCTGCCGGACTAACAAATATATATATATGTGTTAGACCAAGAAAATCAGTTCCATCCATCTCAAGAATTTATTGACGCAGTGTGCAAAGATAAGGTTCCCAGTCTGCATCGGTAGGGAATGAATTCCCATGCAAGATATTTAGTCTTCTCAATAAAATAGTGCAAAAGCTTCTGGCATAAGGTACCGAGTCTTCCTAGCAAGGTCTTTAAGGGGGAAGCTTATGAGGTACGGTACTCCGTTTTTCCACAAGAAGATATCCACCAAACGTTTCGAGCATAAGCCACTCAATCTTCCTCAACACGACACCCCGGTGGTTTCCGAACGCAAGCTACCCAGTATTCTTCTGTATGGCACTAATACAAGGCATTAAATTTGAAATCACATGGTAATTCCAAATGGCCTGAGGTTTTTACAGCAGCTCCATATGGTCAAATAATTCAACTCCACCCAATTTCAGCTCATGACACGTATGTACGTGAGTGCAACATCAGTTCACTAATCTGGCCAGTTTTGCACTTTCTACAACAACCCTAAGCTAAACTCCTCTTCCTAGTCTGGTTTTTGGTGATCTTTATCATCATAGTGTAAGATCATCGCCAGACAAACTTTTTACCAAGTTACCCAGATGGTTTAACCACAGGAAGTTACAAGCACTTTCCTGTTGTTTTACCATGGAGCCATCTCCAAATCTCGTCTTTGCCCCTGGATCACTTTCTTTCTACATTTCTGCTAAGGGCACTGAGGTAAACCTACTAGACATGACTGGCCACGCCAAAGCTCGTCGCTTGCACCAGTGCGCGTGGTGACCACACCTGCGTCATGCACAGCGCGCGCTCTGGAACGGTCGGGCCACTCTGCTCGTGACCCCCCTCCTCATCTCGGCCTCAAACGTTGTCCAGGAGCTCGCCCGTGCTCGTCTGCACCTCCCTACACCACTGCCCCGTCGTGGCTCGCCGACAGCGCGTCGTCACAATAGTGCCACTGCCGTGCTCTGCCCCTGACCTCCATTAGTGCACTGCTCCAGCTCGTTTGTGCTCGTCCAGAGACTCCTCCGTGCCTATATAAGCGACCCTCGACCTCTCCCGCACCTCATCAGCCACTCCCCACTCCTCCTCGACCACCAGAGCCTCGGCTCCCTCTTCTTTTCTTCTCTGTCCGCCATGGCCGCCTCGGTCTCGGCTTGAGTCCGGCCAGCCTAGCCCTCCTCTCACCCTCCCAACATGTCCATCATGTTTCTCTCGTCCCGCTGAGCCGCCCCACACCCTTTCCCCTCGCTGGAGACGGCCGCAGCGCCGAGAAGCCCCACCGCCCGAACCTCTCTGTACTCCTCCATGGCGCCACCCCCCATCCATCCTAGCTCTTCCCAGCACCTGCTAGCCCCCTGAATGAGACCGGTCTACCGCCCCGAACCCGCCGGTACTCTCCGTTCGGCTGGAGACGGCTGGAGCCGGCCGGCCCCATCGCCGCGGCTCGCCTCTGCCTCCTCCTGTCTCCTCCCGTCGCCGCCTCTCCTTTCCTCCCCGGCGGCCGCCGTCTCTCCAGGCGGGCGTGCTGCGCCGTCCCGCACCCGCCAGCGGCCGCGCCCTGGCCGGGCCTGGCCGGAGCTGGTCGGCCCCAGCGCCGCTTCCTCCTCAGTCTCCCTCCTCTGTTTCATGCGGGAGACAGCACGAGGAAGACGGCGACGCCCGTGCCTGGTCGCCTGCCCGTGGGCCCCTCCTGTAAGTCTCTCCCACCCGGGCCCAGGTGTTTTAAGTGGAGACGCATTCCGTGGAATACGTTTTCTATTTCTGAAAATACTTCTTCTACCAAAAGTGCGCATTCCGATCCAGAAGGCGTATTTCTGATTCTGCGTCTCTGTCTTATCCACTCAGGGACCCGTTGGTGATAAAAATCTTCACATATTGGTCCCTGGTGTTCAACACTTCATATCTTTTCAATCGTAACTCCGGATCAGGTGATTCCAAAGCCCACGTCTTCGTCTCATCGAGACCTTTCTGTTGGTATCATTTTCACTATGGTTTGACATTCTGAAAATGACCATTATACCCTTGCCGTAAACAGCCCCTCTGAGAGAGAACTGTTTCCGGTGATTCTTTCCACGATCGTTCTGCACTTCTTCCTGGAGTCTCCGTCACCCCAGGAAAGCCACAATACCCACTTGCATGATAGTCATGCATTAGCCATGGTTTTCAACTTGAATATTTATTAAACGATTGCTTGTTTAAAATATGGTTATCGTGGTTTCTGTAATGCTTCGGGGTTAATGCTTACTTTCTTGCTATGTTATTATGCACCTGGTTATCATGCCCTGCTAGTTGCTAGTATTTCATTCATATGCTCATTCTTGCTAGTAGTACATGTTGATGTTGGTGATGGTCTTCGGTGCATGACTGCCGTCTGTCCCGAGTATCGTTGCTATGCATGTTTCTTTGCATTCATTTACCTAAATGCTTGCATGTTGGTATTGTTGATATGCTCTTGCATGATATTTATTGTTGATGTTAGAAGTCATGCTATGTTTCGGAAAAGTATGTATTTATGATGTTCATGCTAGTCAGTATGCCATGCTTATGATTCATTGTTGATATGGTAGATAGTTATGTATTCTCTCATACTTATGTTGATATTCATGCTCATGCTTTGTAATTGCATAATGTATTTTATCATGACTCAGCATATTTGCATTCAAGTTTAACCGGATTAAATTGAACTTGAACAACTGTTGTATGAGTCATGGTGCCACCATATCGAACTGACCAGTGCAACCATCTTTACCTTATTGGGAAGGTCCTAACTGGGTCTATTATCATGCCTC
The DNA here is from genome assembly GCA_902687465.1 of Secale cereale. NCBI lineage: Eukaryota > Viridiplantae > Streptophyta > Magnoliopsida > Poales > Poaceae > Secale > Secale cereale. Next base: position 597,246,406 of record LR738709.1, read on the forward strand.
TCGCCGGTGCCTCCAACGAGGGAAGGTTATGGGCATGCGATACCTTGGCCGGGTAAGCAGACATAACCTTGTGTGCCCGTTGTTGTTGTTATGGATCCGGGTCCCCGTTTGGGACCGTTTATGTTTAGCCAAGATGGTGGCCATTGTGTCTTTGGTAGACACGGGGCCACCCAGGACTAGCCCAGTAGGGCGTGAGTCGGAGTTGCTGGGAGAGTGTCATGACTGTAGATCGGTTTTGTCGGTACGCCGTTGGTCCACCCGAATGGGAGAACGAGGCCATGGGTTCCATAGTGTGGGTATAGTGCGCTGCCTCTGCAGAGTGTATATTAAATCTATCGATAGCCGTGCCCGTGGATAAGGACCCAGTTCATAGTTGGTCACACTATGAGTCAACAGTAATAATAATTATGTGCTTAATAGCAACCCCGGTTCGATGATGAGATAGGTTGGAAAGATCAACGTTTGAGACCAAGTGTTGGCATGGTTGTGATCGTATAATGTCCGAGGTTGGTAAGTGATGCATGTGATGGTTACGAGGTAACCCGAACAAAATAAATGGTGCATGTAGTGCCATCATGTTGCATGCTAGTATCATCAGATTTATATGTTCATGCCATGCTCATGTTGTCTAGCTGTATCATGTTCATGTTATTCATGGTATGTTATCCTGATGATCTCATGATAATTCCTGATTAACCTGTAATTGCCTTGATGTTGTTTGTCTTGAATGCTTCTGGTTTATTGTGAGCTTGCAAGTACATTCAATGTACTGACCTGGCGTGTTATCCCAACTTGTAGGTCGTTCCTGGATTGTTTGCTTGTTTGGTGTTGTTCCTGTGTTCGCGAGCTAGGATAAATGTTCCAGCCAGAGTCCCTGCGGATTGGAGTTCATCATCGCCGTTCGTTGTTCTGCTGCGAGTAGTTGTTCCGCTGCTTTAAAGTGGTTATGCTGCTTGTATAGAGCAACCGTGGTTGGCGTAGTGCCGCCGTGCCGATGTTATTCATTGTAATATCAGAACCCTTGTAATCATATTCGTGTTGTAATAGAAAGTTGGTTTGTTCTATAGTAAGCAGTGTCGTATTCCAGAAGACTTCATCTCGATCTCTGGGCTGGAATACAGGGAGTTCCGGTTTTCTCTGAGCCCGGGTGCCACAAGAGCTATGCTCCCCGGCAACAGCGCCAGAAAATAGTCTTGATAACCCATAAGTGTAGGGGATCGCAACAGTTTTCGAGGGTAAAGTATTCAACCCAAATTTATTGATTCGACACAAGGGGAGCCAAAGAATACTCTTAAGTATTAGCAGCTGAGTTGTCAATTCAACCACACCTGGAAACTTAGTATCTGCAGCAAGGTAGTTTAGTAGCAAAGTAATATGGTAGTAGTGGTGGCAGCAATAAAAGTAACGGTAGTGTTTTTGTCATTTTTGTAATAATAGCAGCGGAAAAGTAAATAAGCAACAAGCACTATGTGAAAAGCTCGTAGGTATTGGATCGGTGATGGGGAATTATGTCGGATGCAATTCATCATGTAATAGTTATAACCTAGGGTGACACAGAACTAGCTCCAGTTCATCAATGTAATGTAGGCATGTATTCCGAATATAGTCATACGTGCTTATAGAAAAGAACTTGCATGACATCTTTTGTCCTACCCTCCCGTGGCAGCGGGGTCCTATTGGAAACTAATGGATATTAAGGACTCCTTTTAATGGAGTACCGGATCAAAGCATTAACACATAGTGACTACATGAACTCCTCAAACTACGGTCATCACCGGGAGTGGTCCCGATTTCTGTCACTTCGGGGTTGCCGGATCATAACACATAGTAGGTGACTATAGACTTGCAAGATAGGATCAAGAACACACATATATTCATGAAAACATAATAGGTTCAGATCTGAAATCATGGCACTCGGGCCCTAGTGACAAGCATTAAGCATAGCAAAGTCATAGCAACATCAGTCTCAGAACATAGTGGATACTAGGGATCAATCCCTAACAAAACTACCTCGATTACATGATAAATCTCATCCAACCCATCACCATCCACCAAGCCTACGATGGAATTACTCACGCACGGCGGTGAGCATCATGGAATTGGTGATGGGGGAAGGTTGATGATGACGATGGCGACGATCTCCACTCTCCGGAGCCCCGAACGGACTCCAAATCAGCCCTCCCGAGAGAGATTAGGGCTTGGCGGCGGCTCCGTATCGTAAAACGTGATAATTCTTTCTCTGTGATTTTTTCCTCCCCGAAAGTGAATATATGGGGTCCGGAGATACGTCTGTGGAGCGTCAGGGGGCCCACGAGGCAGGGCGCGCGCCCAGGTGGAGGGGGCGCACCCCCCACCCTCGTGGACAGGTTGTGGGCCCCCTGACGTAGATCTTTCCGTAGATATTTTTTATATTTTCCAAAATAATTCTCCGTGGATTTTCAGGTCATTCCGAGAACTTTTTATTTCTGCACAAAAACAACACCATGGCAATTCTGCTGAAAACAGCGTCAGTCTGGGTTAGTTCCATTCAAATCATGCAAGTTAGAGTCCAAAACAAGGGCAAAAGTGTTTGGAAAAGTAGATACGTTGGAGACGTATCAGTTGGTATGGTTGGTAGGCTTGTCAGGGGTGCCATGAATCTGGCAGGGTCGGTCGAGTATTCGGACCAAGCTGGATGAGCCTTCTCTATTTCTTTTGAATGGCCTCTTCCGTTGACCGGACTTCGAGCCGTTGAATCCGACGTTGACAATCGTATCTTTGGTATTGTCATTGTTGCTGCGGCGCTTGTGCTTGTTGCGTCGGGTCCTGCCGTTGTTATTTTTAACTTCGGAAGTGCCCGGCTCGCTTGTATTATTACCGCTACGGGCTAGCCAGCTATCTTCGCCCGCGCAAAAGCGGGTCATGAGCGCCGTGAGGGCTGCCATGGATTTTGGCTTTTCTTGGCCGAGGTGTCGGGCGATCCACTCATCGTGAATCCTATGCTTGAAGGCCGTTAGGGCTTCGGCATCTGGACAATCGACAATCTGGTTCTTTTTAATGAGAAACCTAGTTCAGAATTCTCTGGCGGACTCTCCGGGCTGCTGCACAATGTGACTGAGGTCATCAGCATCTTGGGGCCGAACATATGTGTCTTGGAAGTTGCCTCTAAAGGCATCCTCCAGGTCTTCCCAGCATCCGATGGAATTTCCCGGAAGGCTGTTTAACCAGTGTCGAGTTGGCCCCTTAAACTTTAGGGGAAGGTATTTGATGGAGTGTACATCATCACCACGAGCCATGTGAATGTGGAGAAGAAAATATCCAATCCATACTGTGGGATCTGTTGTGCCATCGTATGATTCGATGTTCACGGGTTTAAACCCTTCTTGGAACTGATGCTCCATTACCTCATCGGTGAAGCATAGGGGGTGTGCGCGCCTCTATATCGGGCCACGTCATGGCACATTTCGGATGAAGTCTGTGTGCGGTTTTCGACCCGGGCGTCGTTTTGCTTGTCGCGCCAGGATTGGTAACCGTCCTCTCATGCCGGTGCACGCCCCCGCGGCCCGTAAATGGATCTGGTCTGACCTGCTCTATTTTCCAGGTCCTGTCGTAGCTCGTATGTGTATCCCCGAGCTGTTGTTTCTCTGCCTATACGGTGAGGTGGTGCAGGCCGGTATTCGGCGTGAGTTGTCGTTCTGTCCCGACCACGTGGCGGTCGGTCAGGTTCATCGGCCGCATTACACGTGGGTGGTATGGGCTCTGGCGCTTCGTCGTCGAATTGGGGTAGCAGTTTACGCTTGGGATAGCTTTTTGCTGGGCATTGAAGGCCGTACTCCTCGGCTGCCAGGGCATCAGTCCATCTGTCGTTGAGCAGTTCTTGGTCAGCTCGAACCTGCTGCTGCTTCTTTTTTAGGCCTCTTGTCGTGGCAATTAGCCGGCACTTAAAGCGGTCTTGTTCAAGTGGTTCCTCTAGCACAATAAAGTCTTTGTTGCCGAGGCTCACGTCATCCTCGGAGAGTGGCAGATAGCTACTATCTTCCGAGTCTTCGCTCCCTGCTTGCTCGTTAGGGTCGACTTGCCCCTCTTCCCGATCATCATGCTCGGATGTTGGTTCGATGGGGTCTTCTTGTTCTTCGGCGTGTTCCGGAGTATCATTTTCTCCCATGCCGGTATTGCTATCTTTTTCGTGGCGTGATTTAGGGCGATGTCGCCGACGTGAACGCTTCGGCGGTATCTCAGGAGGTTCTTCCTCGACTGGATCCTTCTTTTCATCACCATCGCCTTCTTTAGGTGTATCCACCATGTATACGCCGTATGAGGAAGTGGCCGTCCAGTGCCCGGTAAACAGCGGGTTTGGGGCCTGCTCCTCTCCGGCATCATCGTTTATACTGTCGATGTCTTCGGAGGCATAGTCGAGCATGTCAGTTAGATCCTCGATAGTGGCTATGAAGTGGGTGGTGGGTGGCAAGTAAAGTTCCCTATTTCCATCCCCTAGTCCGAGTTGGGCGTAATTCGGGAGTGGTTCCTTTGTGATGGCGAGGGATCGCATCAAATCCAGAGCCTCGTTTAAGAGCGAGGTTCGGACGGGGACCTGAGTTCCTTGGCCGAGCTCTAAAGACGCGGGCATTGAGAGTTCGGAGCTAGTGTCCGGCGAAGAGTCCGACTTTGTGATAACTGCCAGCAGCGCTATCTTCTCTGGTTCTCCAGTGTTGAGCTTTATGGTCGTAGATAGTCCGACTGGCTCGAGACTCGCGTCTTCGGACTGAGTGACGCACTCCGGATCTAAGGCTGGAGCGGTGGTCGGAGCCGCGAACCCTTGGAAGATCAAGTCTCCTCGGATGTCAGCGACATAGTTCTGATTTCCAAAACTGATCTGGTGACCAGGGGTGTAGCTGTCGATCTGCTCTAGGTGACCAAGCGAGTTGGCACGCAACGCGAAGCCGTCGAACACGAAGATATGGCCGGGGAAAAAAATCTCCTCCCTAGCGGCGTTGATGTAGATGATCGATGAGGCCATCGAACCTTTCAACGACGGCATAGTGGAACCCTCAATGAAAGCACCAATGTTGGTGTCAAAACAGGCAGATCTCGGGTAGGGGGTCCCGAACTATGCGTCTAAGGATCGAAGGTAACGGGAGGCAGGGGACACTTTGTTTACCCAGGTTCGGGCCCTCTTGATGGAGGTAATACCCTACTTCCTACTAGATTGACTTTGATGAGTATAGGGGTTACAAGAGTTGATCTACCTCGAGATCGAGATGACTAAACCCTAGATGTCTAGTTTGTAAGATTATGAATGCCTCTATGGACTAACCCCTCCAGTTTATATAGACACCGGAGGGGCTAGGGTTGTACAGAGTTGGTTTACAGAGAAAGGAATCTTCATATCTGCACGCCAAGCTTGCCTTCCATGCCAAGGAGAGTCCCATCCGGACAAGAGGGAAAGTCTTCCATCTTGTATCTTCATGGCCCATTAGTCCGGCCCACGTCACATAGCCCGGACGCCCGAGGAACCGTAGTCCAGGACTCCCTCACCTGCCATCCATCAACCACGAACCCAGCACACGTTCTGTGTTCGAGATGTTGTTGATGTAGACCACAATTTGCATCCACTCCTACACTACCTCCCATGCTTCGCGCCAATGCTGGAGCAGACGCCGTCGCCACGGCAGAGCCCGAGGACACAAGATGACCACAAGGATGCCGACGCCAAGAAATCCCTACTTGAACAAACTGGTTCCCAAGTCCATCACCGACCATAGAGATGATCATCTCACCGGAGAAGAATCGGGAGCTTCTTTATTTAGCTTCATCGTCGCCGCCGCCAAAGCCAAGACATTGAACGATCCAAAAACCTAAGCTACTAAGGCCCTACAACCTAAAGCTAAAACGATCTGCACACGAGGGAACCGATGACCCCCTCACCACCGATAACGAAGAGGATGAGAGTGGAAGAGAGCTGTCAAAAGATGACGCCAGAAGAGTTGGTTCTCTTGGAGGCGGCCGCAAGGGTTTGATACATCTCCAACTTACACTAGTAGAAAAAGTACCTTTGGTCCAGCACATTAGTCTCGGCTAGAGTTGGAACCGGGACTAACATGAGCATTAGTCCCGATACCAAGTTTCAAGGGCGTCGGAGGACCTTTAGTCCCGGTTGGTAACACCAACCCAGACTAAAGGTCCAATATTAGTCCCGATTGATAACACTAACCCGGACTAAAAGGTCTACCTTTAGTCCCAGTTGGTATTACCAACCCGGACTAAAGGACCCTGTAGTCCGGGTTGATAACACTAACCCGGACTAAAGGTCCTCCATAGGCTAGTTCAAAAGGGAAGCATCCCATCCATAGTCAGATATGTTGTGTAGGTGGGTGGTAAGTTGCGTGCGGGGCAATAGGATGAGGTCTTGATTTCAAATCCCATGAGTTGCATTGGTGGGAGGCATTATTTCTGATAGCTTGGAGGACCTTTACTCCCGGTTGACATACCTTTAGTCCCGAATCCATAGTCCCGATTGGGAAAACCGGGACTAAAGGGGGTTGGGAACCGGGACTAAAGGGGTTTTTTCTACTAGTGGTATCTATAATTTATGAAGCATTCATGCCATGTTTACAAGAAATTTATATGGTCTTGGTATAATTTGAATGGAACTCACCCGGGCTGATGTTGTTTTCAGCAGAACTATCATCGTGGTGTTTGTTTTCTGTACAGAAATAGAAGTTCTCGGAATGGGCTGAAATTTATGGTGATTTTGTATAGACCAAAAGAGACCCCCCCCCCCCGAAGCATAGTGAAAGGACCGAAAGAGCCATGAGGATGCGACAAGCCTGGTAGGCGCGCCCAGAGCGGTAGGGAGGGCCTATCGAGCTTGCCGCTCCCGCTTGGCCCCTCTTTGACGCGAAACCAACGCAAAACATTCCTATAAATAACATAAACCCTAGAAAGAAACCTAGAACTTCCGCTCCACCGCCGCAAGCCTCTATGCGGTCTCATCTGGAGGTCTTCTCTAGCACCCTCTCGGAGGGGGAAATCATCACCGGAGGCCATCTTCATCATCGCCACGGCCACTGCTACTTCTCGAGCTTGCGTTGTATTCCCTCGAAGAGGAAAGGGTGATGCAGCACAGTAGCATAAGTATTTCCCTCGGTTTTTTAGAACCAAGGTATCAATCCAGTAGGAGACCACGCGCGAGTCCCTCGCACCTGCAGAAACAAATAAGAACTTCACAGCCAACGCGATAAGGGGTTGTCATCCCTTTACGGTCATTTACGAAAGTGAGATCTGATAGATAGGATAGTTTGATATTTTTGGTATTTTTGGATATAAGAACAGAAAGTAAAAACAACAAAGTAAAGTAGATTGTAGATTAATATATTTGAGAATAGACCCGGGGGCCATAGGTTTCACAAGTGGCTTCTCTTATGATAGCAGAATTTTACGATGGGTAAACAAATTACTGTCGAGCAATTGATGAAAAAGCGAATAATTATGAGAATATCTAGGCATGATCATTATATATAGGCATCACATCCGTGACAAGTAGACCAAAACGATTCTGCATCTACTACTATTACTCCACACATCGACCGCTATCCAGCATGCATCTAGAGTATTAAGTTCATAAGAACAGAGTAATGTTTTAAGCACGATGACATGATGTCGAGGGATAAACTCAAGCAATATGATATAAACCCCATCTTTTTTATCCTCGATGGCAACAATACAATACGTGCCTTGCTGCCCCTGCTGTCACTGGGAAAGGACACCGCAAGATTGAACCCAAAGCCAAGCACTTCTCCCATTGCAAGAACTATAGATCTAGTAGTCCAAACCAAACCGATAATTCGAAGAGACTTGCAAGGATATTATAATCATATATAAAAGAATTCAGAAAAGAACCAAATATTTCTCATAGATAATCTTGATCATAAACCCACAATTCATCGGATCTCGACAAACACACCGCAAAAAGATTACATCGAATAGATCTCCTCGAAGACCGAGGAGAACTTGGTATTGAGATCCAAAAAGAGAGAAGAAGCCATATAGCTAATAACAATGGACCCAAAGGTCTGTGGTAAAATACTCACAACTCATGGTGAGGCGATGGTGTTGATGTAGGAGCACTTCTGGAAGATCCCCCCTCTAGCGGAGCTCCGGAACAGGCCCCAAGATGGGATCTCACGGGAACAGAAGGTTGCGGCGGTGGAATTAGGGTTTTCTCTATTGCCTCGATGTTTTTCGGGTATATGGGTATATATAGGAGGAAGGAGGGCATCGGGGGATCCAGAGGGGGCCCACGAGGGTGGGGGGGCATGCCCTGGACCCTCGTGGTCGCCTCCTTCATTCCCTCGCGTGTACTCCAAGTCTTCTGTGTTGATATTATTCCAAAAATAACTCTCGCCAAGGTTTCATTCCGTTTGGACTCCGTTTGATATTCCTTTTCTGTGAAACCCTGAAATAGGCAAAAAAAACAACAATCTACACTAGGCCTTTGGGTTAATAGGTTAGTCCCAAAAATAATATAAAAGTGTATGATAAATCCCATTAAACATCCAAAACATCATATATAATAGCATGGAACAATAAAAAATTATAGATACGTTGGAGACGTATCAGCCACCAAGATGAGGAGGAAGTAGTTCACGCTCGGGGCTGAGGGTATGCACCATTAGCAATGTGTTTGATCTCTCTCTCTCTCTCTCTCTCTCTCTCTCTCTCTCTCTCTCTCTCTCTCTCTATTCTCATAACACCCCTTAAGACCTTATTCTCATAACAAAAACCTTATTCTCATAACACCCCCACTTAAGGCATCCTTTGGTTCATAGGATTGGAATATCATAGGAATAGGAAAATCATAGGAAGTGAGGGGACATGCATCTCACTTCCTGTATGAGAAGAGATGTCACTTGATTCATAGGATAGGAATTTTTCCATTGAGTCTAGGCTAATGTTTTTTATCCTTTAAAATGTGAAGGATTGGTTCCTATCCTACATAGGCATAGGAATCCATTCCTACAAACCAAAGGGCTCCAAAGGAATTTTTCCTACAAAATTCCTATCCTCTAGAAATCCTATAAGATTCCTCCAAACCAAAGGAGGCCTAAATAGGTTTCTAGCACGGAGCGCCCCGAGGACAGCAACCACTGCCCCGCCTCCTACCCCCGCGCTGCCGCCCCGCCTCCTTCCCCCAGCACCGTCGCGCCGGCTCCTACCCTGATGCAGTGCGGTTTTCTTGTGCAGTTCGGAAGCGCAAAAAAACGCTCCCTGTCATTATTCGTCGGTCGCACCGTTTTCAAAACTGCTCTTAAACCGTACGGAATCTCGAAAAGTGTTCAACATGGCGAAGTTGCGTCTACTCCATAGCTTTTCAACGGAATATTACACGCATAATTCCGATAAACCGTTAAAAAACTAGAGCAAAAAAGGTACCGAAAAAACAACATGTACATTTTTTTTCAAACATGCAGTTCACCGTTTTCAAAACTGCTCTTAAACCGTGCAGAATCTCGAAAAGTGTTCAACATGGCGAAGTTGCGTCTACTCCATAGCTTTTCAACGATATATTACACGCATAATTCTGATAAACTGTTAAAAAATTAGAGCAAAAAAGGTACCGAAAAAACAACACGTACAATTTTTTCAAACATACAGTTCACTGGTCTCTGTGCTGCGGTAACATGCAGTTCGGAAGCGCAAAAAAACGCGTCGATTTGGGTGTCGCGAAAAACAGAGTTTCCGCGTTTTTGTAATTTCAAAACTGCTCTTAAACCGTAATGAATTAGAGGGGGTGTTCTACATGAAAAAGTAGCGTCTCGGTGATATCTTTCCAACGGTGTATCATTTGGATCATTTCGATCAACGTTTTGTAAAAATTTAACGAAAAACGGCCACTGCCCTTCGTAGTAAGCCGCACGATTTTCAAATTTAACTAAAAACCGTAAGGAATCTCAAAAACATTTCAACATATGAAAGTTGCGCCTCGTTCGTAGCTTTCCAACGGTATATTACACGCCTTGTTTCGACAAACGGTTAGAAAACTGGAGTGAAAACAGTACCGAAAATTTGAAAAAAAAATCGAAAAACACAATTCCGCAATTTAGTAAATTCAAAACTGCTTTTAAACCGTAGCGAGTTAGAAAAAATAATAGATATGAAAAAGATGCGCGCCGACGATACCTTTCCAACGGTGTATCATACGTTTCATTCCGACGAGCGATTTAGGAAAAAACACAAAAAACGCTCGCTGTCATTCGTTGTGAGCCGCACGATTTTCGAAACTGCTCTTAAACTATGATGAATTTTGAAAAGTGTTCAACATGGCGAAGTTGCGTCTACTCCATAGCTTTTCAACGGTATATTACACGCATAATTCCAATCAACGGTTAAAAAACTAGAGCAAAAAAGATATCGAAAAAACAACAAGTATAGTTTTTTCAAACATGAGGTTCTGTTGCAGTATCTGTGCAGTGCGCATAGCTTTCCAATGCAGTAAAACAAAGCAGTTCGGAAGTGTTATGAGAATATTATTCTCATAATGTTATATAGGACACGTCGCAGATGATATATATAGGACTCCTCTTTTGTACTCCTGTGAGTATGTACTCACATCCTTAATATACCTCATATACACATCAATTATACCTTTTTTATCATTTTCAATATACTTAATTAAATATTCTAAGATACCCCAATACGAGTTTTGTTGAAAAAAATATCATCTGCGACGTACTTTTTGTAATATACATTTTTCACGTACAAACACATCAGTATATACGCAAACATTTAAAATATGTAGACCCGCATTAACTTTTTCATAAAAATATTTTGGGGTATCTAATAATTACTAATGAAGTATATTAAAAATAATAAAGATGTATAAAAGATTCATATATATGGTATATAATGAGCGGGAGTACGTACTCCCAAGAGTACACAACCATTTTCCTATATATATCTTTCTCTATCTCTCTCATGTTCTTGATTTGGCACAATCTTGATGTACCACGAGCTTTCTTAATGTAGTTGTATCATATGGTGTTTCTCCATCTCTATCTTGTTGTGATGAATTGAGTTTTTACCTCTAAGGTTTCACTATTATTGGAGTGATTACTTTGATGGATTTGAGAACGCTTGATGTATGTCTTGCATGTGGAAACCCATGGTGACAATGGGGTGTTCTACTGATTCACTTGATATATTTTTTTGGCACTCAACTTGTAGATTCCCAAGGTGACATTGGGGTAATCTATGCATAAGGGTTGGTGCACGTTTTTGTCCTACTTTCTTCGGTATAAATCTTGGGGCACTCTTTGAAGTTCTTTGTGTTTGATTGAATATTATGAATCTGAAGTTGTTTGATGCATATCGAATAATCAACTCACGGATATTTGTGGTGACATTAGAGTATCTATGTGACATTAGAGATGGTGATGCGTATCATATATGATGTTATTTTAGTACAAACTCTAGGGTTGTTTTTGACACTTATAGGGATGGCTCAATAGATTGATCGAAAAAGATAACTTTGAGGTGGTTTCTTACCCAACAACAATTTTATCTTATGTTCTCCGCTAGATAAGAACTTTGGAGTGATTCTTTGTCACACGTTGAGGTATTGTTATATGATTCAATTATGTTTGCATTGTTGAGATATTTCACTAGTGAAAGAATGAACCCTAGGCCTTGTTTCTAGGCATTGCAATACCGTCTATGCTCACTTTTATTACTTGCTATGTTCTTGTTTTTATATTTTCATATAAAATATATATCTACTATCCATACTACACTTGTATCACCATCTCTCCGCCGAACTAGTGCACCTATAGAATTTACCATTGTATTAATTGTGTTGGGGACACAAGAGATTTCTTGTATTTGATTGCAGTGTTGTGTGAGAGATGCCATCTTCATCCTACGTCTCCCACGGATTGATAAATCTTAGGTCATCCACTTGAGTGAAAATTGTTAATGACCTGCAAAACTCTGCGCCTGGAGGCCTAACGTAAACCTACAAGAATAATTTATGTAGTAGACATCAGGGTTCCATCGCTAGCCAAAGAGGAACCAGACGAGTCCGTGGGCGCTACCCCGCTATGATCCTTAACAATTTGATGGTTAGTTTCGAGATGAGGTGTAGCTTTGTTATAGCTTTTCATATAATCTGGCTGAGCCCATCGGCGGACTTAGAGGGTGTGTCGTGGCAGACCCAGAATTGTTGGATTTATTTCTAATATGTAATATTTGGGAAAGGCCCAGCAAATTAAATGGAGCCCACATCGCAGGCCCAACACTCCACCTCATGTCCTCACCCTACTTTCCTCCTAGAAGGAGTGCGTGATGCTGGGAAACCTATCGAAATAACTAGTTGAGGAATACTCGTTGCAAAGATCACCCCGAGACCCCATGTTGCGACGAGTGGCGCACTGCATGCGCGCCACTTGTCACAACCCGAGCATTTTCTCTTTATTCGTAGATCCGTTTATTCAAAATGTTTTATCTCTTAAACCGTGCGTCCAAATCTCAAACCGTTTTCACCGTTGAATTCCTCGCGTCGAGATCTTCAAAACTAGATCCCATGTTGATAGGTTTTTACGAACTCTTTTCCACACAAAAAACGGACGAAAAAACCAAACCGGACGCACTGGTTTTTCCCTTTCCGAACGAGGCACGACCGCGAATCTCGCGAAAGCACAACCGTGCCTCTCGCTAAAACAAAATCATGACCCTTGCGAAAGAAAAAACAGAATAGACGTTTTTTCCCTTTCCGAAAGAGGCACGGCCGTGACTCTCGCGAAAGCACAACCGTGCCTCTTGCGGAAGCAAAACCGTGACTCTCGGGAAAAAAAACAGAAAACACGTTTTTTTTCCTTTCCGAGAGGCACGGCCGTTACTCTCGCGAAAGCACAACCATGCCTCTCGCGGAAGCAAAACCGTGACC